>OY728141.1:1590954701-1591628370 GCA_963277665.1 Viscum album | reverse complement strand
GGAAAACCCACCCCCACCTGGACACCCCCCCCACACCTGGACAACCCCCCTACCCATCCTGCATCCCCCTTAGGGTAATTTTATTTAAAATCATTTTATTCATTAATAAAGGAAAACCATCACGCATTAGCCATTTCATTCCAAACAATCCATTCAATTTATCAAAACATAATAAATTCAATTTATCAAAACATGAAAAATTCAATTGATCAAATCATAACAAATTCAATTTATAAGGCTCTATGGTTACTTAGGAAATGTCATTGGGGAAAGGGGAAATCAACTACATTGTTAATTCCAATTTAAAAATTGATCCAAACACTTAGGAGGTGCATTAGTGTCTAGGAGGTGTGGTGGTGTCCAGGGGGCTGTCTAAGGGGGTGGGAGGGGGGATGTCCAAGAAGGTGGAGGGTGTCCGAGGGGGGGGGGGTGTCCATGGGGGTGAGGGGTGTCTAGGGAGGGTGGGGGTGGAGGTTTCCAGGGGTGGGGGAGTCTATGGGGGTGAGGGGGGAGGGGGTTGTCCAATGGGTGGGGAGGGGGGTGTACAAGGGGGTGGGGGTGTCTAGGGGGTGGGGGATGTCCATGGGGGGTGAGGGGTGTCCAAGGAGGGTGGGGTTGGGGGTTTCTAGGGGGTGGGGGGAGGGAGATTTCCAAGTGGTGGGGGTGTCTAGGGGGGTGCAGGGGGGTGGGGGGATATCCAATGGGGGGTGTCCAGGGGGTGGTGGGGGGGCTGTCTAGGGGTGTGGGAGGTGTCTGGGGGGGTGTTCACAATTACAATCCATCACCCAACCAATATCCAATTCATCCTCAATATCAATACCCTTCACATTATTCCTTGAACGGAAACTATAAATACAAAATAGAAAATCCAAATCCAATCTTCAACTAAACTAAAGTCCACATAAACTACCATATCACCCCACTAAACAAACCCTTTAACATGTTTGATGTGTAGAACAAAAAATAGAAAACAAATCAAAGGGTTCACTACTCCACAGACCACAGAAACTATAATTTAGCCTAAATCAAAACAGAAAATAGAAAAAATAGAGGGAGAATATTAAAACCAAGGTAACACTTACTAATTTGAAGTGTAGTAATAAAAAATTGATTTATTGAATATGGATCTATGACTGGAAGGATTTTCGTGGCTAAGAAAACTTTGAGAGGAGCTTTGGATTAGGGTCTGCAATCGGGGCGAGTGGCAGCTGGGGTGTTGGGTATTTGAGGGAAAACTTTCCCAACAGTTTTTAAAAACCTTTGGTAAATCCTATCTTTACCAACAGTTTATTAAAACCATTGGTATATCTTAGAGGAACTAAAAATTTCCAAATGTTTTTGTCAAACCAATGGGAAATCTTAACTATATTAACACATTGCCAATGGTTTGAACACACCATTGGAAAATGTTTCCTTTTTTACAGTATACCAAGGGTTTAAAGAAACTGTTGGTATATATCCATTGAGAAAACATCCAATTCTAGTAGTGAAAATAAATATCAATATCCAAAAAACATGTGATAATGATGTAAAAGTGATAAATATGTTAAAAATATGACATAATCATGAAAAATTGGAATAGATTGATAAAAAACTTAGAAATTTTTCATAACTTGATAAACTTGAAAATGTGGTGCATCCATAAGAATAAGAAAACATGTGTGGGAATACCAATTATTCCCACCCATATGTGAACAAAATCATTATGTTCATGCCTAAAAATTTGAGCAAACCCATCATTCCCATACCTGTATGAAAAAAAAATTATGTCGAGGCATGAATATATAATGATATATAAACTTATACCAATGAATTATACCAATATATAGGAACCTTTCCATCATCATCTATAAATATGTGTTCTACTTAAAATCAATCATCATCACAACTTGAATAACCCAAGGAAAAATAATGGGTTTCTTAAACACATCACATAACATGAACTTAATAAAGTATAGTATATGAAAATATCATTATAAAAAAGGGTTTGTTAAATAATAAAATATAAAAGTTAACTTCATGAGAGATATATCTTTTTAATATAATGAGAACAAAATTATGAAAAGTGTTTTTTGAAAACATTTTGTACTAACCATTTTAAGAGTCATATTTAAAAGTCCCCTTAAAAAAATTCCCTTTTGTTTTTAAGAGAAATGAAAATAATACCTTATAATAAATTGATTTTAGTTCAAAAAATCTTTCCCCCAATAAATAAGTAAATAAAATCAATCAAAATGTAAACTCTTGGAAATGTGTTGTTCAATAATAAATTTCATAACCCAAAGAAAGAATTTTGAGTTTCTAAGCCCCTTACCTTTACCCTTTATTTCCACAAAATGATTTAACCTAATGTATAATAAAGATAAAAAACTAAATTAATTATTAAATAAACTTATTATTATATATTTATATTTATAATCTTCATTGATAACAATTTTCTTCATGTATTAGATTTTTGTAATCTCTTTTCAACATCAGGTGTTAATAATCTTAACCACTTTGAACTAGGTTTGTAAAAGTAGTGTTGATGTTCATTTTTATCCAAATTTTTTTCATTTATAAAACATTAAAGTTACTGGAATTGATTATTTATAAATAATTATAATTTTATAATATCATTACATGGTATTTTTAGTCACATTTTATGAAAATAATATTGGTAATGAACTAGTTTTGGGTTATTTACCAATATTAAGGAATTAACTTATAACGATCATCATTTTTTTAATATACAAGAAACATATTAATGATATATATTACTTATATATATTATATATATAATCATTCACTATAAATTAAAACCATACATTTTTATAAGTGAAGAAAAAGAACACATTTATTCATGGCAGTGATAGTCCGAACAACACCTGATTAGAGTTTACATTACCCAAAGAATGAGATGGGTGAAGGTGGATATTAAGTGATAATTTAATAATAATAAATAAATTTTATAAATAATATTTATTCTAAAATACCATCATTAATACCATCCATGAGGGGTGGTGGTGAAAAAACCGAAAGCATCACTTCGTTGAGGGGGTAATCTATGCACACACACTAATGATGATTCTTGTTTTTCTTAGTAGATGGAAGAGAATAAATAATGGTTGAAAAATTATTATAATAACATATAAACACACTAATTATTAGGATTTTATTATTATAATATGGTTATGGTTGGATTATAAAATAAATAACAAGAAAGAAATGTTAATAAGGATGTGATACCTATGTTGAGACCTTTAACTTCCTCTTGATGAAATCCTTAGATTTGAGGGAATTAGGATATTTTTTTGTGACTAGGGGAACTAGGTCATGTAAAATAATTAAATGAGAGAAAATTTGGGTAATATTTAAAGTAAATTTCTAAATATAAGTGGATTATTTAAATTTTGGAAGTGATCCATTTTTTAAGTAAAGAAGAGGGACTTTTCCATGGAAAAGAATGGAAAGGGGTAAGAATGGAAAGGCATAAAATTTAGGTGATTTAGGATAGGTAATATTGTTTATACATGTAGTAAAGAATTTAAAACCTAAAAAAATGTTTTTTATAAGGTCTAAAATTCATGTTAATTTAGGAAAATTACTTCCACCTTAGCTTAGTCATTTAAACACTTATTACTCTTAATTAAATATCAATCCTATCAATTATTTTATTAATAAAAATATAAATAGATCCTTGTTACCAAATTTTAACATGATGAATTAAAATTTGGGATCCATTTATCCTAATTAAATTTATAAATAGGAGAAAATAAAATTTCAAATATAAACAAATAATGTGTTGAAAAGTTGTTTTTTTAGATAAATGTCATTTAAATCATTAGGTGTTCTTAGTATTATTTAAAATTTATTACCCATTAAATTAGTTTTAATTAATTGGTATATATGTTTAAAAACAATATTACATCTTTAATTTAAAATTTATTCATTTAATTTAAAAACTAATCAATATTTAGAAAAGTATTATTCTTTGAAAAATAATCATTTTACCAGGGATAACAGTATTACCCAAGGTAACTTAATATTTAAGCCTAAAAATAAAGTGGTCATTATTAGATAATTTTTACCCACTGATTTTAAATTTAAAATCCATTTAATTTGATATAATTTATAAACTCTTATTTTAAATTACTAATATATAATGTATTTAAAACAATTTTTGAGAAAATATTGCCTATGTTTTAAAATGTACAATATAGCTTTATAATTAAAAAACGATATTTAAAAATATATTATGTTACTTAAAATACATATATTTGGTTAATAAAAATGTTTCCTAAGTTTTAGGTTATGATTATATCCAAGTGATGTTACAAAATCCTTGATATTTTCGAAAATGAAATTTTACAATATTCACCTAAAAATCAATTATTTTATAAAAATTCCAAAAATTCATATTAAGATAATATGATCATGGTAAATCCAAAAATAATTTTAATTTTTTAAAAATCACATCCTGAAAATTGATAAATTTAACAGTAAAATAAAATCACAAAATATCATGGAAAACATTTTTTTTACAGGGAATCCTTTTTGGTATATTAACTATTCTTCTAAAATTAGTGATAATTATAAATATATAAAACTTGAAAAAAATATACATTTTATAAAATAAATTTTAAGCATAAAAATATATTTTATTATTTTATTAGCTTTACTAATTGAGTTCAATGTTTAATGATTTTTTTTGTTTTATTCTTATATATATATATATATTATTTTTTATATATTTCAAAATTTTGTTGACATTATTTATACTTAAAAATTCTATGGATTCCTTACAATAGTCTATATAAGTTTAGTTTTTGGTGTTTCATGTAGAACAAACCATAGAATATGGTATTTACTTATATAGAAAAACCTAAGTTGTTATAAAAAATAATTTCAAAAGCTAGTAAGGTCCATCTTCAACTTCAATACCATCTTGAAATTATAGGAAAACTACATATCAAAGTAGGGTTTAACATATAAAAATACTCATTAAACTCCTTCCCAAAAATTCTAATGTCAACATTGAAGAAGAATACAAATGATTTAGTAAATAAATAGTAAAAATGACATGTTATTGCATCCCAAGTCATCTATAAGCCCATATTACCACAACCACACTCTCTAAAATATGATAACAATATATACATAATAAAATCATGAAAATATAGATATAGAAGATACACCACATGAAATTTCTCATTGATCTATTTTCTCTTATTCCATAACATAATGCATTATGGCACTCACATCCATTCTCATGTCCACATACCACATCTTACTATGAACAAGACCTCATCATACAATAACTATATGAAAATTAACCAATTTCCATAACTATAACTAAAATAAAAACCACAAACATGGTCATAAGGGAGAGTGGGAGAGGGGGTAGTTGACCATATGTTTCCAAAATATCCTAGATTTTAGAGGTTCACCTAGTACACAATTCCATATGGGAATTAGTTATGTTATTTGAAATGTGTGGAATAATGGTTAATGTTATATCATACACTAATGAATAAAATAATATATATACTTTATAGATGATAAAAAATTATTGGTTGTCATATTTGTGATTTTTTATGTGTTGGAGAATGAATAAGTGAGTTTGGAAGTCAATTTTGAAATTTAAGATGGAAATGTTATTATAATGTAAACCAAATCATGGTATTGTCCTACATATATAATGGTTATAATTTTTTCCTAATGTATTAATGTCTTCTTCATAGTGAATATTTGTAGTTTGAATTATGAGATTGTAAGCACTATTGGTCACCACAAGGAATGAAATAATGCTGTGATTTTGGATACTATGAAAAAGTTTAAGAAAAATAGTCATGTAATATTCTATGGTTTAAAATTATATTTTATTTAAGATAATATTAGTATTGGGGAAGGATTGTTCCATATTTTATCATCATGGTTTGAAAAATGATGTGGTTGAGTGGAGGAATATAGTTTCATCTCATGGTTAGAATGGGGTTTGGAGAAAAATGCATCGTGGTTTGAAATACCACATCATGGTTTTGGTGAGACATTTAATTTTGTAAAGAAAATGTTAATTTTATTTTTAAGTGTTTTAAATTAATATACAGTGTTTTTTGAATCATCCTTGGCTTACCCAAACCATGACATGGTTTAGGGAACCATGTCATGATCTGGTATATCTTAAATTAATTATAAATATAATTAGTTTTCATATCTCTCATTCAATAATTTTCATTCCTTGGTGATTATATATGATGGATAAATCCTATTTTATAATCCTTAAGTGTTCTGTGGTTGGTTTATAGTTATTTTTCTTATGATATTTAATTCACATGAGTTAAGGTATTTTTCTCTTGATCATTTCTCTTTTCACCTATTTTTATTTTTTTAGGGTTAAAAAATAATGGTTTATGTATTTTTGTAGTAGGAGATTGATGTAATATTGGCATATTATAGGTTCTTTAGAGAAACGTTTTTGAGAAATGGGGGTTTGATCATTATAGTTTTTCCATTGGATATGTGGTGATTCAAGCATCATATTGAGATAGGTGATTTAAAAACCCTATTTATATTTAGTTTTGTTGATATAGAATTACCACACTTTATATCCCTTAAGTAATTAGATGATTTTATACAAATTTTATAAAATAATTTAAACTCAGGAGGAGTGTGAAGTTGTAGTATTATATATGGTATTTATGGTTTATAAGGACTGAATAAAACTTATTAAATGTAGTGAAAGATATTAAAAACCAAAATGCCTAAGATCACCAAACTATGAAAGTTGCAAACCGTGTATATATAAATAAAGAACATCTAACTAGAACTGATGATCCTATGCTACTATCTTTGATCAGTTCTTGATGAAGGCCACTAAAGAATAAACAAATACTCTTTCCATCTGAGTATGTCCAAATATCAACTGAATCACTCACCAATTGGGTGGGATCTTCCTCAAAACCTTGTTATGATATTATCTCAGGGTGGATAAGGAAGGGGAAGGAAGAGATCTTCTAGAATGATAAAATCAGTAGAGAAATCATGGGAGAGGATTATATACCCATCTCAATGCATTATCCTTCTTTATATATACCTTAGGAGACTCCTAAGCTCCCTTAATCATTTTCTAATATGTTCATAATGTATGATTAAATAAATTACATGTATTGTTTTTTATAACATCTCAATCAATCCAATTATTCAATGTGTTTAATATTATTAAATTCTTACCACAAATGATATATGTGGAATAATCTTGAATGTTAACACTTAATGTTTGAATTCCTTAATCAATCACAGGGTGATAATGAGAATCATACAATATAATTCAACAAGACTTAAAAATTTCTTATGACTTACACTATGATTGGAAAAGGTAGTAACATGATATTATATTTCATGATTTATGATACACCCATATCATACCATATGATATATGAAAATACATATAAAATGTATAAGGATTTGGGGTATATAACCACCAATCTCCCACTTTCACTAAATCCTCATGTACCTTTATTCTATTTCACCTTTTATTGCATCATATATAATAATTCATGAAACCATATCCAAAAATCCTTTTAGTTATCTTCCAAAACATTTTTTGGAAATCTATCATCAAATTCATCATGTATCACATCATATATAATACATTATGAATATCTATTAAAAAATACTTTTATATTAACTCTAAAACACTTTTGGAGAATCTCTCTAAGTTTCATAAAACAAAATTCCTTTTTAGTCAACCATAAAGTGTGACCTCATGGGTGTTTATAGAATTTTCAAGAAATATGAATTCCTAAATTCATAAATATAATAAAAAATAAACCTATAGAAAAGAATAAGTGTTAATCAAGCTATAAAGTGATCTATCATGATCTACATCAAACATATGTATCTTAATATGTGTTTTCACTAGCTGTATCATATATAATAATATATTTTTATGATATACCCAATCCATACTCCCTGATATGGTTCTAAAAACATAATATTTGGATTTTTGGATTTGATACCAACTAAAGTGACACAAACTAAAACTTCAAAATTTTCATTGTTAATAACAAATACTGAGTCACTTATATCCTAAAGACCTTTTAGGATTAGAGTTTAAAATAATTAGTAAAAAACATTTACATAAAAAAATCATTTTATTTCCCATAAAATGTGATTTTTACCATTATACTAATATTTTATTATTTTATATAATTGTTCAACATGTCCTATAAAATTATATAAATATGATACCCTTTTAAGTAAATTATATGTATTTATTTTCTTCATAACATGGGGAAATGAAATTTAATAAGGGTGAGCTCAAATGCTTAGTAAACATAGTGTACAATGAAAGATTTCAATAAGAAGAAAACTTGAGTAATATGGAAAAATAGATCATCATTAAATGTTCTATATAATCAATAACTTTATCACAATATATATCCATGTATAAAATAATAAAGTAAATAATCACATGAACATAAATAATTTTCTTGAGAGTGATAAATTTCATAATACCAAAAATATTAATCTTACCCTCAAGGACTCAACAAATAAATCTTTCACACCATAAAGGCCTCTAAACCAATAAATATTACATTACATCAAAGTCTCTCAATCAATATATATTACATTTTATCAAGGGATCTCAACCAATACATCTTATATTCCGTCAAGGCCTCTGAACCAAGACATTTTACATTGTATGAGCCTGCATACACCAATAGATTTCTATTCTTATTTAAATCATGAAAACACAATTAATTCATTGAGGGGGATATAATAGAACCCACCCTCAATTACACATGTCCAATGTATTCCTTATATATTGAATGGAAAATACAATTCATCATCAATATTATTAATCAATCAATAAAAATCCATATTGAATCAAGTAATACCAAATGTAAATATTTCACTAGAACATAATCTACATAACTTAACAGTTAATAATAATTCTCATAGAAGTAAAATTTATATGCATTGTCAATATTTTAACTATTTAATAATTGAGCTATCTTTCTTTTAAACACCCCAATCTGATTTTTGAAATATAGGGTGTTAACACTATATAGGGTAATGAGTATATGGCTAAGTCAATTCTAGAAATTATGTTGAATACACCATGATAATAAATAACATAGAAATGAAAGATACAATCAATTAATTATAAATTGTGGTATTATTTCAAAGTAAATTCTTTTGGTATATATAGAGGAAAATGGAAATTAAACTTTTAAAAATAATTTCCTTAAAATATTTTGTAACTTTATTGAGAAAAAAAATTTAAAATTGACTTTCAAAACTATTTTCACGAGATTTAAATACAACCTTTATTTTTTTAAAAAATTATTTAGAATAATGTAATCATGAAAATAACTATACTTATATAAGATAATTTGGAGATAAAGATCAAAACATACCTAAGTGGAATAAAATCCATTTTCAAAACTTATAAGAAAATAATATTATTTTATTTTTCATAATTAATAGAGTAATGGGAATATATATTACTTTATAAACCATAAAAATTCATAAAGAATACTAAATCATGAACAAGGGACATGATAGTGGTAAAATGTGTTCATGTGGAAAACATTTAAAAAGATATTTTTTCACACTTTTATAATGAAATTAAAAAATGACTTGTTTGAAAAATATTAAAAAGTGTAATTTTAAACTTTTTAATAGATAGTAAAATTAAATTGAAATTTACCATAATAAATCATTGAATTATATATAAAATTCCATGAAATGAAATAAAGAATATGGATATAAAAGAGAAATTTTCCCGAATAAAAATGAGAAATACGGTCATATTTTCTTATAAACATTATCTTTATGGTTTTAAGTAAAAAATATAAGGAAAATGGAATGAAAAATTTAAAATCAAAAAAATATCCATAGGGGAATAAAATATATGTGGTGTAGTATATAAATTACTTAAAATTTCTCCCCAATGGAAATTGAAATATAAACAATCTTAATAAAAGTGAGGCTGTAAAAGAAACCTTTAGGGATTTGGTAACTTTCGAATCAAAGTCCATAAAAAGTTAGAACATGATATAGTTTTATAAATACCATGAATTAAATCTAATATTATTTCAAAATATAGTTATGGGTTAGTATGTACACCATTTAAAATAAATCATAGTGGGAAACATGAAACATGTATTAAGAAATCAAAATTGAGACCAAGAACCCATACAAATCTTATAATACTTGAATAAAAAAATCTTAAAAGATATAAATTGAAATGGACCATTATTTACTATGATAAAATATTGGATCATGATATAATATTTTAAAGATTCATCATACACACCATTTAATGTAAATAGGTTCATAATTTAAAACAATACTCAAAGAAGGAAATTTGAGATGAGAAATCCTTACCTTAGATTGCTGTTTGGTTGAAAAAAATTATTTATTACCTGTATAATAAATTTAAATTTATTATATATATATATATAATATTTATATTTATATTACTAGATAACATTCACTTATAATTTCTTATTAGCTACTTATTAATAATTTTTGGTCAAAATCAATATTATTATGCAAACTATTAGTTTTTCACGAATGTTTTGATTCGATAGTTTTAGTCCTTACACCTTGGTCATTATTTCATTATATTTATAATTTTAATATTGAATTAAATATCATATTAATATATTATATACACTTTTATAACTATTCATTTTAGGTGGGTATGAAAATTAAACTACATTGTTTCATGGAGGTGGTTTTTCACACGTACACATGAGCAATGTTTCAATTTTACAATGGAATAAAGGGAAATAAAATAGATACTATTTTATATTTATAGAATAATATTATTTATATAATATAATATATATTATTTAAATAAAAATTTATTACCATCCATTTTAGATGATTATTAAAAACAAAATACATCATCTATGGAGGACGTAGTCCACACATACACACGAGTAACATTTTCATTTTTAAATGAATGAAATAGAGGAAGATGATGGTTGTTATTGAAGGATATATCATCTAAAGATTTATATTAATATAATATATATAATATATATATCATTTTTCATGAAATTTTTTATTTTTATGTATAATGGGTGTATTATTCAATACAATCTACATCAAACACTTTAGCAATCCTCCACCAAAGTAATCATTTAATAAAATGTATAATGAGCATGCATTCATGTGATGAATACAATGGAAACAGAATTTACTCATTAATTATAAATACATGATTAAATTTATTAATAGTCAAATAGAATCTTTTATATCCTATATAAGACTACTGTATGATGACAATTGGGTGTGTGTATACATGCATGATTCCTTGGTTGAGCTCCACATCACCCATATCTCTCTTTATTCTTATACTTTATATTTAAGGTACTATCATTCCATAGAGATAGAGTGGAAGCCATCTAAATGTTGGATGATTTATATTAACCCATGGATACACTATAAAGAGGTTATTTTCTTTGGATACCCTTGGGGGTCTTCATCAAACCATATAATGGTGATGACGATGTTGCAAATGCTCTATGATGTATGGTACACACACACACACACATATAAGTTTTTCATTTTTTTACATAGATTTTATATTTATTAAATGGTTGATTCTAGATGAGGGATTAAAATAATTCTGCTTAATATAATATGTGTTATTAAACCCTAACAAATCCCTTCAGTGGTATTAAATCCATCCCATGTTTTAGATTTATGAAATATTGCTTGGAATGAAGAAGAAAATGAAAAATAGAGTAACATTTTTTTGTTTTATTGGAATTATATATAAAGTAGTTTAGATTTATGTAACTAGGATTCATAAAGGTAACCAATAAATTACCTCTATGTAGTTGGGTTTCAAAGAGGTAATCAAGTCATTACTTTTACATAGCCAGAAAACATAAAGGTAATTGATATATTACCTTTACATAGTTGGTTAATTTAATGGAAATTTGAATGGTTACTTATAGGAAAGGGGATAACATAAAGATAGTTCAAGATTGATATTTACATGAAGGGATCACATAAAGGTATTTGGTGACCTATCGTTATGTGAAGGATTTCACAAAAAAGTAATACACAACTTACCTTTACGTGAGGGGTTATCACATAAGGGTAATCCAAGTTTTATGTTTCCATGAAGGGTTCATGTAAAGGTTAAAGATAAGTATCCTTATGTAGTATATGTCTTGTAATATTTAAGGAAATATACCCTTATATAGACTATCTACATAAGAGTAGTGGGAGGTTACCCTTACAAAGAATGGGGATTCTATGTAAGGGCAACCAATTTTTTTTTTAAAAAATATTTTTTCATTTAATTGATTTAATGACTTATAAATTGTTAATAAATCTTAATTAAGGGTATTTTAGGAATATTTTAATTTATAAAATATTTATAAACAAATTAATTATAATTTATTTTAATTAATTGTATATAAATTTTTATGAAATATTTATTTATAAAATATTCCAAATATTAATTTTTAATATTTAAAGAAACTTTAACATGTTATATGGAGTATATTATAATCTAGAAATAAAGTTTCTATAAATTAAAAAATAATTCTAGAATAAAAATTGGTTGTATTTAAATTTATGAATTGTTCATAATTAATTGATTTGAAATTTTCAAATTATAGAGCCTTATTTTGGATATTATTTAAACCACATAAAATGGGTTTTGATGATTATTTTAATTATGGTTTAAATAATGTTAATTATATGTTATTTAAATTATGTAAAATATTTAATTAATAAAAATTGGATTATAAATTATTTTTAATTCATTAAATATCATATAATTAAAATGAAATGCTATATAATGAATAATATGAAAGAGTTCACATTAGAATTAATATAAAATATTTATTTTCAAAATTATGTAATTTTCATAATGTTAAATTTAAAATTATAAATTTTTTATAATTATCTTTTATTTATGGATTGTTCATAACTGATTATATCATGTTTAAATATTGGAATTAATCATTTATTTAAAAGGTAATTCCCTATTTTCTTGATAGTTATAAACTATTTATATTATGAATCACGTATTATTTAGTTTGACCACTAAACCACTTAAAGGAATAGAGCCCTACATTACATTCTAGATATGATAATGAATTTAGTTTTTAATGTACCTTTTCCTCAGTATTTAATTGAAGTTATTAGATTGAATTTTGCTGTTGAATATATTTTATACATATTAAGTTTAAAGTTATGATTAATTAGATTATCTATTGAGTAAATTATCCCCATGTAGAGGTAATTGGGATCATACTACCTACCGGACTAGAGGTTTTTTACTTTTCTAGAAATATGAATGTGGTTGACTATCTGTCACTCCTGACTTACTCATGTAAATATTTTCAATCTCATTTAACATTAAATATTTACATGAAGAGTTCATGTACCTTATGTATATGATGTATTTAGATATATATGAATATGTTTGAATTCTAATTTTGGGTGGTTAACATTAAAATCATGCATAAATAAGGGAATAAAAAATAGAAAATATGGTGAGATTGAAACCCCTTTAAATACTAAGTGTTATATTCCTTCAAAAGAGACATTTATCAGGACCTCAATATTACAACTGGGTTAGTCATACTATAGATGGGCGCCCATGTATTATCTTGTGTAAGACAATCAAGGATTGGTGACACTAAAATATCATTGTGATAGTAATTCCATAACTAGATGCCACTAGATTATCCTTTGTTAGATTGTTCTTGGAATTTACTTTGGGTTACAATTTCTAGGAGACCCTAAATGAATTAGGCTATGGAAGGAATATATTGAATTTATCCATATAATTTATTGGAAAAATATTTGTATTCTTAACCATACAAGAGTCATATATTATATTATTAGGATGATTCTTTACCTAAATAACTAAGTGGTTAGATAAATTCCATAGCAGACTTATTGCTTAGTGAAATTTGGAGATTTTCCTACTAATGGGTATGATAAATTCAAAAGGGTTCATCATTTTAGTGGGGTCCCATTTAATAAAAGTACTTATTAAAAGGTTATAAAACATGATACTCATATTATAAAAGTTTATTTCATAGATAGATAGAATTATCATCATCAAACTAAAATTTAAGATTAATCCTTGGAAAGAGAATATTAATTTAATATACTCCTAATATCGGTGATTTAAGAAAATTTATTAAGTAAGAGAAAAATTATATGTGCTCCTTATTGAGTAACCAAGTATTGAAATTGTTTAAAAAGTGAATTTAGATTATTATGAAACACAGAATGATTAACTTAAGGTTTCAAAGTCATTAGATGAAAAATGACCTGTCATGACCTCCTACCCCCTAAAGGTACCCCTCATGAGCTGACAATGAAGGAAGAGAGATAATTATGCTCAAATACCACCTAAAATAAGTCATGGCTTGGTGACTAGCACCGAGGGTATAAAATTCAGAAAAATGTGTGGGATTAACCTCTAGAAAGAATGTGTAATGAGAGACAAGAGAAAAATAAGAAAAAACTCTTAATCATAATAAAAGTAAGGAAATATCCCAATAAAATCATTAAATGTCATACAAAACGAAACAAATAAAAAATGAAACTATAAGTACCAAAATAAAATCTTTGGTAGAAACCTTGAATCCCAACCAACTCATGAACAACCCCATGAGATAGTAATGTCCATATTAATCACCAACCATATCCCATGGACTCAAAAACTATTTATATATATATATATGTAGGGTGATAATAATAGGTATACTCAATTAGATCCTCCTTCGACACTCTCATGAAAAAGATAAAGAAAGTATACTAAAGTCTATTTAATAAGAAATGAAACTAAATCATCACCTAATCAGGTATGTTAAGTTCCCAATCTCACTAGGGCTCTCTTTACAATTATCACATATAAGTAATAGTATAATATCCAAAATAATGTTAAAATAATGTAACCGACTATAAATTTCACATTGGTTTGCTACTCTCACCCCGATGTTGCACTTCTTGATACATATCTCTCTAAATAGTACACATAAATCAAAGGAAAATGTTTAATAATCCACACCTCATGCATCTCATAATATCATCATCAGCATCACAATCTTCATATAGTTACCAAGTTGTTTCTAGGATCCACCATAGCCTATATGTCTTGTATTATACCCCAATCTATCACATACCAAACAAAATATACCTAAAATAATCCTTAGGATACTATATCTATATATTCATGTGTGTGAAATAACCAAAATCCATTACAACCCTCTATACACATATATAGGTGTATAATAGAACACAATAATACTCCCAAGAGAATAGAGAAAGAGAGATAGGGTAGTCATCCATCTATCCTTGACAACCTAGATGTTGGGGAAACCACCCTCCAGAGTCCACTGGGTATCAGTTTCCCTATATATGTTGGTGGGGTAGCATATGAAATCACAAAACACATGGAATATATATATCTCATAACCCACACTAATAGAAACTACCTAGCCTTAATCTCAAATGCAGCTATCATCTCTCAGGAACCTGGATTCCAATACTAAGGGTTAGATATCCTATAAACACGCAATCATTTTAAGACACTTTCAATCTATTATTTCTTTAAAACATTTCATATTTACATTAATTACCATCCAATTTCTATTCTCTATGAGCATAAACCAACCTTTTCTATAGTTCCTCAAGATTTATCATCATTCAACATTCCATTAAGAATCCAAACCCATTAGTTAAATAATTTAATATTCATTTTAATACCATAATTATAGGTACTCTAGGACACATCTCAAGATACCCTAAAAGGATTCATAATCCATGCACATCCAGGCATGTTAAGTAGTGGAGAAAGGAAATACAAAAACAAGAAACATGACCATTTGATATTTTAAAGAAGATTAATAAATAAGAAAGCATCCCAAATTTCAGTATAATAAACAATGGGAAAGACTAAATTAAAATTTCTCCATAAATCATGGTAACATCCCCGACATCACTGTACATATCAACAACCATCCCACTATTATAGGCTTCAAATACTACCACAAAACTAGAAATCCCTGACCAAATATCACCAAAACTTCATCCATATCTGGATCACATCATGTTGTATAGAAATAATCCTCATCTAGAGTAATTAAAAAATACAATAAGAATAAATATTTAATGGGTTATTTAATCCCTAAAACCAATAAATCTAGACTTTATAAACAAACAAGATTTATTGGACTCAAAGAATCATATTTAACAAACAAAAAATTTGTTACTATCTTGAATTAAAAGATTAATTTATCAAAAGTTACAACTATAGGAAACCTAAGATATCAATTATAAACAACCAAGTTATTCAAACATGATTTAAGCATAACTTCCATTTCCATTAATCATATGGAATAATGATTACAATTAAACATTTTTATTATTATTTAACTAACGATAATTACAATATGTATATTATTTATCCAATTTATATGCATAATAAACATGCTAAACTATAACATACACATAAGATAACACACTATCTAGAAAAATAAGAGTCAAACCATTAACATGATATAAATACACATGATTGATATACCCCAAACCAATTCTTTCTTTAATCATGGTTTAATATTTATTAAGGTTTAATTCCACATTACACAATGTGATATAGTGAGATAATATTACAATTTCACATAAAATAAGGATAATAAAAAAATTACAGACCTAAATTTAGAAGTTAAATGTTCTTTGAGAAAGAAAAAATGATATAGGATTAACCACCATTGACAAAAACATCATTAAGTTGAAGGAAAACTCACTAGAACCTAACATCTACAAGCCACTAACAAACCATGCTCATAACTCAATCAAAAAACAAAGGGAAGAAACAGGAATGAAGTTAATAGGAGAATAAAGGGAGCGTACCTTGATCTAAAAGTTTTTATATAGGTAAATCAAGGTTTAGGCTCTCTAAAAGTGTGAATGGAGGGAGGTGTGAGGTTAATAGGTTGATTAAAGTTAAGAAAGAATATTAGAAAATGACTATAATAGATCTATATATTAAGCTTCTAAAATCCCCAATAACCACACAACATAAAAATAAAATCTTGTAATTTTTGTAACATCTTTAGATTTTATGATTTTTTTTTCAAATTAATTTAATATTTTGATATTTTACATTCCACATAATACTGAATATAACTTTTGTTATTAGAAATTATTAAGTGTTACTTTCATTATACGTAACAATAAGTCAATATTATGCTACACACAACACTTAGATTAGATTTTAGTACACACAAAACTATGTTTGTCTTGTATTACACACAATTATGAGTCCCTTCAATAGCCTGTGTTACATGTAAGGTCTAGTTTTACCAAACTACAAGTTACAATTAATATTATTATTAAAATATTGTTATAGTTACCACCTCGCCGTTGGAATAGAAGTTACAAATAATATTAACTAAATTGTGGAAATATGATTTAAACTTGTATATAAAATAAATCCTTTGGTTATAAATTAGTATAAGTTAATGTAATAACTATTTGAAAATAAAGAAATTACCTTTCTAAGAAAACTATTTTTCTATGTATAAACACAATTTCATCTCAATAAATTAAACAAACCAATTTTGATTAATATTTTCAATAAAATTTATATATTACATATTTAATCAATATTTTTGATACTCATCCAATATATTTGATATGTATAATATAAGAATAAATCCAATTTTATGAATAAAAAGATGTATTTTTCTAAAAGGTAATTTTATCATCTTGGAGAACCCATTTTAAATAATTTTTTTAAACTTTTATAATATTTATTTTAAAAAATAAAATTCACTTTTTGAAATTATAATATCAAAATTTAATTTAGGTAAATTTTTTGTATTTTTCTGAGAAGTTTCATTTTTTTGATGAATTGTGAAAAAACACTGAATTTTAATTCAAAACTATTTTTTCATCTAAATTATGTATATATTTAAATTATGTTTTTAATTGGTTTTGAAGTTATATTAGATCAATTATACATCAATTAATCTAATTTTGGTCATTTTAATCAATTTAAATTTGAATTTGGATATAAAAACTTACCCAACTTTTGAACATTTTTACTTAAAAAACCCGCTTTGTCATCCCGTATGTGGGATTAAATTTGAATTAATATATACCAATTATGTGTTTGAAATTTTGAAAAATGTATTATATTTTTTAAATTATAATAATATATTATTTTAAATTAGGTTGACATAGTTTTTGACAAAAAATATTAATGAAAGTAATTAAAATTAACTACCCCAATTAACAGAAAAATTAGATTAATAAAAGACTAAACCTTACACTTAAGGGATAAAATGACATAGAAACTTGTAAAAAATATATTGAATGGAAATATTTAGAATATATAATCCTATATATATATATTTTATTATTTGATCCACTTGTCATAGGAAAAATGTGGGTGAAATTCCCTTTTCAAAAATTTACAAGAATGCCACTCCTCAACTATAAAAAGGCACTCACGCCTACCATTTATTCACTCCTATAAAGACCTTTGTCTCACACAAAATAATATAAATTAATCTTCCAACACCCAAAATTTATCCTATAATCCTCCCATTGGGAATAAATCCATCCAAGGAAGCCATTTGGTGCAAACCAAGAGGGGTTACCCATAGAAGAGGTAATATCCTCCCTCAAGATCCTTTATTTTATTTTCATTATAAATCCCCTAAAATATAATTATTACCTAATTATATAATAAAATAATTATCTTAAGTATACTGAGATTTTTTTATAAATTTTATACCTACACTTACACACACTTCCATATAATGGGTAACGAACTTACCGTTCTTGTGTACGATGAACTATCGCCTCACGAAATGATGTTGTTCAGTTTTCCTTTACCACCTATCATGGTTGAGAATTATGATGGAAAATCTGTTTTTATATGATATATATAATATTTATTATGTCTTTATTCATTTATAATTATTATATAAAACATACCTTTATTCTTTTTATTTTGTGTAAATATGATAACTTCATATGTGGATGTGTGGACTACCGCCTCCTTCAAGCGATGTGATTCGTTTACACTTTACATGGAATGTATTAAGGATGGTTTTAGTGAGATTATATGATATATTTGAAATAATAATGTTATTATAATAATGTTATATATATACATATATTTCAATTACTTTATTTCTTTCAATACGACAATAAAATGAAAATAACGTTCATGCGTACATACAACCTACAGTCTCCATGAACAGTGTATTATATTTCATATACTATATTTTATAGATTATTATAAATTTTTATATAATTAATATGTATGATATATAAATCATGTTTTTATTTTTTAAAATAATTAAATCAGGATCTATGTAATAGGATCAAGAATAACAAGTCAAAACATATATGAAAACAGTGCGGATATTACCCGAAACATAACGTTAACATGGAATTGTTAATAAATGGGTAATATAAAGTCATAATAAAATTATATATGGTATTATATATAATAATATGGTTATGTTGTAGATGTATAATAAACTTATATTTATTATCTAGGATGGTTGGATGTGTATGAAAAAATAAAGACTTATGGTAAGGGTTTTCTCATCTCACTTTTTATATCCATGAGGTACATGCCATGTTCACCACTAATTTATTTTGTGTGATGTATATGATACCCATGAATGTATTATATGATAATTATAATGAAATTTATGGGTATTTAAATATTCATTTTATAATCTTTATTTCATGGGGTTTATGGTTCAAAAGTGACCAAATTAGTAATGTAATTTTGTCTCAATTTTCATTCTTTGAGATATATGCCATATTATGCACCTATATTTTCTATGGGGTGTATATAATTTCATTTTAAAGGTTATATCATGAATATAATGGATTTAATGATATTTTAAGATTAATTTAATTTTATTCTTTCATGGGGATTATGATTCAACGTTACCAAAGTGGTAACAGTTTATTGCAATGAACTCATTGTTTATCAAGATGGTTTATGATTATGCTTCCATTGATGAATTATTATGATATATATCTCAAGAAAAATCATGAAATTTATTTTTCCTTGGGTTATCCATGATATATTCATGTGTTATTACCATTTTTACACTCTTTTTTACTTAATATAATGAAGAAAATATTTTTATGAAAATATGACTTTATTTCTACTTTTGGTCATAAATATATGTTCTTTCAAAACCATGTTTTAATTGTTTTTCCAAAAATGTTTTACTCTTATCCTATTATATTTAATGAAAATTTTTACCCATGTTTTCCCTTTTTAAAAGCCGATTTTAAAAAGAATATTTTTGTCATTTTCTGATCAAGGAACTTTTCTAAACATTTTAAGGTGCAAAACAAATCTTCATCATGTATAAACTTACCCACCATCATGACCATAATTTCCTTGATGCTTCCTTTGTAAGTTTATAAGGTAATTTTTTTAACAAAATTATTTTCCTAATATTCAAGATTTGTTTTTATTTTAAAATTAATTTCAAATAAAAATGGTTTTCAACTTTTTTATGATTAAAAAGTGTTTTAAATGATTTTCAAAGCATCATTTATATGTTTTAAAATTTTCATTTTCAAAGAAAAGGATTTAAATAATTTTAAATACACTTTTATAAGTTTTCAAAGTATTTTTCATAGAAAAATGTTTTCAAAAAAATTTCAAGCTTATTTTTTATGTTTTCAAGGAAAAGGGTTTTTAAAATGTTTTCAAGATTATTTATAATTTTTAATGTTATTTTAAAGTAAAATGGTTTCTATAATGTTTTATGTTTTAAAAATATTTTTTCAAAGTATAAATGATATTTTCCTCAAGAAAATTTTTAAAATATTTTTCATGATTTCTTTATATGTTTTCAAAGTGGTTTCAAATAAAATGATATTGAAAATTTTATATGTTTAAAAAAGTGATTTTCAAATAAAAATTATGTTCTCAGTGATCTTTCAAAATACTTCTCCATATAAGATAAAATACTTAGTTATAGTTTATGCTTTACTATGTATATGATCCAAGGATACCATTCATATTATTTTTTTGAATGGTCTTTGTTTTAATGGATTTATGTTTATGAAACTTATTTATCTTCAATAGTTTATACCATGATAAATGATTATGAAACCTTATTCATTTCATAGGTTATTATAGGATGAAATTATTATAAAACCTATATATTTTACATAGTTTATGATATGATTAAATATTTATGATACCCATTTCATTTCATTGGTTATGATATGATGTTTATAAAACCCATTTTTATGGGTAATGATAAAATGAAATTTTATGGAACACGTATGTATGATTTCAGTATGAGATGAGTGAGACCTATATATCCCTACAATTAATTAGGTAAATATTTATATATCATGAGATAATTATGGGAATCAAGTCAATGGTCTTGATACACTATAAAATATGGGGAAACCTGATCCACTATGGGAAGATCGGGAAACCAAATCCACTATGGGAAGATGGGGAAACACAATCCCTTACCAAGGAAAGGACTATGCTTGGGGATCAGGGTGTGTCCCTCCCAATTGGTGTAGTCCAAATGAAGTACCTTGATATAGATCTGATTAAGTTCAAGGAGAATAATTTTGGGCTTGATAAAAAATTTAAGTCCAATTATTATTTAAATTTGACCAACCTACACTTTTTGACATCCAAAACCATAGTGGGACACAAAAAACTTATTTGGGGGTCCAAAATTAAATACCCACATAGAAAAGGAAGTAAATTCATATCATCACATAAAATAGGAGAGAGAAAGTGTATAAATGAATCCTTAAGAATAAAATTTTCCACTTTTGATAGTGGGGTCATTAAATATCACATGAAAGTGGTTTTTGTGATTTTTTATGTTTCCTTTAAGTGTAATCATGAATTTTAATTCGTTTTGGGTCATTTTTATTTCTTTATTTTATCTTTATAATGTATTTCACCTCATTATAATGGCTAGACATGAGTGTGATGAATTTTAGGAATCTTACTCTGCTTTATTCTTGCTTTATCCTATTCTCTTTTCCCAAAATTGGCGGTGAAAATCCACTAATAATTACCATTTATTTTTTTATATAGAAACCTTGGTGGGTGTAATTTCATTTAATCCCCATTTAATCATATACATTTCATTGCTCGTGTTCTCTTACTCATTTCAAGCTTCCAGTGATGCATCAGTTTGGTATTAGAGATAGGTTCCAATGAGTAAGTTCTATTGAATTATTCCTATTAATAACCACCATGTATCACAAGAGAGGATATTCTACTCCCCCATATCTATGTGAAATTTACAACGTATAGATACAACCACAAATTACTCAAATCTGTGACCAACTTTCTCAACGATCGATAGAATAGAGATGCGATTCACCTCCCCTACAACAGTGTCCCCACCATTTATCTCCACATAACATGAGAAATACAACACTATTTTATGAACATCATGCAAATGGTGATGATTTCATAAATTCATAGGTGGATATGCGAAGAAGAAGAGATGATGAAGATATTGAAAGAGGGTTTAAGATTTACATTATAGATTTTGATGGGAGAATAAATCTAGATGATTTTCTAGATTGGATGTGGGAAATAAAATGATTCTTCAAATTTAAGAATTTTTATGATGAGAAGAAGTGAGAGGTATACATTCTTAAATTTAAATATTATACATAAATTTGGTGGGAAAATCTAAAGAAACAGCAGGAATGTGATAGGAAAGAAAAAATACGATCATGGGAGAAGTTGAAAAAGATTTTGAGGAGATGATTTCTACCTAAGAATTATAATAAAGATATTTATTTTCAAATTCATAGCCTGTAATAAGGAGATAAATCTATAGAAGAGTACATTTGAGATTTTGACCATTTATTAATGTAAAGTGATGTTACAGATTACAAAGAGAAAGTGAATGCAAAGTTTTTAGGTTGATTAAATAAAGAAATTACACATTTGGTGGAGTTTCAACCATTATACTCACTTAATTATGTTTGCAAGCTGGAGATCAAGGTGGAAAAGAAAAAGAGGAACTCAAAGGCACTAGATTTCAAGAACTATAATGGTTGTAGAACTTTTTATAAAGTTATATATTTAAAAAAATATAGTGTTGGTTAGAAGAAATTTTAAAGGAACAAGATGATGGATAAAGGGAAAGAGAAGGATATGGAACAACCAAAAGTGAAATACAACTATTTTGAATGGGGGAACTAATTTTTTTTCAAATGTTATGGGTATGGTAATTTTCATGCCAATTTCCTTAAAAATAAAATTATCACTATAAAGGAAATCGAGGATATTGAAAATAAAAAAAATAGGATGAACATGATAGTGAAGAATCTAAAAATAAGGATCATGTTGTGGAAGAAGCTAATATGGGTAACATACTTGTGATATGAAGAGTTTTTCAATCCCAAATATACTTGAAATAATATCAAAGAGAAAACATGTTATAAAATTATTACACTATAAATCAGTAGGTATGTACGGTGATTATTGATAGTGGGAGCTGTATAAATTTTTCTTCAACAACACTAGTGTAGAACTTGAAGCTTCCAACTTAGAATCATCCTCAATCGTATAAATTGAAATGGTTGAACAATAAGAGAAAATTCCTTTCTAATAAGCAGCTTTTGATTTCATTTTCCATTGGAAAGAACTATGTTGATGATGTATTATGTGATGTTATCCCTATGGATACTTATAAATTGTTTTTGATAAGGCCTTGACTGTTTGATAGGGAAGTGAAATATTATGGGAGGAAGAACACATATTTTTTTTGATATGGGGAAATGAATATCACACTTGATCCTTTGAAGTCGTACCAAACCTTTCAAGAAAAATCTATTCCAAAATATCCCAAAGATATCCTCTTTATCAATAAAGCTCAATTAGAGAGAGAAATAAATTAGAAAATCCAGTTTTTTCTTTATTGATGATGGAAAAATTATTCCATGAGGATAAGAGTCATCACCATCTGTTAGCTCATTCCTTTATTAGGGAATTTATTGATGTTTTTTAATGATATTCTAGTATAATTACCACCCTTTATAGGCATTTAACACTAGATTTATCTTGTACCTCGTTCACAATTTCCTAATAAAACATCATATCAATGTAATTATGGGGAATCAAAGGAATTTTAAAAGCAAGTGGATGTACTGATGGATCAAGGATTTATAAGGCCAAGAATGAGCCTATGCTCTGTTCCATCATTATTGGTTCCAAAGAAATATGGTACATATTACATGTTCATTGATAGTATAGATATAAATAATATTACAATAAAATACATGTATAACATTCCACAAAAAATCGATTATATTATTGATGAATTACACAGGTCATCAATATTTTTGAAGTTTGATCTTTGTAGTGGATACAAACAGATTTGAATGAAGGAAGGGGATGAGTGGAAAATGATCTTCAAAACCAAAGGTTTATTGTTTGAGTGGATGTTCATGCCATTCGACATCTCGAATTCTCCCAACACATTCATGAAACTCATGAATGAAGTTATGAAACCATTTATTGGTAAATTTTTATTGTTTATTTGGATGATATTTTGATTTATATCAAGGATGTGGACATCTATTTAGATCATCTTTGGCAGGTATTTGACATTTCGTAGGAATAAAATCTATATAGAAATATAAAAAAATGTGAGTTCTTTTCAATACAAGTGGTGTTTTTGGGATATATGATAACCAAAGAAAGAACCATGGTGGATCAATCAAAAGTGGAAGTAATCAAGTCCTAGACACATTTAGAATCTATCATAGAAGTAAGGATTTTCAATGGTTTAGAATATTTTTATCGTTGTTTTGTTTCTAATTTTAGAAATATCATGGAACCCATCACTGAATTCTTGAAAAATGGGAATTTGAGTGGTCAAAGGCATAAAATGAATCATTTTAAATCACTAAGAAATTTTTTTCTAAAGCAACGGTTTTATCATTTCATTATTTTTATCAAGTATTTGAAGTGGAATGTGATACAAGTGGAGTTGGGATAGGTGCTGTTCTCATCCAAATCAAGCATCCTATTTCATATTTTAGTGATAAATTGAATGATTCAAATAGGAATTACATAACCTATGATAAGGAATTTTATGTGACTGTGAGAGCCCTAGATCATTGGTCTCATTATTTGAGACCAAAATAGTTTTCTATTTATTCTTACTATTAGGCATTGAGGTTTATCAATGGTCAACACAAGTTGAGTTCAAGTAATGAAAAGTGAGTGGAATTATTATAATCGTTCTCTTTTGTGTAAAAATACATAAAGTGGAAAGATAACCTAGAACAAGATGATTTATCTCAAAGGTATGCATTACTTATCATTATATATGCTCAAATTCTTGGATTTCAACTTATAAAGGAATATCATAAGTATGATATGGAGTTAAATTCTATTTTAATCCAATGTAAAAATGTATTTTCAGAGAAATATTATGTACATGATGTGTTTCTATTTAATAAAAACAAGTTGTGTGTTCCAAAGGATAATTAATAGGAATTTCTCATTTGGGTGGCACATTAAGGGAGACTTACTGGTCATTTTTGAATCCATAAAACCTTAGAGATACTAAAGGATAAATTCTAATATCCAAAGACACAATCATATGTCCAAGTGATTATTTCAATATGTGGGACATGTCAAATAGAAAAGAGTCATTTTATGACCGGTTTATTCACTCTGTTACCTATTCTGGAGCAGACATGTAAAGCTATGAACATGGATTTTATTATGTCTTTACCAAATAATTAGTGATGTAAAGATTCAATAATGGTTTCTGTTGATCTATTTTCTAAGATGGATCATTTTATACCTTTCTGCAAGGCTGAAGATGTAGTGAATGTGGAAGAATTGTTTTTCAAAGAGATTGTTCTACTTCATGTCATTCCTCACATCTTTGTTTCAGATAGAGACACGAAATTTATCATCCATTTTTGGAGGAAAATATGGGGGAAATTCTATAAAAATATTCTTTTCAGAACTTCACATCACCCTCAAACTGATAGGAAAATGGAAGTTACTGATCATACATTGGTCACTATTATGAGAACATTGGTGAACAATAATATGAGAGATTGGGATTTACAACTTTCACAAGATGAATTTTCATACAATAGATATCCCCATGATACCTCTCAAAATTCTCCATTAAAAGTGGTTTTTGGAATCAATCTAATCACTCCTATATAATTGTGATATTTTCTACTTGATTTTTAGGTGAATATTGATAAAAATTCGAATGAAAATCATATGAAGAAACTCCATTAATCTATTCGTTCTCAAATAAATATGTCTAATGAAGCATACCAGAAGCGAGGTAACAAGCACCAGAATCAGTATATTTTCTAACCAAGAGACAAAGTGTGGATTCAAATTTGTAAGTATAGATTTCCATCCAAAAGGAAGAGAAAGTTGGATCCATGAGCTAAAGGTCCATTTAAAGTGATTGAATGAGTGGAAAATAATGCCTAAAAAATTTATTTACTAGATTATTTTGGTGGAATTTCTACAACATTCAACATTTGGGACTTGTCTCCATATATTGAAGAAGAAAATTCCATGGATTTGAGAGAAAATACTCTCCAACAATAGGGGAAATATATGGATCAGATTCATCTAAAGGAGAATAATTTTGGGCTTGATAAAAATTTTAAGCCCAATTATTATTTGAATTGGACCAGCCCGTAATTTTTTACATACAACACCATAGTGGGACAAAACACAATTATTTGGGCCCAAAAATGATATATCCACATGGAAAAGGAAGTAAATTAGTAGCATCACATTAAATAGGGGAAAAAAAGTGGATAAATGCATCATTAAGAAGTAAATTATCAACTTTTTATAATGGGGTCATTAAATAGCACAAAGAAGTGGGTTTTGTTCTTTTTATGTGTCCTTTGAGTGCCCCATGCATTGAAATTCGTTTTAGGTCATTTTACTTTATTTCCTTTTGTCTTTATAATATATTTTATCCTCATTGTAATGGCTATAATTGAATGAGATTTTTTTTGGGAATCTTCCTATGCATTCTTATTTCTTTAGCCTCATCCCTTTGCCCAAAATTTGTGGTGAAAATCCATTAATGGTGAACTTGTCTTTTATCATGGTGAAACATTGATGGATGACATTGCCTTTATGACTTGGTTAATTGACTAAATTCCTATGCTCATCTTCAATTAATCGTTTTGAGATTATGGCAACACATCATACCCTATTATGTTTTGGAAATGCACCTTGACTTATAGGGAATGATGTTACATGTTTATTCGTTTTCTAAAAATTCTATGTATTATGCCTATAATATGATCACATGGTTTATGTTCTTGATTATATTATGTTTCATGTATTATGAATTGGAAATATTTATGTCATGTCTCAGGTTTCTGATATCTGATATATAAGATATGATCTTAAAATTTTATGATCATGTTATCGTACCCTTATGTTCATGTTATGATTATGTATTTACTTTATTTACTCTTAGTGAGAATTCAAGCTCACCCCTTTCTTATATTTCCTTTCCCCATGTTATGAAGAAATATTTTAAATAGAAGTACTAAAGGGAAATATATTTATGGTAAATATTTAATATCCTTCACCAAGTTAGAAGATTTTGTTCCAAGTTTCCAAAGACCCTAAAATATTTCGGTTCCCAGGCATGTATTTTTGTAATGTGATGAATATTCATCTAAAATGATGTAATATACATGTATGTTAGGCCTGGGTCACTATAGTTGGTATAAAAAAAAGTTTTAGTCATCCTTTGGAAACTAGGATTAGAAAAATTTAGTGAGATCCCTAAGTATATTTCTAAGGATATTTATAGGGATGTATCTAAGAATAATTATAAGAATGAGTTAATATTTAGGAAAATGTCTTGGAATTTTGGTAAAGGATAGAGTGAGTGGTTTCCTAGTAATAAATATCTATCTGGATAGTACAAGTAGATTTGGATCTAGCACAAATGTATATAGGGGTAACTTGAAAACACTGTATTGAGATAGACTTGATCGGGAACTGGTGCACGACAATGAACCTTGCTACACACCTGATTTGACACTCATGGGGGGATATGGTTTGGGAATTCACAAAATATTTATAAACCATCATAAAAGATTCAAATAGAGGATGACTATGAATAACCTATGATAAAACTAAGGTGTTATAGCTTAAATAATTAGGTTTCATGATTTATACATCCTATAAGTAATTTTTTTCCTGATTATGTGGATTTACACTATGATAAGTGATGCTCACACTATGGTTTCTGGTTTTAGTCAATGGTGGGAACCAGAAGGAACTAGATTAACATTTAATGTAATGGAAAATTTTCTGATGAGTTGTCAAATGGGATGATTAATGGAGTAAAGGATTTTTTTATAACTCCTAATAATTTTTCATTGAACATGATTAACAATGTGTACCTTAACCAACTCTCATACTCAGCAAGGAAGATAATAAAGGAGTTATCTGAGAGTTCAGTTAATGGAGACCACAGAGGAAAGAATATTCAATTTCATTTGTGTCAATAATGTGGAAAGAATCATCTATGTAAATTATTATAGGAATAATAATATGTTTTGACTATAGAAGTGAAGGATACAAAGAAAGTAACTATAAAGTAAAAATTAAGGGTTCAGTTAATGTAATGAATGTGAATATTGGTCTCCCTAATATGAGACTATAGATGGAATATGAAAGGAAAGAGGTATTAAGTAATAGGATGAGGTATCCTTCTTATAGAATAAGGATTAAGTGGAATAATCATAGTTTTTATGTATTTGGATTCAAGAATTATGTTATTTGAATGGTGAAATATATAAGGATTATCTAGTTTATGTTTTTTTTGGTTAGGATTTACAAGAATACATTGAATGGTTTCAATGGACTAGAAAAGCGATTTAATGTCAAGGTGATGTAAAACACATGATTAAGGGAAAGATAACCCTTAATATGTTCCTTATGTTAAGATAATGTTGGTTGGATACAGATATGTTGGATATGAATAAGTAATTTGGATGGTACTGATTACCTTGGAACTAATTAAGGACTTGTTGACAAGTGTTTCATGCTATCATTTATAAAGTTTACAACATTTTTGGATTTAATAAATATATCCAATAAACTTTGGAATAAGGAAACATGCATTTATTCAAAAAATATTTGTGGTAATTCAGGTTAATACTATGTTTCAAAGGAATACATGATAAAGGTATTCACGTGTTTGGTATGTGACAACAAAGAGATACTTTATGATATATGGGGGATTAATGCTAAGCTATTTTTGTGAAATTGAGTGACCTTATTTATGATGTTTTGGACTTCTATCTTTAGGAAGGGTTATACGGTTAAATATTAATATAATGGTTTATGTTAATGTATAATATCTCCATATAAGGATTTATGCATATTTGATAACTTGTGAAAACCTTTTTGTTGTGATAAAGATAGATGGAATTCCCTATCATTATATTTATATATCTCATGATCTGTTAATACTTCAATAATGAAAAATTCATCTTCATTTCTTGAAATAAGAGATGTAGTGGAAGTTAATCAAGGGAAAAAGGGTAAGGTTATCCTGAAATCATGTAAGTATATCTATTCATTAAAATTATTTAACTTTAAGGAAAAGGATCTTGAAACCAAATTTTTTTCGTAGTACCTTTGTTTTTTATGAATCAAATGTCCCCTTAGATCATCATAGATTTATGGTTTTTTGATTTTTAACTTTATCCTAACCATGTTCTCTATCACTCTCCATCAGAACATGATAGTTATATTTATCTTCAATGTCCATATTTTCACTTCCCACCTATGTTATCCTATGTGGGAACCTAATTATGTGTTACTTTGGGTAATCATTATGTTTCCAAATTTCCCTTTTTAAAGAAAGTTTTAGTATTCATGTTTAATATGTGGGTTTCTAAGAAAGTAACTTTCAAGTATTAAAGCTTTGATAAACGAGATGAATTTTGAGGAAAAAATTCATTTTAAGGGGGATATAATGTAACACCCTAAGATTTTTTGAATTATTATTATTTTAATTAATTTAATATTTTTATATTTTACATTTCACACAAAATTGAATATAGTTTTTTTATATGAAATCACTAAGTGTGGCTTGTGTTATATGCAACACCAAGTTAATATTGTACTATATATACCCCTTAGATTTGATTGAGGTATATTAAACACTCTGTTTTTCTTGTATTACACACAATTATGAGTCCATTCGATAGATTTTTTTATATTCAAGGTTGAGTTTTACCAAACTATAAGTTACTATTAATAATAATATTAAAATATTAGTATATCTACCACCTATCAATTGGAATAGAAGTTTCAAATAAGATTAAATAAATTGTGAAAATATTATTTAAACTTGTATATAAAATGAATCCTTTGGTTATCAATTAGTATAATTGAATTTAATAACCATTTGAAAATAAAAAATTACTTTTCAAAGAAAACTATTTTTCAATATACAAACACAAATTTATCTCAATAAATTAAACAAACCAATTTTTTTTAATGATTTCAAAAAAATTTATATATATTATATATTCAATAGATACTTTTTTATACTCATACAATAGATTTTATAGGTATAAGATAATAATAAAACCTATTTTATGAATAAAAATATTTATTTTTCTAAAAGGTAATTTTACCGCCATTTAATGGAGAACCCATTTTAAATATGATTTTTTAAAATTTAATAATTTTTATTTGAAAATAAACTTCATTTTTGTAAATTTAATATCAAAACTTAATTTTGGTTAATTTTGGGCATTTTAATGAGATGTTTCATTTTTTAATGAATAGTAAAAAAGCATTGAATTTTAATTCAAAACTGTTTTTTGTATAATTCATGTACATAGTTAAATTTTTTTTGTAATGGGTTTTAAAGTTTAATTAGATCAATTATAAATTAATAAATACTATTTATGTCATTTTAATCAATTTAACTTTGATATTGGATATAAAAAATTACCCATCTTTTGAACATTTTTACTTTAAAAACTCACTTTGTCATCCTGTCTGCGGGATTAAATTTGAATTAATTTCTGACACTTCTGTGTTTGGAATTTTAAAATGTATTTCTTATTTAAAATAATAATAATATGTAATTTCAAATAATTTCAACTTAGTTTTTGATAAAAAATTAGTCAAAATAATTAAAATTAATTACAGTGATTAAGAGAAAAATTAGCTTAATAAAGGACTAAACCTTACACTTAAGAGCCAAAATGACATAGAAACTTGTAAAAAATACATTTTATGGAAATATTTAGACCATATAATACCTTTTATCTAATATTTTTCTTTATTTAATCCATTTTTCATAGGAAAAACGTTGGTGGAATACCCTTTTCAAAAATTTACAAGAATACCACTCCTCATCCACTATAAAAAGGAACTCACCCCTCCTATTTATTAACACCTCTAAAGACCTTTGTATCACCAAAAAACTGCTAAAATAAGCTCAAAAAATCCCTAAATTCATCATATAATTCTCCATTTGTGCATAAATCCAACCAATGAATCCCTTTAGTGCAAACCAATAAGAGTTACTTAAAGAAGAGCTAACATCCTTCATCAAGATCCTTTGTTTTATTATCATTATAGTACCCATAAAATCTTCTTATTACATGATAACATAATAAAATATTTATAATAAATATATTTATATGTTTTTATTCTAAGTGTTTTAGCTACACTTACACACACTTCCATATAATGGGTAACAAACTTACAGTTCTTGTGTATGGGAAACTACCACCTCATGAAACAATGTTGTTAGTTTTTTTCCTTCACCACCTCTAAAGGGTGGGAATATAATAGAAAATATATTTTTATATGATATATATTATATTTATTATGTATTAATTCTTATATAATTATTATATTAAACATACCTTCATTATTTCCATTTTGTGTAAATACGATAACTTCGTTTGTGGATGTGTGGACTACAACCTTTTCAATGCAATGTGATTCATTCACACTTTACATGGAATGTATTAAGGATGAGTTTATTGAAATTATATAATATATATGGAATAATAATGATACTTTAATGATTTTCTATATATACAAATATTTCAATTACTTACTTTATTTCAATATGATAATAAAACGGAAACAACGTTCATGCGTACGTACGACCTACCGTCTCCATGAGCGGTGCATTTCATTTCATATACCTATCTTTTATAGATTATTATAAATATTTATATACTAAATATTTATGATATATATACCATGTTTTACATTATTTAAATAAATAAATCATGATCTATGTAAGAGTATCAAGAATAACAAGTCAAAAAATATACAAAAAACAATGCAGATATTAGTCGAAATGTAATGTTAACATTGAATTGTTAATAAGAAGGTAATATAAAGTCATAATAAAATCATATATGGTAATATATATAAGAATATTTTTATGTGTTATATTAATAATAAACTTATATTTATTATAAATTAGGGTTTAACATGTACGAAGAAAGTCAATACTTAAAGTAAGAGTTTTATCATCTCACTTTTTATATCTGTGAGATACATGACATGTTCACCACCAATTTCTTTTTTTTGTTGTATATAATGTACATAAATGTATTATATTAAAATTATACATAAATTTATGGGTATTTACACATCCATTTAATGATATTTATTTAATGGGGTATATGTTTCAAAAGTTACTAAATCAGTAAATTAATTTTGTCTCAATTTGTCTTCTTTGAGATACATGCAATGTTAGGCACCTATATTTTTATATGGGGTGTATATAATTCCATTTTAAATGTTATATCATGAATATAATTTCTTTTATGATAGTTTTACCTTGATTTAATTTTATTATTTCATGGGTATTATGATTCAATGTTACCAAATTGGCAACATTTTATTGTTACAAACTCATCATTTATTAGGACTGTTTATGATTATGATTCAATTGATGAAATATTATGATCCATATCTCAGGATAATTCATAAAATTTATTATCATATGGTTATAAATGATATATTCATGTGTTATTACCATATTTTCACTCTTTTTTACTTATCATAATTAAGAAAATGTTTTTATGAAAATCTGACTTTATTTCTTCTTTCGTTCAGGAATCTATGTTATTTCAAAACCACATTTTCTTAAAATGATTTAAATGTTTTTTAATATTATCCTATGATGTTTAAAGGAAAATTTTACCCATGTTTTACTTTTTTAAAAAATTATTTTAAAAGGAATATTCTTTTCATTTTTTGATCAAGTCACTTTTCTATATGTTTTATGGTGAAAAAAGAATGTTCCGCATGCACAAACTTACCCGCCATCATGAACATAATTTCCTTGATGATTAATTTGTAAGTTTAAGAGGTTATCTTTTAATAAAATTTGTCCTTAATATTATGTATGTTTTTTTATTTAAAAATGGTTTCAAATAAAAAGGGTTTTCAAAATTGTTTTATGTTTAAAAAGTGTTTTGAATGATTTTCAAATATTTATTTATATGTTTTAAAAAGGGGGTTTTAAAATAAAATGATTTCAATAATTTCAAAGATTATTTTATAAGTTTTCAGATTATTTTTCAAATAATTTTTTTTTTCAAAATTTTTTCAAGCTTCTTTTAAAAGTTTTCAAGGAAAATAGTTTTCAAAATATTTTCTAGCTTCTTTATAAGTTTTCAAGGTTATTTTCAAGGAAAATGGTTTCAATAATTTTTTATGTTTTAAAAAGATTTTTTCAAAGCATAAGGGATAGTTTACTCAAGAAATGTTTTAAATTATTTTTCATTATTCCATTATATGTTTTCAAAGTGGTTTAAAGGAAAAGAATTTTAAAAATGTTACATGTTTTAAAAATTATTTTTCAAAGAAAATTTATGTTCCAAGTGATATTTTAAAATACTTCACCATATAAGATGAAAAACATGGTTATAACTTATTATTTATAAGTAATATGATCCAAGGATACCATTAATATTATTTCTATGAATTTTCTATGTTTTGATGTATTTATGTTTATGAAACCCGTTTATCTTCAATCGGTTATACCATGATAAATGCCTATGAAACCCACTTACATTCACTAGTTATTCTAGGATTAAATGATTTTGAAAACTATCTATTTTCCATAGGTTATGATATTATTAAATGTTTAAGATACCCATTTCATTTCATGGGTTATGATATGATGTTTATGAAAGACATTTTTTATAGGTACATATATGATGAATGTTTTATAGAACATGTATGTATGATTTCAATATGAGATTGATGGGACCGATATCTCCTTCCAATTCATTGGGTAAAGATTTATATCTCATGATATAATGATGGGAATCAAGTTGATGGGATTGATCCACTATGGAAGATGGTGAAACCCGATCCATTATGGGAAGATGGGGAAACCCAATCCACTATGGGAAGATGGGGAAACCCGATCCATTACAAGGAAAGGACTAGGATTGGGGATGGTGGTGTATCCATCCTTATAGGTGTAGTCCCCATTAAGTGACCTATTATGTTTTGTAAATGTTACTTCAATTATAGAGAATGATGTTACATGTTTATGTGTATTGTAGAAATTTTATGCCTTAAGCCTATGATATGTTTACATGGTTCATTTTCTTGATTATATTACGATTTATGTCTTATGAATTTCAAATATTTATTCCATGTCTTATGTTTATAATCTTTGATATGCAGGGTATGATATTCAAATGTTGTTCTCATGTTCTATTACCCTTATGTTCATGTTATGCTTATATATTTCTTTTATTTACCCTTACTGAGAATTTGATATAACACCTTTCTTATGTTTCCTTTCATTAGGTTATGAAGAGAGGTTTTAAGTATAAGTACTAAATGGGAATATATTTGTGGGAAACATTGTAGATCATTCACCAAGTTAGAATATTTTCTTTAAAGTTTCCAAAGACACTAAACTATTACAATCATCAGGCATGTAGTTTTGTAATGTGATAAATATTTATCTACAATGATGTGATATACATGTATGTTAATATTGGGTCACTATAATTTTGACCGTTACTATTCCTTGAACCATGAAATGGTGTAAAAACACAATCTGTTTTGTCCCACTATGCCTAAAACCACAACATGGTGAACACTTAAATGCTTGTTTTTGATAGAAGGGCTCAAAAAGCACCACTACTAGCTATACTTCCTCAAAATACCCTACCAATCCATTTTACCTATCAATTTTTTTTAGGAGGAACTAAAAACTAAAAAACTTTTAAAAACTGCTCGTGAAGGCTTTTCACTAGCTATGGTGCACCCAACACCACACACCTAGGCTCTAAAATGGTCAAAAATTTCACCCACAACTATAAATCACCTTCAATACTTGGATGTTTTCAAAGTGAGTGATTTTGGAAATATAGTCCCTCACATTAGATACTACTCAAATAATTCTTATCCTCAATAGTCAAAACCAAACCCAAAGAGGAGAAAAAGATAAGGGGTCAATTGGAAAACCACCCTACGAGCTACCTCTCAAGGATATCACCATCATGGGAGCACAAACATATCACTTAAAGATATAAGGAAAAAAACTACACAAAACTCTCTTGGGGGATATACCTCTTAAAAAAGAGAAAGGACCTAAACAAGGAAGAAATAAATAGAGAACAATATTATAAACCAGAAAAGGTCAACATCAACAAAGTTTAAAAAATAAGAAGAACTAATCATCAAATAACTTGTGATATTAAACATGTATCTAAAACTCAAATTCCTAGGTTCTCTACTTCATTCCACTATTAAACTAAAGGAAATAAACTAATGGAATAACCTGCATGTGAAACACCTTCTCTCTGTGATACTAGATTTCTATGAGATTCTACTTGAATTCCACATCATCATAAACTCTGATCATTCCTCAATAAATGATGTGATAATTATAATTAATATGGTGGTGGAGCTACGACATAATAAATACATCATGAATCCAAATCATCTATGATGGAAGTTCCAATTGACATGTGATGGTTCCAACACACACTAACACCTTGAAAGGCCCAACAAACCAGGGAGAAATATTACTCCCATAACAAAACCTTCGCTTCCCATGATGAGGAGTAACCTTAAAGAAAACATGATATCCAACATTGAACTCTATGGGCATCCTCCTATGGTATTCATAAGACTTATAATGATCTTACACTACCGTCATCCTCTCACGAATCATCTGAACAATATTTATCATGATCTCCACTAGTTTTGACCTAAGAATTACTGACTTTCCAACCCCAATCGAGTACAATAGAGAATGAAGAGTTTTATAATATAGATCTTCAAACAGTTCCATACCAATAGTGGAGTGAAAACTATATTTTTATAAATACTTAACTAAAGGCGGTTTCCTCATCCATGAATCCTAAAAAATCCAAGACACAAGAACAAAACATGTCTTCATAAATTTGGATAGTACAATATTTTTGACCATCCATATTTGGATAGAAATTAGTGATAAGGTGAAAATGAGAGGAAAAAAATGTTGGAGATGTATCCATACCCTAGATATGAAACAAATATCATGGTAAGAGGAGATCATCCTCAGGATTCCATTAAACCACACAACATCCTCTAGATACTTCCTAGAAAAAACTTATACTGGGATCAACTCCTTGATCACTAAGAAGTGTGCCAATTTTTTCAAATGGTCAATGATTACCCCTATAACATCATAAACTCCCTGAGATCAAGGTAAATTGATGGTGATGACAATTAAAATTTCCTCCCACTTCAACTGATGAACATCTAACAGTTAGAGAAACCCACCAGGAAAACAATGTTTAACCTTCACCCTCTAGTAGACTAAACACTAGGACCCAAACTTTGAAAAAAATGCTACAACCCAGACAACCACAACTAAACTCTAACATCATGATACAAATTTTTTACACCATAATGTAATGATATGGGAAATATATGTAACTTAGGGAGAACCACAACACACATCAATGAATAAATGAAAATCCTCCCCTGAAACAAAAATCTATGTTGATCATCCTCAGACCATCTTTAAGGGGTATTTCCCCAAAAAACTTGATCCCATCAAACTTCCACCTTAGAATCCACCAAATAGGAATCCACTACCTTCCACACTAAAAACAATTGCACCATCATTTTAAAATTACATCCTATACCACCAACCTCTCATATATCAAGATTCATCATGAATAGATCCTCTATCACACTCCATGAATCTCCAGACACACACATACCACCACTATGTGACTTTTTTTCTTAAATCATTAGACACATTGTCACCCTTTCTTGAGTTATAAGAAATATTGAATTTATATTCCTATAATAATACCATCCACCATTGTTGTCACAAGTTTAAGTCATTCTAGGAAAAGAAAAATCTCAAGATCATGTGATATATGAAAAACATAAATCATTTTCCAATGAGGTAGTGAAACTAAAACATCAAGGAAAACAAGATTAATGTGAACTCGAGATCATGGGTGGAATAGTTAAATTCATGGTTTCATAACTACAAATACATATAAAAAAAGATTCCATCTACTATAGAAAGATAATTCTTAATCCAATAAATGAAGTGTCATAGAAGGCCTAAAATTGGACTCCCTATTATGAAAAATGAATAACTAGAACAATAAAAAAAATTCTCCTTCAGGCATTAAAAAGTAGATTAAATTTTTTTATTCCATAATAACTCCTGATAATTTTTTTTCAATAATATTAGAGGATTCAAAAACCATGATAAGTTAGATATAATCCTCTTATAATTTCCTGAAATATCGAGAAAAAATCACACCTCAAAAATATTCTTGGGGATACCCTAGAAAAACCTACCTAGATCTTAAAAGGATATATGAATAATCTAGGTTGGGACAAGAAATTACTCAAGAAATAAACTTCACATGACCAAAACTCACACTTAGATAGATTATCGAATTGCTACTATCATTGAAGAAATACCAAAATGGATCATAGATGATCTATGTTCTCCACCTCAGACACATATTAAACCAGGATTTCATTGATAAAAACCACCATTAATTTATCTATAAACTATCAAAACATTTCATTTATCAATCCCATGAATACAGTTGGAGTGTTCATCACACTAAGTGACATTAAAATGAACTCATAATTCCCATAACAACATAAAAAAGTAGTATTTATAATATCCTCATCCTTATCCCACATCTAATGATATTTTTATTATAGATTTATCTCTAATAAGGAACTAGATTCATTCAACTGATCAAATAAATCATCAATTTATAGAAAAAGGTAGGGATTATTCACTATCATCTGATTTAAGCGATGATAATCGATACAAAAATGTATATCTTCATTATCATTCTTCACAAAAAGAACCATTACACACCAAGTTTACATGCTCGGTTGAAAAAAACCTCACTAAAATAGATCATCAATATGTATATATAGATTACAAAAATAAGAAGGCATTATACTATATGGATTTATAAATATTAGATAAGTGCCTAACTGTATATATATATATATATCAAACTTGATCTCCTATCAAGGGGGTAATGCCACAACCTCTTTAGGAAATACATTAGGGTACTCTTCTATAACCTTGGGAAATACTGCCAGCTAAACCTCTAATGAACTAAGAATCAAATCACCCATCAAGGATAATAAAGACTGAACACACATCCAACCCATCCATGGTCCTCTCTCACTAAAAAACATGAAAGAATCTCCATAAATATAATATAACATGATCTAAATCTAAAATTGATCCACAATATCCTACATTGAATACAACTATTATATGTTGAGGATAATGTTGAATAGATATATCACAAACATAAGAAGTCTTCCCAAGAGCAATGTTTCCCCAACACTAGTTTTTAGTCTCGACATACTTTACACAAAATTAATTAACATCCAACTAGAGTAGGAAACACCAAGGTAATTAGAAGCCTCTCCCCCTTAATTACTAGGGAAAGAACCAGGGAAGGTGAAATAAGGGAGTACGTAGATCCTAAATCAAACAAGGCATGCACCCATATTGAAAATAAGAAAACAGTACCTCGAATGATGTATGAATCACATCACACCTGGAACTCTAGAGTATGAATCTAGCCAAAATTTACCCCATGACCTCTTTGAAATAGATAAAAACCACATCTAGGACTATTATATACTCTCTAAGGGTGAGAAGTATCATGGTATAGTCCTCTTCTTGTCTAATTTTCTATCCACTAATCATAGGATGTAGCACCATGCTGCTGCTGCCTTAAATGGTACTACTATAATGGTGGGAATTGAAGTGTACAACCATTAAAATACTCTCATATTAGAGAGTTATGAAAATACCACCATTGATAACCATGGACTCCATAAGAAAAAAAATATCTAATCCCTTGGAAGGGCCCTGAGATCTTCTAGCCCCGGTGAAACAAGATGAAGAGGGATAAGACCTTCCCTGACTATCTGAAAACCCATATATCTTGGAAAATGGGAACCCTAAACCATATATACACTATATGGAGAATCATAATGAATCCCCTATAATAAAGATCCAAAACTGGACAAAGTCCTCTTGATAACCTTTTCTCTTACTAGTACCTTGAGATATAATAGTTGCATAAAAGGAGTAACCTGGTGCTGAATCTTTGGATGTAAAGCCTCCTCAAAATTACTTTCCCTAGCCTCCACATCTGGAATCAAGTCATAAGAATATACAATAAGGTTTTTGAAATAGATCTTGAAGTTCTTCATGCTGGAACTCCCTTATCGATGGGTAAATAGCTTCTTACAGCTGGTCTCCCTTGAAATTAATGAAATAAACTTGTCTTGGAACTGATCTCAAAACCTCTCCCACAAAACAACTTACTCCTAATGATCCCTAAGGAGTAATAATCACCAATACCTATCTTCCACACACAACATCATCATTACAAACGAAACCCATTTCTCCCTCTGAGCATAGATGAACTAAAGGATATCTTTACCTCCTCTAACGTATCATTTAACACTGAATCTAAAATGGATACCTCATACTTATATAGAATTTATAACTAAAACTCTTGGAGTTTCCTCCTCCAAGTTTCGTAACCATTGACCTCAAGCTTATGATGATTTGTTGGAACATCGTTTTGGACATCTTTGACACAAACCTGATGATGACATTGACTTGGATCTATAACTATAAAATAAAAAATATTTAGGGACTCCTAAACCCAAAATATGGAATATTTAAGATTTATTAATTATGTTTCAATCTAACCCCAAATTTTACCCATTTGAAACATAGGAAAAAATAAGAATGATGTACGATCATTTCTTAGGTATCTAATCACAAATAGTATCTCCTAGCTTAGTAAGGTTAATAAACTTGAAGTTACATTCTTCGAATCATAGGGGGAAATAAATTATAATTTTATAGTTTTTATCCCTTATTTACATCACATACTAACCTTAGTCGAAACCATTGCACTACCAACCAATGAAGTCCTCACTAGTGCCTAACTCTAAAGTCCACCTTATCTCTCAACCAGCCTTTGATACCACTCTGTCACAAACCCCTCCTCTCAAAGGCATCCCTCCATGAACAATAGTGAAGGGAGATAGATAATTATTCTTTAAACCTACCTCAAATAAACTAAAGGTTGTAAACTAGCACCGAGGTTATAAAATACACATGAATTTGAGGAATTACTCTATAGGAAGGATGAAAGAAAATAGATAAGATAAGAACACAAAATAACTCATGCTCATAATAAAAGTAAAGAAATGTCATAATACATTCATGTAATGTTATATAAATTGAAATAAATATAAAAGAAAATAACAAGTACCAAAAAGAAATCCTCATCAGTGACATTAAATCTAAAATAGCTCCTAAACAACCCCATGGGATAGTACTGTATAGCCCGATCACCGACCAGTTACTGCGTACCTAAAAAATAATTTATGTATACATAGGGTGAGTATAATAGATATACATAGTAGGATACTCCCTAGATACTCTCATGAAAAAGATAAAAAATCATACATAATCCCAGTGAATAATTAATGAAAATAACTCATCACATGACCAGGTATGATAAGTTCCCAATATTACTAGGGATCTATCACCAAGTATCACATATAAATAATAGTATAATATCCAACATAATGTTAAAAAGGTACTCTGCTACCACTTCCCCACTGGGTTGTGGATTTCACCCCAACATTGAATTCCCTAAGCCATATCTCTCAAAATAATCCACATGCATAAAAGGAAACTATATAATAACACAGAACTTATGTGTCTCATAATCTCATTATCAACATCACCATCTACGAATAGTAATTGAGTAGTTTCTAGGATCCATCACTACCTGTATGTCATGTATTATACCTCAAGCCATAACAAACTGTACACAATATTCCTGTAATAATCCTTAGAATATAATATCCCTAGATACATGTGTGTAAAATAACAACAATTCATTACACCCATCTATACAGATATATAGGAAACTAACCATTGTGCATAACATCATATAACAATACTCCCAGGAGAAGAGAATGGGGGAGAAGGGGTAGTCATCCATCCACCCTCACCATCCTAGATATTGGGGAAAACACCCTCCAGAGTCCACTGATTTTCATTAACCCTAACAAAGTGGGAGGGGTATTTTATAAGATCACATAACATAAGGAATAAATATATATCACAACCCAAACTAAGAGAAAATACCTACCCTTAACCTCAACTATAACTATCATATCTCAAGCACCTGCTTGAAACTCATAAGGACTGGATATCCTATAAGTACACAATTATTTAAAGAAAATTTAAATTGGTTATTTCATTTTAAAATTTCATATTTACATAAATCAAGACAATATCCAATCCTTGTGTGAGAAAATGGATCTATAGTAAATCATTCATCAACTGGAATTTCTATTCATTGAGGATCTATGCATGGAAAACAAAAGATTAAAAGGATTGGGAGTGGCCTTGTGTTTTGATGTAAATAACATGGGAGTGAAGATTATGAGAAAAATTTTCTTACTAGAAAAAAATTCATAAGAAATAAAAAAACTTATTGATATATAAAAAATGAGATAAAATTATATCCCTCTCAATAAATATCTTAAATATAGGAGAAATTTTTTAATTGAAATTACCTCAATTTTTGAGGAATTGGTTGCTCAGATAAAGAAGAAATATGAGAAGATTATGGAACTTGATATAAAGTTTAACTCATCAAAGGGAAAAGAGAAGATGGTGAGTCCATTTATGAAACATCAACAACTGGATTGTACACATATAAGAATAAAAAATCATGATGTAAATAGAATATCCTTACCGAATCTAGAAATAAAGGTTCTCATAGGGAAGTAACTACAAAGTGGTACTAATGTGGAAGATAGGGGGACATGATGAGTCCATGTATTGAAGACCAAAATCCCAATGGTGGAAGGAAAATTACTACATATATATATCAATAGAATTATGAAAATATAATGTATGAATTTTATAGGATATGATTTATATGGGTTAATGTCTATCATATGGAAAGAAAATGGTATTAGAAGGTCCTCAACTCCTATAGAATATAAGAAAAGAGATTATCTAAAAAAAATACATATTAATATATAAAATAGGTTCATTACCCTGGAGGAAAAACATTCCACACAATAAAGGGTGAAACTAGTGAAAACTATGTTACACTCATAGTAAAACTCTTAGAAAGAAAGAAGGAAAACTAGGAAGGAAAAAATCTAAGTTACTCTAGTTTGAGTATGAAGGATATTCACCTAAAGAATGATTCACCAATGCAGAAAATTTATAAGGTATATGTTATGTCTATTAAAATGGAATGTCATTAATAATAACTTGATGGTTTCTCATGGAACACCAAAAGAATAAAAATTAAGGAAAAAAGAAAAATTCTTACAGTAGAGGACGAAGAATTAAAAAAAAGTAGGGAGACAACTTCTTGGATAAATAAGAAAAAAAAGATATTTAGGAGGTGAATCAATTCAAGAAATATGTACAAGTGGGTTTAAACCCCCAAATCTAAATGAGACCAAGCCTAAAAAATAAACTACATACAAAAATAATATTGAAAATTTATGTAAATAATGCATAATAATATGGTTAGGTCAATTGGAATTGGAAAGAAAGATAAAAAACATAGAATAATGGAATCACTATGTTTGAAATAGTATATAATACTAATCTAAGAAAGGAATTTTTAAATTAGGAATCCAAATAAAAGGTTGTGTATGTGGTTCCATACAAATAAATATCACAACAAAGGATTAAAGGAATTTTTTTGAAAAAAATTTGGTCCCACATAACCAACAAAAATTCTTAGAGGTATCCCTTTCCCCATGTTTTAATCATTTCTAATATTTATTGGAAGTTGTTTAGGATTAAGGTGGAGATAAAATCCATGAGGTTTATATGATCTAAAATAAGAGATACATGTGTTGAAAAAAGATCTAATCAACTATATGATTTATAAATATTGGAATTCTTAACTAGTACCAGGATTTTACTAAAATCATGAATTTATGTCAAGCATAAATAAGTGATTTCATTATTAAATTATACCCAAAAATAAGTGATGAACAAAATATTTATTTTTTAAATAAAAATTTAAAATTTTTATGTTTAAAAGTAGAAGTTTAAATGATGTAGAGGTTTATATTAAATGGAGTGGAGTAAAAGAATCATTAGAGAAAACTTGTGGTATTATACTAAATCTTTTATAGAAAAGTGATAGAATTACATTTCACAAGTGTTTAAAGACCAGTAGAATAAGGATAAATAAAATTTTGAATAATCATAAACTTTTATGTTTTTGTGTTTTATTATTATGCTAAACAATTTGGTATCAATTTATTGTTTATATGATACCAACAAACTGATAAAAAAAATGCAATTTCCATCAAATTGTTCTCCATGGTGAAAAAATATCTCAAAATATGGTGAAAAGATCCAAATATATTTAGGGGGAGTTGGTGTTGAGTTATCAAAGTTTGTTCAACCTTATATAAAGAAAAATATTTTCCTCAAGAATAAGTTTCATGTTCATCATGTGGTATCAGGATTTTATAAAAAAAGGTGGTATCAATTAATCCAACCTGTGGTATACCTCACACTCATGATTTATTACTTATTCACTAATATTTTTATGTTAGTGTGTTTGAGATCACTGGATGTGATATAGAAGATAAAAAATTTCTAGTTTTTAGTATTTATGGGAGTAATTTAGTGACATGGATAACTTTGAGTTTGTTAACTTTGACACCTTTTTTCTACACTGAGTTCTAACTATGTAGGATTAGAGGATATATTGACAACTTAAATTCCATGTGGTAAATTAAATCATAGAAAATTAGTATCTAAAGGAAAATGCAACTAGAATGAGTAAATGATTCAAAGAGTGGAAGGTATCAACCAACATGTTGTTGAGGGAAACTAAAGATTTTGTGTTAATATTAATTGTTCAAGATACTAGTTTAGTTGAAAATTGGATATAAATTAAGTACAATAAAAATGGAAGAGTGTTTTAGTGAAATTAAATTCACAACATGCTTGTGGTAACATTCAATTCCATAGGGGGTAACAAAATATATACCTCCTAATAAGTAATGTTAGTATTGAGATATCTTATCAAAGGTTTGGCTAATATAAAATTGGAGAAACCATTTAAGGAAAAATATATTGATGGTAAAATCTTGGTACAAGGGAAAATTTTCATTTTATTGATATAGGGGGAGTGATCTAAGTACACAAAAAATCCATAAAATGTTCTGGAGTGTTTGGTATCAAAAGGTGGAGTAGGGTTTGTGATGTTATTGTAAACAAAATCCAAAGGGGGTGAATATTGTGACCAAGATGTTTTTTGTTGTATTAGTTGAAAATTTATCTAAAGTAGTTACATACATTAAATAGCTAGTTATGTAAGGTTATTGCATGAAGATCCGAAGGAGAGGTGTGCATACAAGTACTGGTGGAGAAAAAATAAAGATAATCCTTGATATCTCTATATATCAAGGACTTAGTTCTTTTATGAGGAGAATTTATAGTGGATATATTCATATATATAGATTATTCTAGGACTTGTATCTATAATTTTAAAATCCAATAGGTGTACAAGAGATATATATGGATGAGTAATTGAAAGTTGTGATGATTTAGAAGTTGATGTCTAAATGATGCATTACACTAAAAGTATGATTATATATTAATCATTTTGAAATAAATTTATGTAATTTAAGATATTTTCATGATAAATTGATGGATTTTAAATTTTATAAGTCTCTTGTAAATTATTTTTTTCCAATTTATTTCTAAATTTCGGGGTATGAAAAATTGAAGGTTTTTTGTGGTGTTCCGTGATGTTTTTAGGTAAAAAATGGTTTTAGTGAAGTTGGATCCAGCTCATGAAGTCAGGTACATGTCACACATGGTATATTTCACATATTTCATATAGGAGTTTACATTATGAGTGGATAGCTTCCTAAAAAGTTGAGTACATGACTCATGTATTCAAGAACACGACCAATGTAGGTGAGCACGTGGTTCATCAATGAACCACACGGTTATATGGTGGTAATTTTTAGGCTACTATAAAGTTGGATTATGTGGTGTCATAATGGTGATTCTGGACTAACCAAAAAGTCAATTATGTTGTATCCTATAGAGTACATGATCACTAATCACACTATGTAGTCATAATATAGAGTTTTTTAATGACTATGAAGTTAAGTATATGGTTTGAAAATGGATCACATGTTTGTAATGCATATTTTTTCTGAATATCATGAAGTCTAATTTTTCTAGTGCTGAAAAATAATTAAAAATTATTAGAAAGTTTTTTGAAAGGATATTCCTATAAATTATTGGATAACCCATTCATTAATAATCAATGAAATGTGAAAGAATTTTTTTATATCTATGAAGGTATAAATGTTTGTGTAGTAAGGAGTACATGATGATAAGTTCCATGAAGTTAGTTCCATGAGGTGAAGTATATAGAGGAGGATTTCATGAGGCTGATCCCATGAGGTAATTTTAGCGAGGTCAGTTCCATAATGTCAGGTATGCGGATGAAGCTTTTGTGGGTTAGTTAATGACTTAGAAATTTCCATGAGGTTGGTTTGAGAAGGGGAAGCCATAAAGATGGTCCATGAGGTGGAGTTGTCTGAGGGAAGTGTTAGAGGGAGCTCTGCGTGGTGGAGTACAAAGTTCTTGAGGCATAGTACATAGTACTTAAGGTGAGTATGCAGTGAACAATTATCTATGAGGTTACTTTTCATAAGTTAGATTTGGGATGATATTTTCACATGAATATCACATGGATGCATTCTAGAGATTAGGAAACACAATATAGAATCTTGAAAAAATCTATTTTAGAGGGAGAAAAAGGAGAGTCAATTCCATATCTAGTAGTTGAAGAGGAGTAAAGTAATGGGATAATATAGGTGTTAAATTATCATGATCTAGAGATATTGTTGTTAATATAGGGATATTGTGGGAGTCATATACTCAACTCTCACATTGAGGTGTTGATCTCATCTAGAATTTAAGAATAAGTTTACAATAAATTTTAGTACAATAGAGAATAAAATTCAGATCTATGATGAAAATAGAGTCTTGAGATGATTGGAGAAAATATATCATGTTAATTATCTAAAGAGGATACCCAAAATTCTATAAAATTTGAAAGATACTTCATCAAATTAGTGCATGAGAGTGAATAATAGTCAATGCGCCTTGGGTGAGGAGTGACCTAACCTAGATCCTTGTAAAGGTAGTGAGATAGACATAGAGTGAACATGATAGAAACATTATATCCATTTAACTAGTGAAGATTAGTGTATTTTGGTATTAAAAAATGTCAAGTGTATTCTCCTTGGTCTATCCCTTTACGATGAACCAAGTAAAATCTATGTGTTTTGTGCTTTCTTTACTTACCTATATATTGATGTTTGTTTTGATGAATGCACAATTAAGAGTGATGGGTTGAACATAGTTCCTTATAACATAATATAATGATTATAAGAAAAGTGAAATTTATTAAATAAGAAAATTTTAATTTGAATAATTCCTTGATCCACCCCCTCTCATGGTGTTCCAATGTATTTATAAAAAAATACTCTGTCCATAGAGGTGGTAGTCCACATGTACACATGGGGACCATTTTCATTTTTCTATGAATGGGAAAAAGCTATATGATGATTATTAAATCAACATGATAACACTTAAGTATATAAATTATATTTATGTAATTATTTTAAGACAGTTATAGAATATTTAGAGAAGGTTTAAGAAGAAATAAACTTGAAAGAACATGGTTAAGGTGATTACCACTTCTTTTGATATCCTCATTTTGATTGAAATTAATGCATTTACAAGAGAGGTTTATGGTCACTCCAAGGTCTTAAGAACATGTTAGGGGAAGTTTAAAGTTTTATTTGGGTATAAATTTTAGATAAAACCAAACTCACATGTATCTTTTGAAAGGTTATATCAAATCCTCTTTTATAGGCAAAAATCAATGGTGTTTTTGCAAATATTCAACATTTAAGGGTCAAGAATGTAACTTTAAAAATTCTGAGTGTCTCATAAATGGAACATGGATGAAAATTTTGACCATTAACCACCACAATTTTCATCATATATGTTTTTATTATTTTTAAAACAATTAATAAAATATTTTTTAACATTAAATATACTTAAATTTATTTTCATAACTATTCACATAATTTGACTTAAAAAATAGAAAGATAACAATGGAGTTTGATTATAAACACTAAAATAATCACTTATAATTAAATAATATCTATAATATTCATGGAATATCAAAATTAATCCAAAAAATATAAATTTTAATGTTTTTAAATTCATTTACTTGATTTTTATACTGCTTACACTAGTGTTGTGCTGACACTACATAAGTATTTTTGATAATTATACTATCTTTTAAATTAAAAATAAGGTAACAACATAAATTTAATTTATGAATAATCATTATTATGATATTAAATTGTTCATAATGTATTTTTATACTTATCATTATCATGAAAAAGTATTAAGTGAGTGAGAGTGACATTTTAGTAAATATTAATTTTATAATATAAAAGTAACATTATAATCAAATAAAGTGGAACCAAATGAATAAATGTTCAATGATATAATAAGGGAGGGTATGAATACATTAATAAAATCAAATTTATGTTATTTTTAGTGATATTTTTTGCCTTATCTCTTACTTTATCCCCCTTGTTAAACATTTTAACCCTTACTGTGGTGATAAACTTATAATATGGTAACTATTCATTATGAATAAAAATAAAATGGACCTTATTACGTAATTTGAATATTCTGATTAAAAATATGAAATAAAATTTTAAATATTCAATTTCTATAATTTTTATTAATTACTTTTAACATTAGTACGCAATACACAATTAAAAATAGATTTTAGAAAAATTCCTTTTAAGAATAAAAATTACTACATTAAAATTATGTATAAAATTTATCCTTATTAAATTTATTGATTTATAAATAAAAAATTATTTATGTGACTTAAAATATAGTCTAAAACCTAATGAAACCATATAAATACTTAATTAAATAAAATGATAAAAACAGTTAGAATAGAACATTTGGCTTTAAAATGCCAAAAACAAGTCTTTAAATTTATTATAATATATTTAAATACATTATTTTAATTATTTAATATAAATATTTTTTATATAAAAAATATCATAAAAATTCAATTTATTCTTATATGATAATGTCATAAAAGTGGCAGTATTTTCAAAAACTGTATTTTTCTCATTATTCATCTAAAAATCATCTATTTCTGAAAAATCTCAAATTTTTTTATAAGGTAATTTTGGTATGAATAATTAAAAAATTAAGTTAAGTTATTTAAATTTAAATCATAAAATTCATAAAATCAAAATAAAAAATATAAATTAAAACAATTTTTATAGAAGAATGACCCTTTTAACCTTTAAGTGTTCTTATCCTTATTTTATTTACCAATGAGTCTTAATTTTTTTTCACACAATATATTCATAATTTATTAATTTTTACCTTGAATTTTAATAATTTATTATTTACTTTAGTTTGGAATTGCATATATCGGGCACTATCCATCAATGTATTTAATTAAAGTAATACATAGTAAAAAAATTAGGGTGTTATAATTTTCATATGACCCCTTTGTAAAGGAAATAAAGTAACTATAGGATATAGAGTAATTCAATAAAATATAAAAACTCATTTGTTCTTGATTCTCAAATTATTGTTTGACTAAGAAAATAAATATATCACATACCATTCATCTAAGAAGATGAGCATATCCATTACCCTTAACCAAATAGATGAGAACATCACAAGTATTATCTTGGTATGGTTGTACACTCCTTCTGTTTATCTTAATCAAGGACCCAAATGTCATACTCATCATATGAGAAGACAAATCCCATCTGGTTAATCCTTGACTGAATACCTGATCAACAATATACCCAACCACCCCTAGAATATCTATACCTCAAGGACTATGTGAGAAAGGTCTCAATGTATAAAGGTTCTAATAATATGTATATTAAAAACCTCAGGTATGAGAAAATAAAAATATGAAACATGAACCCCTAGTATACCAAAGACATAGTGATTTATACTCTATGAGGTATACTTGATAGGTCATCTAGTACATACAACTCTTTTTATTCCTCATGAGTATATTTAATATATCTATAAAAAACCCTACTCATGTTAAATATTACATTTCATAATAACCTATAATAATATATGAATAAAATTAGTTAAGGATATCTCAAATTAATACATTTAGAGATTAATTATCATTAAATTTCACATAATATATATAGCCAATGTGAAAGTACAATAAATTGGAGATCGAATCTTATATAAAATGATACATTTTATATTCATAAAATAATTTAATAATATTAAGAAAACCATACATATGCACTATTCTAATCACATCACATATGATAAACCATAGTAGAGGCATTATGTTTGTTTCAATTTTTTTTGGGTTTTGTTAAACTCATTATATTTAAATGTAATTAATACCATATCTCTATATGAATATATGATAAAACCAACCTAATAAACTCTTATAGTGAGTAAAAACTATGAAGAGTTCTAGTTTGGAAAATGATGAGACTTAGGAATCATATTCCTAATATTAAAATCCTTGAACATAGTATCCAAACTTCTTTAATTCACAACATCAAATGTTATGATATAAATAATTTTTTATCTAATAAGAACTATTTTATGTTTATCATAATCATGTTTCGTGAAAATATTTCATCATACATATTCTTTGGGAATATTTTGGTAATAATATATAATTCCATACATTTTTTACTAACACATCCTAAAATCTTTTAGGATATAAATTGATATTCATTCTAAAAAAATGTAACTATTTACATTTATTTTTACTAATATACCCTAAAAATTATTAGGATATTAAATGATATTCACTTTAAATTTTTACTATTATAATCTTTTATTTGTTAAATTTTAACTTTTAAAAGTTCAAATACAATTTATCTGTTATCCTTGAAACTATATTATTTCTAAAATATCATTTTGAGATACAAAGACTATTTTTTTATGAAATAATACTTCTTTCCTTTAATGGAAATATTTAAAAATAAAATATTACTATCCATATATTATATGATATTCTATGTATTTAGTGAGTTTTTTTGAAAAGGAGATTATTATTTAAAATATTCCACTAAAGGGTTGTGGGATCATATCCCTCATATTTTAAAAAATATCTCAGATAATCTCTTTTATCCTAGATAAAAGTACTTTTATCCTTATCTACTTTTAAAACATGTCATGGAATCTGATCAATTATAAACCATGTGTATAAAAACCATTATCTCATATTTTTCATAATAATTATTTGTTAATAAAACTCTTCTCTTATCATATAATATAAATAACATGAAAATACAAATCCTTTATTTATTTCCATTTGAGATTGATATATTTATTTAAAATAAAATCTATAATTAAATAACCCTTTTCTTCATCATTTGAATGAAGACTATAATCTTTATCAATTCTCTCATTGATTTTGATCTCCTATATACTAAAAACATTTTTGAAATATATAGTTGGCATCATACACCCTTCAAAATGAAGCAATTTATTTATATATCACTAATACCTGAGTAGGACTCCCCATGAAATTTTTAAACCCTATCATGTATCCTGGATAATTCCATATAATGGAAACATTTTCCCTCATTTCTGATACATCCTTTTGTTTTTAATAAACTAATATGGATATTGGAAAAAAATAATTCTTCTATATCTAGCTCAAACCTTTACCCACCTATAAAAACTAACATAGTATAAGATCATAATCATCTTATGTTAAGATCATCTATCCTCAATAATTTTAGAAAATTGGGTAAAATTTTATTTAAATCATTCATATTATTATAACTATTAAAATAATAATTATAGAATGAATTCAACATCCATACTAATCCTTAGAGGATATATTCATTGTAACACCCCGAGATTTTATGAAAAATATTATTTTAATTTCATTGATGTCTTGTGTTGTAAGCTACAACAAGATTACCTTGCGCTATACGCAACACCGTATGAGCTTGTAGTATACACAACACTATTCTTGGATCATGTTACACACAATTTTGATAGTATTTATTCTATGAAAAATTGAGTATATATATATATATATTCAATGTATAAATGAAATATGGTTGGATTCTGTTATATGAAACAACAGAGGAGTCTTGCACAACACGCAACCCTGACTTGGCTTGCATTACACGCAATCGCGACCTTCCTCGATAGCGTGTGTTGTACGCAATACCAGGTTTCACTAAACAACGATATATGGTTATAATATTATTATGGACTAGCCGTTATGAATAGTATAAACTAAATTTTGAATTTTATAACATTATTATTCATCTTACACATTTTCTATAACATGGTATGAGAATAAAATCAATTTTACGAGTAAAATAAGTATTTTTCAAAAAAATGTAGTTTTGCTGCCTTTTGATGGTGCACCCACTTTAAATATTGTTTTTGACATTTCTATAAGTTAAATTTGACAAAATAAAATTCTTCTTTGGAATCAGGATATAAAAATTTACTTTGGATAAAATTTTCATATTATTCTGATAACTTTCATATTTTAATGAATAGTAAAAACGCGCTATATTTTAATTAAAAACAACTTTTTTCATCGCAATAATTTATATGGTTATGTTATATTTTTAATTAGGTTTAAAGTGTAATTATAATATATTTTTACCATTCAATAAAATTTTGGTCATTGCAATTAATTTCACTTTGAAATTGAATACAAACAAGTATCAATCTTTTGATAATTTTTGTTTCTTAAAAAACACGCTATTTGTTTTGATAACGGGAATTAATTTTAAAATTAATTAATTCCACTTATATGTTTTGAATTTGGAAAAATAGAAATCAATTTTGAATTCGGAATATCAAATAATTCTTAGGCTGAATTTTTGGTATTTTTCTGAAAAACTGCAATTTTCGATGAATAGTGAAATCACTTAGTGGTAGTTAAAAAACTGACTTTTTCATTTAAATGAAATTTTACCACTTCTATGAATTGAATTTCAAAAATCCGAGAGACACGGTTAATATCATGTACTAAAATGTGGTTCAATGAGATGAAAATAATTTTTGGTGAATAGTAACTTTTTACTTTTTTTTACCACGGTTAAAAGCAAATAGGATACTTAAGGGTAAAAATGATATTATTATTACTCTACCACATGTTCTAATTCTATTGGATAAGTGTAATTCGACCAAAAACAACCTTAGGAATAAAATATGACCATTTATGCCCACTTGGATTAGATTAGGACATTTATTATTAATTTATTTAAAGAAGGGTTAAAATAGTTAAAATCAAAGTTTAATAAGTTAATCATATTTAATATAGGGTTATACATAAGATAAATTCAGCTATAAATATTAATCAGAAAGATAAAACGATTTCCTACCTAATGATATTTTATTTATAATTTTTAGACATTAAATAATTTAAGTTATTTATGACACAATGGTGATGCAGTAATTACCTAAATAATAAAATATTAAAATAATTGATATTATAAATACCCAAATAAATGTAATTTTAGACTTTTTATGAATTCCATTAATTTTATAGGTTAATATGACATGATAATATTTATTTAGTTAACTTTTTTTGAACTAATCATTCTTTTATGATTTTTACAAAAATCAATTACCAAATAGTGTCAAAATTGACATAAAATAGTTTATAAAACAAATATTATATTATTAATTGTTATTTTATTCCTAAAAATCTAAGGTTCGGACAAATGACTTAGATAAGGTTATATATATTAATAATAAACAACTTGGGGTTCGTTTGTCTTGTTATAGTAAGTTTATTAACCTTATAGTGTAAGAAAACAAGAAGATACGGTAAAAGTAAAATTATTTAACTTAAGGTTAAATCTAAATGATAAGGTTAAAATAGAAACCTAAACTTTTCTAAATTCTATTTTATGAGATTATTTAGACCCATCCCCACATTAGCTTCAAAATAAATTAATTTGGAGCTATTAAAAACTAAATATGACTTTATAATAAAATAATATTTTTAGTTTTTCCAAAGGTGCCCCTCTCCTCCCTTATAAAAGGGCACCTCCTACCTCTCTTCCTCACACCACTTTCAGTCTTTAGGCTCGGCCAAACCCTGAAAAATTCTCTTCTAAACTTCCCTAGAAACATCCTAGAGTTCCTGGTCTTCTTCAAAGACCAATTTTAGTGCCCTAAGAGGAGGTCTCAAAGAGGCGCTTCAAAGAAGAGGTAATGTCCGTTACCGATTCTTTCAACTTTATTTCTTCTTCCACTTCTTCTTCTTTAGTTGTTTAATTATGAAGTAATAACATAAGTATCACTAATATACTGATATTTTATTATAAGTATGAAACAACCATATTTCACCATCTATCCATCCTACGGAAAATGAAATCACCGCGCGTGCGTACGTACGGAATACCGTCTCCACGCCGTGGTGTAATCTATTTTCCACCACCACCTTACGTGGATGGGTATAATGGTGTAAATAATGACTATATATGATTTTTGTAAAGTGATATTGATTCTGAAATAGTATACATACACTCTAATACAATTCCATGATCATGGTAATGATATCATCTCTCGTGTGTACGTACGGACTACCGTCTCCACGAACGCGATTAGATTCATTTTCCATGATTAACCATTCAAGAATGATTATAAAGTATATATAATGAATAATAATGAAATATATGACATAATAATGCTACTGTATTTATGTATATATATATGTATGTCATCTATTTAATTTCATTCAATTCAACAAGGAAACGAAAACAGCGTTCATGCGTACGTACGACCTACCGTCTCCATGAACGGTGTATTTCATTCATTTTATCGATCTATAATATATATGTATATGGTGAATATATATTATATATAAATCATTTTTTACATTCTGGAATTATTTAAATCAGGATATAAGTAATAATATCAAGAACGACAAGTCGAAACACATACGATAAATGAAATGATTTTACCCAAAACGCTGCTTTTACATTGAATTTACAAAAGAACGGGTAATATAAAGTCATAAGTGAAACATATATGATATCATAAAAATGAATATAATTATTTAATAAGTCAATTAAATTATTTAAATCATTATACAGGAGTTTCAGATCCATACAAATCATATCAGACCTAAGGTAAGGGATAATTTTGCAAATCTCATTTTTATCCGAGATTTCTTATTCATAAGTATTTACTGGGGTTATTGCAATCATCCATGTCCATGTTTTATAAAATTGTTTTCATGTATGTTTAAAGTCCTTTTTACCCATTTTGACTTTTACCCCATGTTATTGAAGGAATCTTTCTTTTATTTACCCTACAAGGTACTTTTTGACTTTTCTGACAAAAGTACGAGAAGAATGTTTTTTTAACGTATACAGGATGAAAGGATTTTTTACGGTTTTATAAAGCCTTATTTTCATGAATCTTACTCCAAAATATTTCATTACTATTTTCAAAAAAATCCTTTTCTTTTAAAATTGAATGACGTTTTGTGAAAAGAAATTGATTTTGAAGAAGAAAGGATATTTTCCTCAAGAATTCATTTCAAGTGTTTTATCAAAAACATTTTTCATCTAAGATGACATTATTTCATATGTATGTTTCAAGTATAATGTCTCTATGATTTACATGGTTTCACATTTCTTATGAAGAAATATCCATTTTTTTATATGGATTATGTGATGATGGGATGATGTTTATGAAACCCATTTTATTCGTTGAGTTATTATGAATGATGTATGTTTATTTTGTGGCACAAGTAAGAATGATTTCATTATGAGATGGGTGGGACCTATATCTCCCTCCAATGCATTGGGTAAAGATTATATATCTCATGAGATAGACATGCCTGAAACGGTAAGTTAATCCGGTTCAGTGATACAGGACTGGATCGAGGAGTGAACTCGATTCAGAAATGGACTTTGTCCACTAAGATGGTCTTGGCAGCAATGCCTTGGCAACTATGGAAATAATAACAAGTGTTGAATGGTTGCCACAATTACATGTTTTATTCCCATGCTATTTTATGATGATTGATGTTCCTTTATGATATATCTCTTACGTACTTCCATGTTTTATGTCATTGCTCAAGCTTTTGATGTTTAAACATTATGTTCATGTTTTTAAGTTCAAATGTATATGATTTGTTTTATTTTATCCATGCTTACCCTTAATGAGCATTTGAGCTCACCCTTTTTATGTTTTATTTTCCCCAGGATATAAGGAAAGGTTTTAGGTAAAAAAAGGAATATCTTTATGGGAGATGTTGAGGTTATTTCACCAAGATTAGAAGATTATGTTCCAAGTTTCCAAAGGCACTAAACTATTACGGTCCTTTGGTGTCTATTTTTGTTATGTAATTAGTATTCCGAAAAAGTAATGTAATGTCCATGTACGTCAAGATTTGGGTCTCTACAGTTGGTATCAGAGGAAAGGTTTAGTCAACCTTTGGAAACTAGGATGCGAAAACGTTAGTGAGATCCCTAGAGATATTTCTAAGGTATGTCTAGGGATGTCCCTAAGGATAAGTATACGTATAGGATATAGTCCTAGAACTACGGTAACGATCTTAGAATTTAACCTAGGATGTTAGATATTGAGGGTACTCCCCCTTTACTATGTTTTTTTCCCTAGCATGATTTTTTCCTCTCACACTATTCTTTTTGGGTTTTAGAAAATGGCTGGAAATAGGAAGATTCATGATAATGGAGGATATGATGGACAATGGAATGATATTTTTCATGAGAAACCAAATGAAACAGGATTTGGAAGTCCAAACATCATTATTATGCCTAATCAAAAATCTCATAATATGATCAATAATCTCAACTTTGGTAAGTATCCCGACTCATCTAATAAGAGAAAGATGGAGTTTCATGATGATCATAGAGGAAAGAAAGTTCAATTATCCTCATGTAAATCATGTGCGAAGAGGCATCAAGGAGAATGTTTCAAAGGAACTGGAAGATGATTTGGGTGCAGAAAAGATGGACACAAATCCAGTAAGTGAAAAGGAAAAGGTTAAGTTAACACCATGGATGAGGATAATGGTATTGCTACGACATCAACAATGGTTAAGTGTTTTAAATGTGGAATGTACGGGCATTATGCAAACCAATACCCTAAGGGAAAATCTCATAAAGAGAATCAGCATGGTCATATGGGTAGTATTTATGTGGATGATGATGAAGAGACTACAAATGATATGTGAAGTGAATGAATTGTTGAAGCTCGGTCAATGGTTTAAGAAGGTAGTGGAATGATTACATGTTTATCAAGTGTAATGTTGTAATCTCATGGTACTATGGAATAAAGTGACATATAAGGATTGTTACACTGTTGTCTTTCCTTAAGTTTTGAAAGTATATGATGAATGGTACCAGTGACCATGAAAGGTTATTCAGATATTTTTGGAAAGTAGATGATATACGCATAATGAAGGGATAAGGAGAAAATTAAATGTTTGATAGTATTCATGAGCTCATGACTGATATATGGAGAAGGTTATATCATGGTTTGAGTATATAGAATTTTTGTATTTTGGTATGTGGAAAGAGTTAACTTTTGACAGCATTCATGTTTTCATTAAGGTTTAATGGGTATTAATTCTTCAAGAGAATACATGATTAAGGTATTCAAATGTTTGTAATTTGACCAACAAGATATATCTTATGATATATTGGGGATAAATGATGGAATTCACGTGATTGTTATGTGACATTTCAAGTAATCATCTTCATTAAACTCTGAGCTTGGACCGAAGTATTTCAGATAAGCCTAATGATTGGAATGGATTATGTTGGACATAAGTTAGTATTGTTTAAGGATAGAACTTTTTTCGATATTATTGATGGGATTTTATAGTAATGTAGTTTTAGAAAAAGGACAACCTGCAGAATGGGAGACATCCCATCGCATCGGACAAGGCTGTGGGAATCGAACCCCAACCGAAGTGCGACTGGCCTTTATCGCATACCACTGGCCTACAGGAAGTCCCTGGTTAGTAGAAACTAGTTTTATTTTATTAAGCGATATGATATATGAAGTATAAGTTCATTTTTGGAATCATATACGATTAACCTCACCATAGATGGACTTATTTATATTTGATAACTTTTTCTAACCTTTTGTTTGAAACAGATGTAATGACCCATCATTCTATCACATGATCTGTTAACACTTCACAAATAACAAATTCAACCTCATTTCTTTAAGAGATGAAGTGGAAATTGTTCAAAGCACGAACAACAGTGAGATTGTACCAAAATCAAGCAAGTATTTCTTCTAATTAAAAATTTTCAACTTTAGAGAAATGATATTGAAAACCAAAAATGTTTTCCTAGTGCTCTTATATCTGATGAATCAGATGGTACCTTAGATCATCACAAATTTATGGCTTTGTGATTGATGGCTTTTTCATAGCCATGCTCTCTACCACTCTCCATCAGAACTTGATGGTTAGATTTTTCTTCCATATCCATATTTTCACCTATATTCTCCTATAAGGAAACCTAGTGATGAGTTACTTTGGGTAATCATTACATTTCATACTTTAGTTTTTAAAATTAAGTTTTAGTATTCCTTTTTACAATGTGGGTTTCTATAAATAGTAAACAATTTATAACCCCGACGAATTTCGAGGGAGAAATTCATTTTAATGGGGGTAGAATGTAACACCTCGAGATTTTATGAAAAATATTCTTTTAATTTCATTGATGTCTTTTGTTATAAGATACAACAAGATTACCTTGCGCTATACGCAACACCGTATGAGCTTGCAGTATACACAACACTATTCTTGGATCATGTTACACACAATTTTGATAGTAGTTATTCTAAGAAACATTGAGTGTATATATATATATATATATATATATATATATTCAAAGTGTAAATAAAATATGGTTGTATTCTGTTATACGAAACAACGGAGGAGTCTTGCACAACACGCAACCCTGACTTGGCTTGCATTACACACAATCACGACCTTCCTCGATAGCGTGTGTTGTACGCAATACCAGGTTTCACTAAACAACGATATATGGTTATAATATTATTATGGACTAGCCGTTATGAATAATATCAACTAAATTTTGAATTTTATAACATTATTATTCATCTTACACATTTTCTAGAACATGGTATGAGAACAAAATCAATTTTACGAGTAAAATAAGTATTTAAAAAAAATGTAGTTTTGCCGCCTTTTGATGGCACACCCACTTTAAATCTTTTTTTGACATGTCTATAAGTTCAATTTTACAAAATAAAATTCTTCTTTGGAATCAGGATATAAAAATTTACTTTGGATAAAATTTTCATATTATTCTGATAACTTTCATATTTTAATGAATAGTAAAAATGTGCTATATTTTAATTAAAAACAACTTTTTTCATCGCAATAATTTATATGGTTATATTATCTTTTTAATTGGGTTTAAAGTGTAATTATAATATATTTTTACCATTCAATCCAATTTTGGTCATTGGAATTAATTTCACTTTCAAATTGAATATAAACAAGTATCAATCTTTTGATAATTTTTGTTTCTTAAAAAACATGCTATTTGTTTTGATAACGGGAATTAATTTTAAAATTAATTAATTCCACTTCTATGTTTTGAATTTGGAAAAATAGACATCAACTTTGAATTTGGAATATCAAATAATGCTTAGGCTGAATTTTTGTTATTTTTCTGAAAAACTGCAATTTTTGATGAATAGTAAAACCACTTAGTGGTAGTTAAGAAACTGACTTTTTCATTTAAATGATATTTTACCACTTCTGTGAATTGAATTTCGAAAATCCGAGAGACACGGTTAATATCAAGGACTAAAATGCGGTTCAATGAGATGAAAATAATTTTTGGTGAATAGTAACTTTTTACTTTTTTTTACCACGGTTAAAAGCAAATAGGATAATTAAGGGTAAAAATGATATAATTATTACTCTAACACATGTTATAATTCTATTGGATAAGTGTAATTCGACCAAAAACAACCTTAGGAATAAAATATGACCATTTAGGCCCACTTGGATTAGATTAGGACATTTATTATTAATTTATTTAAAGAAGGGTTAAAATAGTTAAAATCAAAGTTTAATAAGTTAATAATTTTTATTATAGGGTTATACATAAGATAAATTCAACTATAAATATTAATCAGAAATATAAAAATATTTCCTACCTAATGGTATTTTATTTATAATTTTTAGACATTAAATAATTTAAGTTATTTATGACACAATGGTGATGCAGTAATTACCTAAATAATAAAATATTAAAATAATTGATATTATAAATACCCAAATAAATGTAATTTTAGACTTTTTATGAATTCCATTAATTTTATAGGTTAATATGACATGCTAATATTTATTTAGTTAACTTTTTTTGAACTAATCATTCTTTTATGATTTTCACAAAAATCAATTACCAAATAGTGTCAAAATTGACATAAAATAGTTTTTAAAACAAATATTATATTATTAATTGTAATTTTATTCCTAAAAATCTAAGGTTCGGCCAAATGACTTAGATAAGGTTATATATATTAATAATAAACAACTTGGGGTTCGTTTGGCTTGTTATAGTAAGTTTATTAACCTTATAGTGTAAGAAAACAAGAAGACACAGTAAAAGTAAAATTATTTAACTTAAGGTTAAATCTAAATGATAAGGTTAAAATAGAAACCTAAACTTGTCTAAATTCTATTTTATGAGATTATTTAGACCCATCCCCACATTATATTTGAAATAAATCAATTTGGAGCTGTTAAAAACCGAATATGACTTTATAATAAAATAACATTTTTAGTTTTTCCAAAGGTGCCCCTCTCCTCCCTTATAAAAGGGAACCTCCTCCCTCTCTTCCTCACACCACTTTGAGCCTTCAATCTCGGTAAAACCCTGAACAATTATCTTCTACACTTCCCTAGAAACATCCTAGAGGTCCTGGTCTTCTTCAAAGACCAATTTTAGTGCCCTAAAAGGAGGTCTCAAAGAGGTGCTTCAAAGAAGAGGTAATGTCCGTTACCGATTCATTCAACTTTATTTCTTCTTACACTTCTTCTTCTTTAGTTGTTTCATAATTAAGTAAAAACATCAGTATCACTAATATACTGATATGTTATTATAAGTATTAAACAACCCTATTTCACCATCTATCCATCCTACGGAAAACAAAATCATCGCGCGTGCGTACGTACGAAATACCGTCTCCATGCCGCGGTGTAATCTATTTTCCACCACCACCTTACTTTGATGGGTATAATGGTGTAAATAATGACTATATATGATTTTTGTAAAGTGATATTGATTCTGAAATAGTATACATACACTCCAATACAATTCAATGATCATGGGAATGATATCATCGCTCGTGCGTACGTATGGACTACCGTCTCCACGAACGCGATGAGATTCATTTTCCATGATTAACCATTCAAGAATGATTATAAAGTATATATAATGAATAATAATGAAATATATGACATAATAATTCTACTTTATTTATTTATATATATATTTATGTCATCTATTTAATTTTATTCAATTCAACAAGGAAACAAAAACAACGTTCATGCGTACGTACGGCCTACCGTCTCCATGAACGGTGTATTTCATTCCTTTTATCGATCTATAATATATATGTATATGATGAATATATATTATATATAAATCATTTTTTACATTATGGAATTATGTAAATCAGGATATAAGTAATAATATCAAGAACGACAAGTCGAAACACATATGATAAATGAAATGATTTTACCCAAAACACTGCTTTTACATTGAATTTACAAAAGAATAGGTAATATAAAGTCACAAGTGAAACATATATGATATCATAACAATGAATATTATTATGTAATAAGTCAATTACATTATTTAAATCATTATACATTAGGTTCGGATCCATACAAAGCATATCGGACCTAAGGTAAGGGATAATTTTGCAAATCTCATTTTTATCTGAGATTGATTATTCGTAAGTATTTACTAGGGTTATTGAAATCATCCATGTCCATGTTTTATAAAAGTGTTTTCATGTATGTTTAAAGTCCTTTTTACCCATTTTCACTTTTACCCCATGATATGGAAGTAATCTTTCTTTTATTTACCCTACAAGATACTTTTTGACTTTTCCGACAAAAGTACGAGAAGTATGTTTTTTTAACATATAAGGCATGAAATGATTTTTACGGTTTTATAAAGCCTTATTTTCATGAATATTCCTCCAAAATATTTCATGACTATTTTCAACAAAATACTTTTCTTTTAAAATTGCATGACGTTTTGTGAAAAGAAATTGATTTTGAAGAAGAAATGATATTTTACTCAAGAATTCATTTCAAGTGTTTTATCAAAACCATTTTTCATATAAGATTACATTATTTCATATGTATGTTTCAAGTATAATGTCTCTATGATTTAAATGGTTTCACTTTTATTATGATGAAATATCCATTTCTTTTATATGGATTATGTGATGATGAGATGATGTTTATGAAACCCATTTTATTCGTTGAGTTATTATGAATGATGTATGTTTATTTTGTGGCACAAGTAAGAATGATTTAATTATGAGATGGGTGGGACCTATATCTACCTCCAATGCATTGGGTAAAGATTATATATCTCATGAGATAGACATGCCTGAAACAGTAAGTTAATCCAGTTCAGTGATACAGGACTGGATCGAGGAGTGAAATCTATTTAGAAATGGACTTTTTCCACTAAGATGGTCTTGGCAGCAATGCCTTGGATACTATGGAAATCATAACAAGTGCTGAATGGTTTGCACAATTACATGTTTTATTCCCATGCCATTTTATCATGATTGATGTTCCTTTATGATCTACATCTTACGTACTTCCATGTTTTATGTCATTTCTCAAGCTTTTGATGTTTAAACATTATGTTCATGTTTTTAAGTTCAAATGTATATGATTTGTTTTATTTTATCCATGCTTACCCTTACTGAGCATTTGAGCTCACCCTTTTTATGTTTTCTTTTTCCCAGGATATAAGGAAAGGTTTTAGGTAAAAAAAAAGTAAGATCTTTATGGGAGATGTTGAGGATCTTTCACCAAGATTAGAAGATTATGTTCCAAGTTTCCAAAGGCACTAAACTATTACGGTCCTTTGGTGTATGTTTTTGTTATGTAATTAGTATTCCCCAAAAGTAATGTAATGTCCATGTACGTCAAGCTTCGGCTCTCTACATTCATACTCTCTAAGTCCTTAACATACTCAATAATATTGAATATATGACCGTAGACTAAAGTTCCTTTGATTATCTTTCATTTAATGAATCTGAAACCACTAATGAAATCATCCATGATTCTCAAAATTATATAGATTCATTTGGTAAATAATTTCAACATTTTATTACATAGGGAGGTATTTATAATAAAGAATTTATTTATTGACTATGAATTTTTTTGAAGTTACTAATTTAAAAAGCTTCTTACATTAAGATTTCCCTTTATCTCAAATTGATATCAAAGTAATATTTGATGATTCTAATAATATACAACAAAATATTTTATCATATAAATATTATATTTTATATTCATTTAATAAGTATTTTTATTAAATGTCCTCCTACTAAAATGACGACCTCTTTTAAAATCCATTATATCCATTAGTGGTCCAAGATCCATATTATAATAAATAATGATTATATTTTAGTGTTCCTCTCACCACTTTTATATTTAGGTAGGTGATAATTCCAATCATGTCATATATGAACATTTAATGGTCGAGTGGAAACCTCCTTACAAAATCTATCACATGGATAAACTAAACACTATTCCTCTGGTATCCTATTTCATAAGGTTTCCTAGTAAAGTGTAAATAAAATAAAATTCCCAGAATGAGACACTTAATTATTAGAGCCATATTAATACTTTATTATCTTAAGATAATAAATGGAAACCTAATTTTAGCATGGACCTAACCAGTTAGATGATTAAGGTCGGGAAAATTGTTTTATTTGTAAGGAGCCTGAATCTTAGTATTGTTTTAAGGGGATTTATCTCACCATTTTATCTCATGTATTCAATTTACATGTATGAATAATTTTAATGATTTAGTTTTAAATCATATTCCTTTCATTATACCAATATGTTTAAACCATATTTATGTGTAACTCATTGCAAAAAAATTGTTTTTATTACTAACCCAAATTAAATTCTAACTATATTCACACCTATTCATATGAATCCCATGAAAAAGGTAAATGAAACCCTTTTAGGTAATGGATTATAATTATATTAATATAATACCCCCACCCCATAAGAGAAAGAATGGAGTGACAAATAGCCAACCCCCACCTTTCTAGATAATTCATAAGCCTCTAGGCCAGTGAGGAGTCCAACTCAAAGTCCATCTACTAACGGTTCTTTACTCAAGATAGAATTTAATTTCATAAAAATTATAACAATAATATTTATAAACCATCATTAACACACTAATTCAATATCATAAACTAGTACAAGAAAAAGTAAGGGTATAAGAAAATTAAACCAATCATTATACCTTGTATACAACTCTTTGAATACAAGTAAGACAATTTATAGAATAATTTAAACACTTTAAACTAAATAATACATCATAATTAATAATATAACTATTATATTCATGAATTAGTTTGGTAATAAAATAGAAAAATAAATAAATAATCTTTTTGAACTTGAGATAATTTTTTTTGAACAATTCATAAATAAATTATTAACACTTTATAATTTATCCATACATTATGGACACTCTATAATAAAATAAATATAAAAAATTTACATTTATTTCCAATATGATCTATTTTATATTTTTATTTATATGAAATTTTACTAAAATATATGAAAACTAAAATATAAACATTATATATATTAAATATTCATATATTATGTAAATATTAAGAATATAACATATTTAATATTATTTAAATATTGATTATATCAATTTTCAAAATTCATTTTGACATGGTTTAAATAATTTCTTGAATAAGTCATTTTAATTTTATCATAACACATCCCATCGAGGCCTTCCTGGATAGTGGTAAGCTGAGTCTGACACCCCACACTCACCTTTAATAGGATAAGGGTCAATGGCCAGAATTGAGTAAACATATCACACACATGGGAGGCCATAGCCTAAGGTATCTGTACACACGAACAAATCTCTAAATGCCCATACAATGTTGAAAGGTAAAAAAATTGATACCAAATGCACCCATACATATATGTCCCACAATAAGAGTATGGAAGAATTAATGTAAATAATAAAGGGCTAAATAAATGAACACCAAAAATTTTAAAAGAGTCCAACCTATTAGTAAGAGGGGTCTGCTGTCAAATTCAATACCTGGTATAAACCATGGTTTATCTTGATCAAATAGTTCTAACTTCTCCTTTTCCTACTATGGATCTGTCAAAAGTCCCATAATCTTCATAAGATACAACATGTGTGGAAAGAGACCATGGATGGGTAAGTATAATAACAACCAGAAGGATACCCCAAAAATCTCTAAACATAAAGCATAAAGAGAGACTTCAACTCATCATCATGAAAATATATCAATCAGAATATGAGACACAATGATAAGAATAATCACCCAAATATACTCATAAAAGACACTAAGTCTGAAAGAGGTATTAACTATACTTTTATCTACATTATTCTTTTCTATGCTTCAAGATAACACTCATCTAGGATAACTCACTATATGAGCCATGTTTTCACTGACATTTCTCATCCAAGAGTTCATTCTCATATGGCCTCTCCATGAAGAATATCACACAAAAAATATGAAGGTATCAATACAAGGATAGTGGATCACACCCAGGGCCAATGAGGGATACCAAAAACCCTAAATGGATTAAGCTTATAAGTAGGGGATAATATGCATGTTTAAGTTGTTCATGATGATTCTTCAAACCCCAATTAGGGAAGATGATGAATTGATAGAGGATCCCACCCCAATCTCTTGGAGGGATACCAAAACTCTATCCAATTTAAAACCCATAGATAAGATAACAATACTATAATCATTATACAATGACACTTTATAACCTTATAGGGATAGACCAAGGGTTCATACCCAAATGATACTGGTCTAAATTGAAGAGACAAAGGGCCTAAAATTTCCCTAGAAAAAGTACATCGAGTGTCTTGTCTGTCTCGAGTCTAGATGTGTCTCGCTGTCTCACTTGAAATGTCTTTCTCCATATACATGGAATGTCATTTTATGATAAATGGAATATGTAGGTTGTCTTAAACTCGAAATGCATTGTATTTCTGAGCCTATGTACCCAGGACCATGGCTGTGTACTTTAGGCCATGCTCATGTACTTGGCCGTGTCCGAGTACCGAGCCATACCCATGTACTATGGCCATGCCCATGTACTTGTTTGGGTCTATTCCATTGTACCACAAGTGTAAATGATTAGTCACTAGGCATAGGTCACATGGAGTTTAATACATTTCATCTGATACATGATACTTTTCTCTATGTGTAAACCCTAGCACCGTAGGAGGGGACTACATAGTGTGTTTCTTTCTGACTATACACTATGTAGTTAGGTTTTTCCCAGAAATCTATAACCTTCAGATGATTATACACATGATGCCTTTGGTTTGATCTAACTTCCAATTATTCTTGTAAATCATGGGTGTGGGGTTGATCAAATATGTTTTTATTGGTTGCTAAATTATGACTACATCCTCCGCTTGGGTATCACCACCCATCGCACACCACATGCCAAATCACAACTAGGAAATCTATGATCCCATCATGATCCACCTTCAATAATATGTCATAATTATCAAATTTTGATTACTCTATCAATAATGAACCCAAACATATGGTTATTATCCATTGTTCCAAAGATCGATCATGAAATGATCGACCTCTAGGTATTGATCGAACCATCAAACAAGGAAAAACTAGCGATGAACATGAGAAGAATGAAGGAAAGGTATGAAAAAATAACACAAGAGTAATGAACATAAACCCTTTATTAGGTTATAATTTATTTATTTCCATTAAAATGATAAACAAAGAACCAAAATAAAATAATATCAATTCCCCAAAATCCCTGGAAGATAAACCCAAACCCGAAAGCATGAACAACCCGCGAATCAATCTGTTGGTGGATTTAATTTACATTCATCATGGGATAATAAAGTAGTGAAATAAAACAATAGACCCCCTAACTTGGGTTTGTATTAATCTTAGATGAATATTGATCGCACATTAATGTCATTGGTGAGATCCACGAACCCCAGTGTCGTATATGATCCTAGCAGTACCGATCTGATCCTCGATCCCACTGTAGTCATCCAATATCTCCTCTAAAGTACCTAGAGTTATTAATATAACCCTAGTATTTTACCATAACTAGTTTTAAATAGTTGAGGGTTAGATTATAACCATTTAAAAAAAATATTTAATTAATTTGTTTTATTGTTTTCACAAACGACTGCACCTAAAAAAACACCCAATGTTGAAAAAAGTTATATCATGCCTAAGGCAAAATTCATATTCTAGAATTAATGGTGGTGTCATATTTCCTATCAGATACTTTTTTTTGGATTTATTCCATTATTTTAGAAAAACTACACTTGCGTGATATAATGTATTTAATGTTTTTATTATATCAATACTAAGACCCCTAGGCCATGATATCCCACTCCACCTTAGCTCCTAGATCCAAAAATATTATTTAAAACATTAAAAAGTTTGAAATGGAAAAAATAGTGTCATTAAAAATTTCCACAATTTTAATTAATAATTATGAAAAAAATCATATTTTAAATCTAAAATCCTTTATAATAAGTCGGATTTTTCAATTTATAAAAAAATTATAAATTAACTTATAATTTACATGTTAATATTTTATATCCAAATTTTATGTCATGATAGATAATTTCAAAAAGTTATATAGTGATTACATTTAATATTATGGGTATTTATTTATTAAATGTTTCAAAAAATAGTTAATAATTAATTATATTTTTTATAATTTACTAATATATAAAATTTTATAGTTTAAATAAGTATCTAAAAATACCCATTTCTAATAATTTTTACACAATTTATAAATTATATGAATCAATTTATAATTGAAATTTTTAAAAATAAAAGTTTTCCATATATATTATATATTACGATATAAAATACATTGCAACTCATGGTATAGTTCTAAACTAGTAACATAGTTTATGATATATACTTAATTGTCCACAATAGATAATTAAACCATTATCTATAATAATTTATGATATTTTATAACATAATTCATGGAATAGTTCAAAAAATAAACCATGACTTATAACAAGCCTACAGTATCATCCTTTATTACTTTAAAATCATGTTTTATGATATACATTTTATCATAAAAATAATATGACACTTTGATTTAAAGTTTAATGAATAGTTTAAAAATGCTTTAATTGTATGTTATGAATAAAAATACCATACTCATATAGTACATTACGATATATTGAAAAACCCATGTATTTCACTAGATTGTACATTACAATATCACATATCATATTATATGAACCAATCAAAGCTTACAATATCATATATGATAACACAAGACATAATATAAATTCTATATCACATTTAATGGTATTCAATATGAAATAAATATGATATCCAATTTTCTTAATTTCAAATGTGATTTAATGAATCAAGAATCCTAATAAATATCTAATAACACTAATGGTTTCTAAGGATTGAATAACTCTTATTCAATGCAATGTAAGATAAATAAAACCACAATTCCCATAATATTTATGTAATGAAAAAATGAATCTATTAATATATTCATGGATTATATGCACCTTTCATTGGTGAGTTCCTTTCAATGTCTTTGACTTGTTCTTGATTAAGACCATTGAGAAATAGGTAAAATACCCTTCCCTATAAAGTGTATCCATATATCAATTGAATCACCTAATTATTGGGTTGGATCCTCCTCACGAACAAAATATGCTAGTAGATACTACTGTTAGTATTTCTATGTTTCATTTATCATATTCTATTATGTTAGATGAAAAAATTATTTATCATAAGATAGTATGATATAAATATGGTAATGTGATGAGATTGGTGTAGTTTAATTATCATTTTAGTGTGGAAAGGTTGGTATGGATTGGATGTTGGAGATATATGTCTCTTGATATGTATTGAATATCTAAATAATCTCACCTTTACGGGTTAGTATCCCCCTTAAATTTTAATCATTTAATTCATTCTTGGATTTATTTTTGAATTTTAAGAGGTAATAAAGGTTTTTTAAGAATATATAAGGGGGATAAAAGGGAATGAGGTGTTGGGTCAGTACAAGATACATAGTGGACCTGTACCAGGTACTCGGTGGTACCTAGTGGGTTGTAGGGATTCTATTTAATCTACATAATACTTGATGGACCCATATCAGGTACCCAATATAACCATGATTTTTTCTTTAAACATGTGGGTAAATTGTAAATTCCATAACAAAACTCAATCCCTAAAACACAAAAACTTGGGACTTCTCTTCATTTTGGCTCTGGACTCACCCCCATGGTTCTCATCCTCTCCTTTCGTTTACTTCATGTTAATCCACTTTACCTCCTTGTCTGCATCATTTCTTTTGGATAAAAATAGATTATCTTCCTCACAAAAAAGTTGTGGAGATATTACAATATCTTTATCTCTCTAATTTATTGAAGGAAATAGGTATGAAACCTTATTATTATATTCTAGGTATTTTAAATATTATTGGGCACTTTAGAATTATCTTTATCAGGCTATTACAGTAGTTTAACCTAAGTAAATATAAAGTGAGCATGTAATTTTATTTTTTAGATTCCTTATTATTTGTTGGTATTGACTAAAAACCTAAAATCTTGGTTACGATAGTTTTTCCTATTATTCTAGTTTGGCATAACTTCATCATTTAGATATCAAAGGAATGTTCTAAATTAATTTCGATAGGTGACCCATTCTTCCTCTCATTATTTTAATGGGTTATCCTAACAATGGTATGTGTCTACATGAATATAAACATTATAATTTTTTTAACTAATAAATTATTTCTTAAACTATTTTATAAAAATATGAAATAATTTATTTCTTAACTTTTTTTATAAAAATGTGAATTGTTTCAGTTAAATTGATTCATTCATATTATGTTTAGCATGTTATTATTATTATGCATATGTCATGATCTCTATATATTTTATTTTTTGGAATGATTTATATGATATTCATATCCATTGATATATTTAAATAGTGTAACCACTTTATTATTTCACTTCCCATCATTGTTTTTAAATGAAATTTTAGTTATACTACAGACCATATTTATTAATCATGTTTAGTAATATGATTATATGATTCATTACTCATGTTAATATACTGTCCAATGATTTGAATTTATATTTTAGAATGTTATAAATAGTATGTTATATTAAAAAATGCATTTGAAGGTACTTCCCCATTGATGAACTGTCTGATGGTTTATGATATGCTCGCAATGTCCTAAATTTTAAAGTGTCTACTTAAATGTTATTAAATTATGTTTCAAATAATATTATAATTTTTTTCTAACATTGGTTTGGATTATTACTAGTTATACATTTATTTTATATGTAAAATTATTTTAGATATTTTTACACTGTATTTTAGAATATAAATTATTATAAAAAAGAGAAGTGAGAGAGAATGATTTGGAGTAAACCAAACCTTATTCTGTAGTTTTGAGTTTTGACCCATCCACCCTTGTGAAAATATTTTAATTAAATTTTATACTTAATTGTAGAGTATATAACCTATAACACCAATTCCTACAATATAGAAAGGTATATATGAGAATGTATAACTAGATTTACTTATAGTTAATCCTCATGGTTTGGAAGGTCTTACTCAACTACTTCAGGCTACTGGTCAATAATATCTTTAAAGAGAACCAATGGCAACCAATATCATGAGATATTTCTATTTTCATAATCCTTTGAATTTTTAAGGTGATATTTCTCCTCATGAATATGAGGAGTGTATTGACTACCTTCACAAAATCTCTAAGAGAATAGAGACACCAGACCAAAAAATGGGTCATATTTTTAACCTTTATGTAATTGGAAACAACTCATAGGTTATGAGATATTATAATTGATGCTAAGAAATACTAAGGTATTACCTAATATAATTTTCAAGAGTTATTCTATAATTATTTATATCATGAAACTTTACTTTGGGTATAGACTTGAGAGTTTATGAATCTCAGGAAGGGTTCAATTAACATCCTTGAATACACTACTAAATTCATAAATTTTCTTTGATTCACTCCATACATGAGTGGATATGAGGAATAAAAGGTATATAATTTTGTAATGGGTTTAAAGGATACAATATATACTCAAGTGACTCTATTTAATATCTCTACCATATATAAAGTAGTAAAAAGGACAATATTTATAATATAATATCAAAAATAGGATCTGGTATGGGTAGCTCATTATCTAGATAAACTATATGTGATAACTCATCTAGTGGTCAAAATTGATGGTGATAATAGGTGTGAATATGTTTCACTTTTCATGCAATCCAGGGAGGTGATGTTCATCCATATCCTAGCTTGGTAATATCTTCTATTCAGTGCCATTATTATGGGAGTCCAGTCCATATTACTCAAAATTGAACCTTTGAGGCAATTTAGTGTCGCCCAAGTGGTTAGTTTTCCCATATTTAGATATTATACTGAAAATGTGTGTTGTAATGTGTTGGTTTGTAACCTTAGTTTACCCATGTATCACATACATAGTTAGTTGATTGATCAATTGGATGTATCCAAATACATTCTAGAGAATTTGGTTGAGGAGGTTAATGGGGTATTCAGGGCCATCTGGTAGCTGTACATTCATATGATCATGAATTTATACCTTAAGGTCACCATGAAGGATCAACCGGTATATATTATTTTAATAAATATAATTTTTATGTTGAATAGGGACTATCTTTGGTTAAAGGTACTATTCTGATATCTTCTACATAATTAATTTTTGTATTTGATATAAGTGCTTCTCATTATTTTATTTATAAATAACTTTCATTTATTCTTGAACTCAAAGTGTATAATCACATTTATTTATAAGTATTAATACAACTATAGGGAATATAATATATTATTATTTAATGGTAGTTTCTTATAGTATTTTTTCGGATTTTATGGTTTTGAATATGAAAATTTTCAATGACATTCTTAGAATGGATTGGTTAACCCAATTCTCATCTTCTATTGATTTCTATAATATAAGATTATATATATTATCTCAGATAGTACTCAATATAATCTCTATGGATTATGAGAGTTCTAGAATAGTTGAGCATGTCCTGATAAGGTAAAATTGGGAGAGAGCACTACTATAATGGATATTCTTTTTCTTGGAGTGGTTGATGCTAAACATCAGTAAGTTTTTATTATAAATTTAGATTTTTTCCCTAATGTTATTCTTAAAATATTTCTCAAAATTTATTTATAATAAATATGTAGAGTTTACCATTTAATTATTTCTTAGAACTTAATGTATATCAATTTTTCAATATCAAATAGAACTAGATGAATTGAGAGAATTAAAAATTCAGTTAGTTGAGCTTGATAGAATATGGGTCATTATATTGAGCACTTCTCCCTGGGGTGCTCGGATTCTTTTCAAAAGAAGGTTGATGAATTTTTATGTGTCTGTATACAATATTAGAGGTTAAATTGGGAAATGACCAATGATACCTATACTTTGATTGTAATTGATGATTTAATTGACTAGTTAAAAGGGAAAAAGTGGGTTTTTAAGATCAATCTATGCCTGGGTTATCATTAGTTTTTAGTAAATCCTATAGAAATTCCTATGATGCATTTTCAATGAAAATATAGGAATTTAAAATTTTTAGTAATTACCTTTGATATAACCAATTATCCACCTATTTTTATGGAAGTTATGAACTAGATCTTTTATCAAATTTTCTATGTTTTTATTTTGATCTTTTGAGATGATATCATAGTTTATTCAACGTCTTGGGAAGTGCATGTTTGATATATTCAGAACATTATAGAAAAATTGTGGGAATATAAGCTCTATGTAAAGATATTAAATTGTTTATTATATATTTTATAAGTTAGGTTTTTTGGGAATGGAAATTTTTAATTCAGAATCTCAGTAGGTTCTAAGAAAGTGATTTCAATATTGTCCTATAAATCCCCTTCGAATGTATTTGAAAAAAAAACTTTTCTTATAATGATAGGATATTATTTTTGATTTATCTATAAATTATCCATGATAGATAATTCAATGAAAAATTTTATTTGTATATGATAAAATTTTACATGGTATAAATAACGTGAGATGGATTTCTGAGAGCTAAATAAAAGGACAAACATAGCCTCAATGCTCATATTATCTCAGATTGGTGTTATATTTGTGTTGTTTTATTATGTATATTTTGTTATAATTGTAAAATTTCTCATTTAGGATCATTGTGTAGTGGGTTATGGTTTCCAATAGTTTTGAAACCATGAAAAGAAATAACATACCCATGATTTTTAGTTGTCCATAGTTGTCTCTTCTTTAAAGTGTTGGAGGAATTATCCATGTAGAGAATGATTTATAATGTTCACTAATTACAAAATCCATAAATAAATCATTTCATAGTAGAATTTGAATCTAAGGTAGAATTGATGGGTGGAATATATCCAATATTTTTACTTTGATATCCAATATTCACTTAGAAAATGAAATATATTTCTCAATGCTCATAGTAGGAAAATTCTCCATCAAAATGTGTACGATACAAAGGAAGAATGGGAGTTGATGTCTCTTAACAAGGCCGGTGGTCATCAAGACCACCAAAATTTCATTTATAATAACATAAAATAGAATAAAAATGAAGTAATAAACACTAGGTATTAAATCTAAATATCAAATGGAATTATTAAAATTATACAACTGAAAACATTTACCATAAATTAAAGGTGTAATAAAGTTTTATGCAGAATTGAAATGAGAGAGAAAGGTGGGTACGTGATGTTAGTAAAGTTAGATGATACTATTATGGGTAGGAGACATGAAAAATTTATCAAAGATGAAAATGTTTTTTTAGAGGATGGGTCCAACAAGACCAACTTACAATGTGTTATTCATAGATAAACTGTCTTTTTTCTAAGAAAGTCTATTCATCTATTCACAATTCTCAATCTATCTATATATTTTATTAGGTAAAAAGGTTCAAAAAACATTAAACTGGTTTTCTTCATTTGATATATCAACAAAAAATAAGAATAAAAATTGAATGAGAACAACCTTAAGAATAATGGAAGCATTCTCAAAGAATGAAATATTAAAATAAATTTATTAAAAACTATAACAAATTATATTCCCCTATAAGAATTAAACTACAATGAATTTTATAAGATTGTTGAAATCATAAGAAAAACTATATATAAATATATAAATAAATGAGATAATGAAGAAGGAATTATTCTCCATTGAGTTCACATTCCACTCCCCCATCTATCTTGGGATTACTTTCTATTTAAAGCACAAATCGTGCTTCTATGCTCCTATCCTATGCTCTAGCTAATTAGTTTATGAATAATTTTTTGAATTTATATCCACCCCAATATTTTTCCTCACAATATAAAAATTATACACATAAAAGGTTAGATATGAGTGATATAACCTAAGATTCTATTTTTGAATAGAAGGGCTCTGAAGATAGTCTTTTAGGTTTTGGAATACACTATATCTTTATCTTATAATGAAAGGATAACAAAAAATTACAATATTTAATAAAAAAAATTAAAAACAAACCTAAAGATTTATTTCATGTGATTAGTTTCATAATTTGACTCTTCAAAGGAGTTTCCACATGTTGTCATTTATTTCTCACAAAAAAAGACAAGAAAACCATTTATTATACTAATACAAGTCAAATGGAAATATAAAACCACATAACTAAAAAACCTAAAATTATGATTTTAATAGAAATTATTTTACTTTATTATATTTATAATATATTTTTGGTTTAGATTTATATAGAATTAGAAAAAACCATTACATAATGAAGTTGAAACTTCAACGCAGTGTACATTTTTTTTTCAAAATTATTATTTTTTAGATTAATACCCCTATTTCATCAAACACACCTTTTATTTATTTAATATCATGCACCAAAATTGATGTATTAACCTTGATATAGTTTCTACACATCCTTACATATTAGGAGAAATAATTTATAATGTGGGATGAGAAAAAATACTAGTAAGGGGTATAAAAATAAAGGAAACCCTTTAGTCTTGTAAAAAAATAAAAACCCATAAAAATGTTTACCTTTTTATCAATTAAATTTTAGAATATAAAATAATTCATAATAACATGTAAAAAATTAATATTTTCTCTAAGGAAAACTTTAAAACCCATATCAATCATAAAAAAACTATGAAGGTATCTTAGAAAAAACATGAGAACCAGTGAAAATGTCTTTCCTAGAAAATATACCTTTACTTTTTAAAATCTCACATACCATCTTATTTAAATCAATATGTTTACATTTAATATCATTAAAATAATAGAAAACCATGTAGGAACCTTGGGAAAACATAAGAACCCATGGAAATTATTTTCCTTGAAAAAACATTTTACTTTTGAAATCTTGAATGCCTTCTTATTGAAATCAAAATATTTCATTAAAATCATCAAAATAATAGAAAAACCATGTAGGTAAATTGGGATATTATATTAAAACCCTTGTTAAACTCATTTTTATAACCCTTTAAATATATGTAACTTAATTAGTTATCTTTGACATTTTTTTCGAAGACTAAATCAATACCTAATGCATTAGAGAGCTATATCCCGAGCTCACTTATCATCATATATAACTACCAAGTACCATATAATGAATAAAAAATTTATAATATTGAAATTTTTAATAATAAAATCCTTTAAAATAACATTTTATCCCATAATAAAAACAACTTCAATTTTCACATAAAAATAATGAGAAATATCATTTTCCTTTGAAAACTCTTAAAAATGAAAAATCCACAGAAGAAAGGAAATAAAAATTCATTAAAAAACCATGAAAAATATTAGGGTAAGATTAATAATTAATAATTTTTTTTATGGTGGAAAAATTTGGTCACATGGTAAATGTTAAAAAACATTCTTTTAAAGTTTGGTAAAAAGATCCAAAAATACTCAGTATGGAAAACATGGAAAATTCATTTTTAGAAATTTTTAAAGAAGGTACAAAGTAGTTGAAAATAAAATTTTAAGATATTTTAAGTATAAATAAAATCATTATTTAAAAAAAAATTAAGATCATATACATAGAAGAGAAATATTTTGAATGTGTAACTTAAAAAAAAATGTTTTTAAAGAATGTCCCTTACCTTGAGTCTTGACTCACCGCATATTTATTTTAATTTTTGGAATAATAAAATTATATCAATTATTTATTTTATTAATAACCATTATAATTTTATTTACATTACCACTATTACTTTTATTTCATTTTTAGCTTGTTTTATTTAGTTACTATGTAAGTTATGTTACGTCAGACATTTTGAGGTTGTTCTATCCAAAATAGATTTGGTGTGTTGACTATGGTTAAAGGGGTAATGGTTATATAATATTTATAATATTAAAAAATTTATAATGAAATTTTTTATATGTTCAATATACTTTTACAACCATACATGTAAGTTGGTAATGAAAAATAAAATGAATCATTTCATAGAGACGGTAATCTACATGTATGCATGAGTAAGGTATTCATTTTTGTAATGGATGAAAAGGAAATAAAAAAGAAAAGGGTTAAGGTTAAATAATTATATTTATATTATAAATATAATATTTATTTACTAAATACATGATTTTTACCATCCATGTATGGAATAAATGAAAAAAATCACATCACTTCATAGAGGCGGTGGTCCACATGTAGGAATGAGCGATGTTATCATTTTCAAACGGATGGGAGGGTAAAATTTTAGAAAATATATTAATATTATATAATCATAATTAGGTCATAAATATCATATATATTTATTAAATTCATCTTTATAACTACTCATGTGATTTGGTGATTAAAAAATAAATACATCACTTCGTGGGAGTAGTGTTTCAGACACATGCATGGGAAACATTTTCATTTTTCATAAGATGGAAATGAGGTTGAAAATAGTTTTTATATCAAAATAATAATATTTTATTATAGTGAATATAGTTATTTCATTATATTAGTATGGTAAAAATAAATTTTAAGGAGCTATAAGAATAAATTAACTTGAAAGAATTCAGTTAAGACTTGTAACTTCTCTTTGGATATCTTCCATTGTCTTACACCTAAATCCTTCTATGATTGGTATTTTGTAAGGATAGGAAATATAATATTTTGGGAGAAAATTTGAGACGGTATTTTTTCATATATTGGTTTAGTTGTATTTCTCAAATTGTGTGGATAATTGAGGATAGGGGGTTCCCTTTTATAAGGGAGAGGAGTAGAACCCTTGTAAATATTAATAACTTTAAAATATAATAATTGTATTCTCATGGAAAGCGATTATAATTTAGTCTAATTTATAATATAGGATAATCTAAGGTCTAAATAAACTCAAAAAAATTATATAATTTTTAGGTATAATTGAAACCTTATCTCATAGTTTAACCCCCCTCTTCAACACTTTTAACCTTTACCGTGGTGACAGACTTTTACTATGGTATCTATTCATTTTGAATAAAAATAAAATTAAACTAATTAAAAATATATGAAAATTTTGATTCCAAATATGGAATATATTTTATAATATATATTTTCCCTAAGTATTAAAAATTATTTTCAATATAAGTACTCAAAATGCAATGAAAAATAATTTTTAGAAAAAATTCCTTTTTAAGCATAAAGATGATTTTACACCAAAATAAAGTATAATGATAATTATCATGGAATTAATTGTTTTTGTTTAAATATAAGGATAATTATTTGTATTTAAAATAAATCCAAAACTTAAAGTAAAAAATTTTAAAACTTTTTTAAAATAGAATAACCAAAAATAGTTTTTATTTGAATAGATATATTAATTATATTTCAAAAATTACAAACATAGATTTATATATTAAAAATTATATTTTTAAATAAATTATATTATTTTTTAAATATATATTTATTCTAAAAAATGGATTCATAAACTTCCAAGACATTCCTATATCTTTATAATACCATAAAAATTATTGTATTTTTAAAATTTGTATTTTTCACCATTCACCCAAAAATCAACTATTTCAGAAAAATACCAAAAAATACACTAAAGATTTTTTTACATGATGATGAAAAATTAATTCCATTTTATCAATTTAAAATTATAAAATTATGATATTTAAATTTTAAATAAATTTGTATAATATATGAAAAAACAATTTAGTTAAATAAAAATATTCCTTTTTTATTGAAAAATTATGTAAAATTATTTATAAAACTATGATGAATATGAATCCATAAAATAAATAAGTATAAATCATAAAAATGATTTATGTCTAGGATTACCTGGGTTATCGCATTCTTTCCCCTAAAATAAATTATATCCTCACAATTGTTATCTATTACTTAGACAGGTGGTGATATTTTTTCCTCTTTTTTTTCAGATTCCCATATTACTTATTCAATAATATAGTTATTCTATAAAACCTTAACCTAGTAAGTTAACTTATTCCATAATACCTACCATATATGATCTAGGTTTTGAGTTGGATTTTCCTTATATGAAATATTCTTCTCCATCTAAGCTACTTCAGGGTTCTAAACTTGAGATGCATCAATTACATATTTTTTTAACAACATTACATGAAACCCATAATGAACATGAGATAAAATCAGAGTTAAGTATACTAAGTAAGTAAATGATTTTATTTTATCTATAATTTCATATGAACTAATATATAATAGACATAATTATATTTTCATTCCAAAACAAATAACAACTTTCCAAGAAGATACTTTAATAAAAACATATTCTTCTAACTCAAATGAAAGATATTTCTTCTCGTTATCTGTATAAATCTTCTACCTACTCTGAAATTTCCTCATATAGAATTGAATCTTCTTTACCTTCTCAAACATCTATTAAACCAATTCTATTCTTAATAAATTTCTCTTACCAACTTCATTCCAACATGCTAGAGTTTGACACCACTTTCCTTATAATTCCTCAAATGTTTCCATATGTATATTCGAATAAAAATTATTATTATTAGAAAATTACACTAAAGAGAGATATTGATCCAATCTTCTTTTATAATACAAATAGAAATCCTGAATCATATCATAAAAATCCTAAAATTTTCACTTCGACTATCCATTAGATTGTGGATGAAAAGTTTTATTGAAATTTAATTCATCACCCAATGAATTTTAAAGTACTTTCAAAAAATTAGATGTAAATATAGGATCATGATCAGATAAAATAGAGATAGGGACCCAATATACCTTGAATAGCACATTAATATAAATCTTACCAGACTAATCCAAAGAAATAAAATCATGAAAATGAAGAAAATTCATAGATTTAGTCAAATGATAAACAATAACCTAAATAAAATTGTTACCTCAAGATTCCATTAGAAATACAACCACAAAATCCATGGATATATTGTCCCATTTAAGTTTAGGAACTGGAAAAGGATGAAGTATTCTCTTCAGTAGTTATAATTCAACTTTAAACTATTAACAAGTTAGACATTTTATTATAAAATTAGAAATATCATTATTTATTAAATCCCACAAATAAAATTTCTAAAGGTCTTTACACATCTTAGTGCCCTCTTAATGAATAAAAAATAGAGATCTGTGAGATTCACTCAATAATTATTTCTTAAATTTAAAATCCCTTAGAGCACATAAAATATTACTAAATATAATAATACCATATTTTTAAATATTAAACTATGTTAGTTAACCTTCCCAATCTAATTTTACCTTTATTTACAAAACAAAATATTATAGAAGAGCTTTTATAATTATTTTTTTAAAAGTATATTGCACTGATACCTGAACCAAAATAGAAGTTTCTATATATACAAATTCTAGTCCAAATTTTATTAAATCATTAACTAATAGATCATATCCTAAATGTAAAATATTTAATGATGGATTATAATTTCAAATCAAGGAAACATATACCTTGTTTGATTTACCTGGATGATATTGACTTGTGTAATCATAATTCTTTATCAATTCTAGTCATCATTTATGAATCATGTTCAAATTGTTTTGGGTGAATATATACTTCAAACTTTAATTATTCACATATATTTCACATTTCAATTCATATATAATATGACTATAAATTTTTAAATAAAAAACAACCACTATAAGATCAATATCATGCATTGGATAATTATTCTCATGAAGTTTCAATTTTCATGTTCTATATGCAATTACTCTGTCATATTGCATCAAGACATAACCAAAGACCTTCAATAAAGCATCATTGTAAGTAAAAAATTTCCATTTTTTATTTAAGGGATAATAATGGTTCATTAACCAATTATCCTTTTCAATTCTTGAAAATATTCATCATATTCCTTTTTTCATATGAATTTAACTCCATTTTGAGTTAAATTTATTATTTATCTAGATAACCAAGGAAACTTTTCAATAAACCACTAATAGTAACACACTAATCCCAGAAAATACTGAATCTTAGTGATATTTAAGTCCTGGATAGTCTTCCACCATTTTAGTTTTATAATGATAAATAGTTTATACATCTTTAGAAATAATATTCCTAAGGAATGAAATCCTTTATAACAAAAATTAAAATTTTATAAATTTTCCATAAAGATTATTTTATTTTAAAGTTTGTAAAAAAATCCTTAGATGTTCCAAATATTATTTTTAATTTTTACAATATACCAAAATATAATCAATGAATGCCACCATAAAATTATCCAAATACTCATGTAAAACTCTATTCATGGATCTACAAATACAATAGGTGCATTTGTTAACATGAAAGGTATTACAAAAAACTCCTAATGGACATACCAAGTATGAAATGATATCCTAAGAATATACAATTCCTTAACTTTTAGCTGATGGTATCGAGATATGTGGTCAATATTGGAAAAAATATATTAAGCATTTGGGATTTGATCAAACAAGTCATCAATATGGGGCAATAAATACTTGTTCTTAACTATGATGTTATTGAGTGCTCTATAATCAATTCAATACCCCATAGAACAATATTTATTTTTAAGAAACAAAATAGGAGCAACCTAAGGTGAAGTTATAGGGTATATGGAACCCTTATTAAGTAATGATTATAACTAATTTCTTAAATCGAATTGCACCATTAGAGCCATTTGATAAAGATGTTTTGAAATTGGCTTTGCATTAGGACCTAATTCTCTCATAAACTCAACTTCTCAATTAGGAACAACACTAGGAAGATCAAAAAGTCTGAAACTTAATTTTCTAGTGGCAGATCACTAAGAAAAATAATTTCCTTCATTTCAATGACATGAAAAAGATAACTTTCAACCCTATCATTAATCAATTTCTCATAATATTTATATATTATCATAGTTATTAACTTATTATTATATAAAAATTAAAACTCACTTTAAGAACTGAATATGAATTATTTATCTCTTCAATATATCTTAGCATGATAAAATGAAATCCAATTTATACTCATGATAATATCAAACTAAACTAATTGGTTTGTTTTAGATAAGTGACACATGAATTGTTGAGAATAGAGGAGAGGAGGTTCTCTTTTATAAGTAAGGTGGATAGAAAATCTATAATTACTTGAAAATTTATTATTTAATATATGTCTTACTCAAGTAAAGTGGCGCACAGTTATCATATCTTCAAATATATAGAGGGTAAGGTTGAAATAAAACCAAACAATGATATTTAAGTAAGTTTTTTATGTTATATTGATGCTTTATACCATTACTTTTAACCCTTTTAACTCATTTTACCCTTAAAAGTGATGCTAAATATTTAACACGGTTAATATTCATTACGAACAAAAATTAATTTAACTTCATTTCCTAATATAAACTATTCTTATTTAAAATATAGAATCCATATTACAAGATTAAATTCCTAGAATTGGTAAAAATTAATTTTAACATAAGTTCTCAAAATAAAACAAATTTTTTTTTATAAAAATAAAATTTTCAAGCCTAAAAATAATTTTACAATAAAAAAATTGAAAGGAAGTGAAAACTTCATAAAAAGTGAAGAACCAAAAATAATTTTTATTTTAATGAAAACATTACTTAGATTTATAAAATGTTAAAAATAGATTTCCAAGATCAATATTATATTTTTAAATGAATTATATTACTTATTAAATATACACTTAGACTAGAAAAAAGCTTTAAAAAACTTTTAATTCATTATTATATCCTGATAATTCCATAAAAGTGAAAATATTTGTAAAATCAATATTTTTCTTTATTTACCCAAAAAAAAAATATTTTTTAAAAATCCCATAAAATCACCCTAATATAATTTTGATACAATAAAACCAAAATTGATGTCAATTTTATCAAACATAATTTATAAAAGTAGAAAAAAAATAATTCTAATATCAGCACACAAATGTGTAAAAACCGTTTTTAGAATTTTTTTTCAAAACATAAATTGAATTTATTATAATTCCTTGACTCATAATAACCATTATATGATTGTTGATTTATTTTATTAAATTTATTATCAATACATTTATTAAAAATATTCAGTCAATAATGATCAACTAAATTTATTATGATAAAAATACATCATGAACTGAAAAATAATTTTCTAAAAGATATCACTATTTACCATCAAATGATTTACCTTCATTTATAAAAAATTGATAATCATTTTATGAATAATTATTCATTAGTCTACATGTATAAAAAATAAATTTTAAAAAAATTCAATAATAAAAGTAAAAGAAATTTAGCTATTAAATGTAACATATATAATATAAATAGAACTATCTTTTATAGAAAAATTACCCATTTAAAATTTAAATGTTCTCAACCTTATATGATTTAATTCCTATCACTTTAAAATGAGTACATATTTTTGAGGAATTAATCAATATATTTTTATTAGGAAAACTTATATATATATATATATATATATATATTTCATAATGAAATTACTCCTATTTATAACCTCCAATAAAACAGCTAAGTTATATTGGTCATATTTAAATAATAATATTTAAATTATATCACTATTCATTTAAGTTTTATGTTTCATGTATCACAAGTTATCATACATAGTAATCTAAAACTAAAATATTTATGTGTGATATTCCTCAATCCTTACATAGAGTATATCCTCAAAATTTAAATTCTTTCTTACCTAAATGAGCATATCATGACATAATAATTTTATTATGAATTTTAATTTATAAGTTAAGACTTAAATATGTTTTAAAAAATATGTGTTCCTTTATATGATCTACACTTATGAACTTTTTTCAAGAAGCATACCTTGATAGTTAGGTGATACTTTCCACAAAAAACATTATAAATTTATCTTCCATTTTCTGAGTTTGATGAATTATAAGAAAATATACTTACTTGATTTCTTTCCTCAATTTTTTTGGATAATTTTTTTACCTAGTATTAATCTAATATTCAAAATGATGAATAAAAAAGATTAAGTTTTCATGCTTGAAGTTAAAAAATCATATTTAAAGGAATCATGAGATCTATTAAAGGATAATGTTATTCATTGTATGAATTATTTTATGAATAGATATTCCTCTCATTTCTAGCCATTTACTAAAAAATGGTTATCATAAGTAAAAAATAATGATCAATAAAGTAAACCATCTAATGAAGGAGTAATATTTAAAAAACCTCAATAATAATACCCAAAGTTCAACATTGACCATTAAGCCCTAAAACATTTCAAAATACTCTAGAAAAAATTATAATACATAATAATAAAATATTCATATGAATTTACCATACTTACCATTACTTAAAAACACATACTAACCCCAAATTTCATATATAGGGGTGAAGGTTTTCCTTATCTTCAAAACATAAAAAATTCTATTATTGGTTATAGCATTTCCAAGAAAAGAGTCATTCTAAAACCAAAATTCACACATACTGAATTTATTAAATCACTCCCTTCATATGAGAGTCTCATGAATTATTTACAAGTAATTATCATGATCTTCACCCATTTTATAGTATACCAAGATAACCATACCACAATGAAATTATCAAATTAATCCTTGACGCATAGGGAGTTGATTTTTATAGTGCCTTAACTCCTTATAGCTAAAGCATTAGATATCCATGACTTCTTTCTCACCTTTACATTTAGGATCCTTATTCCCTTAATCCATGAACTTGTAACAAACTCCCATTTCCTTTAATAATTTACCAAGATTTTTATTTCCATAATTGTTACATGTAGGATGTTCCTATCTTCCCTTATTCTTCTTTACTATGTTACATTTTTAATACTTATCAATTATTCACTTCTTCTCATGATTTACTTTAAATATTTAATACATAAAGAATTATATTTCCATATTAATTAAACTTGATAACATATAATAATATAATGAAAATAATTTGGAAACTAAGGCCATTTCAGGTCTTCACTTAATCCCATATAATAAGTAGTAAATATTTAAATTGGGCTTATAAATAGAGTCCAAAAAATACCTTGATAATCTAGTATAGTTATCCTTATATTGAGATACACTTTACCCTTCCTTCTGATTTAAGTATAAAAATTTCCTTTCTATATCATCTTATTGTTCTAAAGGAAAATATTTCTCAATAAACATCCCCTTAAAATTTATCAATTCCATAATTTTTATATCCTCATGATCCATAGTATTCTAAAAAAATTATTAATATTGATGTATATCTCCTTTTAAAAAATATACTTACATAATAACATTTTCCCTTTTATTACTTCCCAAATACATGAATATCATTTCAAGGGTCTAGATCCATTTCTCAACTACTAATAGATTAATAGTTTCATTAAAGGAGATGATGGTGCTAAAAAATATTCATCCTCCTCCTTGCACTTGTATAGAATTGGGGGTTGATTCTCCATATGAAGAGTGATTTCCCTCTTACGAAAATTTATGTTGACTCTATATAAAGAAATTCAATACATGCCAAGAATTGTATCAAATTCCACCATAGGGATTATGATGAGGTTTTCCGAGATGATCAATCCACAAATTATGACAAGGGAGGAGTTATATTCATGGGTTATAGTGATTTCCCCATTTTCCATTCTCACTGACATCTTTACTTCTATAATTTTTTGTGGTGTTGGGATTGTTCTAATAAACTTTTGAGATATAAAAGAATGATTAAAACCAGAATAAAAAATTAAATTCACTATTCTTGAATGAATAACAATCATAACTATCACTACTTCATTGTTGGGGTTCACTTCTACGGTAATGATGGAAAAAAACCCACCCTTGTTTCCTTGGAGGTTGTTGGTTGCCTCTGAAAACCCTTGTCTTAGAGAATTGGTTTGAAAAGTTCCTTGGTTCTTTTTATTTGAAATAATGAAAAATGTGTTAAGGGTTGAATAGATTATTCCTCTCCTATGTCGCAACAATTAGTTTTTCTTGTCAGCAGTTAATAGCCAGGTTCCCTTCTCTTCCACATCTAAAGAATTTCCTTGTCCCCTTTATAAAATTTATAGGGTTGGAAAGTGGGATGCTGGAATTTCTTATCACCATTGGATTTACCCATTGGAATGCTAGAATTAAAGACCACATTATTCTTATTATCCCCATGATACCCCTTAGATTCTCTGATCTCTATTTTTATTTTGAGGGCACATCTGACAATTTCCTCATATCTATCGAAGTCACAGATTTCTAGGAATTTCTGCGGGATAGGTTTTAGCGTACAAAATAAGTGTTCAACCCTGCATTAGAGGGTAATGAAAACTTAGGAGGTGCAACGTGCAATCCTTGTGAAGTCTTCCTCATACGATTTGATGGATTTTCCGTCTTTTTTTCTTGAGGGAAAGGAAGTCCCTTTTCATCTTAAGTCAGAGGTTGTGAGGAAAATATTTATCAAAAAACATTTTCTATAAATCCTTTCATTCCAACACCTCGATATCCCCCTCAAGCTTCGTATTTTTTATCAATTTCCACCATCTATAAATTCCACCCTCCATACGACAAGTAGCGAGAAGTATATTTTCTTGTTCAGAACATTGAAGGATGGATAAGATCTTTTAAATGGAGTTGATCCATTGTTCAGCAATTGAGGGATCAGATGATCTATTAAAAGTAGGAGGTCTTTGTTTCATGAACCTCTCGATTGAAATATGTTCTTTCTTAGGGGGGGTTTAATGTTCCTCTTAAACCATGTTTCCATTCAAAACTTGAGTTAACTGAGAGAGTATCTTGAAAAAGTTCGTGATTCCCACTCCCATCGGATTGGGCATGTCATTAGAATAGTCATCAAATTGATCTTCAAATCAGTTTTTGGATTGAGTCCTACTATTACCGGTCATTGGCTGGAATAAAAGTAAAGTTAGTGGTGACAGATAAAGGGGAATCCAAATAATAAAAGGGATAACTTATAAATTTCATTTATTTCCTTAACTTATCTATGTTATCCAGGATCTACTTCCCAACAAATATTCTTTGGGGAATTTTTTTTAATTCCCTTAATAATGGTTCATACTAAACTTATGAATTTAACAAAGCATATCCCCCAGGAGTTTCATAACCAAGAGTGCATCAAGGCTTATTGTTGTGCACCAATTCCCATTCGAGTCTAGCTCAAAGCATTGTTTTCAGGTTTTACCCCTAGATACATATGTGCCAGAGCCACCTCTACCTACTCGTATCTAGAAAAGAATTTGTTTTCTTGATAAAACACTTTCTGAACACTCACCAAAATTTAGGGATGTTTTTATTATACTTAGTCTTATCCCTAATTCTTCCACTAGGGTTTTCTAATCCTAATCCCAAAAATAACTAAACCTATCCTCTAATACCAACTATAAAAACCATGCCCTTTATTACACACTTAAACATGATTTATTACATAAAACCACACTTAATAAAACTCTAAGGATCAATAGGTATAGTGTATTAGGAAATTAGAAACATTACATAATAACTTAGAACATAAAACCCAACATCTTTATTGAAAACTTCTTTTACATGACAACATTCCTTCGTACTTAGAATTGCATGGGATAACCTAAGAACATGCATAAGAAAAGGGTGAGATATAAATCCCATTAATGGTGTAAACAAGGAATAAAATTAATAATATAGTAAATGTTATTAAATAGTCATATCAATAGAGCACAAGAGAAACATAAACGTAAAGGTCTGATATTTCATGATTATCATAACATGGGAATGTGGCAACACAATTTAACATGATATTAGAATGATCAAAGGATCATTGAACATGAAGCATGAGTAGACCCTTATTTTACTTGAATTATAATGAGTAAACCCTCATTGAACTTAATTTATCATTATACTAATCTTTACCCAATTCATTGAAGCGCTATCATGGCGCACCCTTCGTAATCATTTCATTTCATGCATAAGTGTGCCACATAGATCATACAACATGGATTCATTAAACATAATCATTTATTCAATGATAAAGTAATGTGGAATTAATACATGAAACTATATAATCAATAATTAAATGCACATAAAGCTAAATACCCTTGATAGATAAATGGGCATGGTGTTCACTACACAATGACTTTGGCTTGGAAAATCACGGTACAATTTCGGCAGCATAACGATGTGACATAAGAATTCATAAAAATGGTTGATGAGAGATAAAAGGGATATATAATCATATTTAAATGAAATGGAAAGTAAGGGTATCATATATATACATTTCCAAATATATTTAATGGAATTTATATTCATAATACAATAGAATTTCTTGAATGTAAATGAGAAGAGATAAATATCTTACGGAATTTTAACATGATAACAGGTGTACATAGGATGCATTAATGAGAGATAAATAGGTCTATAATCATTAAAAAATAAGTATAGAAGTATATAGGAGGTGAAAAATTATAACCCATCATTTTTAATTTAAAATAAAAGGGTATAACAATATAAAGAAATTTGGACAAAAATGAGACAGGAAGAAATCCCTTACTTGGAAGTGTGATCCAAAGGCTTGAGAGAGGCTTGAGAGAGGATTATTTGGAGATTGGGGTGCCTTGGAAGGATAATAGAATGAGGAGGACATATTAGGGACGTTCTACAGGGGTTTTTACTGAAGAGAAGTGGTAGGTTGAGTGGGTTTATATAGGAAGGGAGAGAGAATTCTTTATTATTTAGGTTTTGGACACTACACATTAAACTAATAAAAAAACAAACCATCCCATGATTTTTACCCATGGTTTTTAAAAAAAGGGAGTGGAAAAAATAATTTTATAAGACCAATTTCCGAACATATTAAAATATTATGCTTTCTTATGTGGAGGTGAGTCACACTCTTAAGAAAATCATTTTAAAATGTTAAAAAAAATTATAAGTCTTGGAGGGTTCACTTAGGCTTTGTAAAATAAATCAAACAAATCTAAAATAACATTATTTTAAAGGTAAAACATATATTTTCTGAAAATACCATTTATAGTATTTTATTACATCACTATTGGGTCATTATGATGTCATAAAACACATTATATATTTAAACGGTATTTAATTTTTACCCAAAAATTCAGTTGTCTTAGAAAATTATGAAAAATTCACCGTTGGATAATTTATACATCTTGATTCCAAAAATAATATTTATTTTATCTAAATAATTTTATAAATATGTGAATTTTTACTTTTAATATAAAAACCAACCTTTATCGAAAATTAATGGGTTTTGACAAAAACAACTTTCAGACCTTAATAAAATTTACAATTATATTCATAAAAATTATACGATCATTTAAATTTAATAAAAATTAATTTAGTAATAATATTTTATTAAAATATTATTTAATAAAAAATATATTAATTCATCAAAATATATTTCTTAATTGAATATTAAATAAAAATACTATTTTTGCTTTAAAAATTATTTACAAAGTAACAATAATAAAATGAATATATATTCTTTATTCTATACAAAAAATAATGCACATAATCATAGTGCTAGGGTCTTGTTACATAACCCATTATAACACCCGCATAATACCTAAGGGTAAGGGGTGTGATGGTGAAAGACTCTTGGGGTGGCTTGGATAATATAGCTCAGGTGGTAATCTATATTAACTTCCACTTCTCTTATAGGTAGTTCCGTTCAATCTTAACGTGTTGAAGCTTGGCTTGGGCTTGGTCAAGAGAGAAACCCAGTGACACCACCTCTATTCTGAGATCTGAAAAATGGGCTTCTTATGGAGATATTATACTGTATGAGGTCATTGCTTCCTTTTTCTGAGTAAATTGGATTTGTTAAATCCCTATATTTATACTAATCATGTGGTCACTATTCAATGACTATATTAACAATTGTAAAAACTTTTACTGGTATTTTAAAATCCAAAAACATAATACCAAGGTATTTCATATGTTTTATATAACCATTTTAAATAATAATACATTTAAATAGATAAATAGAAATTTTCATTAATAAAAGTTTGGGTCATTATAGATTCCTTTTCAGAATCATGTTTTTTATGAAAAGAAAGCCAGTTTTTTATCTTAAATTATTGGTGAACACCTTACCCATATTTTTAATGTTATTTTGGGTGACCTATCCATCTTTCCATCATGAAATTTATTCAACCAAATAAGAAATAAATATGGAAACACTATTTTTCATTTCACCTCAAACAGATTCTTCAGGAAATCATAATATAGCTCATCTTCTCCCTCCCCCACACTTGAGTTCAACAATAATCATGCATTTAACTTTTAGATCATGTTGTAAAGGGATAAATTTATTGTAATTTGGATGCATAAAAAATTATTTCATGGATAATAGGGTATTAATAAAGGTTATATGAAAATGTAGGCTAAATTTATAATTGAATGTAAATAAAGATTTCAAATTGGTTCCCCAATCATACTTGACGCATTCCATGAACTCTAAAATCTTTAAAAAAGAAGGAAAAAGAAATTTATTGATCAAAAAGAATGTCTCAAGACTCCCAATAAAAATAAAAATGTAAATAATATGCAAAAAAAATTAGAACCCTCTTAGGTTAAGAAATATATTCAATTTTGATAGTACTTATGCACATGAGTTTCATAATGAATCAAAATTCATCAAGTGAAAATATCATAAATCAAGAAAAAAAATCCATTCATAAATAATTTAAATCCTTAAAAAAATTAAAATCATGAACTTTTCTAAAAATAATAATATGTTTTTAATTTTTCAAAGTATTCAATTAATCCAAATAATACTAAAAACACAACAAAAATGAAAAGGGAAAACATAAAAAATTCAGAAAAAGACACACAAAAATGGAAGCACATAAAAAATTCCTGAAAAAATATTGACATCACTCCCATAAACCTATTCTATTTACTACCCTCTTTTTAGTTAAAATTAGATCAATAAAGTTTTACATGTAGAATTTAAATTGGGCAGTAAATAAAATAAAGAAAAGTAAAGACACAACTTGATTTATTTTTCAGTGATAGCCTTGAGTTAATCTCCTAGTTGATGCCTCTTTAAAAATACAATAAAGAAAGAAATAATATATAAGAAAAATAAATATAAATAAATATAAAGAGTAAATAAAAGGGATAATTCTTGGTTTATACCCCTAAGTGGGTTCTAGGTTTTTACTACCCCTAGTCAGACAGTTGTAGTGGATTATCCTCAATTCGATGGTGGGTTTGGTTTCTTTGAGATGAACCACCACATGTGATTTTTCTTAGTTTCCATGAGTGAACACTGATATTATAGAAACACAAAGAAAATAATAAAGGTACCTACCCCAAATAAAGAATAAATAGAGAATTTTAGGTCTATATTTGTAGGGAAAATAAAATGGGGTTACTCCCTATTGACTTATGTGGTATCATCCTCCATATGGTATGCAAGTTATTGTATAGGAGGTAGTTGCACCACCACCAGCTTCTTTGAATCTTCATCTTCAATCACCACCACTTGGGTGGTCTCTTCTTTAACATCCAATGATATATCCAGTTGTGTTGTGTTATAAATTTTAGAAAATATAATTTATAAAATAACTCATCTTGGATAAGATTAAAACATGAAAAATCAATAATGAAATATTCCCTTTTAAGTAAGTCATCTTATAAATTGATATCTTCTATAAATACCATTAGAAACTAAATATTATCAGGTATATCTTATTCATTGTATTACTAAAAAAGATAGAGGTGGATATGTACTGATTTTTCATTACTAAGAATGGTAATATCAAGTTTTAGGTTATCTTTAACAAATTGATTCTAGGATTCTTCCAAAAAATATTGATCTCCCATGAGTGCATCAACTAGAATGTTTTCTTTAGATACCTCCTTCAGAAATGGTTTAGTGAAAGGTGATATTATTAATTCTTTTATTATATCCTTCTCAACCACCTCGAGTTATTTAACAAAAAAAATGATTGGCGAAATCTCTTCCACCACTCATTTTGGTTTTGTTTCTAGCTTAAGTTTGGAATTCTCTTGACATGCATGTATATATTCAGATATCCATTATATTTGGACCTCCAGTTTTTTCATTACATCACTAATACTTTCCAAAAAAACCTTAATATCACTATTAACTTCTTCTAGTACCTAATATTTTCCAGTTCATGCATGATATTTTGAATTGAAGGATATCATGAACAAAGATATGTTTTCTAATTTTTTTTTGAAATTTATGATTTCTTTGTCTTCTTTTACGAAAAAATGTTTATGAAACTAAATAATATAAAAAGGTGGGTTTTAAATATTCATGAAATATTAATATTATATATATATATATATATATATATATTCAATGCCGAAAGAATGAATACAGACAGAATGAATGATGTTGGATAGAAAAGAGATCTTTTTAGGAGAACACCCAGAGTGAACTTTATCATATATTAATTAGTTTAAAATTTATTAAATGGACATGATCCATCATATAAATGAAAATCCTCTTATTCATATGGTTTTGAATATATAGTATAATCAATGATCATCAAGATATCTCACATCCCCCTCCTCGATCAAGGGATAATATTTTAGAAGATAAAACTAAACTGTATTAGCAAGTAGAGACACAAAGGTGTATTTACCACTAAGATCCCCTAAAAAATAACTCTAATAAAATAATAAACATAAAACATGAATGTTTAATTATTTGGTTTCAACACTGGATTGATCTCCTAGGGACCTCCTTGGGTTAGTTACTCATAATCATGAGTATTAGAGATCACAATGGATAAAAGAACAAAGTGGAAAACAGAAAAAATAAAAATAATGAGAATGAGAGGAAGAATAATAATAACATATACTAAAAATTAATAATATTATTACAACAAAAAATAAAATACAAAACTATGTAATATGACCACCTAGAGTGCCAACCCTTTGAAATGAAGATGAATTACTCTTTTATAAGAAAAAGAGGTAAACTTTTTTGCTCCAAATATGTTCATGGAAATTTTTCACATGGAATCCCCATTTAATTACATAATTTGAAAATTTTATATTCTTGAAAGTTGTTGGCATATCTATCCTATATATACCAAAAAAATTAGCTTCATTGGACACGTGTAGAGATGGTTATGACCAATTTAATCTGGATATTTATTTTTCCCATGCAGACTCATCATATTCCCCTAATCTAGTTTGCAATGCATTAATGGCCTGTAAAATGAATGAATAAGGCACAAAAACCTTAATTAAAGTTGCTTGTTTTTATATTATATATATCCTTGTATAATTTAAGATCCATTGGTTCTTACAATTATGAGATATGGGCATAATATAAAAAATCTTCAGATCTATGCATATATTTTGAGGTCCGATTTGTGAGCTGGATTTGGGCCTCCAAATAGTGGATTGAGCTTTGGATCCAAAATAATTAAATAAATACCAAAATTTATGTAATATTAAAAAATTAATTTTTCAATTTGGATAATTTTATAAAATGTTATGCTTTGAATATAGAAATAAATTAAAATAGTTAGAATCCAAAAATATTCCATTTTTGTAATTAAGCTCAAAATAATTCAAAAACCATAAAATATGACAATTTACAATAAAATAAATCTATGGTGGAATAAAAAATATTAAAATTAAAAGTAAAATTATTGAAAATATTTTATCTTTCAAATACCTTGAGAAATAAATTCAATTAATACTATTCAAAAATAATAATAATATAATTGATTTAATATACTTGTGATCATTTACTTGGATGCTCACTAGACCCCTCACTTGTGTTTGACTTCATCGTGAACTCAAATTCATTCAAATTGGTGGAGCCTGAAAATAAACTTTGTATGTGACTCTCTAAGACCCCATATCAATAGTTGTGAGTCTAACTCACAGTCCAAGAACGATATCTAGAAACACATCATGGACTCAAAAGAGATAAGGATAATTCAAAGCTACGTCTACCTCCTAAAAATTATTACCATGAAATATAATATATTTTTTCATGATATATCATTAAATTAGGTTGCATCGATTGTTTCATCAACCTATATTCTCAAAATATCTTCCTTTGAATTTTTAGAAATGAACTCACTGATAAACTTCCATGGTCATAGACTTATTAGAAATTTATATATCAATAAAAGGGTCTAAGATATAAACCTTTATTAAAGAATAGAAGGAAAAAAAACTTCCTCAACTTATTCATTAATTTCATATAATTCATGATGCACCCAACATATCTAACTTTTCCATGAATATATGTCATCATAGTTTATGAAATGTAGCAAAGTACAAAACTTAGGGTATGTATTAATAATAATCTTAATATCATCATGTTTTATCTTAATATCTAAATATCATTACACATGTTCGCAGATAGAAACATAGAATGAAAAATAAAACATAATGATTTCCTACCAGAATATCATATCTCACAATTCTTATCTCATAGAGATTATCAGGGGTAAACTTCATGAGAAGACGTCTTAATACCTTATGATCCTTCTACCTCTGATATCTTGTATCATTTATCTTTAGTCAAATGATGTCATATGACCATAGAATATGTATTTAATAATATCATCATAGCACTTCATGGTTCTCATCATTATGGGAAACTAATATGACCTTTTAATATGACAAATACTCTAAGGACCTTATCATATTAATGACATGCAAAATAATAATTGTCATGTAATAAGATATCTATTAATATTAAAATCTATGAATACATAGGCAATCACAAGTATAATGCATTTGGTTTTAGGGTGAAAACTCTTATAATTTGGGCCACATAGTCATTTTTCTATGATTATCCTAGAGTATAATCCCTCCAATAATGATGAATATATGCTCCTTTAATCTTGAAACATCATCGTCAGGACTTCAGGTGATACTATGGAGACACCAATTGTTTTGGGTTGCTCGTGTTGATCAAAGTACAATCATTCATTGGAGAAGGATTGTCATTATCACTCATTCGTGAGAGTTAATAGGAATGGGTGGAGTAGTTCTCTAAGATTTTATCAAAAATTTCTAGAGCATTCTTTATTAGAGATAAATCTTTAAGGAGAGGATTCATTTAGCACAGTCTATTAGTCCTAAAAATGATATATGAATATAATACATAGAGATAAAGTAATAAAATAGATAATTAAATGTAATAACCTTATTATATTATAAATATTACCCATGTTAATAATAATAATGTTATTATTATCACATGGAATACACAATCTAATGCATAATTAAATATAATTTTATTAAATAAATAAATTAATATTAATTTAATGATATTTAAGACACATATCATTATTATCATTGAACCCATCTTGGTCTTTCCACATTCCTGGATATTTACAGAATATCAAATAATAAATTTTATCTATTAAGTAAAAAATTAATATTATATTCATGGTCTTGCACTTAACTTTTCATTATAATATTCATGAAACTAAATAAATATTTATTTAATAAAAAATATTATTTATTATCATGTGAATAAATATGTGCGATCAATAAATAACAAATAAGTATATTGTCAATGTGAATGGTATTTATTCTAGCCATTATACATAACTGATATTGAGCTAAGATCATAGGAAACACTAAATGTCTGACCCTTTGGGCTTATTCCTCAGTGGCAATAGGTGAGTTAGTATAAAGTCTAATATTATCATCCAACAACACGTAAAGTAACCCAAGAGAAATAAGTAAATGTCATAGTGATGATGACAATATATGAACACTCACCGTGCCATGTAATCTATTTGTCTCAATACTATCAAGAAAGTTTCATATCTGAACCATCAACCTATATACATTACTAGAAAAATGGGTATTTATGGATGCCAAAAGAAATTGTGAAAATCAATTTCACGAAATGGGTTACCTCTTTTGGTTGTCACAGTTTATAGGGTTGAAAATATCCCTTTCACAACCACCAATGGTAGTTTTCATAGACAAGGGTGGTTGTAGTCGCAGTTGATAAGGTTACAAATACCCCTTTTTTATTGTCTATGATGGCCCCTATAGGTATTTTTTCAAATATATCATTAGAAACTATCAATGGACTCCACTATAGTTATTTTTTTCAATTAGATTCTAAATATTTATTTATTTATCCATTAATTTTTAAATAGATAATTTGATACATATTAATTCTCAAAAATAAATCAAACATTGTAAGTTACATAATAATTATTATAAAAACCAACACATATCAATAAAATTAATTAAAACTTCAAAAATATACTCATAATTTCTCATAAATCATAAATAAAATATTACAACTAACCACTTGTAACCTCAATCCATACAAAGAAGAAAACACGCATCATCTGGCCTCACACTTTTGAGTCACGATACCAATGAACAATCCTTAAAAGTAAAAAAATAAAAAATAATAAAAGATGATAAGGAGTTATAAATTATTATAAAATAATAAAATACAAGAAACAATATTATTCAAATAAATTTAAAAATAAACAATACACCTAAATTATTAAAAAAAATTGGTCGCACAACGAAAAAATTATAGCATATTACCATAAGTTCCTACCTAATATAGGTATAGAAAAAGATAAAACACATAATAATTTATGATTAAATTTTAAAAAAAAACAAGGGCCCTAAATCAATAAAAAATTAAACATCATAATGGATATATCGGTGACATGCCAAAAAATACTCGTATGACTTTGGAAAAATATTTGCAACCTATCACAATCCCTTAAAATATAGAAATACATAAAAAATAAAATATACAATAAGGTATAATTAATTTTATGAATTAACAAGGTACCTAAATCAAAAATAAAATCATCAGCATAACGAATGTACCAGCAACATACCCAAAAAAAAGTTGCTACATTGAAGGTACCTGCAAACTACTGAAAATCCCTAACTAGACAGAGATTCATAATGACAGTTGAAATCCTAACTAGTTAGATATGTAAAAAACATTACACTATACATTCAAATGACTATAATATATAAATAATGATAGAGAAATATTCCACCTCAATCACGTGACTACTCCTCAATGGACTCATTTTGATGATGTGAATTACTACCCATGTACAGATCCTATAAGGATAGTTATAGTTACCAAATTATTATTGAACTATTTAAATGTGTGTGTGTGTGTGTTTATAATTACTAACTAGTGTGGTAGGAACAACTGATGGTGATTTTTCTTGGATTCCCTACTCATTCACCCAATTTTTTAAATCTGTGAGTCATGTCACAAACTAACTCAGGTCGACCCTAAACCGGTCACCCAAGACGATCCACAAAAAGGCCCTAGAGGCGTTCCCGATCCTCTCGTTCTGGTGACAAGAGCTTGGGAATTGAAAGAGTTCCGATGGGAATGATTTCTCCCGAGGTAAATAAATAAAAACAATAGAAAAATAAAAATATGCTCAAAATAAATAAGCCAAGAAAATAACTAAACAAGAACTAAAGAAGATAAAACTAACCGAACTAGACGACCGAACTAACTCCGTGTGACCCAGCAGGTCACTCTCCAACTCAATAATCAAATTTCTCCCAAGGTGAACTCACCCAAGATAGAACCTTCACAAGAACTAAAAGATAAAAGGACTATATGTGTGAGTATTAAAACTCAGTAGGCTAGCCCGATATCTACTCCCCATAGAACTACCTTTAAAATAAAAGAAACGCCATTTCAAGTTTGAACTATAATTTATAAAAGTAAATTTTTCTAATTATTTTATGTAAAAACAAAGTATGAACCATTTCCCTTAACCATTTTCAAATATATATTCTTTTCATCAGTGTTAATAACATTTTCAAAGAGAAAGTGATGTTTACATTTTCATATTTGTATAAAGAGGATAAAACACTTTCAATTGAAAACCATTTATAGAAACCTAATCAAAACCATCTCACCACATTACAAGAAAAAAAATACAAGAAGGTATAATAGAAACCACACAAAAAGGGAAATGTAGGTATACATACAATCATCATAATAACTATTGCAAGCAACAAAATCTAAATAGACATGGGTGAACCAAGGAGATTAAGAATAATCCAGAAGACACCAATACATGAGACCCCATCCTCGTTGACATGTCACACACGATAAAATAAAAACACTCAAATGCTCATCCATCCTTTCTTAGTAAGGTTGAGGGAAAATCCCATAGAAATAAACCCAATACATCCACCTACTATGGGCCACTGGTCAGTACTATAACCTACCATTGTGTCAATCATTCTTAGAATATTCTCTCAATATACTAGATTCCCATGTCTCAAGTATTTAGAAAGGAGGTGCCAGCCGAGCTTCCAATCAAAGTATATATAATAATAATAATGCAAAATAGGTCTCACCCTAAGTCTCCCCTAGGACCATTCTCATGCCTTAAAATAAAACAATTATAATGGGTTCCAACCGAAGAACCCTAACATTGGATTTTGAGAATCCCCTAACAAGGAACTCCCAACCATTGCATACAACTACGGCATTGGGAACATACAATGGGTGTTTTCATAATAAAAACTTTTCATAAATTTCACGAAATGTCCTAATAGGCCCTTAGACATTCACAAAAAAAAATCTTATCTCAAAATGCAAACACTTTTTCAAAAGTGGTGTCAGGCACACCATTTCCACTCAAAAACATTTATAACCATTCTTCAAAAAATTTCCCATCAAACTGAATAGAAATAAACAATTAATCCTTTTAATTTAAAATCATTTAAAACATTTTTTTTTCACTAAACCCACGTTTACCGACACACACACAAGCACCTTTCACAAATGGGTGCATGTTCACCAAAACACTTTGGAAATCGAAACTCGTTCATTTATAAATCCCAAACCATTCCATAAACCATATAAGGAACCCAAAACCTAATTTTTCATGTTTTCACCACATTTATAAATCCAAATAAATACTTTTTTAAATCACACTTAACCCATAAAATCCATTAGGGTATTTTGTATATATATAAAAAACACAAGGCATTAAATATTTATCAAAACAATTTCTATTTAATACAAAAAAGTATACACATCAATTGCATGTCTTAACATTATTTCATTTGTTGAAACATGTTTAAAATATCATGAATCATGTGAGATTTTTTAGTGAACAAATTATTAGACAAGCAATGTGCACACTTTTAACAAAACAATGAAATTCAACACAAAACATGGGATAAAATATCATTTTATGCACTATATAATTATTCGCAGAATCAATTGATGATGTTCAGAATGTACAGAAGGTAAAAATATCATGAAGTAGTGAATATTTAATTCAAAAGATAAGTGTAGGGGGAAAGTCTGCTTCGAACCCAAGGTGTGACGAAAAGATGTGCATCCGAAACCACACGGTAAGGTTCAACGCCTTACAGATTAAAACTAATGACTCAAAAAACATACAAAAACCCCAATTAAAGTATGTGAAACTAAGTGTAGGGGAGAAACCCTCACTTCAAAACTAAAGAACGATGACATCGCTAACCCGACACTACCTCTCATGGGTTTCAAAAATCCTAAACCACCCAAAACGAACCCTTAATGAGGAAAAATCCCAACATAAATGAAGGAAAAGAATAAATAAAATGTAGAGGGCTATACCGAAGAGGCTACGCATGCCCAAAATGAGGTCGATAGTTGGGAACACACTAGAAAGGTCTACGTGCACCGGAGGGAATCCGTCGTAAGCGGTTGGCAGATTGAATCTCTCCAGAGGGGTGGGTGTGCTGGCTGGGGCTGCTGCACACCAAGCAGGGGACGCACCAGAGGTCACCGCAGAAGGGGCCATGACCAGAGGAGTGAGGAGTCATTGGGGAGAGTTGGTCAGGGGAGGTATGTGTGGCCAGAAGCTGGCTGGACGGAGGCCGTGGGCTATCCAAAAGAACCATTGGATGGTTCCTGATGTGCTCGATAGCCAGGAGGGAGCCACGTCGGGGGGTATCACGTCAAGAAGCAGGGTTCGGGCTGGGGGAATCAAGCTAGGAAGTAGGAGGCATGGGTCAGTGCTGGAAAACACTGCCATAGGGGGTATCACATCAGGAGAAGAGGAAGAGGTGTTGGGGTGTGGAAGAAGCAGGATTGGTCGGTTGGGGCTTAGAGGAGGTCAGGTCGCATCCAGGGGAAGAGTGGGGTGGTGGGGTTCGTCAATGCAGAGGAGGGAGGTAGTTGGGTGTAAAGGTCAAGTCACACGTAAAAAGAAGGGGAGAGCTAAGTAGAGAGAGAAGGTGCTGGAAACCCTAGAGAAAAAATAGTAATAAATAAAAAATGAAGATAAAAATAAAACTAAAAATAATAATAATCTACATGAAATATCAATAATAATAATATTTAAAAAACCATAATTATAATAATTAAACTTTAATAATAATAATAATAATAATAATAATAATTTAACAATGAAAGAGTTATTAATAGTAGTTTTAATTGAAAATAATTTCAGTTGTAGTATTTATACTAATAATAATAATACATAACAATACTAACACATAATGATAAAAATAAAAATAATCAAAGTACTCATATTATTTCAATAATAATAAATTTCTTAACACAATAAAAATTTTAAATGACACAACAATTTAAGCGCATTTTAAATACAAAATCGTTTTATTTCAAATTTTTGAAGATGAACGGGATGTGCAGTTACCCTGGCAGAGCTACATGGGGTTTCCAAAACACGCTCTGCTCGTACTCCCAACGGAATCAACTCAAAAGGAGAACTTTTTAACATAAACTCAAAATTTTCATTCAGGACTCAACCCAAACCCCAGAAAAAATTTATTTAAGGTAGAAAAATGATTAAATAAATTAAACACATGGGTTGGGGTGTGAAAATTCTCCCCACCATAACACTTTCTACCCCCAGAAATCCACAACACTATCGATCTGATTGATAAACACTTAAGGATTCCATATCAACATGATCCAACCTCTCAATTAGATGAAATTCCATCGACCACCAACATGACTCAACCTCATTTCCCAAAATAGATCACCAGAATAGGGTAGGCCTAAATGGACCCCACACCATAAGAATTTAACTATCACCCAATAACGACTTAAGAGAAAATTCAAAGAGACTCACAGTGGGTCTCCCCACTATATAGAACCAACCTACAAGTGACCAACAAAAATACGACTTAGACCAAAATTGGGCCTTACCCTAGATAAAAGGACTATAAAATGGAAATTTAAACCATCAACTCCCATTTTACCTAAGGGCGAATAAAAACAAAGACCTCGCTTGATTCGCATGGGCGGTCCACAAAAGGACACTGATATGAAACTCATATCCAAAAGGCACAATTAATGATATTGGGTGAGGGATAAGTACATCACACTCTTTACGACAAGAGGAAATTCATAACGACGAAGAAGTCATAATATAAAGGGTAAAATTGTCTCACTACAATGATAAAGGCACAAACTTAACCAAACTCATTAAAATCCTATGGGGTTCCTGAATATGCACTGAATTAACTCTGAGGCCTTTTGGCTAGAGATCTGATGGATGAAGCATCTTCTGCCTTGTAGTCAGATTCTAATAATCCTAATAAGAAACATACATCTTTTGATCTGATAGATGAAAGGACATAATTTTGAAATTAAAACCATGCTGGCATTGAAAACTGAAGTTCATGAAAAGACCCATGACATTCACATACGTTTCAAAACCCAAAACACCATCAGTACACTGAAACAATAAGATATACTTTACACTAGAAGGAAACATACACAAGAAACATTAAACAATAACCCCACAATACATCAATTTTGAGAACATTCCTCACAATGATTTCTAGAAACGCCCCGACAGAATCATCGCAAGTGACCCAGGCATCCACATGCCTGGCAGGGCTTTGGAGTAATTGGGCATGACGGCCTCTTGTGAATTAGCTTCCACACTGATAACACATGAGGATCTCTCACTCTGAATAGGTTGTTGAAAGATCCCAATAACTTTTTATTCCAAGACTTACTCTATCCACTGTCAATTCCTTCCTCATCTTCTTTCCAAAATCTTCACCACTACTTATAGGAATTGAAAGAGGGAGGACTACTTCGAGCACTTCTACCATCACGGCTTCAACATGAAAATATTTCCCCACTACTTCAGAAAACGAAGTTTGGTTGGACACTAACACCTTTCAATATAGATCAAGACATAGACCCACCTCAAAACGTCAAGCATTCATGAAGTTATATGTTTCATACCATGAATAATAAGGGAATAGCTCCACAAAGCACTGGAAATACTACAACATTGATCGATCACCCTACTGCAGACAACACATCTCCATCCCATTTCTCACCCTTTCCATCTTAGAGAAATATTGATGAATGAATAAAGCCTTGAAAAAATCCCAAATAAGCTCTTGACGGGGCTTGTTCTGAGACACTAAATCCCACCAAATCCATGGTGAACCTTCAAGCATGAAGGTATCAAACTTGACCTTCAACGAATTGGGAAACTAAATGAGGTTAAAGTCCTTTTCAATATTTTTAATCCACTCCTATGCTATGGAAGGGTTATCTTGACCATAAAAGAGAGGTGGATCTAGCTTCTGAATCTCAAGAATAAAATACTTAGGTTGATCAACTGCACTATGATCACCCATCAAAGGTTCAAGGGGACAACCACTAGATAAGAAAATTCAAGAACCCAATCAATTCCAACTTAATAAATAAAATCCTCACAATCAACCACTGCATAGGTGACAAGATCCAAACACAAGAAAATAAGATATCATAACATCAAAACTTCCATTTTGAGAACATCTTTAATTTAAAACAATATTGGTGGGTTAAACCCTCACCATTGGTATTATTTAGAGTCTCATTCACATGCATGTTTCTATGCCACTACGGACATCCATCCACTATACCATACATCTGTTCATATTCCAACATACCAATATGAATGTGAGAACCCATAAGAGCACCAGGTCCAAAACCAAACAACTTTATTTTCCAAAAACAAATCATTCATCCCATTTATTTTAAAACAATATCCAAATTAAACATGTCATTTCAAACAACCATTTTCAAAACCGATTTTTTTTGATTCAAACCACTTTCATAAGTGAGAGGAGACCCAAAACAACTCAAACATGGAACTAGTGTTGGTGGGTGACTTTACCATATGGTTGGAGGCCATATTCCAAAACACGTCATCAACACAGAGAGCCTTCTAGGACCATGCCCCTAGCTTCACATGGCTTTCCAGTCCATGAGGGCTTGTAAGGAATATTATCCCAACTCCCTTTGTCGTATCCCAATTGAAAAACAAACCCTAAAACCCCAAAGAAACTAATTAATTCGGACTTCCCATGGAAACCTGAGAATCATAATGAGCAAGAGTATGCGATGCTCTTCCTGCACCTACCACTCGAGTCCTGAAAATCCTACTCCATATACCTTGATATTTCCAAATAACAAAGGGAACTCTGAAAAGCAAGGTCCCATAAGAGTTGACCTCCTCTAATACCATTTTGTTATGAAACAACCCAAGTCAACCCTGAATCGTTCACCTGATCCAATCCATGGAAAGGCCCGAGAGGCGTTCCCGATCCTCCTGAGTTGGCGACAAGCTCCTGGGCATCGAAAGAGTGATGATGGGAATTATTTCTCCCAAGGTTAATAAATAAAAATAATAGAAATAATAAATATAAGATCAAAATAAATAAACCAAATAGAAAACTAAATAAGAACTGAAGAAGATAAAACTAACTGAACTCGATGACCAAACTAACTCTGTGTGACCCTATGGGTCACTCTCTAACTCAATGATCAAATGTCGCCCAAGGAGAACACACCCTAGATGGAACCTGTACAAGAACTAAAACAGAAAATGACTATAGGTTTGAGTATTAAAACTTAGTAGGATAGCCCGATATATACTCCCCAAAGTACTACCTTTAAAATAAAAGAAACACCATTTCATGTTTGAACCACAATTTATAAAAGTATGTTTTTCTAAATATTTTACATAAAAACAAAGTACAAACCATTACCCATAACCATTTTCAAATCTAGATTCTTTTCATCAGTATCAATGAAATTTTCAAATGGAAAGTTATGTTTACATTTTAATATTTGTACAAAGAGGATAAAACACTTTCATTTGAAAACTATTTCTAAAAACCTAATAAAAACCATTTCTAAAAACCTAATAAAATCCAGATCACCACTTTCCAAGAAACAAATACAAGAAGGTACAATAGGAACCACGTAGTAAGGGAAATGTAGGTATACATCCAAGAATCATAATCACTATTGAAAGAAATAAAATCCAAATAGACATGGGTGAACCTAGGAGATCAAGAATAATTCAGAAGACACCAATACATGAGATCTCATCCTCATTGACAAGTCACACACTATGAAATCAAAATGCTCAAACATTCGTCCATCCTTTCTCACACAGGTCGAGGAAAAATCCCATAGCAATAAACCCAGTACATCCACCTACTATGGGCTACTGGTCAGTACCATAACCTACCAGTGCAGCAATCATTCTTAGAATATTATCTCAATATTCCATGTTGCCATGTATCAAGTATTTAGAAAGGGGTGATCCAACCGATGCCAGTTGAGCATCCAATCATAGTATATATAACAATAATAATGCATTGTAGGTCTCACCCCGAGTCTCCCCTATGAACATTCTCATGATTTAAAATAAAACAATTATAATGAGTTCTAACCGAAGAACCCTAACATTGCATTCTGAGAATCCCCTAACAAGGACCTCCCACCAATTGCATACAACTGAGGTGTGAGGAACACCCAATGGGGGTTTTCATAATAAACACTTTTCACAAATTTCAAGAAATGGCCAAATGGACCCTTATACATTCACAAACAAAATCTTATCTCAAAATGAAAACAATTTTTTAAAAGTGATTTCAGGCACACCATTTATACTCAAAAAAATTTATAACCATTATTGAAAACATTTCCCATAAAACTGATTAGAAATACACAACTACTAATTTTAATTTAAAATCATTTAATACATTTTTTTTCACCAAACCCTCATTTACCAACACACACACAATTAATTTTCACAAAAAGGGTGCAAGCTCACCAAAACACTTTGAAAACCGAAAATCATTCCTTTATAAATCCCAAACCATTCCAGAAACTATATAAGGGACCCAAAACCTCATTTCTCTTGTTTCTTCCACATTTATAAATCCAAATCCATCCTTTTTAAAATCACACTTAACCCATAAAATCCAACCGGGCATTTTGTATATATATAAAAAAACACATGGCATTAGATATTTATCAAAACAATTTATATTTAATAAAAAAAATTACAGACATCAATTTCACATATTAACTTTATTTCAGTTGTTTAAACATGTTTAAAATATCAGGAATCATGTGTGATTTTTCAGTGAACAATTTATTAGACAAGAAATGTGTACACTTTTAACAAAAAAATGAAATTCAACACAAAACATGGGATAAAATATCATTTTACGCACTATATAATTATTCATAGAATCAATCAATGATGTTCAGAATGTACAGAAGGTAAAAATATCATGAAGCAATGAATCTTTAATTAAAAATATAAGTGAAAGGGGAAATCCTACTTCGAACCCAAGGCATGATGAAATGACGCATGTCTGAAACCACGTGGTATGGTCCAATGTCCTATAGATTAAAAATAAGGAATCAAAACACATGAAAAAATCCCAATTAAAGTATGTGAAACCAAGTGGTGAGGAGAAACGATCACCTCAAAATAGAATTGTGACGATAATGCAAACCTGAAACTACCTCTTGAGAGTTTCAAAAATCCTAATCCACCCAAAACGAACCCTCAATGAGAAAAACTACGAACATAAATGAAGGAAAAGCACAAAAAAAATGTAGAGAGATATACAGAAGAGGCTATGCATGCCCGAAAGAAGGTTTCTGGCTGGGCATGCGCTAGTAAGGGATACACACGCTAGAGGTAATACATCGTAAGTGGCCAATGGATGGAATCTCGCCGGAGGGAGTGGGTGTGCTAGATGGGGATTCTGTGCACTGAGCAGGGGGAAAATCAGAGATCCCCATGGCAAGGTCCATGAATGGAAGAGTGGAGTGATGTTGGGGATATCTGGACAGGTGAGGTCTGCGCGGCTGGAAGTAGGCCAACCAGAGGTCTCAATCTAGCTAAAAGAACCATCAGATAGAACCTGATGTGCACGCTGGCCAGAAGTGGGCCGCGTCGGTTGTATCACACTGGGAATCAGGGGTTTCACCGAGGGTATCATACCAGGCCAGGTCCGGGGGAAGATTGGGGTGCTGGGGTTCGTCGATGCAGAGGAGGGAGGCGGTTGGGTGAAAAAGTTGTGCCAAACACAAGAAGAATGGGGGAGATAATTAGAGAGAGAAGGTACTGGAAACCCTAGAGAAAAAAATTGTAAAAAATAAAAATGAAGATAAAAGTAAAACTAAAAATAATAATAAGCTGCATGGAATATTAATAATAATAATATTTAAAAACCCATAATTATAATAATTAAACTTTAATAGTAATAATAATAAAAATAATAATTTAACAAATAAAGTTTTATTAATAGTAGTTTTAATTGAAAATATTTTTAATTATAGTATTTATAATAACAATAATAATAATAATAAGTAATAATAATAATGCATAATGATAAAAATAGAAATAATAAAAGTACTCATATTATTTCAATAATAATAAAATTCTTAACACAATAAAAATTTTAAATGACGCAATAATTAAATCTCATTTTAAATAAAAATTATTTTTATTTCAATTTTTCAAAGAAAAACTGGATATGTAGTTACCCGGGCAGAGCCACATGGGGTTTCCAAAATGTTCTCCGCTCATGCGCCCAACAACATCAACTCAAACGGAACACTTTTTAACACAAACTCAAAATTTTCATCCGGGACTCAACCCGAACCCCAAAAAAATTATTTAAGGTAGAAAAATAATTAAATAAATTAAACATACAGGTCAGGGTGTGATAAGTCATATCTAGAGTTGTATGATAGTCTTAATCTCAACAAACATCTCTATATTATATACACATAGTCCATAATGTGTCTCCTCAACTCACTTAATATTTACATGAGGAATGTTGGTGTCATATGAAAGTGTATAACCTTGACCATCTGCACCTATGATGTGATGAAATATCTCATCACACTTGGCTGAGATCTCTCATTATTCCATGAAAAGTTTTTGTATCCCTCAGTTAAATAGAGCCTATTTTAAGTACCAAAAAGATACATAATCATATTTTTTGAAATTATAACCAATAATTACATGAAAAATATAATCATAAATACTTAAAACTATATCAAAAACCACCAGATGTTCTCCCTAGTGAGTAGCGACCCATACTTCCATTCATTCGATGTGTTGGCCAACGTCATAAAACTACATGCATGCACACACACACACACACATATATATAATTATGGATAAATATATAAACATTAAAATAAATATTATTAAAAATGAAATTAAACATACCGAATGTCAAATTTCATACATGTGTTGAGATCTTAGCCTATGAGGGGGTCCCTGTAATGAATGATTATTTATATTACACTCTAACTCTTCCTGCATTACAATTCACTATAATACATGAGTATAAAATCAGTTTGTATTTAAAATAAAAAAGTAGTTTACTTACCTTGGATTACTCAGTCGATTGGTATTACACCAATATATCCCATTGATCAGAAAAATTCCTCTTGGGACGCATTTATTAATGTTAGGGGAAGCAACAAAGACCACCCAAAACTCTGTTTTTACCATTTATTTATGATTCTTCCATAAATTTTAACACTTTAATATATATATGGTCTAAAATTGATCTAGACAAGTCCAAAAAATTCTCTATGCATAATAAATACATTTCATTATGAAATATTTTTCAAATGATAATATCATAATTTACATCACATTTATAACTTCATCTCATCTCATATTGTGTCAAGAGTCTACTTTTGGTAAAATATCCCAATCAAGTGTGGTGAGGGGAAATCTATGAGGATCTATCAAAATATGTTCCAATTGACTAATCAAAGAAATTGCATGTGACCCAATCGAGTGAAAAGTGTGATAAAATTGAACCTATAATAAATTACATGTATTCCATATAGGAATACCTTTAGATTCTCCCCTATGTTTAACTGAATAAGTATTCGATGAACTAAAACTGTGTATAACATATTAATCATAATTAAAAAACATAACATATATGTTAAAAAACTTATTAAATTTAAATGATGCAAGTACCTGAGGAGGTTGTTGAACCTCTTATAATGAATATTAAAGTGGTTGGTCGATTTGTAGAAGGGAGAGTGGTCTCACCCAAATTTACACAAGATTTTTAGTTTAAGAGGTCATTTTTATTTCATATTGGGTTGTCGAATCCTCGGAGACCTAAGAAGTAACCTACAAACACATACATTCTATGTATTGTTTTTGGCTATGAAGTTTCTAACTTTGGGTTGGTTTTATATGGGTTTAAAGGATCAATAATAGATCTAAGTCAATTCAAATTAAGAAAATGAGTTGATCATAGGTTATCATTTGGGTTGGATAGGATGAATTCATTTTTCAATTATTTCAATTTATTATATTTGAGATGAGTTCATTTAAGGAGATCAAACAACATCATCACTTACTGGTTTAATTCCTACAAACCCTAATACTAATCACCTATACACTTTAAGGATCAAAGTTTTGAGTACTCTAAGGTAAAGGTTCATATTATCACTTGAAGTTTGTGGCCTTAAATTCAACAAGGATGAAGAAGTTTAAAGATCATCAAAAAAATTCTCAATTAAAAGAAGTGATTAGACATTAATGGAGTGAGAAATAACATCCAATACAGCCCCTTTCTACTCTATTGTATTAATCCATAAGTTTTTTATCCCTCCATTTATTCTATGGTTTCAATGGGAGTGGAAAGTAGACTCATGATGTGGAAATGGAGAATTAAAAAAAAGACAATGAAATAACGATCACTCCACCGTTGTGTGATAATTTCACAAGGTTTGGTGTGAATAAATCCACACCTTGAGATAATGGTATCAAAATGATATTAAGAAGAACATAATAAGAGGAGAAAAATAACTTTTATTAAGAAACTACGATGAATTGAACAACTTACATGAGAAAGAAATGTGATTACAAACCCAAAGCGGCGTCATAACACTATAATGAAACAAAGATCAAACATGATCAACTACTCCACCACCATTGCCATAAATAGGCATTTTGGAATATTTGGTTCAAGACACCAATATTAAAAGTCTCCTAAATTAATGCTGGTAGTCCAAGGTGGGTGGAAAGTTGAGGGAGAGTGGAATTTTCCACCCTTGACAAAAAAATCTGAGCCAACTTGAATTCCTTTGATAGGTGTGTCCTAACGAGCATCAAAATGGCCGAATTTTGGTGGTACATAGAAGAAAAATATAAATACATTGATGTACCCTGACTGTATCTAAAATCTCATCCAAAATGTATATTTGGTTTTTTAGATATGTGTAAAATGGTGGGCTATTTTTTTGGGCCATAGAATCTGGTCCAGAATTTTATCTCCAAATTGGACTGCATTAAACTCCATTTAACACTCCGAATTAGCTCTTTTAAATATTTGATGAAATGTTTCTATTGATGTACTCTATCTTAAGTTCAATTTTCAGAATTATTTGTCTTTTATCGTGGCCTCTACAGTCTATTTATTGGGATGTTGTCCAATTTAATTTTCCTAGAATGTTGTTGGTTAAAGGCCAACTTTGGTGGTCTTCTAATGTGAATATTCAAGTTCTCCAAAAGCATGAATTGTTTCTTATAGCATGGGATGCCTAAAAATAAAATATTAAAATATAATCAATAACATTTTGTGTTTTATGATGTGTTCAAATATGTACCAAATAATAGTGCACTTTAAAAAATAATTAAAATCATAATGTGAAATGATGTTTAAAGTGTAAAATGAACTAAAAATAGTGTTTATGATTAATAATTCACATGAATATTATAATATAAAAAATGAATATTATCCTCTTTCAGTGGCTAATCACTCCCCCCAACTTGAGTTTTTCTAGTCCTGAGAAAAATATATATCAACAATATGAAATTCGAATTCCCTTTTCCAAAAACATTTTAATACAAATTGCTCACAAAAAGACCTTATACCAAAAAATTATGAAACCCATAAAAATCATTTAAAAAAGTTATTTCCAAAGGCATATACAAATCCCAAGCCCATTTCTTTTTTTAAATTCATCACCACATTTCATCCAATTTCAATTAAGTATGATGAAGTGTTGTGTATCACAATAGACATGGGGGTTCATCTTTATTCATGGGGGAAATGATGGGAGCGCTAGGTGGAATAACACTTAAATAATAAGATGATTATTCAATTATATATATATTTTTTATTTTTTATTTTTTTATTTTTTTTATTTTCCCATGGTAATTGAAATTTTACTCAATAGAGTCAACCCATATAGCGAGACTTTGCTGATGACTCTCAGGCTCAAAGACCTTAGGGCACCAAGTGAAGCCCGCATACTCCAGCATCATCTCGAGTTAACTCTATCAAAAACAAAGTCAAATTACCACAAATAGAGATAAAATTATTAAATCTGGGCCAGAAAACTATGTAGTCACGATCTCCAAGTGTCGAAAGCTATTCATTAGGTCATTTCATTGCTCTACGTGTAAATTTATTGTTTTTTTATTAAATACTCATATTAAAACAAAAATAATCACCAAACCTATGCTATTTATTTGGGGGACCCCATGAAATCAAACTAATACCCCACAATCTAGATGAAGTGTATTGTGTTTTTTTTGTTATTAAATGGATGAAACTATAAACAGTGAAAAATCACATCGGACAACTGCACTTTCCAAAATCTATGCACATGAACTTAAACTTGCATTAAAATAAGAATCAAGTTATGAAAAATTATTTGATATTCAATTTCCAAGTGTGAAATGTGTATTATCATGTTCAGGGTTAAAGGAACTTTTCCTTATATTAAGGCACACTTTTCTTTCAAATCATTTTTTTCACACAAAAGTAATTTTTTATTTCATCTCCCCCCAACTTAAAATAACACTGTCCCCAGCATTTGAAGAAAATAAAAATTAGAAGGGGGTATAGGATATGAGTTAAAAGAGGATATTGAAAATTAGAATAATAAAATGAAGTCACCTGGTTGTTGAAGTTAATGTTCGTGTTGCTCCAATTTAATCCTTCAATATCCATGTCACTAGGAGAGTTCCATAGTAGAACAAGGGAAAAAAACAAACAAAACAATATATTTATTTATTTAAAAAAAGTAAAATATAAGTATATATACAAAAATTATAGAATAAGGAATCACTATAAGTCATAGGTTTGTTGAAAGTGTGTGATCCTGTCTCTCTTCAATCCTGGGCTCGAGCCCCCATGGCTTCAGCGGTTGTGACAGGGTTTTTCCCATGACCTACAATGTGTCCTTTTATTTTTTTTATTTTTTTATTTCAACCTAAAAATAGATAAAAATAAAATAAACTAATGATACATTGTATTATTTTTAAATTTCTGGGTAAGGTATTACTCAGGGATTACACCACGTGACATGGATGAATACAGTACTCCCATTTTATACCCATCCATACTTATAATAGAAGAAAAGATCAACAGTATAAGATACTATCATATTCAGAGTTTATTGAATAAGTATTTTTTTAAAATATCAAATTGATTTATTAATCCTATTTGAAAAATAAATATGATTCACAATGATTGGAATCATGAAAACCATGGGTTGCCTCCCATGCAGCGCTTAGTTTAAAGTTGTTAGCTCAACTTGAACCCCCCCAACTTACCCTATATCAACTTTCAACATTTTAAGGACCACATGTTTCACTAATTATACCATTTTGAGATTGATTCTATGTTTAGAATTTGATTCATTCACAAAACTAAGTTCTAAAATGAGTGGGTAAATCCAAGGAATATCAAAAATGGTGGATCTAGTTACTTCTCTAGTTTTTCATAAGACATAAAAGATCATTACTCTTTTATTTGTATCAAGAGAATAAACAATGAAAACATGAAGGTTTTGGATATTCGCAATGAATAAAAAATTATGGGAGAATGGAAAGGACATATGTTTAAGTTCAGGAAGGCTAACACTTTTATACATATGTTGGAACTTTTAATTGAACTCAGTTTTATTTTCAAGATTTTTCAATATAATTGGTTTCTTTGTAATATAATATTCAACCAAAAAATTGTAAATATAAATCTTAGGAATGGGTATGGACTCAAAGTTTTTGATCTCTATTAAAGGTTCAATGATTTGTGTTTTTGAAAAAATAATCAACGGAGTTATATTCACAAGACTCAATCCATAATGTAAAATTCTAATCTTTTGAATCCAAAAAATCAATTTCCTATTGATTTTAAGACCCTAAAATAATTCCTTTATCTTCTTTATCTATCCCAAATCCAATGTTTGGTTCTTCAATAAATTCATGATAGGTCTGTGGGTGAAAAGAGTCTTCTATCAATGATGAGGAAAGGATAGCATGAGTGGGAATGGGTTTCATAACCGTCTCAAAGTTTTGTAGTTAAAATATAAATGATGAAACCTCAAAATTTATTATCTCTATTTCTTGACATAGTTTTTCAAGTAATGGATGTGGAATAGGATGGATAAGGGGTTGATCCAAATGGTTTATTCCATGTGGATAATTAAGTTGTTGGAATTGCACAAAAGGGTGTTTAGACTGGATTTGTGGGGATTGAAACTCATTATATGTTGGAATGTTTTGTATATCATAAGAGTTAAAACATTGTGGATCATTAGTTTGTTTATTATCCCACCAATATAAATTATGATATTAATTGTACATCACACATGGAGTTGGGTGATCAAAGTAGGGATGGTTCCCCATGTTTGTATTTGTTCAAAATTTCCTTCCATAGAAGTGAGGGGGTGAGAACAGAGAAGTGGGATGAAAAAAAGGATTCTAGTGTCTAATATAACTTCTTTAGGTTCCCAGAAACGGTGCCGAAATTTTGTATCGCCCAAATTTACCCAAGATTTTAAGGTTCAGTAGTCACTTGTAGTTTATCTTGGGTTTTTAAATCCTCAGAGACCTAATAAGTAACCTACAAACACGTACATTCTATGTATTGTTTTTGGATATGATGTTTCCAACTTTAGGTTGATTTTAGATGGGTTTAAACAATCACTAACTGATCTAAGTTAATTCAAATTAAGACAATGAGTTAATCCTAGGTTATTTCTTGGGGTGGATTGGATGAATTCCTTTTTCAATTATTTCAATTTCTTATATTTGAGATGAGTTCACTTAAGGAGATCAAACAACATCATCACTTACTGGTTTAATGACTACACACCCTAATACTAATCACTTATACACTTGAATGATTAAATTTTTGAGCACTCCAAGGTAAAGGTTCGTATTATCACTTGAAGTGTGTGGCCTTAAATTCAACAAGGATAAAGGAGTTTAAAGATCATTAAACAAAATTCTCAATTAAAAGAAGTGATTAGACATTAATGGAGTGGGAAATAAAATCCAATATTGCCCCTTGCTACTCCCTTGGATCAACCCATAAGTGGGTTATCCCTCCATTTATTTTATGGTTTCAATGGAAGCGGGAAGTAGAGTCGCGAGGGAGGAAATGGAGAAGTAAAAAAAAGATAATTAAATAACGATCACTCCATCGTTGTGTAATAATTTCAAAAGGTTTGGTGTGAATAAATTCACACCTTGAGACAACAATATCTATTTGATGTGAAGAAAAACATAATAAGAGGATAAGCAGAACTTTTATTAAGAAACTAAGATGAATTGAACAACTTACATGTGAATGAAATGTGATTACAAACACAAAGCGGAAACATAATGCTACAATGAAACAAAGCTCAAAGATACTCAACTCCTCCACCACCACTACATTAAATAGGAATTTATGAAGCGTTGGGTAGATCCACCAATATTCCAAGTCTCATAAATTAATGGTGGTAGGCCAAGGTGGGTGGAAAGTTGAGGGAGAGTGGACTTCTCCACCCTTGACAAAAAATCTGAGCCAACTTGCATTCCTTTTACAAGTGTGTCCAAACAAGCATCAAAATGACCGAATTTGGGTGGGTCATAGAATAAAAATATGAAGATATATATTTCCTATGAATTTCTATAACATTTCATCAAAAATGGATATTTTTTATAGATATGTGTAAAATGGTGGGCTGTTTTTCTAGGATGTTGAATCTGGCCCAAAATTTTATCTCTAAATTGGGCCACATGAAACTCTATTTAAAACTTTGAATTGTCTATTTTCACTGTTTGATTAAATTTTCCCCTTGATTTCCTATGTCTTCAGTAAAATTTTCAGAATTATTTTTCATGGATCATGGCCTCTACAGTCTCTTTATTGGGTTGTTGTCCAATTTACTTTTCCCAAAATGTTGTTGGTTCAAGGCCAAATTTGGTGGTATTTTAATTTGAATCTTAAAATTCTCCAAAATAATGAATTGTTCCTTATATCATGGGATACCTGAAAATAAAATATTAAAATATAATCAAGAAAATTTTGAGTTTTATGAGGTTTTCAAATATGTACCAAGTAATAGTGCACTTTAACAAAGAATTATAATCATAATGTGAAATGATGTTCAAAGTGTAAAATAAACTAAAAATGGTGTTTTTGATTAATAAAGCAAATGAATATTATAATATAAATAATGAATATTATCCTCTTTTGGTGACTAATTAGAGAGTCAAGAGCAGAACCCTCATATGGAAACTGAATCTAGAAATTCATCTTTCCCAATGGGAGGGGGTTCCCTAAGCGAAGATCTAACTCCCTTGCTCCCTGATGAAATATTTACATGAAAAAACAAAATGTGAAAAGATGAATTATTATATAATAATTTTTTTTGTGAAACTATAAATTTATATTGCCTAAAATAGGGGACATCTAAGATGAAGGTCTAACTACATGATTGGGGGTCAAAGATGTTATAGGATGTGTTCCCTGACTAATAATATCTTTCATCATTCATGCATGAACTCTCATCTTATTTGAATAAATACTTGCACACACAACCAAATTAAAAAAAATTATACCTTATAATTTAATGATAATAGTTATCATAAATGTAAAATCAAGTATCATAATAGTAAGGGATAAAAAACAAACATTTAACTATTGATTCAAATCTACTGTATCTCCTTCAATGCTCTCACTCACCCAATGGATATCCTTACCATGTAGCATCACTGTATTTTCATCAATATTTTTCAATGTAAGTACATTAATATATGGTTCATCGTGATCAATTACAAACACCCCTATTCTTGAAAACTTCACAAAAAAAATCCAATTAGGATCCAAATGGTCAGTGATAAAGAAAGCTTTCTTATCTTTTGAGTCCAATATGAATGGATCATTATTTTCATGGTCAACTCTATATAATAAATTATTGAAGTTGGATGATGTAAAATAAAATTTATCAACATTTTTCACATGAATTAGATATACCCAATCACACATAAATAAAAAAAAATATTGACCCCTGACTATATATATCTTCAATTATGTCTCTTTGTTTCCCATAGTAGTATTCAACATTAATTAAAGGATAGTCGACATTGTAATTTTGTTTTTCTCAGTTATGATATACATAAAAAATGAAAAATAAAAACTTATTTGCATTAAAACTTGTATATCATCATGTTGCATACAAAGTTCCATCATTAAGTTCTTTAAATTCATCAAATAAAAGATGATCACTTGATTATCATATGACACTGACCTATATAAAGCACAATTATATGATCTTATTTCATTTATAAATATATTTTAATTCCTATAAATACTTATATAATTTTTTAACAACTCTTAGAAATTTTCATTGTGAAATTTTCTAATTTGGTGACTAGGAAAAAGAGACAACTCTCTTTGAATCTTTTAAATGTGTGTAATGATTGTTATATAGAACATTCCATTACATAACTATAATTTTTTAAAATGTTAATATAAAGATTTAAATTTCTAAGTAAATAAAAACATATCATCTCAATAAAGTAATTGAATTCATGTTAAACAACACATAATGGTGCACTTGTATCCATTCAACATGTTCTAAATATGATGTTCCTTATCCAATGGGGCCACTATGAATACAAGTTATTTTATTGAAATTATTTTTTACATAATCAAGATATGTGGAACAAAAATTCATGCACTCATCCATCGAATATCCCTTTTCAATTGATTCTTATTGATGTGCTTTATTATACACAAACCTCTTCAATGTATTAATGTACCTCTTAATTGGGTACATACACCAAAAATCTATAGTTCCATCAGTCATTACTTCATCATCTAAATGTATAGTCAAGTGGACCATCACATCAAAAAAATAAGGTGGGAATTATTTTTATATATTAAAAAATGTAAGCACAATCCTATCTTGAATACCTCATAAATTAGTAGTTCGAATATTTATAAAACATAGTTACATGAAAAAATTACTAATCTCAATCAATGGTTTCAAAACATTTTCTAGAAAACAGTTATGAATTAATATTGGAAAAAACTGTTGAAGTGAAATTTTATTGTCATAGCCCTTCATTCCTTGTAGTTTTTTCCATCATTGTTAAAACGCTTTGAAATACTTTAACAATAACCATTAGGCACCATAATTTTTTTCAACATGAAGTGGAATGATTTTTTTAATCCTTTCTCATCGTAAATTATGTAATGGACATTTATCTCTTGATTCTTCCAACCACCTATAGATGTAAAGGTTCTATCAAACCCATTTCCTTTAAATCAATTCAAAAATTGATATTATCCTTATATTTCCCCTTAACACCTAGAATAGTCCACAAGAAATTATCACGTACATTTTTTCAATATTCATGAAATCAAGATTGTGAATCATAAAGTTTTATTTAAAGTATGGTAACTCAAAAAAATACTCTTATTCTTCCAATTCTGGGTGTGTGTTATTTGTGCAGTGGTAAGGTAAGACATCAGAGGGGAAAAAATCCTGAAAGTCTTAATGGGTTTGGATTTTTTCCTAGTTCAATTGTGTTAAAATTTTAGAACCTATTAATTTTTTTTTGTCTAACCATATTCTCTTGTCCCATAAAATGACAATTGATCTTTTCTGAAATTATATAACGAAAGAAGAAAATGTTTATGACCAGTGTATACCCATTTCTTTCAATATTTCAGCCATGTAGATTTATTAAATTTATTACAACAAGGTCATGAAATTATCATTTTTTAATTTACCCTAATATATTTTCATAATTCATAAAGTCATTAATTGTTCGGATCAAAGAAGCTCGAAGATTAAACATTTCACAAGCTTCAACATAAAAATTTCTCACACCTTCATTCTATAATTAATTAAAATCATCAATAAATGGTTTTAAGTAAACATCAATACTATAATTGGGGAATATTGGCCCATAAATAAGAGTTTAAAATATCAAAAATGGTTTCTTCATGCATAACTATGGAGAAAGATTGTATATAACCAACACTATTGGCCACGTTCTATGGGTTTCTCCAAACATTGATCTGAATAGATTAAAACCATCGGATTTCAAACTAAGATGAACATTGTAAATATCTTGAGTAAGCCTCAGGTTACTATTATCAAACTCCTTCTATGTCTAAGAGTTTATTGGGTGGGTTAGTTTATTTATGTCCCTATTATTCTTTGTATGTCATCGCAACATTTTTGAAATTTCAGATGACATAAAAGGTTTCTTTAATCTTAGTTTTATTAGAAAATATTTCATTTGTTTCATGGTGATCCACTTTCCATGTATTCGGCCTGTACATGATCGATGTTGATGAGTTAATTTTTGTCCCTTGTCCTTTCACCTAGAGGACTTACAAACAATAAAACTATTGAGATTCTAATTTTCCTTTATAAACAACATGAAATTATTCTGATATGAATCCAATGTCTCAATGAAAAACAAATATTTCTAATTAACCTGCATACATGGTAGTAAGACTCATGAAGCTTTGGACCAATGTGTAAGACCTTATGTAATAGTTACAGTAACATATCAAAATATGTGTTGGTGTATTGATTAAGAGTCTTCAAGTGTAGAGATTCCACTATAAATGAAAACTTACAAAAATTTAGACATCCTTGGTATAAATTAGTATGATAATCATCAAGAATATCAAAAAACATTAACCCTTCCCCATTAATAGCTGTGCAATAGTTCCTTTCATCTACTCCATCAATCCCCAATTCAATATCTATATGTGGGAACTCTTTTCCAAGTTCATGTAACATTATATTCATGGTATTTTCTACTGTATTATATACCTCTACATTAGTGGAGGGTCTTTCTTAACTACATGATTCATAGAATTCTCCATGTCGAGTCTATATCTTATAATTATTTAAAAAAACATTAACAATAAAATGGTCTTTCACAACTTCTCATTTGAATTATTCTCTATTTACACATTTTCTACCAGGATATCCAATATAATCATTCTATATCTTTTTTTAAATAATTTATTGTTTAATACCCTAAAGGTATTCCTTACAAAATATATTTGGCATATAAATATAAATTTTATCTATTCCTAGCACTGAAAATACAAAAAACTATTTAAAAAACTAGATATTAAGAAAATTAAAACATGTAATGATTTTATTAGAATGAGAAGATGTTATTTAGGAATATACTTCAAACATATATTAAAAGCAATTTCATAACATTAGAAATTTAAAAAAATGTTATTTAAATTAAAATATTATGTTTAATAAATGATTTTATTTTTTAAACACATAAATTAAATATTTATATTTAAATGAAAACATGAATTTACATAAAATGAACTAAGAATTTAACAAAAATCACAAAAAACATATGTCCTAACTAAAAATAATATATTATATCATTTGAATAAACCCTATAAACAATAAATACCAATATAACATTATCATAATAATGAATAATCATCCCTAATATTAATCAAGAATTAAACCAGTAATTGAAATTTCATGAAACAATCGAATGAATGGAAAAAAAATAGTTTAAATTTAAGAACTAGAAAAATTGATGACATTTAAAAATAAAAAAATGAAATTAATCCCAAAATATAATCTAATAATAAAAAATAAATCCATAATTAAGACCTGACTATAAATTTAACAAAACACCACTAAAAAGTAATACTTAATTCAAAAATAATAAATCATATCATTTTAAGTTATTTCATAAAAATCAATATCAATATAATAGTAACATGCCAATGAATAATTATCTCAAACAATTAATCAACATTTAAACCAGAAATTTAATTTTGATATAGAAATTAGATAAATACTAAAATTCTCAATTTAAATGTAAAAAATAGAAAAGTCAACATCCAACTAAAATTCAATTCAAAATATGATTTAATGAAAGAAGATCAATTGGAAAAATAATTTTTAAATTTTGAATACCTATTATGTAGGAATCAGTTTGAACTAGTAGAATAGGTTGAGTCATCAGGGAAGTTATGAAAATGGAAGGGTAGTCATACATGGAAGGTCTGGAATATTTGATGTGGTAAATAGGGGTTTTTATAGGAGATACCTTATAAGTAGTAATTTGGGGATAGTGGCAAAAAATCATGTCAGCAGAGGGAGGGCGTTATGATGGTCGAGCATTAGCAGTTCTGGTTATATATCAGTTCATTTATGTCATGAGTGGGAGATAGGGGATGGGAGCACTAATGTGGGTTATAAATCAAGGGATAGAGTGAAGGAGAGGGTCATTCGTGGTTTTAGTGTCATTGAGGGATGGGTGTTGCGAGGGGGTGGGATTGGGGTGTGAGTTGTAAACGAGGGGGCAATCGATGGAGGGAGGGGAGGGGCTTGATCATGAATGGTGGGGGAGGGGGGGATGGGTCATGAGTATAGAAACCCAAGATATACATGCCTATATTTTTCAAAATTTCTATAAGATAAACAATACATCTCATAAATAATCACACATTCCCAATAATGAAAGGATTGGTGTCTTTGATAACTATCTATATAAGAAACTTATTTGACAACATTGTGAACATTTATATATAATTGAGTCACACTAGACTCCCTATTATACTTCTTATACATTTTACTCATCTTTCTAAACTAGGGAAATAGAAACATAATAAAGGGGTGAGATCAGATGCTCAGTAAGGGTAAACATAAGCAATAACAATTAGATATCATAAGTGAACATAAGTTAAACATATGGGTATAATCAATATAAATAAGAAAATTAATACCAAAAAAATCATAGATCATAAATCATGGCATATGACTTGGAATAAAATAAAACATTAATCAAAAGAGTGTAGAAACATGAGTCAACAAATATGATCCATGAGATCTTAACATAGTCAAGAGAATAAACATAAAACTATGAAAAATCATTCAAATTTGGAACAAACATTAATATAGGTAACATTACTTTCATGATCCACACCATCAGTTCCCACACTTATGAGTAGCAAAAAAATTCTTGTGAATACTTATCACATGAGATATAAACTTTAAATTAATGCATTGGATAGTGATATAAGACCCTACATGTCATCATCCATGCTTATGAGTACCACTTAAAAACAATCACTTATCATATAATAAAGAACCCATAAAAATAAAATCGATTTCATAAAACTTTCTAAATGATAATAATTATCTTTTATAGCATAAATAACCCATGGAAAGAAAATCGGTTTCATTCAACACATCATAAAGAACCCATTGAAGGAAAATGGGTTTTATATGGATCTACATAAGGAAATCGCTAATAATTCCATCAATAGTAATAACATGATAAACCCATGGAAAATAAATAGGTATTTTATGAAATCATGAAACATTATAGATAAATAAAATTCAATAAAGATAAAAAATTATATGGTATTTACACCATATAGATAAAGGGTATATGGTTAATTCAATAATTTCCCCAAATTAATTGATGCATGTCATCTATGTGAACACACTTCAATCAAAAGAATAAAAGTAGGGTATTAGCACAAGTAATGATAGATCATTCCTCCAAAAGATAAGGATTTACATAAGTCATCCATAGAAATAAGGTGTATGGTTACATTTTAATAATTTCCTTGATCATGAATAATATATGTCAAATAAAAATGACTTAGATGAAAAATAATTTTTAGAAGTCAAGGAAAAAATCACTTCGTAAATAAGAAAAATCCTTGATCATATGAAATAATTTTAAAATAGATATTTTATAAATCTAGGAGAAAAATGATTTCTTTAAAAACCATGAAAATGTAGAGATAAAGATTTATATAAAATGACAAAGGTTAAAAATGGCATGTTTACACAAAAACATTAAAAAGATAATTTTTTCACATTTTTATGAAAAAACCCCATATGAAAAATGAAAAAATATATTTTAAACCTTTAAACGAATTTTAAGTAGTATAAAATGATCTTAATCAAAAAATGGATCATATAAAAGGACAATTGAAAATTAATTAAATTAATATAGATATGGAAAAGGGAGGTTCCTATCCATGAAGAAGAGATGAGTTCAGTTTTACTTACAAGAAACTCTTCGAGTAAAATAAGAGTCAAGTAAAAAATTAAATATTTATGGAACATATAAAACTATATGAATATAAAATGGAAATTATTAAATGTTTTATAAAGAATAAAGGTTACCCAAATATATTATATTTCAAAAATAATCTTGATTTGAAAATAAGATGGGAAACTAAAGCCTTATGTTTTGAGTAATATTTTGATCAAAACCACTTTCTATTTGGGTATCTTTTGAATTTATGTTCATTTAAAGAAAGTGTGTGATATGGCTCTTCAAACCCAATGAATATGGTAAAATTAATTCATTGGGTAGCAATCACACCATCTTAAAGGTATCATGATTTACATTAAGAAATATGTATTGAGAAATTAAATTTGATAAAAAAGAAACCCCTACCTTGTTTCCCCACTTAATCAAATGAACTCTAAGATATTGTATAAAAAACATAAATCTCATGAACCAACCCAGTTCAACCCCAAACCAATCACATGATTCTTCCCAAAACAAGTCCATAGAGGCATTTCTAATCCTCTCAGGCTGGAAACTGATGTCGGATATCAAAATTAACTCAATTGGGAATGATTTAGCCCATAGACGATAGATAAAATAAGCAATAGTGAATTAATGAATAAATTGGTAGTGTAAAAAAATACAAAATAAAAATCATGCCTCTATGTGACCTCACAGGTCACCACCAACAACATGATTATGATAATTCCATAAGTGATCCAAAACTTGGAGAACCTAAAACTAAAAATGACAGAGTATGCGTGAACACTGAGATGATCAGTAGGGCTACCAAGGATAAATAGAATCCTATGCGTTACCTTTAATGAGAAATAAAAACCATGCTAGTTTGAAAACCAAACATATAAAAATAGGGTTTTTTACTCCTTTAATAAAAAATAATAATAATATAAAGCTTCATACAAACCATTTTTCTTCTTTGATATCTAAAACTATTTTCCAAAGAATAGTAGACTTTTTAATAAACCATTTATAAAATAGATTTGGATGATATAGTTAGAGTCTTAGTAAAATAATAATATTAATGAGTATAAAACCATTAGATTTAAAATATAGGTAGGTAAAACATACTTTTAATAATTTTAAACATGAAAAGGAAATAAATCAATAGATAATTTTTAAACAATTCCATGAAAATAGGGGTAAATTAGAGAAATCACCATGGGAAATCCCTAAGTAGCTAGGGTTAGTAGGGACCTAGGATCCCCATACTCTTAGTGATCGACCATGGATGTGAAGGTTCGTTCTTCTTCTTGATCCAACAATCCGCACTATCATAGATTATTTATGGTTGTAACAAAATCCTTTTAGGTAGGGAAGTTCATTCTAGCATACTTGTCCTAGTTTTCCCACCTAGATACCTAGGATTATCATGTTCCATGACCAAATGGAGTTGATTTTTAATCAATATATAATATAAATACATATCAAATACTTTATACAAAAACCCATCCACCATCTCATCTCTTATCTCCCTCCTTAAGCGCACCCCTTTTCCAAGTCACTCAAACCAAGCATAAGCCTATTTATCAGAAACATAACACAAATCACATATCTAACAAAAATTTCACATTTATAAATTTAAAGGGAATTACTTAATAGGGGTTTTAATTTCTTTAAAACATTTCAAAGTTCCCATTAGGACTCCTCACTTTAAAGAGAAACCATTCCTTTAGAAAACACCATTTTCCCCAAAGATTTTAAGTTATAAAACCACATCTTGCACTTATAATGTAACACCCCAAGGTTTTATAAATAAATTTAATATTGAATCCATGAAAAACTAAGTCTATAAAAAATACCACTTTGTTATAACCTATCCATTAAACATAAATTTTCCACCTCTCTATTTTGAACTTCAAAAAACTAATATACACGATTGCGTTCAGTAAGATATTCAGAGTCCGATAAGACAAACTTAATTTTTGGTGAATTATAACATACAATTATGAATAGTATTGTTAATAGTAATATGAACCTTATTAATAATTAATAATATTATTATTTTATTATATTAAGGTTATAAGATAATGAGATCTTGATTAATTTTTCAAGGTGTTATAAAACGAGTTATAGTTTTAATGTTGTTTTTTTCGAATAAATTATGGTTTTATTTAAAAATTAAATTAAAAATATTTAGAAAATTATTTTTAAAAAATTTATTTTATTTTTTAATTCTAAATGTCAAAAAATAGTTGGGGTGAATTTTTGGGATTTTTTTGAAATACTTGAATTTTTTTGAATAGTGAAATTTGATAATTTACAAAATATGCTAAATAAGTGAATTTATGCATCATGCTTGAGTCATGGATGATGTAAATAACCATTGTTTTGAACTCACATAAACTTATTACTTTTTATGGTTACAATAATAAACACTATTGGTTGTCTTTAGAAAAATTATTAAATAATGAGTAAAATAATGGGAAAACCCTCCTCTCCTCCACTATAAACCCCAAAATCCACCATCTCTTCACTCCTATAAATACTTTTTCCTTGTATAAATTATGCTTATATATCCTCCCAAGATCATACCCCATGTCCACAAGACCTTGGTCTCATAAAAAGGCCAAAACCTCTCCCCTAAAGAGGCTCTCAATAAAGATTACTTCAAGAGGCAAATTCCCCTTTTCATTTCTTTTATTTCAAGTTACTTTCTCTTATTTTTATTTCCTCGCCTACTTTCATCCAAATGTTGTGATGAATCCAGTACCTTAAATTTACTTTAATTTTGTTATGATAAAGGAATAATTCTTCATCATCTCTCATTTTCCCTTCTTTTATACTAGAAATGAAAACACCATCCGAGATGTGTTAATTTATCACATTTAAGGATGACGGGATTTCAATTTCTATTATCATCTTTAATTATGGTCATGAAACCATTTTGATGGTTGAACCAGACTATAATATATGTATTACAACATATTTATGTTCTAGAATCCTTTTCTACACGTGATATTAATTTATAAATCAAAATGAGTTTTTTGTGATCAAGAACCACCAATTAACCCAAACAATTGTCATTAAAGTTTTATATAATGATTCATCTTAAATCCCAATAACCAAACTAATTTTATGACCATGAAATCTTATTTATTTTCACTAATAAAATAAAACTTCTATTCTGGAAAACTATTCTCATTCTACATGTTTATCCATACATGAATATAAGTAAACTGATCATGAAAACCAAGGAAGAAAACACTCCCAAACAATGAAATTGAATCTCTTTACCCGTAAAAAGGACATTAATGAACCTAATAAGGTTATAATAAATCAATTACATGTATATGAGTTCATTTATTCATTAATTTATGAACCTAAATTTGATTATTAATGTCATTAAGATAAAGTGAGGAACACCTTCGGACTTAAGGTAAGGGTTTTCCACCCGAACCTCCATTTTCAGTCAGGTTACTTCTATTGTCTACTTACCTCACTGAAATTATTATGTACCCAACATAAATTCTATATGAGTGTTATATATATATTTAAAAATCATAATAATTCTTTATTTTATTGAAATTTACATGTTTTAAAAGGAACATTAAAAAAAATCCAGAAATGCAATCCCGATTCAAGGGAATTTCTCAAATTCTTACCTATTTTCAAGGTCACTAAATAATATGTTTTTGGAAACCATTATCATTATAAAATCACTCATTTTATTATTAAAATACTATCTTACTTCACTTCTGGTTTTATATAATGATTTTTCCAAAATAACTCTTCTTTTCAAAGTTAAAGAGTATTTATCTCAGGAATTAATCGTTGATTTTATAAGAGTACATTCATCTATTTCAAAACTCTTGTTGATTATTATGTATTATTAGGATTAATATTTTATTAATTCATATACCATATTTAATTTAATGGTTTATTATTAGTTTGAGTATGGATGTGCTATCTTAAAACCATTTACCAATTTACTTCGAATGGTTAGTGTTTATGCCTAATGTTCGGGGAAAGTTATTTACATTTCATACATTAGTTTAAATATAAATTTATATGTTGTTTATGTTTATATCTATTAATATTAGGAATTAATTGGACTTATTAAGTGTCGTTTGGGGCCCTCTATAGCCCCTCATCGCATCGGTTGGTCTCATGAGACAAACTATGGCCTTAGCACGAGGCCTTGACAAAAGGGATATTTATGGTATTGGAAAGAGGTATTGAAGGTATGGTTATGATGTCCCACATTATCCATTCCATAATTATGAAAATAGTATATATATTTAATGTGGTTATTTGACTATAATAATAACCATGATTATTTTTTATTATGGAAGTATTTATTCAGCTCGTATTCCTACCATAATGTTTTCAAGTTTATTTTTAAAGGCATGTGTTTTAGTTATTAACTATGCCTAATGTTTATGTTTATTATATCTTATACTGTATTTCTTACCATTACTGGGAATTTGAGATCACCCCTTCTTATGTTTCATTTTCTTAGGACATGAAGAATTTTGTTATGAGTGACATGTAAGGATAAACTTATAGTTGTTGGTGTTCCTAATAAAACTTATATATTGTATTTCATTTCAAGTTGTAATGTTGAACTTATGAATGTATATTTTTTCCAAAGCTACTACACTACTCAGTCCTTCGGGGTGCATATTCATTATTTATATGATAATGTAATAAAATAAGGCACCAGATCCAGGAAACTGGGGTCGGGCGTTACATATAACATATACACCTATATTTATAAATTAGCACCCTTTATCCCAAAGCACATATTCCACTTTCCATGAGTGAATATATGAAAATTCAGTACCCATATATATATATATATATATATTAATCTATGTATATGTGTGTGAGTAACATTTAATAAGTCATAATACTAAAAAACCTTTTGGAATTTTCACTTTTCATGATAAAAAACTATTTATAAAATAATTTGAACATTTAAGATTCTCTACAATTTGAAATAACTTTGAAAGTATTCTTAAACAAAATAAACCCATGTCAAAAGCTCAAGAAGGACATGAAAAATAAGTTAAAATATATTTCTAGGAAAAAAAATTGCATAGCATATAAATTTCATACAACAAGGAGAAGAATCTTTAAAAACACCAAGAAATCATAGATTTCAAATTAAAGGTTCGGACATAGGGAACCTACCTCAAAACATATCACCATTGACAATAACCACTTCACACTTACAAGAATATACACCATTATAAATATATATAAGCACACCTAGCCCCAATGTATAAATTCACACCGCCATGAGTGAATATATACAAAGGGGTACTTGTATATATTCATATATATGAATATATATATATATATATGTGTGTGTGTGTGTGTGTGTAAGTCACCTTCAAAGAGTCATAAGTCATCACCTTCACAAATAGTAGCCCAAGTATACCTTAAGGAGGTCCAAGACACACTAGAAAAATACGATAAATCCAAAAGTCACAAAATCCTTAATTAAAAAATTAGAAAAAGTGGAAGAAAGGAAGAAACCTTACCTAAAACTTATATAAAATCCACTTCCTTCAATGTCCATGGAAGAAACCAGCCTTAATTGGACTCACAAACCCTAAGTACCAAGAAACAACCAAGATAAACACCCAAATCAAGTTAGGGTTCATCTAAGGCATGTGAACCACATAGAAGAGAAAGGAAATCCAAATAAAAAGAGAAAATAGAGGAGGAGGATGAGGAGAAGAAGGAACACCAACCTGATAAGATTTCACAAATAATCAAGAGTGGAATCGGCCAAAAATCGAGGTAGGGAGAGGAGGTGGAGAGTTCTACTGGAGATCCCTCTTCATGTGTGCATCAAATAAGAGGGATATGGGGAGGGGGCTTGGTCGCGTGAGGGGTAAGTGGGAAGGTGGGTATAATAAAATAAAAACCAATAATAATAATAATAACAATAATAATGTTATTATTATTATTATTATTAAAATATTTTTTTTTATTTTTTTAAAGACTAGGCAGGCCGCATGGTTTGGTCGTATGGTCTGCCATACCATGCACCAACTGTGCAGGGGCTACTGTCCCCCAGGTGGAAGTCACATGCACAACATTTTTCTAGAACACGACCATTCACATGACCATGAGGCCTGGACAGAGCCACTGTTAGGGCTTCATGGTTTTCCCTAAGCTATATCATGGTTTCCCTTAACCATGTGCAACCATGTGACACCTCCCAATCCCTTCCAAAAACTTCCAATTCCAAGGAAAACACCCATAACTCAACCCAAATACTCTAGAAAATATCAAGCACCAAGAAATAAATAAAATAAAAACAAAACTATGGTTGGGGTGTGAAATTTCTCCCTACCATTAAAATTTTCTTCCCCTATAAAGTCACAAATCATAAATGAGGAACAAAAGAAAAACTCTCCAAATATAACAAAGCCTCTAAAGAAAACCTAAAACTGAGGAAAGTCAAAAAACCAAGTGTGACCTTTCAGCTTCATAAGTCACACCAAAATAAATATAAATAAAGAAAAGGATAAGATACATGGTAGGTCTCCCAAACTTTTAAAAACTAACTAGCACAGACCAACCCACAATGCAAGGGGTCCCAATTAAAGATGTTATAACTAAACAACAGACTGAACCAGGATTCATAATTTTTATAAGATGCAAGAATATCTAAACTAGAACTACCTAGAAACTAAAAACATTACAAAAGAATTCCAACCATTTAAAAGTACACATTCACAATGCACAACCATAGAGATCCCAAAACAATCCACCAATATTTCCAAACAAGAAGGTTCTACAAAAATAGAAAACCACATAAAGGAAAAAACTCAAATGGATTCCACTTTGACATTAGAAACAACAATTTAGGTTAACATCTACTATACTCAGAATCTCCTACACTATGTCAAAATCTTCACTCTAATACCTATGGATGGATTCTTGATGTCTTAAAGCATTTATTGACCCAGAGTCAGTAGATAAACACTCCTATCTAAAACATCTTCTTTTTGTGTCCCGATTTTCCACATGTATAACAAGCCTTCAGGGAATTTCATATAGATAGATTAGAATGAACAAAACAACCACATTGAAAATAAATTAGTGAGTGGTCTATAAAACATAAAGTATAACTAGTGGATAAGACACCCTAGAATAGGTTCCTTCAGTTCACACTCCTCATCGGATGGGGAACCCTTATCAATACTTAGAAAATACAAACTACAAACCACTACTAGCTTCCCCATGGAAACCAAATCATATAGGAATGCCACATCCACAAACTTCCCAAATATAATTTTCCTAGATGATAGAACTTAATCCTTAACCTCTGTGTATATAACTCACACAAAGAGATAATTCTTCATTAAATCATTCAATTCCAACTCCAATGAAAATAAAATAGCCAATTAAAGATGGTCAATAAAACCCTTCCCCATCTGTTGACCTAAATGAACACCCACAATCTCTTCTATCCTATAACCTCTAAAATTACTTGAAAATAATGAAAAATAGGAAACATATAAAAATAACTCAACTCCACCACTCTATCATGAGTCTGGACAAAACCAACAATAGGAATAGATTATTTATAAACCTTTTGGACCTTTATGGGTGGCATATTCTAAAATAAGAAGCATAAAACCAAATAAAAACACCTCATAAAATAAAGCTCCACATATCAATCATAAATCAATAACTCAAAATAAAAAAAACTTAAAAAAATATTTATAATATCCCCAAAACCAAAAAATACCAAAAACGAAATCCCTAAATCCCAAAATAAAACATCACACGACACCCACTTATCAAAAAATCATAATTTCCCTTTTGAAAACCACTTTTCTAAGGAAAAAACATAAAATATTGGGAACTTACTAATGGTATTCCATGAGTCATCATATATGTAAACACCCATACCCACATACCACCAACCATCCTTTTACTACTTACATACATCTATATATATGTGATCATTTATAGGAATACCAAGGTTCAATTTAAATGAAAAATATCACTTTCCTAAATATTCTGGAAATAGCTCAGCTAGTTTATAAAACCACCAATTATCATCAAAACCAAAAACTTCTAATTTAATTTACATTTTACATTATAAAAAACTATTCAAAATTAAAAACAATTTCCTTTCCATTTTCAAAACAATCTAAAATTTTCTATTTTAGAAATAAAACTTTAGAAAACAAATACTTATTTTATAACACAATGTAAAAAACCCAAAACCAATTAGAACTGATTCCATGAATAAAAAACACAACACAACACTCGAAAAATAAAAAATCCAGAAACTTAGAAAAATAGTAACTTCACACAGCTTAACTGCATGATTTGGAAGACTGTGTTCCAATCATGTGAACACATTAGAGGTCACTAGAGGTAGCTTCATGGTCTATGCAAGGTTTTCCAGACTATTCATAGTAACCATTCACCCTAAAAATCCCTCCAAAAATACAATCCTACCTTTTTTATTTTCTCAAAACATCCAACCAATTCTTAAAACCAATCATAAATACTCAAAAAATAAAAAACCTTAAAAATATCCAATATACAAGTGTGTATTTTTTTATTCAAAACCATCTAGACCACCCTCGAAATTCAAGTTTCCTTCTGAAGAGGTGGTGATCAAGCACCTACCCATTAATGACCACTTGAATTCTAAAAATACCATCTCTGAACTATTGTACATCCCTAAAAAATAAGGGCTAATTTATTTGATACCATTTTTTTAGGAACCAACCCGAGTTAACCCTGAACTGGTTTCCCAAGCTAGCATACACAAGGATCAAGAGGAAATATCAATCCTATAGGGTTGTAAACTAATTTTTTTTATAAAAATTAACTCAATTGTGAATAATTTATCTCATAAAATATAGATAAAATAAGCATGATTTAATTAAAGAATAAACTGGCAGTGGAAATCAAAATTAAAAAACATACCTCCATGTAACCCCATGGGTCACTACTAACCATAGGACCATGCTCACTCCATGACCAATCCAAAACTAAGATAACCTAAAACTAAAAATGATAGAGTAGGCATGAGCATTGAGATACTCAGTAGGGATTCCAAGTATAAACAATGCTTTATGCCTTACCTTTAATGAGAAATACAAATCGTGATAGTTTGAAAATAAGACATATAAAAATAGGGTTTTTTACTCCTTTAATAAAATAAAATAAAAATTAGAAGCTTAAAAAATTTCCAAAACCATTTTACAAATAATGGGAGACATTACAATAAACCATTTATAAAAAAAGAGCAGGCTGATATAGTAAGAGTCATAGTAAAATCATAATAGTAAGGGGAATAACATCAAGTGATATAAAATAGAGGGAAGTAAAACATAATTTTTAATCATTTTAAACATTAAAAGTAAAATAATAAAAATACCATTTTAAAATAGTTCTATAAAATAGGGGTAAAATTCAAGAAAGTATCATGGTAAATCCCTAAGTAGCTAGGGTTAGTGGGGACCTAGGATCCTAGTACTCTCAGTGATCAGACATGGACACAATGTTCTATTCTCCTACTTGATCCAAAAATCCACACCATCATAGTTTATTTATTATTATAACGTAATCATTCTATGTAAGAAAATTCATGCCTAGTGTACTTATCCTAGTCTACCCACAAAGATACCTAGGATTCCCATATTCCATGACCAAATGGTGGTGAATTTTTATCAAGATAGCATATACATACATATAAAATAATTTATACAAAACCCCATCCACCATATCACCTTAAATCTCCCCCTTAATCACATACCATTTCAAAGTCACTTAAACCAAGAACAAGCCTATTTACCAGGCATATATCATAAATCGCATATCTAACACATACGCAACATTTTTAAATTCAAGGGGCATGCCTCAAGATGGTTTTTTATTTACTTAAAACATTTCAATGTGCCAACCGAGACTCATCACTTTAAATAAAGACAATTCCTTTAGAAAACACATTTTTCCCAAATCTTTTAAGTTATAAAACCACATCATGAACTTACAACATATACACCAAGATTGATATATAATCACCCTTTATCCCAATGCACATATTCCACTCACCATGAGTGAATATGTGAAAATTTGTTACCCATATATATATATATATCCATCTATTTATATGTGTGTAAGTCACATTCAACAAGTCACATGACCAAAACACCTTTGGAAATTTCCCCTTTTCTTGATAGAAAAAAAAATTATAATAAGATTGAAAATATGCTTAAAAAATGAAATCCATGTTGTAAACTAAATAAGGATATATAAAACAAGTGAAAACTCACTTTTATGAACCAAAATAATTTACAAACCATATACATTTTATAAAACAAGGAAAACACACTTTAAAAACACTAAGAAATCGTAGATTTTAAATTAAAGGCTCAGACATAGGGAACCTACCTCAAAACATGTCTCCCTTGATGATTTCCACTTCACACTTACAACATATGCACTTTTACATATATATATATATATATATATATATATAAGCACACATAGCCCTAATGTATATATCCACACCACCAAGATTGAATATATACATATAGATACGTATATATATTCATATATATGCATATATATATATGTGTGTGTGTGTGTGTAAGTCACCTTCAAAGGGCCACAAGTCATCACCTTCACCAACAACGGCCCAAATCTACCTCAAGGAGGTCTAATATATACTAGAAAAATATGCGAAACCCAAAAGTCCCAAAACCCCTAATTAAAAATAAAACAAAGTTGAAGAGTAGAATAAAATTTACCCAAAACTGGTAGAAAACCCAACACCTTTAATGACCATAAAAAAATTGGATTTAATAGGAATCACAAACCCTTTTCAGTAATAAAAAACCAAAATAAACACTCAAATAGGGTCAGGGTTAATCCAAGGAATGTACACCACATGGAAGAAAAAGAAGACACAACTTAAAATAGAAAAATAATGAGGAGGATAAGTAACACCAACCTGATAAGATTATACCAAGAATTGAGATTTGAATCATCCAAAAGCCGAGGGAGTGATAGGAGGTAGAGCACGCAACTAGGGATCCCCCTTCGAGTGTGCGTTGAACAAGAGGGGGAGGGGGAGGGGTATGGTTCATGCGAGGGGTAAGAGGTAAGGGGTATAAGAAAATAAAATAATAATAATGTTATTATTATTATTAAAACATTTATTTTTATTTTTTTATTCCTAGGTAGGCCACACTGTTTGGTTACACGGTCCATCAGACTGTGTTCCAAGCATGCAGGGGCTTCTGTCTCCCTATGTGGAAGTCGTATGGGAAACAAGTGTATACCAAACATTCATGCACATGACCGTGTGTCCTAGATAGATCCACTATCTGGGAAACACAATTTTATCAAATATATCACAAATTTTCACCTAACCATGTTCCAACCATCCTCCAACTCCCCTACCTTTCAAAACATTCCCAATTCTAATGAAAAATGACCAGAACTCAACACTAACACTATGGAAAAGATGAAAGACCAATAAATGAATAAAATAAAAAGAAAAATGTGGATGGTGTGTGACAATAATATCTTAATAAACTATTTCATAACATTTTTCATATACATAACCTTTTATAAAATTAATTTATAATTATTCTCTATATTTATATTAGTTAATTATTACCAATTTTCACTATCGGGTGCGGGTAATCTTGATCATTTTGAACTAGTTTCATAATAACTATGATATTATTTTTTCTAATAACAAATTTAATCCTTAAAAGTTAATTAAATATAATTTAATTTATGACTTATAATGATTTATTAAGTTTAAATTTCATTTCATCAGTACTTTAGTCTTTATCCTAGAAGAATAAATTGTTAACAAATGTTTTTCGGTGATTTTTAACCTATGAATAGTGTTTGATTGATTAATGAGTTAAGTATCGATGTATATTTTATAGAAACAAAAAATAATAATTATTTACATATTTATATCATATTATAACTATAATTAGTTTTTCATAATCATTCATGGTATAATTTCACAACATTGTTTAAGTAGGTGGTCAAACCGACCTAAACATGAACATACCTTGCTTAATGGATGATTATGAGGTGATTTAGTTTGAATATAATTAAACCAGTAGTATAATTATATAATTTTGTTTTTATTAGTTTGATATATCAGAATTATAAAGGATTTATAATAATAATTAGTATATATGACAATATTACATAATTTGAATTGAAAATTTTCCTCTTGTTACGCTTGTTTCAAACAACTGAATTGATGATAATAATCTATTGATCATGTAATTAATAGGTTATATAATTTATCATTAAAAAAATTTAATGATATAATAAATATAAAATTTATCCATTAAACTCATTCTCATGACCATCCATGTAAGGTGTTCATGAAAAGAAATATAGAAATCAATCACCTCATAGAGGTGGTAGTCCACACATACGTGTGGTTGGAAATTTCATTTTCCATTGAAAGAGAGAAATGAATAATATTTTTTATCATTGAAAAATATAAATTATTTTATAAATATCATATTTTTTATTAAATTCAACTTTATTACCAGTTGTGTAAGGTGATTAAGTAAAACAAAACAATAAATTTTGTGGAGGTGGTTGTCTAAGCACACACAATTTCAATTTTGTTTTTCTTAGGGAAACAGGGATAGAGTGATTAATTATTATTCATATAGAATAATAAGATTTATTATATTTCCAATACTGATTTAATTACATATTTATTTAAAAATTATAATTGTAAAATAATAATAGAAAATAAAGAAGTTAAGTAAAAATGATTACTCACGTTGATCACTTTGGGATTTCCTTGAAAGATCCCTTGGAAATGGATAGCATGGAACCGGAATATAAAAATAGAGAAATATAATTATATGAGAAGGAAAATAGTATGATTTTTATGTGGAAAATTTATTTTTAATAATTTCTTTAAGGGTTGGTGAGATTCCCCTTTTATATGTGGTGATAATGACATTTTTGTAAATATTTCAACTTAATATAAATGGAACACATGTTAAACATAACAAGTGTATCCAAAAATATAAAATAATTGAGTATATACTGAAATAAGGTGTAAATAATCTCTACCAATCAATTAAAAACAATTTTTTAACATGTTTCAATACCTTCACCCCTTGAATTATTTCCTTTTTTATTTAAAGTTTTATAGTAGTGACTAGTTTTTACCTATGGTAAATTAAAATTTATTAATAAAAATATAGTGGTAATTATTAGATAATTTGGATACACTTATTCTAAATTTTTAATACATTTTTTATTATTTAGTTTCTAAAATTGTTAAAAAATATTTAATATAATAAAATTATAATGTATTAAAATAACTTTTGGGAAAAATATTACCTGAGTTTTAAAATATAAAATATAGGGTTTTAAACTATAATAAATATTTTAAAATGTATAATGTCAATTATAAAATATATATTTTTTCAATAAAAGGTTTTAAAACATTTCCAAGTCATACTTATATACTAATAATGTCATAAAATTTGCAGCATCAGTAAACTGCACTATTCACCTAAAGAACAATTTTTTTTGGAAAAACTAAAAAATACATCCTAAGATAATATTAAAATTTTAAGAAAAAATGAAGTTATTTTTTTCAAATTAAAATTATAAAGTTTATAAATTATCTTTTAATTTAAAATACAATATTTAAAGAAACCCAATTTAATAATGACCTTTTTAAACTTCAAGTATTTTTAATCTTATTTCATATAGATTTATAAATAATTTAATATTGATATATTCATTTATAAATCTAATTTTATCTATTATAATAAAATTTTAAATATGATCAGTTTAATTTATTAAGTAAAAATATAATACCCCTTTTTAAATGGTACCTTGAAAGAAATTCTTTCTTTTAAAATATTGATCAAAGAAAAGTAATAATATGTAACTATTTTAATTGATTATTATCCTTTTATTTAGTAATCATTATTTTATTAATGTAATTTTAATATTTCATGTATCATTTTAGCTGGATGTTGCATTAGTTCAGTGTTGTGTGTGATAAAATCTATCGAAGATAGTATCAATTTAAAGGATCAAAAATCTTAGGTCATTACATTTGACCACCCTTAAATAAATTGAATCCTTGAAATTTTTAATTATTACTCATTGATGAAAGTAGGTGAGGGAAATATTAACTTTCCCACCATTCAGGATATAACTTCCAATATGACATCCTCCATACCCTCTTAGGTTATACTAAGTTACTTTTATTTACTCAAACAACATTAATCATTTATACAATCATGTACCCCAATATATATATATATATATTAATCATATATTCTATATTGGATACCTTTCCAAAATCCATTTGAATATCCATGTAATTAAACTATGGACAAGTAATATATTCCTTAAAAATTTAACTCTAGTTTTAACCATTAAATATATTAACCACTAGTCATAAATTCACACACTAGTCGATCATAATCCAAAAAATGAGCAAAAATTCATCAAAAATATCATGGATCACTTTTTCTATAAATCAATAATCAACTTCACGGTTTCCAATACTATATAACTCACTTTTCTCAAAATAAATAAACCCTTTATTACCTCAACATCAAAAATATATTAAACTTAATAGTTTTCCATACCTTAATCATGTGTTCTTCAATAGTTATCCCCAAAAATAAGACTTTATTATCATGTCACTTTTCAATGTTATTAATACCATTTAATATATTTTTACAAACATTTAAAGGAAAAATAATGAACAAAAATACTTATTTGTTGCACATAATACTAAAGACTTTTAGAATATATAATAATATCATCAATAAATATCACTCATTAATGAAAATAGCTAATATTGTTTCAATTTCTATTTTGATATCATCCTCACTAACTTAGGTATGACTATGAAACGTAAATTTTACATTATAATAGGCATATACCAATATTCTCAACCATTTAATAATGATTACTTATTTGGTTATAATACATAGTGGTTTCTAGATACATACCTTTTTCATCTTTATTTCCATGATCATGTTTGAACCAAATACTAAAACCAAAATGGTTATGATAATCCAAAATAATAAAAGTAAATGAATATGATAGATCAATCCTAATATGTTTTCTCCAATGACACCCACATTTTAATATATGATACTATGTCATAATTGGTTCATCATATAACTCTCGTGGTACAATCTAGATTACTTTATGTTTTGTTATCTCATAATTTTTAACCTAATACCTTAAATTAATTATGAAATAAATCATTAATAATGGTTCATAAAGAGAATGTGATTAAATAATAATATCCCCTAGGAATGTCAAACTAGTTGTGAAGTTTGGCCATTTTTTCATGCACCAGGTGAATATTGAGTTAATACGTTTTTACCCTAAGTACATCTATGTCAATTCCTTAATCAACTTATAGTATCCATATAGGGATGTAATTTCTAGGAAAATCATACAATCTATACTTTACAAAACTTTCATTAGGTTATCCTATATATAAAATTATCACTTATAATTATCCCTAGGGTTTTCACTAAAGTTATCTTAACCTATTCCCCAGAATATTACCTCAATCAGCCTAAAGGGTTATCTATACTTTTGAAATTATGATTAACCTTAAATTATAAACCCTTAAATTAACATCAACAAGCATCTTAATCTCCAAAGTTATCTAAACTCTACTCTGATTCCAACTATAGAGACCCAAGATAAACATTCCTTTATTTTACAAAATTTTCATATGGTAAACATTATATCTCACAAATAATCACACAATACCTAGAATTAAAGGTTAAGTCTCTTTAAGGACTATCTATAAAAGAATATTATTTTACAACCCTTGTGAACATTTCTCCATAGTTGATCCATGCTAGACTCCCTCCTATATTTCTTATATGTTATACTCATCTTCAAAACCTAAGGAAATAGAAACATAAGAAAGGTGTGAGCTTAGATGCTCAGTAAGGGTAAACATAAGCAATAACAATAGAATATCATAAGTGAATATGATATGATCATATGGATATAATCAATATACATAAGAAAATTCATACCAAACAAATCATATATCATAAATCATGGAATATGACTTGGAATAACATAATACATGAATCAAAAGAGTGTAGATACATGATAAAAAAACATTATCCATGAGATCTTAACACAACCATTAGGATAAGAAAAAAATTGTGAAGCATATTTTAACTTTAGAACAAACATTAATATAGACACAACATTAGTGACCATACTTAAGAAAAACTAAAATGTACTCATGAATACTTATATCCTGAGATATAAAATTTAAACCAATGCATTTGAGGGAAATATAATACCCCACCCATCATCATCCATACTTATGATCAATACTTAAAAATAATCACTTATCATGTAAGAAAGTACCCATAGAAATAAAATGGGTTTCATAAAACTTTCCAAATGAAAATCATTCACTTTTATAGAATAAAGAACTCATGGAAAAGAAATGGGTTTAATTCAATACATCATAGAAAACACATGGAAGGAAAATGGGTTTCATATGGATCCATATAAGGAAATAATTAATAATTTCATCAATAATCATAACACGACAACCCCATAGAAATTAAATGGGTATCCAATGAAATCAAGTAACTTTATAGGTAAATACCATTAAATAAAGATAATAAAGCATATGTTATTTACATAATATAGATAAGGGATTTATCCTTAAGTGAATAATTTCCCCAAATCAATCGATGTATAGAATCTAGGTGAACTCTCTTCAATAAAACGAATCAAAATAGGGCATTCACAAAAGAAAGGCAATCGAAGAAAAGTTATGTTTATACACCAAAGATGATTAGGAAATACAAAGGTAGTGACGGATCATTCCTCCAAAAGAGAATGATATTTTATAATTAATATATATAAAGAAGTTGGATGGTTACATTTGAATAATATCATTGATCAAGCATAATATATGTCAAAGTAAAATGACTTAAATGAAAAATTCTTTTTAGTAGTTTTAGAAAAATCAATTCAAAAATAAGAAATATCCTTGATCATTTGAAATCATTTTAAAATATATATTTTATGCACCTAATAGAATAATAATTTATTTTTAAACCATGAAAATATAGAGATAAATATTTATATAAAACAGAAATGGATATAGAATTCCATGCTCACACAAAAATGTTAAAAAGATGAAATTTTCACATTTTGATGAAAATGACCCATAAAGAAAACATTAAAATTTCTTTAAACATTTTAAAATAAAATAATGTAGAATAAAATGACCTTAATAAATTATTAGATCATAGATAAAGACACTTTAAAAAAATCTAATGAATATGGATATGGAAAAAGGGAGGTTCCTGATCAAGAAGAAGATACGGGGTCAGTTTCACTTACAAGAAATACATTGGGTAAAATATGAGTCAAGGGGAAATAGAATATAGAGGGAAGATATAAAAACCTATGAATATACAATGGAAATTATCAACAGTTGTATAAATAATAAAAATTCCCCATATGGATTATCTTTCAAAAATAATCTTGATTTAAAAATAAGACTGGCAATGAAACAATTATGGTTTTAGTAATATTTTCATCAAAACAAATTTCAAATTGGACAGATTTTGAATTGGTGTTGATTTAAAACAAGTACATGATGTTTATATTAAAACCCCATTAATATGGTAAAATAAATTCATTATTAATTAATCACACCATATTAAATTTATCATGTTATTCATTAATAAATATGTTCTAAGAAATTAAATTTGAGACCAAGATCCCCTTACCTAGTTTCCCCTCTTAGTTGAATGTACTATAAAATCCATTATAAAAAACATAAATATATTAATAACCTATTTCAAAACGTTTTTCGCATACATAACCTTTTATAAACTTTATTTATAATTATTTTCTATATTTATATTAGTCAATTATTACCTATTTTCATTGTTGGGTTTGGGTAATCTTGATCATTTTGAACTAGTTTTGTGATAACGATGTTGTTAATTTTTATTATCCAAAATTTCACCATTATAAGTTCATTAAAGTTATTATAATTTATTAATTATAATTATTTATTAAGTTTAGATTTAATTTCATAAGTACTTTATTCTTTATCCTATAAAATAATATCGGCAACAAACATTTTTTTGGTGATTTTTAACCTACGAAGGGTGTTTTCTTAATTAATGAGTTAAATATTGATGTATATTTTCATAGAAAAAAATAATTATTTATATATTTATATCATATTATATCATTAATTAATATCTCGTAATCATCTATGATATAATTTCAAAGCATTGTTCAAGTGGGTGGTAAAATCAACCAAACATGAATATAACATGCTTAATGGATGATTATGAGGTGATTTGGTTGAAATATCATTACAACAGTAGAATAATAATGTAATTTAATGTTTATTAGTGTGATATAAATAATTATAAAGGAATTAGAATAATAATTAGTGGATATGAGAATATTACATCATTTTAATTAAATACTTTCCTCTTAGTACGAACGATTGAATTAATTATAATCATTTTTTGATCATATAATTAATAGGATCTTCAATTTTTCATCCCAAAACCTTAATTATATCATAAAAATAATATTTATACATTAAACAAATTTTCATGATCATCCATATAAAGTTTCAATGAAAATAAAAACTGAAATATATCATCTCATGGAGGTGGTAGTCCACATGTACGCACAGTTGAAGATTTCATTTTCCATAGAATGAGAGAATTTAATAATACATTTTATCATTTAAGAACATAAAATATGTAATAAATATAATAATTATTTATTAAATACAACCTTAGTACCAGTAATGTAAGGTTTTTAAGGAAAATTAAACATGATGTTTTGTAGAGGCAGTAGTCCGCACACACAGTGTCATTTTCTCTTTTCTTGGGGAATATAGAATGGTGATTAATGATTATTATAATACCATAATAAAATTAATTATATAAACAATAATTATTTAACTAAATTTTTATTTTAAAATTATAATTGGAAAATTAAAAATTAATATAAATAAGATAAGTAAAAAATGATTACTCGTGTTGAGCACTTTGAGATTTCCTTGGAAGATCCATTGGAAATTGATAACATAAGCTAATATATTATGATAAGAAGATAAAAAGAGGGAAATAGGATTATATGGTAATGAAAAAAGGTTATTTTTTATTAGGGAACCAAATTTTTAGGATTTTATTTAAGATGAGTTGAGAGATCCCTTTTATAGGTGGTGATAATGACATTTTTTGTAAATATTTCAACTTAGTATTAAGGGAGCACATGTTGAACATTTCAAGTGGCTCAAAAAATATATAATAATTTATTGGATGGTTATATAAGTTTTAAATACTCTCATACTATCAATTATAAACATTTTTTAACATGTTCCAATTCTATTACCCATTGAATTGTTACTTTTTTCATTTAAACTTTTACTATAGTAACTAGTTTTTGTCTAAGGTAACTTAATTTTTATGACTAAAAATAAAATAGACCTTATCAGGTAATATTGAACCATGAATTATAAATTTTAAATCCTTTTATTCTGATTCAATTTCTATAATTATTATAAAGTAATTTTAATATAATAAACATATAATGTATTAAAATAGTTTTTGAGAAAAATATTACTTGAGTTTTAAAATATAAAATATAAAATTTGAAACTATAATACATGTTTTAAAATGTACAATGTAAATTATAAAATAAATATTTTTTCATGAAAAAATTTTCATAAATTTTTAATTCATATTTATATACCAGTAATGACATAAAAGTCACAATATCAGTATATTTCACTATTCACATTAAAATCAATTTTTTTAGATTTAACTAAAAAATAATTATTAGATAATATTGATATGTATAATAAAAAAAATTTACTTATTTAAAATTAAAATTATAAATTTATAAATTAGATTTAAAATGAAAATACAATATATAAAGAAAAACTTTTAAAAAATAACCTTTTCAAACTTAAAGTGTTTTTAATCTTATTTCATATAGATTTATAAATAAAAAATATTGATGTATTAGCTTATAAATGTAAATATTACCTATTATAATAAAATTTTAACTATGATTTACTTAATTTATTGAGGTAAAATAAAATACCCCCTTTTTAATGGTTCCTCTAAAGACATTCTTTCTTTTAAAATATTAATCAAAGAAAGATAATAATATATAACTATTTTAATTAATTATTATCCCTTTATTTACTAATAATTATTTTATTCATGTAATTTTAATATGTAATGGTTCTTTTTAACTGGGTGTTTCATTAGTTCAGTTTTTTATATGGCACAATGTATCAAAGATAGTATCAATTTAAGGGGTCCAAAATCTTAGGTTGATACAGTGAGTAGAAGAGGGAGGGAGGGGGATGGGCCGTGAAGGGGATAATTATTTTTAAAAAAATGGGGTGGTAACCAATGGAATCACCCATACCTATTTTTGGAGACCACCTTAAACAGACATGTGTTTCCACCTTCACTAAAATCCATTTATCTATTAGTGACACTTTATATGTCATTTTTTGACAACCTAAAACAAACCTGTCAGTACACCCTGACTATAAATTTTAGTTTTATAGTTTTGTTTCAATCAAAGGTTCAAGATATCAACTTTAATAAAGATAAAGAAGATAAATAATTCATTTATTTATTCATTAATAACACATCATTCGTGATGCACCCAACATACCCTACTTTATAGTGAATACATGGTGTCATAGTTTTCATCAACACATCTAAGTATGTATATCGTGATATGTATTAATAATAATCTTAAATTATAAGGATCGTTAAACACGATTTCAGATAGGAATATCCAATGACATACAATATATGGAATTTATTCTATCAGGTTTGTTCTTATAATCTCTCATCCTGGAGATTACCGAGTGTGAACCTCATGAGATGAAGTCTCGTTAATTTACAACTACTCGCACCTAATAGATAACATATTACATATCCTATTATAGAACATTATTCAATCCTTGAATAATATTTAATAATATTATCATATCACTTCAAGGTTATTATCATAGTAGGAAATTGTTATTACCTTATAAGTGTGTTAAAAAATTTAAGACATTGTCACATTAATATTCAATTTTATGAATATGAATATAATCTAAAGTACAAAGTAGTTGGTTCTAGGGAATAAACTCCAACACATGTTGTATATGTATATTTTCAAGGACGGTGTTAAACGTAAACCACTAAGAAATAGCCAAGATCAGCATATATACACTTTTATTAAATTAAGTATTTGAATCCAAAAGGTGTTTCATGGTTATAGTGAATTCGATTACAAATAGAAAAGGAGAGTGATAAATTAAGATGAGTGTAGAATTTTGAATTAAAATTGAAACTAGATTTGAATCATGAAATAGATTCATAAAAAATAAAAGAAATAAATAAATATGGATATGAGATTTAATGTGATTTGGTCTGTTTCAGACCTACATACACAACAATAACACCACTAACACGCACATTTTTTAAGCTCAAAATTAAAATTATACAAGAAAAAATCCAACAAAATAAGAAGCCAAAAATTAGAAGAAATCAACAGATCTATTTTTAAAACTAAAAAATGAAGTGAATAAAAACTTACAAGCCGAATATGGTGGATCTACAGTGGTCTTATTCTCTTCATGCTTCTACAATGGATGAGTGTGAAGTGTCTATATCTGACAGTTCGGTCTTCTTTGTGAGCTTATAGATCACTCGAAAGGACCAAAAATCTTTGCAATGAAGATATGTAATTAAAGTTCCACCATAAATGACCTACAAGAGGTAGCAGAGGATGAGTACATGCTAAGAGATGGTCTCACATGAAGCAGGCTCACTAGGATGAGCTAGGATTTCACCAAAACAAACGGGATCAAAAACCAAGAGGAAGGAACGGAAGAAAAATTCCAAAGGATGGATTTGGAAAGGCTAATGAATTCCCCTAAAAAGAGTAGTGCCTCAAAAAAGACAACCCAACCATAAGCTGTCACACACAATAGATTCAAACTGCTGAGAGAAAAAAGCACCCAAAACTTAGGCACATGGAAGGCCAAGATCAAAGGGGTAGTAAGGTAACCAGTGACTGGGAGAGATCCCGTAGGGGATAAGTGATGAGGCAAGCTAGGAGAGCATGGGTCTAGGTACAAACTACGTAATCCATGCACAAAGATCCAAAATAAAAGGGCCATGTGGAAAACCCAGCAAGCCATCACACAAAGGAATCCTAGGAGGATCATTTGAGCATAATAATAACAAAAAAATGAAACTAGTTCTATATGAATGCATAAATGGAAGAATAAAGAATAGGAAAATTTCAATATGATAACACCCAAATTCATAAATCAACACCATTTTCAAATGAAATTAGAGATGTCTATGCACCTATCATTACACTGAAGTAATATTTTAGTATCAGTTTAAACTATTATTCAATCCTTTAGTGATGATTCTGAAAAATCGTCACTCAATTGTGTGTTTACAATCATTTACTGGTGGTTTCTCAAACTATCACTGAATGATTTAGTAATGGTTTTTTAAAAACCAGGTAATTCATTTAGCGGCGGTTTAAACCGTCATGAAATGATCTAGTGGTGATTTTTTATTTTGTTTTTTTTTCATTTTTTTCATTTATTCTTTATTATTTTATTATTTACTATTTATTTATTATTTATTACTTTTTACTTATTTACTACCATACACATGTCATGTCATGAATGCATGCATGCATATTTCATATATTCCATGAATAATTTCAGTATATATATGTGTTGGGTGAGATTTGAACCCCTTACCTCTTGGTTATTCTGCAAAGACTTTATCACTTCGGCAAGCTCTTCATGTGGTGAGTAAACATAATTTAATATACTTATATATATATATATAATAGTAAATAATAAATAAATCGTAAATAATAAATAATAAATAGTAAGCAATAAATAAATTAATAAATAATAAATAAATAATGAATAAATAAATAGAAAATAAATAAATATATAATAAATAAATAAATAATGAATAATGAATATATAATATATAATAAATAATTAATAGTTAATTAATAGTAAATAAAAACTTATAAATAAATAAATAATATATAAATAATAAATAACAAATAAATAAATTAATAATAACAAAAAATAAATATTAAATAAATAAATAATAAATATATAATATATAATATATAATTAATTAATAGTAAATAATAACTAAATAGATAATAAATAATGTCAAATATATATTCCCAATAAATAATAATTAAATATTAAATTAATAAGTAGTTAATATTAATATGAAACAATATATAATAAATAATAAATAAATATTAAATAATAATTTTATAATAAAAAATTTATTAAGTAAGGAATAAATAATAAATAATAAATAATTTATTAGTTATAAATTAATAGTAAATAATAATTATATAATAAATTAATGGTAAATTAAAAAAAAATATGTAATAATATATAATATATAATAAATTATAAATAAATATTGAAAAGTAATTTAACAATAATTTAATAATATAAATAAATCAATAAGTAATAAATATGTAATAAATAAATAATAATAATAATAATTAATATTTTAATTAATAATAATTTAATTAATAATAAACAGTAAATAATACATAGATATAAATATGTATAAATATATATACATATAACAAAATTTACATAAATATATATAAAAGCATAATTATGTTATATAAATATATATAAACGCACACATATATAATTATATATATATATATATATACACATGGATAAATATAGACATCTATATATATATATACTCATATAAGATATAAAAATATATAAACATAAATGTGTATAAATATTTACAAATGTATATAAATATAGAAAAATATTCATAAATACACATATATATATATAATAAATAATAAATTACCAAAAGAAGGAAAATCAAAACAATTACAACACCATGAAATCAACAGGAATGTAAATTCATGGAATAAAATCTTAGATGACCAAACAATCATATGAAGACACTCTTAAATGAAACTGAAATCCCCTCGAATGTTCAAAAATCATGGTATATGAACCAAAAACTCAATCTTTGAGGTCTTACAGACCTTTTTTACCTCAAAAAATTAGTGACAAATCTTTTCTTAGGTCAATATGACATATATCTCATCACAAGTTTTGATTTGATATAAGTTAGGGCTCAAATAGACACCCGAATCAAAAGTTATGCTCAATTGAAGTTGAAGTTTGATTTTCAACTTCTCTTAAAACTTTAAAAAAAATATTAATTATTACCAAATTATTATCTAATTTCACTATATATCATTTCTTAATCTTCAATTTTATGGGCTGTGGAGCTAAAACAACACCCAGATCAAAAGTTATGGTCATTTGATGAAGAATTCTGATTTTCTACTTATCTAATAATTAATTTATGTTTCAAATAATTATTAACTAATAATTATAAATAATTAAAAATTAAAAAATTATAATTAATTAAAATTTTAAATAATAAAAAAATTATTATAAATGATAAATAATAATTATTAATAATGGATCATAATTAAATATTTAATATTTAATATTGTTTTTATTAATTTAGCGATGGTTTTTAAAAAAACGAGCTAAAAATTTATTAATTTTATTAAGAATAAAAAATATTATTTAGTATTGGTTTTAAAAATTCACTATTAAAAGGCATTTGAAAATAAAAATAAGAATAAAAACACATTTATCGATATTTATAAAAATCGATTCTAAAAAACCTCCATGAAACTTTTTTTTACAGAATATTTAGCGTCAGTTTTGGAAACCACTGCTAAATACATTTTTTCCTATAGTGTATGGTCATTTAATTATAACTAAATTTATCTTATTTAAATAATATTTTAATTTTTATAATACCACAACTATAGTTAACTATAATTTGGTTTTTTATTAGTATGTATCTTGTTGAAACATATGGTTCCAGATTCAATGATGCCACTTATAAAATGTAATCTAGTGTCTATGTGTTTGTATTTTTCATTTCATTCTATATTTTTTGATAAATGAAGATCATACTGGTTGTCACTATAAACCGTAATAATAAAATTATGAAGGATATGTTTAGAATCCAAACCCTTAAATCATAATGCTTCCTTGACAGACTTAGTCAAGGAAATGTATTCAGGTTCTATGGTTCAAATATTAAGCATAGATTGCATGTTACATTTCCAAAATATGGGACCATCACAAGTAGTGAATATATATCTGGTTAAGGACTTTCTAGTTTCCATATTACCCACATAATCATCATCTACATATCTATTAATCAATTTAGTAGTATCAACATTTTTACCATAACACAAAGATAGAGATGATGTGTGTAACAATGTACAGAAGAATCCACTTTAGGGCATGACAATGTGGCTTCCCTGGGTTAGCCATAAATCTACTAATAGTGTTGATTACAAAGTAAAGTTTAAATTCGGTTCATATCCTGGAGTACATAACACTTCCAACAATGATAGCATAAGGTATTTTAGATATGTACTCAACATCAACAGCAAAAGTAGGTGCTTGTGTTGAAGAAAGTTTAAAGTTATGTTCAAATAGAATATTAATAGGATTGATATATTCAAACAAATAAATCTTAAGAAAATTCAAAACATAGCCACGTTTTGATAGATACAACACTTTATTGGGATTATCCCAAACAATTTCCACACCAATGATCTGTCTTCCTACCCTTGAATCCTATATTTCAAAAACACCTTTCAATTGAGTTTTGATAGCATTGATGAGTCTCATGTTATTGCAAATAATCAATATTTTGTTGGAGTTTGGGCCCTATAACAAAATTTTGTATACATTATGATGAATTGTATTCATTATTTTGAATATTAATAAACTCTTTATCACATCATGATTGTCATTTTATATCACATAGTATATGATAATGTCTTAAGAGTAGTTGTCGCACTGATAGGTCATAGAAGTTCTCTACTATGATGATAACCCAAAAGTGTCATGATAGTATTCTTAAATACATGTTCTATATATAGATGAAATCATTTTAGAGACACAAATGATACAGGCTATCAAGGGTGGAGACTCATAGAACTTTGAGGCACCTTCTAATAGTGTAGAGTATTGGTAATATCCAGTGTAGGATATTATGAGAATGAGACCCGCTATTAGAAAAAACACAATTATATGTTTTGTTAAATATTTTCATCTGTGGACATGTGTATTGATCCTTAAACATTAAGATTATTATTGATGAGTATTATTAGTCACGTACTTTGATGTATTGATAAAAATCGTGATGAAATATGTTTGTGGTGAGATATGATATGTTTGGTGCGTCATGAGTAATATTTGATTAATGAATAATGCGATAAAGAATTTGTCCCTCCTTTTCTTTAATAGAAGTTGACATATCGTTCAATTTGATGGAAATCATATAGCCTATATAAATCCATGGATATAGTGTTCTGTAGGGAAGTTCAATTTACAAAAATTCAAAGAAAGATAAATTGAGAATATTGGTTGATAGCACCAATATACAACCTTCTTTATTAGATATATCATGATAAAGAAATTATATTACATAGTAAGCATCTACGTAAGTTATCATTTCATTGTGGCACTCACTTCTCTCTCTATAGGTTCCCTGTTGTGTTATTATATGTTAACCTTGGACTTTAAGCTACTTCACCTAATATAACTGAGAAATAGGCCTAGAGGGTCACACAATAAGTGTATCTAGAATCTTAGTCAAATAATAATATTATTTAACAAGTTGAATAAATATTATTCAAACATTTTTTTAATAATTATCCATATTTTCTTGATCATGTATATTTTATCACCAATTATTTGAGAGAATATTTTATGATAATAATATTTAATAAATATTTATTTTTTATTTAGTTAATATAATATTTATTTATTGTAAAATAATTTATTGATATTTATTTACTAAATAAATAGTCATTATTCAAGGCCAGATAAATATTTCGGAGGAATGGTGGAATGATTTTAATGGTCTTGTGAGAAATAATATATATTTAATATTATTTGAATATATAATATTTATTTTAATTCAAAATTTTAGTGCATGTCAAGAAATAATAATATTATTATTATTATAAACATGGGGTTCTGTAGGGATTACAAAAATAATAAGGGTGCATGTTTAATTATTATTTTCTAACCCTAATGGTATATAAACCCAATTATATTATTTTATTAATAGAGCTAATTAATTTTTTTGCACAGTGAAATCTGGAGATAATCCTCTCAAATCCCTAAATATCTCCCTCTTTAATAATGCTCTCAAAAATAGAGAGCGATACTCCTCCACCGCCACTCTCAACTTTAGAGAGATCAAAGAGACCCCTTCATTGAATATATTCTCAGGAAAATAAAACATGAATGATGAAAACATTAGGATATGTTATAATAGCACCCATAGATTCTTATAGAGATGTTTAGAGGTTCATGGGATGCATGTAGATCACTACTGGAGGGAATCTATTCTTGATTTCTGCAACTCAATGACAGTATGATGTAGAGACATTATCATAACCATTAATGAAGAAATAATTCCTTAACAGGTAATTCTTTAATTTCTTAAATTAATTATAAATAATATGTGATGATCGTGTTCTTTGGTTCTAGTGTTTTATCTCATCAATATTATTTGATTTAATTTCATTGATCATGGTGTTTATCATCGTGTAAATGTCATATTAATCATTAATTGTGAAAAAAACCGAGTTGATCATGCCCGATATAGAACTTCCACTATGTCTAAAAACCTCACATAACCTTTAAGTGGTATTATAGCAGTCGTATAATTATTTATAATTATTTAAAAATCATTAATTTCTGTATGTATTTTTCATTATTTTTAAATTTAAGTTTAATCATTATTTAATCTAAATTGTGTGATCTAATTTATTCCTCTTCATTTATCAAAAATATAATGAAATTGATTAATTTTATGAATGAAATACATATGAATATCTCATTCAGAGGTGATGGAAAGTATTTTCAGACAACACAACAGTACACACCATGTAACCCGGTGGTACACACCATGTATTTTTGTTCAATGCACCAAGAATTGATTCGTAATTAATTCAATCCATGTGCATTTATTACAAGTGGTGAATTTAATTACACACCATTTATTGACTGGTCCATCCTAGCACATGATTAGCTGGAGTATATGTCATGTAACTTTAATACACGATTTTTAGTTCTTTAGTTATATATGGGTTGTGTATCTTCTGACATGTCTTACATGATTGGTTACCATGTAACTCGGAGACCACATGTCTTATAGCCTGTGTAAACACTGTGTACTCTAATATTTTTCATGGAATGGTTACACACCAATTCCCTAGGCATGTTTCATGGATAGAAGGTGAGAATAATACATAACATGTAGCTGAAACATACATGTTGTTTACTTTTACCCAATTATACATAATTAAAAATTAATTTATTATACTTTTGAAACATTATCAACATGTGTTCTATGTGGTCATTAAGTTGATAGTACACACCTTGTGATATGTTTTATATATTAAATGTATGATTTTTTTTTCAATGTTCATAATCGCCTATCATGTAAAAGGCGTAATACTTTTATTACTCTACATGCATAAAAATATTATATGCTATGTAAATACCATGTTTTTTGTGTGGTCATTATGTTTATAGTACATTCCATGACATTATGTGATAAGTCATGTATATTAGATATCATGTGAGTAAATAGTATAAGAATATAATACACGTTGGGTAGTTAGGACGGGTACTCACCGTGTTGCCTCCAAGGTACATGTATTGTACATAGTTAATTTTAAATGAATTAAATTTGTTTTAAATTATTATGGATGAGAATCTCTAGAGAAATTCATATGATAATTAAGATAAAAGAATTTATTAATTAAATAATATAATTAATTGATTCAAGTGTGATTTATCTTAAATAAGAATGATTAAAATTGATTTAACACCTTAATATTTTATGGTATGCCTTCTTTTTAATTTAATCTCTTCAATAGCATACATTGCAAGCAACACTAAGCTTAATAGAATCGTGATATATTATCATTTTAACACAACCATTATCACCAAGCCATTAGAATAGCGGGAATGAGTGAGATTAACTAAATTATGAAAATATAGTTTACACATGTTTATAAAATTAATTCACTGGTTACTAATTATTTATAAATGAAAACAAAAACCAATTGAACATAAAGGATGTGTTTTCTATAAAAAAACTATTATTTATGCCCACAGTGGCATTTTATCTTAATAAATTAAATTAATCACTATTATTGAAATATATTCATGAAATTTATATGTTATATATTCAATATTTTTTTTAAATTCATCCAGTAAGTTTTATTGGATTAAGATAAGAATAAATTCAATTTTAAGCAAAAAAAACTATATTTTCCTAAAAGAAAATTCTGTCACATTTTAACAGTGCACCTATTTTAAAAATAAATTTTGACACTTTTATAAATTTTATTTTACAAAATAAAATTAATTTTTTAAATAAAAATATCAAAATTATCTTAGGATGAATTTTGGGTATTTTTCTGATAAGTCATATTTTTGATGAATAGTGAAAAATACTAAATTTTAAATGAAAACTGACTTTTCTTCTAAATAATTTATAAGGATAAATTTTAATTTTAATTGGTTTTAAAGCCAAGTTATATAAATTATACATATATTAATCTAATTTAGGTTATTATAATAATTTTTATATTGAATTTATATATAAAAACTCATTAAACTTTTGAACATTTTCACTTTAAAAACTCGTTTTCTCACCCCGTCTATGGGATTAATTTTAAATCCAATTTTTCCAATTATATGAATTGAATTTGGTAAAATTAATTCCAAATTTTGAATCAAAAGTTATAAATTAGGGTTTAATTCTATTTTTATTTTTTTCATAAAAATTTATCATGGTGAAAAAAAATATTTACCACAGTATAGGTAAAATAATGAAATGGGTTAAATTTAAAAGGTAAAACCTTAAAATACCTAAAATCTAAAATATTAAATGGTTGGTTGAATTGTTTATTGACCCTAAACAAAATTTTAAAAATTAATTATCATCTAAATTCTTGTTAATTAATTCTATCCAAATGTGGTTGACTTTAGACATAAAATAATCATTATCTAATTAGTTAAACCACCTCTCATCAAGTATAAATATCACCCATAACCACCCCATTTCTCCTCATGAGACTTAAAGATCCTCATATATCTACCAAACCCTCTCTTACCCACTCTCCCTATATCTAATTGATTATATTTTCACTAAAATACCAATTCCAAGGTCTTTAAGTGATCATTTAAGGATATGATATTCAAGAGGGGGTTAAAGAATGATATACTAAAGGGAAGCATGAGGTAAGGGTTTCTCATCTCACTTTTAATTCTATGAGATATATGACTTATTCACAACTTATTTCTTTTTTTTTTGGTTCATATAATACCCTTTGATATATCATATCATGAATCTCATTATCTTCATGGTATTAAATGTTTAATTTGATAATTATTACTTTTATGGGTCATACGATTCGACTGATTATAAGTGGTAAGGGATTTCTTAACTCAATTTCTAATCATTGGGTTAAAATTATACTTAATAGATTATGTAATTTTAATATTATGTGTGAAATTAATTTTTAGTATCTTATTTTTTATTTTTAATTGTTTTATTTTGATTTAAATTTGATATATATAATTGACTCATTTAATTAATGCTTACTTAAATGGTATGATCTTTATAAGGGACTTCATTTCAATTTCACTTTATTGAGGCGTATTTTAATATTATGAGCCTAATTTATTTTATATGGTGTATATACTTCCCATTTATTTTATTTATTATCATCATTCATTAAAAATTTCATTTCTCTTAAATATCTATATTCTTATATGGTGTATCTTATTATATCCTAAACTGTATTCCATTTTTAAATACGGTGTCTACTTTGAAAGTTATTTGATTAATTTTAGAAATGTTGATAAATTTATATATTTTATTCAATATTTTATATTTTATTATAAGGAACATTATTTATTAATTAGATTTATTATTTGATATATGAGGAATGCTTTGGACAGATAGACACGAGTGGGTCTGGTTATAGATAGTCCATCGATGCATCGGTGGTCTCATGTGATGAATCAGTTAATCCATCATTAAACATGTTTTTACCTATAGATTAAACCATATTTTAAAAGTTCTTAATAGTATTGATTCATGTTCCAGATATATGACGTTTAATAATTAAGCATTGCCTTCATTTATAATTTGGTTATTATTATCCATTGGATTTTTACTATGAAAAAATCTATGGATGTATTTAATTATTAGTTTATTGATTAAAATTTCATGTGTGTGTTGTTATTTACTATTCCATATTGATTATGATTATTAATTCAATTTATCTTTCATAGTATTTAAAAATTACTGAGCATTTAAGCTCGCCCTTATTTTTCTTCCTTTCCCCAGGTTATGAAGAAGAGATCTTTGAATGATTTTTCAAGGATACAGTTTATTATATTTTGATATGTATTACGTTTTATTTTATATTCCCAATATAAAATGGGTATCATGTATTTTAATCTAGTTTTTTGAAAATACTAAACTATTCAGTCCTTTGGTATTTGAATCTTGTATCTATGCCAATGTAATAAAGTAAGGCACTAGCTTCAGGATACTGGGTAGGGGTCATTATAGTTGGTATCAAAGAAATTTTTTTAGATACATGGGAACTAGATTTAGGAAAACATATATTAGAGATTGATACCCTATAAAAAAATTTAAATATACTCCAAATGAAACCAAACTTATGATTTAGATATTAGTTTATGTTTAGCATTGATATTGTGAATTATGTTTCATAATATAATCTAGTATATGAAAATATTTATAAATGGATCCTAGTATAAGGAATGAGCACTATATCAATGCACGTAATCCATATAGGGATTTCCCTCAAAGGCAAGATAATGGTGTTAAATCTGGAGCTAGAGTCGCAGTTGGATCTGAAAAAATTATAACTATATTGGGAAAATTGACTTAGGTTATGAGAAATAACCTTACCCATATGAAGCAGACTGATCCAAAACATGGTCTAATAATGTTATACCTCTTCATGCAAAAACAACCTCCATTATTTAACGAGACTAAAAATTAATTTGTAGATTATCAAGGGATAAGTTATTTAGATAATATATTTCTCTCTTTGGGAAGTAATGAAAGGGTAATGGTTTTCATGGTAGTTTATCATCTCTATGGAGATGTATATAAATGGTGGTCATTGATTAAAAACACTAAGAAGTATGAGGAAATATAAAACATAGAATGTAAGGGGTTTAAGGAATTTTAGTGGATAAATATTTCCCTTTTGAACTATGAGAATAAATGGAGAGACTATTATTGAGTTTAAGATAAAAGGATGATGATAATGTTGTTAAGTATGAATCCAAATTTATAATATTAGCAAGGCATGTTTCAGACTACATACGTAACCAAAGGAGTTAGATTGATTGTTTCTTTGATGGGTTAAGTCCATTTCTTTGAAGGGAACTTGTAATAACCTAGATTTTTATCAATGAAATTTCCCTTCTTATAATTATGTAATATTATATAAAAAAATTACAAAACATATATAACCCAATACAAACATTATTCTCATAAGTTAATAATGAAATAATTGGTAATTATAGAAATTAAGGAGCCAATACCGATGGAAGAGTAACTTGACCATTGAAATAGTAATATAACCATTAGGAATAGTGATCTAGCCAATAAAATAGTTTCCTTACCTATGAAAGTATAAATTAAATTTTGGAATCTTATAAATGAAAATATGATATAATTATACCATAGTATAAGTAAATAAATGTTTTAAAAATTATAAATTAAGTGTTGGTTTTTTTGTAAAATGTAAATGTTTATTTAAAATTTTATAATTAATATAATTCTTTAAAAGAAAATTAATTTTCATAAAATAAATTCATAAATTGATATTATTTTTTATCATAATTATATTATAGATTTATGAGACCTTAATTTATTTTTCAATCATTTATAAAATTGATTATAATATTAAAATCAATATTTTTAGAATAAATGATTATTTTATTTAAAAATTAAATTTATAATATTTATAAAATTATTTTCATAAAATGGAGTTCATTTTTTAAATCTACACATCAAAAATGGTTATGGTGAATTTTTGGGATTTTTTTTAAAACAGTTTAATTTTTGTGAATAGTGAAATACTGTAATTTACGGTATAATCTAAATACAATAATTATTTATTCATGGATGATGTATGAATGATTTAAGTACCATTATATCTAATTATAATTCTTTATTTACTATATTTAGTCAAGGTAATCAACATTATCGATGTAATTGAGCCAAAATAATAAACAAATGAATAAAATAATCAAAAATGCCTCTCTTCTCCCCTATAAATATAACCCCTCAACACCTATTCTCATTATGCATTAAAAGTCTTGTATATTGTCTAAATTCATTCCAATTAACTTCCCAATCCTCTTACCTAAGTCCAAGAGCTTCTGGTCTCAAAAAAATACCAATCTCAAGTGCCTTAAGGATGTTCTCTAGGAGAAGATATTCGAGAGATAAAATCCTCTTTCTTTCTCTTTTCGTTTCTTTTATTTTATTATCATCTCCTCACCTCCCCAATACAAAGTGTAATTATAAATATAGTAGTATATATATAATATAATTTTATTCTGTTAATGTAATATTCATCATCAAATCTTTTCTTTTCTTTTTTTATTCTAAAAGTGAAAACATCATTTGTGATGTGTTGATTCACCACCTTCATGAGTTTTCATTTTACAATACTACCTTAAAGGATGATCATATAATAATTATTACGGTTAAATTAGATTTTAATATAAATATTATAACTTTTATAATATTCTATAACCAATATATAAACATAAATAAAATAATAATAGTTTGTGATGGTTATAAAAACAGCCAAGATAAATTAAATATTTTCATCAAAAATTTTTCTAATGAATCATTATCATATATAAAAACAAAATAATATATGGGAAAATTTAAAATTATGGAAGTATATTAATACCATTTCATTTCAGTTCTTTAGTTTCACTTTCATTTTATAAGAACTCCAATAATTATACTTGAGGCAACTGACTATAAAACCATGAAATGAACGCTCCCAAGACAACAAAACTAAACATTATAACTCATTGAAATGGCCATAAATTAACTTAATAAAATTATAATAAATATAATATATTTATATAAAGTTAGGAATTTAATAATTAATTAATATAATTTTATTATATAGGATATTAAGTACAAGTGTAGAACGCATTCGGATATAAGGTATGGGAATTCTCGAACTCAACTCCATTTCTTTGGGTTATTCCTCTTTCATGCCAAATTTCAGCATGAATATTCCTTTAATGTTACTTAAATATAATTTAATTGTTCTTATATTTTATTTTTGAGGATATACATGTTTTTAATCTGATTTTATGACAAATACAAAAATTTTCCAAAAGAACTCTTCTTTCCAAAACACATCTTGACTCCTCTTGAGTTGTTTCTTCTTCACACAAGAATGACGATTCTTATACCAAATATGTTTTTCCCTTTTTTCATTTTGGAACCCCATGTTTATTCATAATTTATGAAATCATTTTGAAACCCATTCCTTGAAATGGGTTATTACATTATTTATATAGGTTCTATGTGGCATGCATGATTATGTAAATGTTATGATATAACGGTTAGACCCGGAATTATATAGCCCTCCAATGCATTGGGTAATGTGATTCATATCATGAGATAATGTGTATTATTCATGAACATTATAATATATTTGTTCATAATAATTATGTTATTATTGTGCACATATGTTATAAATGAACATTATGCTAGCTTTGATCACAACTATGTGTGGTATTTGACTACTAAGAAATTGTGTTTCTTTTTTATAAATTAAAAAATTTCATGCCTTTATCTAATGTTTCCTATCATGATTATTATGATGATCCTATGATTATATTATGATGATTATGATTATGATCACCCATTTTATATTGATTCATGTTTTTTATTCATCCTCTTATTGGGCTTTTAGCACACCCCTTTCTTTGATGTATATCCTCAGGTGATTACTTCTACTAAGGAGAATGTGAGATTTTAAGTAAAATGTGAAGGATTTAAATAAATTTTTATATTTTATTATGTAAAAAGTTATGTATGATCCTAATTTTTAAAAAACACTACACCTTTGTATCTTGATATTGTAATGTTATTATGTTGTTTATCTAAAAAATGATGTAATAGTTATGTAAGAAAAAATTGGGTCGCAATAGTTGGTATCAGAGCATGGTTTAGTTAATTTGGGAATTAGGATTAGAGAATGTTATTAAAAAACCATAGGATAAGACTATGTGTATGTAAATATCCAATAAGATTTGTTTTATAAAAATGATTAACATATAGATTCCATTAGATATGACTTTAGTGTTAATTGTGTAAATGAATAAATTATTCATGCTTTGTTGACTTACATTTTGTTCAAACCTTTTCTATTTTAAAAAATATTGGGAGCCAAGAGAAACCAGGACAACAACCCATGTGAGGTAATATGCAATGATTTCTCTAATGACATCCCCAATTCCATGGGAAGTGGAGTTAAAAACTTTATGGTGATTCTTACCCAGTTGTTTGAGGATATGAATAATAACCTGAACCAGGTGTAACATCCACCTTCACCTAAGAGGGAGCAACTGGCTATCAAATATTTTATTCTGTAACAACCACCAAAATTTAGTGGATATTCTGATCCACTTATTGTATAATAGTGGGTTAACTCAATGGATAAAATATTTTATGTGATCTAATATTCTGATAATGATAAGGTGATTTGGTTATCTTCTATTTAGATAGAGAGGTCGATCAATGGTGGGAATTGATTAACAACACCAAGAAAAAGGATGAAATAGAAGAGATATAGTGGGAAGACTTTAAAAAAATATTTCTTAACAAGTATTCCCCTTGAACTCTTTAGAAAAATATGGAGATAAAATTCATAGAGATGAAGAAAAAGGAAGGTGAATCTGGCATGACTTATGAATAAAATTTCACAATTATTTCAAGGTACACCTTGGGTTTTGTTTTAAAAATGATTTAAAAATAGAAATATTAATTATTGGTTTAAAACCATACCTTCTAAAGGCTATATCTATTTGAGACTTTGGTAGTTATGAAAAAAAAATCAATGTTAAATCAATTTGGAAATGGGTTTTAGAGAATGATCTCATGGATATGGAGATAAGAAATCAAAGACTGAGTTTCAAGATGGAGGATATAATGATAAAGGTGGAAAGAAATATAAACCACTCACATTCCAAAAATATAGGAAGAATAATCATGGGATCTTCCACAGAAGGATGATTAAATGATTCAAGTGTGGTAAATAAGGCCACCGATCTCATGAATGTCGAAGATACACAAAGAAGTCGGCTATTATGATGGAGGATAGGAGGGGACCTCTTAATGCAATGCTTATGGTTCAATGCTTCAACTATAGGGAGTAAGGTCACTATGTAATCCAATGCACTAAACTTTAAATACTTGAGGGTAATCAGATTTAGTAGCCTCCAAATATAAAGGAGGAATAGAAATATTATGCCATCACTACTGCTAAAATAGAGCATGAAAATAAAGTCATACAGGGTACACTTTCTATTCACTCAATAATAGAAAATGTATTATTTTATTCTAGTTCTACACATTCTTTTATATCTTGAAAGTTTTCTAGAACTATTTAATCGAATAATCAATACCTTTAAATAGATATATCTATAAAAACACCTAATGGTGAAATCATGGAAACCCAAGTGTTGTTCTCTTCTCCCATTGGTGTATTTGGGAATATTATTCTAGTGAATCTCATAATACTTCCCTTGGTATAATTTGACACTATAATAGGTATATATTGGCTCTCGTTATATAGATAACACATCAATTATTGTGAAAAGGAAATGTATTTTCATATTATAAACCATCCCATTCTCCTCTACAATTGAAAATAAGATCATGAATCTCTTTTGGAAAATCCCTCAATGGTGTGCGTGTTGATTCCCTATTAAGAATCATACCTCACACAAATGGTCGATTCAAATGAAGGTATAAACTTGGAGAAAATTTAAATTTTGAGGGAATATAATGATGTATTTCCCAAAGATTTACCCAAACTTCCCCCAGATCATGAGGTAGAGTTCTCAATAGAACTTATACCTGGATCCACTCCTATCTCAAAATTCCCCTATAGGATGGCCTTGATTGAACTAGAGGAGTTAAAGAAGTAGCTACATGAGAATTTTGACAAAGGGTTCATACGCCCAAGTGCATAAAATTATGGTATGCTAGTTATATTTGTAAATAAAAAGTATGGATCAATGAGGCTATGTATTGATTACCAAGAGCTCAATTAGATCACTATAAAGAAAAAGTATCATCTTCCAAGGATTGATTAATTGTTCGATCAACTATGAGAAGATAAATACTTCTAAACGATGGATCTTAATTTTGGATATCATCAAATGAAGGTGAAGAAGTAATATATTTATAAGTTCTTAGTGATTCCTTTTTGACTTATTAATTCCTCTACAATCTTTATGGATTTAATGAATAGAGTATTTATATACTACCTTGAAAAAATTGTGGTAGTTTTTATTGAAGATATTATCATCTAATACAATATAAAGGAGTAACATGAAGAACATATAAGTATTGTGCTGGAAACATTAAGGAAGGATAAATTGTACACCAAGTTAAGAAAGTGTGAATTTTGGGTGTGGAAGGTCACATTCTTGGGACACGTGATCACAAGGAAATTTTTGTGGACCCTTAAAACAAATGTAATTAAGGAATGATCCAGACCCACTAGTGTCAAAAAAATCTATAGTTTTCTTGGCTTAGTTGGGTTCTACTGACGTTTTGTGAGGAATTTTTCATGATTGTATAACCTGATAACTAAGTTAACATAGAAATGTGAAAAGTATGTATAGATGGAATAATGTGAGGAAATATTTTAGGAGCTCAAGAAGAGGCTAATCATTACACTTGTACTCACACAACCAACAAGTGGATAAGGTTTTGTGATATACATTGATGCTTCAAATAAAGTCTTGGGTTGTGTAATCATACATAATGATAAATTAATAGACTACGCCTCACAATAGTTGAAGATCCATGAGAAGAACTACCCAATGCATGGTCTGGAATTAGAAAATGTGATTTTTTCTTTGAAAAATTTGCAGCACTACCTCTATTGTGAGAAGTGTGACATGAATACTAATAAAAAGAGTCTAAAGTATGTATTCACATATAAGGATATCAAAATGCATTAATAGAAATGGTTATATCTAATCAAAGACTATGATTTCCCTATTCTCTATCATCCTGGGAAGGAAAACAAGGTAGATGATGCTCTTAGTAGAAAAGAACCTGATACTTTATCCATGATGCAGATTGAGAAAGACCCTATATTCATAGAAATGAAAAGGATGTATCTAGAAATAATAATGGAAGGGAATAAATCCTACCTTGAGAAAATTATTTCCCAACCATATATCCAATAGAATATCAAGGAGACACAAAGGGACAATTTGGAGCTACAAAAGAAGGTGAAATAGTTAATGGAAGGGAAGCTGCACGATTTCCACATCAATGATGATGGTGTGATTCAGTTTGGTACTAGGATTTCTATGTCTTAGTCTCCTAATATAAATAAGGATTTACTGGATAATTCACATATCTCATCTTTATCCATCCATCATATAAGTACCAAGATGTACCATGATCTTCAAGAACACTTCTGGTGGGACAATATGAAAAAGTAGATTGTAGAGTATAAATCCTAAAGTTTTTGGTATGTTAGAAAGTTAAATCATAGGGATAGAAGGCTAAAGGGATGATGTAACCATTGCTTATACCCATGTGGAAATTTAAGAATATCACTATGGACTTTGTCATTGGTCTCCTGAAAACATCCAAAAATAATAATGCAATATGGTTTTTGGTGGATCGACTCACCAAGACTTCCCACTTCATTGATATTTAGGGAGATTTATTATTTAAAAAACCTGACAAGATATATGTGAAGGAAGTGGTGAGGTTGTATGGGGTTCCACTATAAACTATTTATGATCATAATCCAAGGTTCACATATAAATTCTAGAGAAGTGCTAAAAGCACGATCAATGTAATTAAAAGGTAGATGGGATCAACATATACCATTAGTTGTGTTCTCATATAATAATAGATTTCACTCGAGTATTCAAATGGATCTATATAAATCTCTTTATGATAAGCAATGCATAACTCCAACTTTTTGGGCTAAAGTTTGTGAACGAAAGCTACTTTGACCTAATTTTGTGCAAGAGATGATAGGGAATGTTCAATACATCCAAAAAAAATCAAAGATTCTCATATTCAGAAATAGATTTATGCTGAAAACCATAAAAGGGGATTGGAGTTCGATGTTGGAGACAAATTCTTCCTTTGAATATCACTATAAAAGAGATTCATACAGTTTGGAAAGAAATGGAAGCTTAGCCCAATGTACATTATCCCCTTTGAGATCCATGATTTCATAGGAGAAGTGTAATATTGACTTGTACATCCATCAAATATAGATGAAATTCATGATGTGTTCCATGTATCTCCCCTAAGTAAGTACATACCATACCCCTCACATGTACTGAATCTAGAGGTGGTATAACTAGATAATGACCTCTCATATGAAGATAAGTCAGTAAAGATATTATAAAATAGAGACAAATTTCTATACAATAAGATGACTCAAATTTTAAAAGTTTTTTAGAGGAACCATAAGTATGAATAGGTGACATGGGAAACAGGGGAAGTAGTGAAGGATAAATACACTCACTTGTTTTCACTTTAGTAAGTAAAATGAAATTTTGTGGGTGAAATTTCAAAAGGGGGGAAAATGTAACGAACCATATTATTATCAATAAATTTTACCTACTTATAATTATTTTATATGGTTTAAAACAATTACATAACATAGATAACGCAACACAAACATTATTCTCATAAGTGAATAATGAAATAAGTGGTATTTATAGAAATTATGGAACTTATACCAATAGAATAGTAACCTGGTTGTTGAAATAGTAATATGGCCATTAAGAATAGTAATCCAGCCAATAGAATAGTAACCTCAAATATGAAAGTATAAATAAAATTTAGGAATCCTATAAATGAAAATATTATATAATTATATCATAGTATAAGTAAATAAATGTTTTAAAAATTATAAATTAAGTGTTTATATTTTTGTAAAGTGTAAATGTTTATTTAAAATTTTATAATTAATATAATTATTTAAAATAAATTTTATTTTCATAAAATTGATTCATAAATTAATATTATTTTGTATCATAATTATAATATAATTTTATGAGACCTTAATTAATTTTTCAAAGGGTCATAAAATCAATTATAATATTAAAATCGATATTTTTCAAAAAAATGATGATTTTATTTAAAAATTAAATTTATCATATTTAGAAAATTGTTTTCATAAAATGGAGTCCAATTTTTAAATATACACATCTAAAAATGGTTAGATTTAATTTTTGGTATTTTTCTAAAATAGCTGAATTTTTTGTGAAGTGAAATATGGTGATTTACGGTATAAGCTAAATACATGAATTTTTTAGTCATAGATGATGTATGGATGATGTAAGAACAATTATCTATAAATATACTTCACTAGTTAATATATTTAGTCATGGTAATCAATACTATTGATATTATTATCCAAAATAATAAGAAAATGAATAAAATGATCAAAAAATACCCCTCTCCTTCCCTATAAATACCACTCATCACCAACTTTTCTCCTCACACCTTAAAAGCCTTGTATATTTTCTAAATTTTTCCCAATTAAATTCAAAAACCACTTATCCATGTCCATGATCTTCTATTCTCAACAAAAGACCAATTCCAAGTGCCTTAATATGGTTCTCAAGGGGAAGATATTCAAGAGAAAACATCCTCCTTCTTTCTCTTTTCATTTCTTCTCTTTTCTTATTATCTACTCACCTTCCCTATATAAAGTTCCATGATAACTATAGTATTATATATATACTATAATTTTATTGTTTTATTGGAATATACATCATCAAATCTCTTCTCTTCTTCTTTTATTTTAAAAATGAAAATATCATTTGTGATGTGTCGATTCACCACCTTTGTGGACGATGAGTTTTAATTTTCTAGTACCACATTTAGGGTTGGTCATAAAACAATTATTATGGTTAAATAATATTTTAATAAACATATTATAACTTTTATCACATTTTGGAATCAAAATATAAACATAAATAAAATAATTCTAGTTTGTGATGGTCGTAAAAACGACCAAGATAAATTAAAAAACTTCATTAACGTTTTATCTAATGAATCATTATCTTATCTAAAAAAATGATATATGGAACCATTTAAAATTTTGTAATTATATTAATACCATTTCATTACAATTATATAGTTTCAATTTCATTTGACAAGAACTCCCATAATTATACTCGAGGGAACCGACCCTAAAACCATGAAATGAATGCTCTCGGGACAATGAAACTAAACATTATAACTCATTAAAATTGCTATAAATAAACTTAATAAAATTATAATAAATAAAATATATGTGGATAATGTTTTTAATTTAATAATTAATTAATATAATTTTATTATATAATATATTATGTATAATTTCATAACACATTCGGATATAAGGTAAGGGGATTCTTGAATCCAACTTCTTTTCTTTAGTTTATTCCTATTTCATGACAAATTTTAGTGTGGATATTAATTTAAATTTCATTAAATATAATTTCATTATTATTAAATTTAATTTTTAGGGATATACATGTTTCCAATCTGATTTTATAATAAATAAATATATTTTCCAAATGAACTCTTCTTTCTAAAGCACGCCTTTACTCCTCTTGAGTTGTTTCTGCTTTTCTCAAGAATGATGATTCTTATACCAAATATTTTTTTCTATTTTTTTATTTTAGAAACCCAATTTCATTAATAATTGATGAAATAATTATGAAATACATTAGTTTACATGGTTTATTACATGATTGATATATTTTCTATGTGGCATACATGATTATGTAAATGTTATGATGTGATGGGTGGTCCCAAAATTATATAGCCCTCCAATGCATTAGGTAATGTGATTTATCTCATGTGATAATTTGTATTATTCATTAACATGATCATATATTTTTACACAATTATTATTTTATGATTTTTCACATATGTTATGTGTGAACATGATGCTGTATTTTTTTTACAACTATGTGTGGTATTTGACCACTAAGACGTGATGTTTCATTTTTATGCATTGTCACATTCCATGCCTTTATCTAATGTTTCCTATCATGATTATTATGATGATTATTATTCTCACCCATGTTATATTGATTAATGTTTCTTATTTTCCCTCTTACTAGGCTTTTAGATCACCCCTTTCTTTGATGTATATCCTCAGGCGATTACTTGTACTAAGAGAATGTGTGAATTTAAGGAGAATATGAAGTCTTTAAATAAATATTTATGTTTTATTATGTAAAATTTATGTATGAGCCTAATTTTATCAAGACACTAAACCTTTGGGTCCTGGTATTTTAAATTTATTATTTTGTTTATCATAAAATTGATGTAATAGTTATGTAAGAAAAAGTAGGTTTGTTATAGCACCGGTCTCCCAAAATTACTCATCATATGAAGATACAATCTCATGTACTATCAAGGAAGAGAATAAATTATCTAAGTATTTTTAATTTAAGGTAAATAAATAGAATAAAATAATGGTGGATCAAGATATAGATAAAGGTAAAAATAGAAATATGGATTTTCCCACATGTGATAATTGTGAAAGAAACACCCCAATACTTGACTGAAGGGAATGAGAGTTTGTTACAAGTGTAGAGAGAAAGGTCACCAAAATCATGATTTCAAGGGAAATAAATAATTTTTAAATTTTAAATGTTTTGACTATAAGGAGATGGGGCACTACACAAACAAATTACTAAAGAATCAATGGAATATAACTCAAAATAAGTTAAGGGGTCATGGTCAAACTTATGATATTGATATATCTGAAATTGAATGATTATTATGCTTTTGTTTTTTAGATCCAATAAATAATTTTTATGAAATTATCATTATAATAATTATAAAACATATAAGGATTATATTGTATTACTTTTTCTATAAGGATTTGAGAGCACATGTTTAATAGTACCAATGAACAAGAAAAATGATTCATTGGAAAGATGATATTTTTTAAAACACACATTTTAAGGAAACATAACCCTTAATATGTGCTTAATGTTGATTTAATAATAAAGAGATGATTATGGGATAGAATAATTGAACATGAAATTGGTTAGTGATATTGATGGTTTATCTTTTCTAGAGGTTACTACATATTTGGATTGAATAAACATGTTCAACAACCTGAGATTTTATCCATGTTTTCCTTAAGGTTTTATGGTGATTCCCATGTATTAGGATAATGTGATCAAAGTAATCACATGTTTGTAATTTGAAATTATGAAATACTTTAGGTTATACAGGTTTAAATGTTTTATCACATTTTTGGATTTGGAATATGGCCAGTAATATTTAGGAAGAGTCTTAAGGTTAATTACTCATGAAATGGATTAAGTTGAATTTTGGATAATATTATTTGAGGTTAAAGTATTATTTTTCATATTGGATAAAATGTGATAAATATTTTGGTTTTGAAAATATTTAAAGACTAAAAGAATGAATTTTGGGTCTTATTATTCATTAAAAGGGATTTTAGAATGAAAAAATCACCTTGAATATCCATTTCTCAGCATAAGAGATGAAGTGTAAATAGATCCAAGCACAACCAAAGAGTGAGATTATACTAATGAGATGAAATAAATTAATTATATCTTATTATATGTTTTTGAAATAAAATTTTATCCTATTAAAATAATTTCTAATGATATCAATAACCTTTTTCAGACCTATTTGGTTGATGGTTTTGGGGTCATTAACCTTTTAATAACCATTTCCTCTATCATTATCCATCATAACTCTATAGTTAGATTTCTCTTCCATGTACATGTTTTCACTTCTCACTAATTTTATCCTATTAAAAATACTAATTTTGAGGTGACCTTATCATTTTCATTTCCCTCTTATTAAGGGGATTTTTATTAACCTTATTTATGATGTGGGTTTCCTATAAAGGAATTTTCAAGTATCAACCTTTGATTTTAGAAGTGAAATTTTGAATTTAGTGGATGAAATTTATTGAAGTTGGGGAAAATATAACACGACTGTTATCACCTAGCTTTTAGAATATAGGGAATGAATAAGATTAACTAAATTATGAAAATATACTTTATACATGTTTATAAAATTAATTAATTTGTTATAAATTAATTATAAATGGAAATAAAAACCAATTGAACAGAATGGATGTGTTTTTTTATAAAAAAACTATTTTTTATACCAATAATGGAATTTTATATTAATAAATTAAATTAATCAATATTATTAAAATATATTAATAAAATTTATATTTTATATATTCAGTAAAATTATTTTAAATTCATCTAATAATTTTTATTGGATTAAAATAAGAATAAATAAAATTTTAAGCATAAAAAAGCAATATTTTCTAAACGACAATTTTTCCACCTTTTAATGTAGCACCTGTTTTAAAAATAAATTTTGACAAATTTATAAATTTTATTTGAAAAATAAACTTCATTTTTTAAATATTAATATCAAAATTATATTAGGATGAATTTTTGATATTTTTATGATAAGTTTTATTTTTTATGAATAGTGAAAATTGTTGAATTTTAATTGAAAACTGACTTTACATATAAATAATTTATAAGGATAAATTATAACTTTAATTGGTCTTAAATACAAATTATATCAATTATAAATTTATTAATCCAATTTAGTTCATTGGAATCATTTTTATATTGAATTTAGATATAAAAATTTGTTAAACTTTTAAACATTTTCACTTTAAAAACTTGTTTTCTCGTCCCGTCCATGGGATTAATTTTAAATATAATTTTTAAAATTATATGAATTGAATTTGATAAAATGTATTCCATGTTTGTAATTAAAAGTTCCAAATTATTTTTTAATTTTATTTTAATTTTTAGTCATAAAAATGTTACCGTGGTAAAAAAATTATCATAGTATAAGTAAAATAATGAAACGGGTTAAAGTTAAAAGGTAAAAGTTTAAATTACCTAAAAACTAAAATATTAAATGTTTGGTTAAAGCTTTTATAGACCCTAAAAATAATTTAAAACATTAATTATTATCCAAATTTATGGGAATTAATTCCCCCCAAATGTGGTTGGATTTAAACATAAAATAATTATTATTTAATCACTTAAAACCAACCCTCCTCAAGTATAAATATTGAACCTCACCACCCCATTTATATTAAAAGGCCTTGAAGCACCTTAAATATCTACCAAAACCTCTCCTCCCCACTATAAAAATGTCCAAGTGACACTGGTATCAGCAAAATACAAATTCTAAGGTCTTTAAGGTATCCTTCAAGGTAGTGATATTTAAGAGGAGGTTAAAGAACAATACACTAAATGGAAGGTGGGGTAAGGGTTTCACATCTCACTTTTACTTTTTTGAGGTACATGTATTATTTATAAATTATTTATTTATTTTTTTGTTTATATACTTCCATTTTATATATCATATCATAAATATCATTATCTTCATGGTATTCAATGTTTCATTTTATAATTATTACTTTTATGGGGCATACAATTCGACTGATTACAAGTTGTAAGGTATTTCTTAACTCAATTTACAATCATTGGGTTATACTTATAATTAATTGATTATGTCATGTTAAGATTATTTGTAAAATGAATTTTTATTATCTTATGTTGTATTTAAATTTTTTTATGTGGATTTATAGTGGATACACATAATTTATTCATTTGATTAACGCTTACTTCAATGATATGATATTTGTAAGGAACTTTGTTTCAATTTCACTTCATTGAGGCATATTTTAATATTATAAACCTAATTAATTTTCTATGGTGGATATAATTCCCCTTTGTTTTATTTATGATCATTTTTCATTGAAAATTTAATTTCTCTTAAATATCCATATTTTTGTATGATGGATATGATTATATCCTAAATCGTATTCCATCTTCACATATGGTGTTTAATTTGAAAGTAATTTTATTAATTTTGGAAATATTGATAAATATTTATCTTTTATTCAATCCATATATTTGATGATAAGGAACATTTTTAATTAATAAAATCTATTATTTGATATATGATGAATGATTTGTACAGGAAGACATGGGTGGGGACTAGTTATAGATAGTTGCTCGATGTATCGGTAATCACATGGGATGAATCAATTAAGCTATCATTAAACAGTTTTTTACCTATATATTAAACCATATTGTGAAAGGTCTTGATGGTAGTGGTTTATGTTCTAGATACATGATGTTTAATAATTAAGAATTTCCTACATTCAGAATTCAGTTATTATGATCCAAAGTATTTTCACTATGAAAAAATATATGGATGAATTTCATTCTCATTTTATTGATTAAATATAATGTGTGATAATTTATTTACCTTGAAATAATAATTATACTTATTGATTCAGGTTATCTTACATTGTACTTAACCCTTACTAAGCATTTGAGCTGAGCCTTATTTTGTCTCCTTTCCTCGGGTTATGAAGAAGAGATCTTTGAATGAGTTTTCAAGGATTTAGTTTATTATCTTTTGATATGTATTATGTTTTATTTTCTATTCCCAATATAAAATGAGTATCATTTATGTAATCTAGTTTTCCAAAACTTCTAAACAATTCAGTATTTTAGGATTTGAATCTTGAATTTATGCCAATATAATAAAGTTAGGCATTGGCTCCAGGCTATTGGGGTTAGGGTCATTAAAATTGATTTGTAATTTTATTAAATGTATAATTTTTTGAATGTGTTTGGATGATCATGAGTGTAATGGCCTGGACCTCTCTGGTCCATTCCTTTGTAAAAATCTAGTTTTTCAGGTGTTTTGGGAGGTAAAGGTGGATTATCCCCAACACTTTTCCAAAGTTCTAGTTTTGTTAATAGTGTCATTAGTAACCTTAGGTGAACAGTGACATCTGTAGCCTTAGGTGAATAGTGAGATGGTAGCCTTATGTGAACAGTGTCATCGGGTAAACTTAGGTGAAAATTATTATCGGTAGCCTTAGGTGAATAGTGCAATGGTAGCCTTATGTGAACAGTGTCATCGGTAACCTTAGGTGAATAGTGTCATCGGTAGCCTTAGGTGAACTATGAAATGGTAGCCTTATGTGAACAGTGTCATCGGTAACCTTAGGTGAACAGTGTCATTGGTAGCCTTAGGTGAACAGTGCAACGGTAGCCTTATGTGAACAGTGTCATCGGTAACCTTAGGTGAACAATGCAACGTTGAGGTTTCAATGGTGAGGTTCATGAACAGTGTTTCCAAAATAGTGAGGTTCCAATGGTCAGGTTTCGATGGTGAGGTTTATGAATAGTGTTTCTAGAATGGTGAGGTTCCAATGGTGAGGTTTAAATGGTGAGGTTCATGAACAGTGTTTCCAGAATGGTGAGGTTCCAACGGTGAGGTTCATGAACAGTGTTTCTAGAATGGTGAGGTTCCAATGGTGAGGTTCATGAATAGTGTTTCCAGAATGGTGAGGTTCCAACGGTGAGGTTTCAACGGTGAGGTTCATGAACAATGTTTCTAGAATGGTGAAGTTTCAACTGTGAGGTTTCAATGGTGAGGTTCGTTAATAGTGTTTTTTTCCTTTTCCAAATTTTGAGTTCATGAACAGTGTTTCCATCTTCCTACAGTTTCTCCCCTTTGACATTTCCTTTAATGTAAAATGCATTTAAGGCCTCATTTTAAGGACTATAAGGATGATTCAAAGGCCATAACTCCTATATTAATTATTCCTAAGGGTTGGTATTCTTTTACTTGGTCAAAACACGTGGTTTAATGTGATCCTCTTTTAATTAAAAATCCAACATATCTTAAACCGCTGCTCCGTTAAATCTTCTAAAGGGATGAGATATCATCCTCCCTAGTTATTCCTCCTTGTTCTCAGTTGTGAGACACTCAAACCTTTCATTCCATCTCTTAGGGGTTTCACAATCAAACTTTCCTCCTTGGATTGGTTCCCATCTATTTTGATGCAACCAAGAAGTATCGATCAATCTTCGATATAAGGTATGATCTATCTTCATTCTTTTGGGTTCATCTCCTTCTGTTTCTCCTTTCCCTTTTATGGAATGATATCTCCATGTTCCTAATGGACTCTTCTTGGGTGTTGATCGGTGTGGTGGTGTCTCTGCATCCTCATGTGGATACAGTTGTCATGGGGAGAGGATATCGTAACCCATTGTGTAGCTTGTTCTCATATAAAGAACGTTAGGAACCATTTGAGGAAGGGGAATCGTTGCTTCTCTTTTCTTTTACGTGCAATAGTATAGTTATCATGTTTTATTCCACTGGATCATAATGGAATTGAAATAATAAATATTTTAACTGGATAAATAAATTGATATCGATCATATGTTATTGCCTCTTGTTTTTAAAGATAGTGTGATATCTATTCTTTCTTTGTTTAGCTATTCATTCTTGATGAAAATTGGTAAAGAACGTAAACCAGAATTAATTGATAATTGTTTGGATAAAAATAAAGAGGAATGTAAATGAATCTGGTTCCTCTTATTATAATTGATGTTAATCAAATTAGTACAGTATGCATGATCAATAGATTTTTGATAGCTTACTGTTTAGGTTTCTCGAAGTTAGAACATATGAATAATAAATCGGTTAATCCAAGATGGATTAAAGAACTGGTTGTTTGATGAAAGAAAATCCCTTTTAGGGTTCTGAGTTACCATATTGCTTGTTTATGGGCCAAGATCCCAATTGATATGATGGTTGTTTTCCTACTTCTTATGTTGTGATGTGAGCCTGGAAGGCTGTTGTGATATGTGGGGGCAGGGAGGCCTACTAGTTGTGGTAGCAATTGACGCCTAGAGTGGAGATATGTATCAATTTATGCATGTGGGTGTTAGGGAAGACATCAGGGATGATGAAATGGGTTGGATGTGAATGTTTAGATGCTTGATGATTCTTGAGTTATTTATTTTCTTTACTTCCCCCACTGCTCAAGGTAGCTGTTCTTGCTTACCCTTCTTATGAAAGGGACTAAGATGTGTGGGGTATTCCATATTCTTTCTGTGTTTAGATTCTCAAGGGAGGATGGGTCTAAGCCCTTTATATAGGCGGAAAAGACTCGATGGGTAGTTCATCTACTCACCATGTTGATCCCCTTGTGTTTAGTAGCATAGAATGTTGTTCTAGAATTCTTTTGAATATGGAAAAGTAATGTTGTAAATAAATAATTGAATAAATGATGTTAACCCAAGGGGTTGGAGCTTGCTAGGATACAATGCTGAGGTTACAATTTTAAAGGGATAGTGGACTTTGGGTGTGATGCTAATGAAATTTAATGTGGAATTGTTAATGCTTAATTAATGTTTAAAGAATTAATTAATGTAAAGTGGAACTGATAAAAAGGGAATGAAGTAATGTAATAAATATTTTTAAATGGTTGTGTGCTTATAGGATACCTAGTCTTAGAAGTGGCAGCCGAGAGTCTGAGAAACGTTAGCTGTAGTTGATTCTAATACTAGGTTATGCCCATAGTATGGTTGTGAGCTATAGTATATTCTATACTTTTTGTGTTTATATATGCTACTCCACACTATAAGTTAGGGAAACTGACACCCCGAGGATTCTGAGCCCTGGGGGTGTTTTTTCCAACATTCTGGTGGGAGGATTGATGGATGACTACCCCCTTTGGCCCCTCTCTATTCTCTTAGTAGTTACTTGTGCTGGTTGGCACATCAGTTAGTTTTCCCTATATATGTGTGTAGAGGGTTTCAATAGATTGTGGTTATTCACACACATATATTCTGGATATAGTTTCCCATGGACTACTATAGATGTAATGTGTATAGGCTGTGATGGCTGGAGGATCCTTACTCAGTGTATGGGATATAATGGCTTGAGGTATAATACCCGATGTATGATAAACATTATACAAGATATGGTGGATCCTAGAAACTACCTCGTTACTTTTTTTACATGGCCATGGTGGTTTTGTTGCACAAGGTGCACATTGTGGTGATTTTCCCAGGTGTTTTCGGGAAATCCTTTTTGGAGAGAGATGCTTAGGACGTGCGACATTGGGGAAAAGCGGAAAACCAATGGGGAAGTAGTAGAGGGGTGCCCTTGATATTATTTATTATATTATATAATCTTGTATGTGTTACTTGGTGAGAGTATCCATGGTGAGGCTAGGAACTTAGTATACCTGTTTACATGACGAGTTAGTTTCACTTGTTGTTCACTATGCTTTAGCATGATTTCTTTAATTTTTCATGAGAGGCTTCGAGGAGGATCCTACTAGGTATACTGTTATACTCACCCTATGTGTATATAAACTATTTTTTAGGTTACTTGGAGCAGGTTGGAGATCAAGTTGGTTTCTAATAACTTGGGGTTGCAGGAGATGTTCGGGCTTGTGGTTGCTTCTGTTTTTACTTTCTTTTGGGTATTTGTAGTTTTTTCCCCTTTTCAGTTGTAGTAGTTTGCATGAAATTACATATTTTTACTTGGGATTTATTTTATATTACTGTCTGAGTTAGAGTTGGTTGGTGTCTATCTTATCTCTCTCTTCTGCAAGTGTTCTCTTAGAGGGTAATGCCTCCCATTTTTGTGTTTACTATACCCTCAGTGCTAGTTGCCAACCCGGGGCCTACTGGAGGTGGGACTCAGGAGTCATTATCTCCCTTCTCACATTTTCGGCCCATGATGGGTACACATTGTGAGGTGGGGGTCGTGACATATTATAAGTTTTGTACTTTGATGTATTAATGAAGACCATGGAGACATATGTTTGAGTTGAGGTAGGATATGTTGGGTGTGTCATGAGTAATATTTCATTAATGAGTAATCTTAGAAAGGATCTTTCTCTTCTATTCTTTAACAAAAGTTGATATCTAAGGATCTTTGATGGGAATGATATAGCCTAAATAAATCCACATCCATGGTGTTTTGTAGTAAATTTCATTTTTTGGGGAATGAAAATAATGAGGCATTGATCATATAGGTTGATGGCATCGGTATACAACTTAATTGATTAGAGATATCATGATAAAGATATTATAATACATGGTAAGAATATGCATGAGATATTATATCATTGTGGATTTAACTTATTTCTCTATGGGGATCTTGGAATGTTTCTAGATGCTAACATTGGACTTTGGGATGCTTCTCCTAATGCCACTAAGAAAGATTCTTAGAGGGTCACACATTAAGTGTATTCAGAATCTTAGTTAAATAATATTATTATTTAACAAGTTGATTAAATATTATTCTAAAACATGGTTTAATAATTATTCTTTTTTTTTTGATCTCATATATTCTATCACCAATTATTTGAGAAAAAATTTTGTGAGAAGAATATTAATTAAATATTAATTTATTATTTAGTGAATATAATATTTATTTATTTATGAGAAAATAATTCAGTGATATTTATTTATTAAATAAATAGTCAATATTCAAGGACTAATAAATATTTTTGGAGGAATGGAGGACCAATCTTAATGGTCCAATGAGAAATAGTATATATTAAATATTATTTTAATAAATAATATCTAATTTAATATGCAAGTTTAGAACATGTCAAGAAATAATATTATTATTATTATTATTATTGACATGGGATTTTGTAGAGATTATGGATATAATAAGGGTGTTGTGTAATTATTATTTTATAACCCTAGTGGTATGTAAACCCAGTTATATTACTTTCTTAATAGAGTCGATTCATTTTTTGTTCATAACAACATCTGGAGTGAATACTCTCGAATCCCTAGAGAGATCCCTCTCTAAGAATTCTCTCAAGAATATAGAGTGATTCTCTTCTACCACTGCTCTCAAGTTTAGAGAGATCGAAAAGAACCCTTCCTTAAAGATATTCTTTTGGTGATCAAAGGTGAATAACACAAGCATTAGGATCTATCGTGCTAGCACCCAAAGATTACTACAACGATGTTTAGAGGTTCATAGAATGCATTTGGATCACCACTGGAGGGAATATATTCTCAATTCCTATAATGAAATGATGGTATATTATATAGATGTTGTCAAAACCATCAATGAAGAGATAATTCCACACAAGGTAATTATTTAATTACTTAAATTTAATATATATAATATGTGATGACCTTGCACTTTGGTTCTGACATTTTCTCTCATTAATATTATTTGTTTTAATTCCATTGATAATGACATTTATCATCATGTAAATCTTGGATAAATCATCAATTATGATAAAAAACTATGTTGGGCATGCCCAGTCCAGCACTTCCATTGTGCCCAGAACCTTTACATGTCATATACATATAGAAGAAGGTAAAACGTGCTATTTTTTACAGACTTGAAATAAACACAAGAATTATATTAACTCATAGTAATATTTTTATTAATCATAAAAGAATCAAATTTCCTATACAATTTCCCAGAGGACTGATTTAAAACATATAATGATTTTTTTAAAAGGCATACTTGGTTAGGATTAAACTATTTAGAATAACCATCTAAAGGTTTCGTGTATAATTTATCATTAAGGTCACCATAAAGAAGGATATTTTCATATCCATTTATTCAATGTAAAAATCATAAAAGGTATAAAAGGCAAGAAATATCCATATAGAATAATGTTTTACAACTAGTGAAAATATTTCATCATAGTATATTCCTTCTCTTCAGAGGAACCCCTTGAAAACTAATCTAGCCTTAAATTTAATTTAATTTTCAGTATTGTTATCCTACTTTATTTTATAAATCAACTTGCATCTAATTACTTTAGCATTGGTGGGTCTATCAATGATATACCTAGTTTGATTTTTATTCAAGGGGTTCATTTCTTCATCCTTTTCAGTGATCAGCTGCTTGGAATCTTTGTAGTTGATAGATTTATTATAAGATTGAGGGCCATCATCTATAAGATACTTGGATACTTGAAAGGAAAATGAATTCATATCATATTGATTAAAATGAACATGAGGTATTTTAAACCTCCAAACTCTATCACAAGTCAACTAGTAATCAATATTTTTGTTATGAGGATCATTATCTGAATTTGAATATGAACTAGAACTAGATTTTGTTCAAGTAACAGGTTGAGTATCGTGTGCAGGAGGCTAAGTAGCAACCTCAAACTAGGTCAATGGTTGAGAATCATCAATTTCATCAATGGTTCAATGAACACTCTTGTGTGACCAATTTTGACTTTGGAGAACATGATTCATGAAACACCGCATCTATACTGATTATACACTTATGGTATCTGGGTTAGTCAACCCATATTCTATAACCCTTAATACCTTCAAGACACCCAAAAAGCACACTTAAGAGCTCAAGTTTCAAGATTATTAATCTTGACATGTGAATATGTGTTACACCCAAAGACTCTTAGGTGATTATAATAAATTGGTTTGTTATTCCATAGTTCCTATATGGAATTAAATCAATTATTCATAAAATGGAACCTTTAATTAGTACATTATCTTACCAGTAGCCTCTATATATAATGACTTAGACAGGTCTAAGAATGAAAGCATGATTCGAAATTTATCAAGGATATTTTTTAGGGGGTTCCCCTAATAGTTTGGTGTCTTGAAATTTCATTGGATTGATAGAACTGGATAAAATTAGTAGAGTGGTATTATAACCCATTATCAATTCTCACGGTCTTAGTTTTCTTTCCTACCTGATTTCTAATATGGCTTCCCCATGTTTTAAAGATTTAAAAAACATCATATCTATTTTTTTTATGTAAATCCAAACCTTTCTAGATAATTCATCAATAAAGGTGAAAAAATAGGAACCTACACCATGGTATGTGGTCCTAGATGGTCCCCATAAATTAGAGTGAATGTATTCTAAGGGGAAACTAGCTTTAAAAGAAGACATGTTAAAATCGAATCTCTTATCTTTACCCATTCTGAAATCTTCACAAAAAGGAATATTATTATGTGTGATGCTAGTTAATATCCCTTATTTATTGAGTTTCTAAAGACCCTTGGAGCTCACATGCCCCAATATCCTATGTCATAAAAAGGTATTATTAGTATTGATTACATATACACTATCAAACTATCTAGAATGGGTCTTCCCATTCAAGACATTCATACCATTGATAAGGGAACCCTTAATGATAGTTCTAAATCCATTATAGATTTTAAGAAACCTGATCCATACCTAAGAGTAAATACCTTTTGGTCTATAATTCCTAAAGATATCAGGTTCTTATGGAGTCCAGGAACCCACCAAACATATAACAAAGTGATGACAGAGTGTTCAAATAGTTATATTAGGATAGAACCTATTCACATAACATAACACATCCTATTATTACCTAAAATATCATATCCTTCTACCCTTTATATTAAATCATGGAATGACTCCCTAAAAGGAAACATATGAAATGAGAATCCAAAATCTAGGACCCACTCATGGGTGATTGCATGCCTGGATACATATAAAACCTCAGTAGTATCATAACCAGGATCTACTAAAAGGGATTGGTCAATGGGTTCTTTAGCCTCAAGATTTTGCATTGGTTTTCTACACTTGGGTCTTATATTCCCAATATGATCATATTTGTAACAAATAAATTTCTTATCCTTATATATAGACCTAAACTTGGGTGGTTTATTATTCATGGATTTATCTTTACTATAATATTTCTTCTTACCCTTGGTTTGTGCCTAACCCTTAGGAAAAGACTCTCAACCTCACCCTTAAATTTTGGTTTAGAATATAATTCCTTAGAAATCAGGGTGCATTTAAACTCTTCTAGGGTTAGTGAGTCATGAACATACATCATAGTCTCTAACAGTGTGCTATGGGAATTGTCTAGAAAAATAAAAAGAATTATTTCTTGATCCTCATATTCAACAATCACATTAATGTTTCTTAAATCAAATATGATTTTATAAAATTTGTCTAAATGGGATTTAATTGAAATACCATAAGTCATTTTAAAAGTAAACAAGTGATGTTTTTTATAAATTATAGTAAGAATTGAAGTTATCATGTAAAATTTCTATAAATTTAGTCATATTCCTATAATAGTACTTTCATAAGCAACTTCTCTATACACCTTATCAACTAAATAAAGCAGTAAAGAGCCATGGTCCTTAACAATAATGTCAATAGATACATCTTGGTATGAAATAGAGGTATGGCCATCTTTATAATGGGTAATAGTTGGTTTCTTTGGTCCATGAAAAATGTCAATTAACCACTACTGAATAAGAAGGTCCCTCGTTTTAATCCTCTATAAATTAAAATAATTGTCACCATCAAAACAATTATTTAATACTTAGTTGAATCCAAGTTTATTTTAAGTGTCTGATTCCATTTTGATGAAGAAAAAGTTAATATAACTCCCCCAAGAACTATCCATGATCAATGGATACACTTTTATTAAATTCATTATTTGAATCTGAAAGGTGTTTCATGGTTATAGTGATTTTGATTACAAATGGAAAAGAAGAGTGTACAATTAATATGAGTGTATAACACAAAATTAAAATATAAACTAGATTTTAATCAAGAAATAGATTTAGAAACAAATGTAAGTGAGTAGTAAAGATGGGAGAGAGATTTAACATGTTTCAGTCCATTTTAGACATACGTACATGCCAAGAGTACAACCCACACACAAATTTATTAATCTTAAAAGTAAAATTATACAAGAAACAATACAAAAAAATTATAAATAATAAACTAGAAACAATCGGAAACTCTATCTTCATAACTAAAAAATAAATAATATAAAATACTTATATGCTGAAGAGGGTGGATCTATGGCAGTCTTGTTATCTTCATTCCACTAGAATAGATGATTGTACAGCATTTGGATCCAAGGGATTAGTCTTTATTAGGTGCTTATGGATCACTCAAAAGGGGAACATGTCATTATAATGAATGGAAATTCTCAATGCTTTTCCATAATGACCTATGAGAGGTAGTCAAGGACGATGGCATGCTGGGAGATAATGTCACATGAAGAAGGCTCATTGTTATGGGATAGGGTTTCACCACAGAAAAGAAGAGTGAAAACTAGGAGGAATAAATCAAATCAAAATGATGAAGCATGGAACTGACAAGGTTGATGAATTACCTTGATAGAAATAGTGCCTTGAAATAGACCACCCAACCAAAATTCTCCACGCATAAGGAAGTTAAAATACTAAGTGAAAGAAGTACCCAAATCCCAAGCATGTGGAAGGTTAGGATCAAATCGAAATAAAGGTAATCAATGATCATGAGAGATCCCATGGGGGATCGGTGATGAGGTAATCCAAGAGAGAATGATCTAAGGTACAAACTAGGTAAACCATGCATAAGGACCCAAAACAAAAGGACCATGTAGAAAACCTAAAAACCAAGTGCGTAAAAGATTATTAGGAATTTCATTTAAATATAACAATAATAAATAAAATTAAAGTAGTTTTTAATTCATGCATAAATAGAATAATAAAAAAATAGTCAAATTTCATTATGAAAACAGTCAAATTCACATATATGTTGACATGATAATAAATAATAACTTTTGGATCTATTATTTTTTACACCACCTATCTAAATTTATCTTATATTTTATTTACTATTGTATAATTGTATTGTTTCACTGTAATTCTTTCCTTTGATTAGCATTGCGATTTATTCATGAAATATTCCAATTCTTACATATAACTTTTCATCGACACTTTGATATCAATTTTACAAAAAATTCAATTTTAATGTATATTAAGATCAATATTTGAATACCAACAACTTATCTTAGGTTTCTCTCTATGAATGTTCAAAAATAATCATTCTAGAGTTTCTTATTTTTTTCTCATGCTCTTAGGATTTATCTTTTCAACTTCTTGTGGGTTTTCTTCTTCCTTATAAGGGTTCACTATTATAGAAATGGATTTTAAAAGTGCTGGATAAATCCTTTATCAATTCTAAAAATGAATTATTGATCTAAGAACTATTAAAAGTGGGATGATTTTATCAACAGTTTTTTTATGCTTATAAAGGTTGGCTTGTTGTAGTGTGCTATTAAAATTTCATCACACTGTAGTATAAAATACACTTGTACGTAGAAAATTAATATTTTAATTGAAATAAAAATTACATCATAAATATAAGGAAAAAACTATATAATAAACATATAAAACATTGTTTTTTATGGTTACATTATCAAGTATTATCCCAAACATTCAAAAACAACATTAGTTTCATTATCTTTGGCACCTTATCCCCTCTCAAAAACGCCCAATCATGGTATCAATTTCTAAAAAAACAACCCAAATCAAGAAAAAGAATCAACCTATATAATAAAAAAAATATTATGTTATGAATTATATAAATAAATAAATTAAACATAAATATGAAATAATATATTAATAAAATGAAAATTTTAAATAAAAGGACACACTTGAAGTCATACCGGTCACACCGTGCATCAGATTGATTTGTTTTTGATTCCTACATGTCAAAAATTAATTAAGGATAATTTTACTAAATTATAAAACAATTGTAATGTGTTTACTTGGTTTTGAGTATGTAACATGTCTTTTTTATTAAAATGTCAATTAAACTTGATACCTGAAATTTGAGTCATACTGATCACATCATGTGTCAGTTTGATGTGATACTAATTATTAAACATTATAAATGACTTATGAATAATTTTCCAAAAGTATCAAGATAATATAATCATTTTTTCTCAATTTTCAGTGAGTGGCACATGTTTTAAACTAAATTGTAAATTTTAAACTGATAACAGACACATTGAGTCATACTAGAAACACTATGTATCAAATTGAGGTGATACTAATTAGTAAATGTCACAAATGACTTATGGATAAGTTTCCTAAAGTATCAAAAAAATATTAATGAGTTTAATTAGTTTTGAGTATGTGCCATGTGTTTTTAAATAAAATTTCAATTTTAAATATAAGGACACACTTTGAGTCATACCAGTCACATCGTGCATCATATTGATATACAATTGATTTTTACATATCACAAATAACTTAAGAATCATTTTACTAAATTATCAACACAATATGAATGTGTTTTCTTGATTTTGAGTATGTCATGTGTCTTTTTTACTAAAATGTCAATTTAAACTGAAAACACACACTTTGAGTCATATCGGTCACATAATGTGTCAGTTTGATGTGAGAATGATTCTTACATGTCATAAATGAATTATGAATCATTTTACTAATGTATTCAGATAATATGATAATTATTTCTCAGTTTTCAGTGAGTGAAATGCATTTTAAACTGATAGTGGACACTTTGAGTCACATCAGGCACACCGTGTATTGGATTGAGGTTTGGTCAATTCTTATACATCAAAAATGACTTATGAATAATTTTCTTAAGGTATCAAAACAATGTAATTGTGTTTTCTTAGTTTTTAGTGTGTGGTATGTGTTTTGAAATAAAATGTCAATTTTAAATAAAAGGACACACTTGGAGTCATACCAGTCACATCATGATTTGGATTGATGTACGGTTGATTCCTACACATCAAAAATGACATAAGTATCATTTTACTAAATTATTAAGACAATACAAATGTGTTTTCTTGGTTTTGAGTATGTCACATTTTTTTTTACTAAAATGTCAATTTAAACTAAAAACACGCACTTTGAGTCATAGTGGTCACATATTGTATCAGTTTAATGTGAGATTGATTCCTAAACATTAAAAATGACTTATGAATAATTTTATTAACGTATCAAGATAATAAGAGAATATTTTCTTGGTTTTTAGTGAGTGACATTCTTTTTGAACTAAATTTTCAATTTTAAACTAATAACAGACACTTTGAGCCATATCAGGAACACCATGTATCAGATTGAGATGTGTATGATTCATACACATCACAAATGACTTATGAATCATTTTAAAAAAGTATCAAAATAATATGAATGCATTTTTATATTTTGAGTATGTGAAATATGTTTTGAACTAAAATGTCAATTTTAAATAAAAATACACACTTGGAGTCATACCTAATACATCATGAATTGAATTGGCATGTGGATAATTCATACATGTAATAAATAACTTATGGATAATCTTCCTAAATTATCAATACAATCTGAATGTTTTTATAAATTTTGAGTATGTCACGTGTCTTTTTTACTAAAATTTCAATTTAAACTGAAAACACACACTTTTGAGTCATATCGGTCACATTATGTGTCAGTTTGATGTTGTAATAATTCCTAAATGTAAAAAATGACTTATTTATCAATTTCCTAAATTATCAAGACAATATAATCTCATTTTATCTATTTTCAGTGAGTGACACACATTTTTAACTAAATTTTCAATTTTAAATAGATAATGGAGACTTTGATTCATATTGGGAACAGTGTGTATCAGAATGAGGTGTGGTTGATTCTTACACATTTAAAATGACTTATGGATCATTTTCCTAAAGTATCAAAACAATATTAATGTGTTTTATTGGTTTTTAGTATAGGAAGTTTGTTTTGAAATAAAAATTTTATTTTCAATAAAAATCCACACTTGGAGTTATACCTACCACACCATGCATCAGATTGATGTGCAGATGATTCGTACATGTAAAAAATGACTTATGGATCATTTTACTGAAGTATCATAACAATACAAATACATTTTATTATTTTTGAGTATTTCTTGTGTCTTTTTTACTAAAATGTCAATTTAAACTAAAAACATGCACTTTGAGTCACATCAGCCACATTATGTGTCAGTTTGACATGATACTGATTCATATACATCAAAAATGACTTATGAATTGTTTTCCTAAAGTATCAAGATAATACAAGTTTGTTTTCTAGATGTTTGGTGGGTGACACATGTTTTAAACTAAATTGTTAGTTTTAAATAAATAACAGACACTTTGAGTCATACCGAGAACACCATGTGTCATATTGAGGTGCAAATGATTCTTGCACATCAAAAATGACTTATAAATAATTTTCCAAAAGTATCAAAATAATATGAATTTTTTTTATTGATTTTGAGTATATGATGAGTGTTTTGAAATAAAATTTTAATTTTAAACTAAAAACACACAATTTTATTCATACCAGACACACCTTGTATTGGATTGAGGTGTGGTTTATTCCTACATGTCAAAAATGACTTATATATAATTTTCTTAAAATATCAAAATAATATGAATGTATTTTCTTGGTTTTGAGTGTGTGATGTTTATTTTGAACTAAAATTTAAATTATAAACTAAAAACATCCACTTCGAGTCATACCAAGAAAACTATGTATCAGATTGAGGTATGATTTATTAAGTTGTGGATAATTCCTATATGAGAATGAACAACTTAAAAGATGTTATTGGCTCTATCATATCAGTCACACCATGTATTGGATTGAGGTGTGGAGGATTATTATACTTTACAAATGAATTATGAATTATTTTCCTAAATTATTAAAACAATGTGAATTTTTTTATTTATTTTGAGTATGTAACGTATGTTTTGAACTAAAATGTCAATTTTAAACTAATAACATAAACATAGAGTCATATTAGTCATACCATATATTGTATTGAGTTATATTTTATTCTTATACATCAAACCATGTTTTTTTATTCTAAAATGCATTCAACATTCAAATTTATCTAACAATATTATTGTTTGATAACCTGAAATGTTGAATTCATTACATAATAAAAATAAAAGTACATCATCATGAGTGAATCATCCTTGTTGAGTGTCTATTTATAGTACATGAGTGCATCATGAGTGTATCATCATTCTTTGTGACCTCTATAAAAATTAACAAAATAAGCATCAAATAAAAATGATAAGGAAATTAACTAAAAAATAGATAAAATGATAAGAAAATTCACTAAATAAGTAGTAGTAAGTCACCTCTTCAATATGTTTATATAAAATCTAAAACCATATATTCTTCCCATTAGTTTATAAAAATATATATTTCCTCTTGTGAATACAAGGACTGTCTATAGTCCTAGTAGTACTAAGGAAATATAAATAAATAAACTATAAGTAAATATTTTAAAAGAAATTGTAATTATCATCGAAAATACCTCTTCAGGGATATTAGTTTTTTGATGGAATACGATATATTTTATAAATTTGAAAATATAATAACCACAATATTTTATATTATTTTGTTATAGGCATTGTAGAAACATTGAGAAAAATAATCAATTTGTTTTGATATATGTTTTGATAGTGGAATATTTTTATATATACCCTAATATTTATCCATTTGTAAAAGTTTATAGGATTTTTGTTCTCAATGATTTTCATCATTCCATGGTCTTTATGATATTTAAAAATCACCCTATCATAACATAATTTTCATTAAAACATAATATAAAATGTATAAATTTAAGTTTATTTGTAAAATGTCTCATGTGATATATTACAAATTGATAAACGTCATCATGTGTGGTCGTTTTTTTGGGTATCCATGCATTGAATCTAGAAAATAAATATGTGTAATATCAAAATTGATTGCAATGATTAACTAATTCTACCTAAAATTGAATAATTAATATGATGAATGACAATATATTTGATATGATTAAATTTTAGATTTTTACCCTTACATCATGGGTATTAATAGTGGTCTATCATTTGTAAGTTTTGTTTCAAACATTGTGGCCAATTTATCCACTATTAATTTATATTTCTTTGGTTCCAATAAGAATTTTTGTGTAGAAGTGATGTGAGGACAAATGAGTCCAAATTTTTTTCATAGGGCTTTTCCTTAAAATAGTATTGATATATATGCCTACAAAAATTATGAATAGTATTCAATCATAATTAATATATTAGATTATCTATTAGAAAAACAAATCATGAAAACACACCACATGTATACATTTAAAACTAATACTCCTATCCATTCATGCATGAGGATTTTATTTACATTCTCAAGACCTATATATTCTGTAATGGCCTCTATGTGCATATTTTCTTCAAAATAAATTGTGATCATATCACTACTTGCTAACATTGTATCCACATAAACCTTTAATGTTAGTAAATGTGGAATCTAAATGGGTGGGGTTAAGGTAATTTGTTAATATCTATTGGATTGTTTTGTTGATCCTTTAGATTATTTTTATTAGACCTTATGTTTCACCCCTTGTCCTTTTATAATAAAATACATTGGTTCAAAAAAAATCATTAATTGTTAAAGTTTTTTCATGAAAAATAAATTGGAAATGAATATCCCCTTGTCAACATGTTTATTTACAAGATCTAATGGCCATGCTATGAAAGTTACATTAGCTTGTTTGACCGTATGAATATTTTCATCATAAAATGGAACATGTATCTAGACACTTGGATCTTGAGCTACATCAATCCCCACTATAATATAACCTATTGTAAATTTTTTTTTTGTAGAATATCACCTTGGATATTGTACATGGTAACTCTCATAACAAAGAGATGGTTGGGTGTTAACATATATAAATCAAAATAATTTTCACCCTGTATAATATCAGTACAGAAAAGGTATCGGTGTCTACCAAATTAACATTTCATAGAAACAATTATGAAAATATTTATTACCTCTTCTAAGATATATCTTTGAGGGGAATGGATCACCTCAAAGCTAGTGGGGTTGGGGGTCTTAATGTAGTGGTTGTTCTTGTGTTGTTTCTTATCTTTAATTCCTTCCCATAACATTTTCTAACAAATATGATAGCTAATTATGTTTTTATTCTAGAGCAGTTAATTATGCCTAAGACTCTTATATTTTCTTATCTTTATCCCCTATTCATTTCTTTTCTCAAAATATGTTCAGGGTGGCACCCTAAAACATTCACCTCTGATGTGTCCATACTGTTTTGGTCGCTTCAAGGCCACTGATTGTAGTTTTTCATCAGGTATAGCTGATGATGATTCTTATGTATAATTTAGATAATAAAAATATAGAAAAATAAGTGATCATTATTATTTAATGCTGATTTAAATCAAACCAAATTTTTATTATGTCATATATACACAAGATTTCCACACTTTTTGTGTGTTTTCATCTATAAGTATCTCATCTTTATTTACATGTGCCTCCTTCCATAGTACATGATGTGGGATGGAAGTGGATTTGGATTTTGATTCATCAATCTTCATATAAATGAAGTAACATAATTATGTTTTTGTTTCATGTCACATAAAATTATTATGGTAGATTTAAAATACATAACATTTTTTCAAGTGAAACGTACCCCATCCTTGCTTTACAGTAGGGGTACATTAGTTTTTATACTTGTTTCTTATTTTTAGTACTCATTTATTGTTTCATAAATTAAAAATTCCTAATCTAAGTGATTAGTACATGTATTTTCAAGCAATGTATTACCAGTTACAATGTACTTAAAAATATGTCTCCTCACGGAGACCAATAAACACATCCCATGCTTATTGATTTATTAGGTGTGCATACATATGTGGTGGGTGTGATCTTATTTTCCCACCAAAATCTTTGAGATAATACCTCATAAGAATTATGTGAAAGCCATTATGAGCCTTTCTAGTGATAATTAATACAAATATCATTTGGGATTCATCTACTATAAATGCACTCTACAATGGATAATGAATAGTAAATCAATATTTCAGTATTTTGTTTTTTAGTAAAATAAAAAATATATATTATACTGTTAACCTAATATCATCCCAAATTAGTGTCTTAATCACAATCACAACATTGTTTCATAAATTTACATCAATTGTTAAGCACATGTGAGTAGTGATACCAATGTAACTACTGAAGATGGCCTTATTGGGGTTAATTTAATAGCCATGTGCATTCCATCTAACCTCAAATTTCATGTCTTTTTTTCTCTCCTTAATAATTTTTGTTAACATTTTCATGCTATGGAACTCCTATTTTTTCAGAGACATGGGTTGTTCACCATCTACCATTTCCTTGGATTCAATATCGTCAATATTTTGTTCTTATGGATTGGTAGCATGGACATGTTTAGAAGGTTGTTGTTCTAATGTATGGGGAGCACCGTCATGTTTATAAACTTGTTGTTTTTCAGTATTAAGAGCATTGGAATGTGCATAAGTCAGTATATATAGAAGTGGTTGAATATTTAATTTAGATTACATAAATGAAGTAGTTAATAGATAATAATATGAGGTAACACAATTTATATTAAAAAAAATAACTTTATTAATGAACTCTATTTTTTAAAGGTTAGAGGGATTTGAACCCTCTATTGAGTATAGAAATACCTTCATTATGGTATCCTCTAAAATAAAAGACCTCATCTACATTGGGACCTCTGAAAAATTATTGCAACTTTATAATGAAAGATTCATCCTCAATTGAATTGACATTTGGACCTTCAGTGGTTTTGGTTGATAACAGAACAATTAACCACTTTAGGTTTGTAGGATCTGGAACATAAAATACTTATACTACTTATAATTACATTATAAACAATTTATCTTTATACCATTCCTTACTAAAATCCAATTTCATGAATCCCAATTCATCTATTCTAACACCAATCATGTTATCAACCCACTTGCATTGAAAAAATGGAACTTGAAATGTTTTATAATCCAACTCCCATATTTTTTAATGATTCCAAGGTATGAAATATTTGAATAAATTGGATTTCTATCCTTGGTACCAGATACATGCATCACTTCATCCATAATTGTAACATAGCTATTTTGTATGGTTCTGCGTTCATCATATTCATTTGTATAGAACATATAATAATTAATTACATAACCATTATAAGATAATACATACACACTTGGTCCTATGGATAGAAATCAAATTCATTCTGAAATTGAATATGGATTTTCAGTTGATACCTTAAAAATATGGTCTCAAAACCATCCTATAAATACTTGCTTGTGTGTATTTGATATCTAGCTTTCATCCCTTGATAGATTCAGATGCCTAAGAATTAATTTATGGGTTTTGATATATGAGGTAGCCTATAAAATATTATGCATAACATAAAGGTGGGCCTTATCCCACTCTATAATAGTAATTGTGAAAACATCTATTCTAGAAATTCCTTCACCCATAAGCCACCCAGTGTAATGAGATTTCAGAAAACCAATGTTTTCCACATCGGATAGGTAGTTGGTATAGAATTAAATAGCTTTCTCAACAACATATAACTCTATAATAAAACATTCTATATGAATTTTATTTTTGACATACCCTTTCAAAATCCCCATATTCCATTCAATGGGATACACCCATCTATAATATACAGGAAAACGTTTTTTAATCTCTCTTTCTAAGTGAACCCGTCAAGTGAACCATCATATCAAAAAATGTTGGTGGGAAGAACATCTCCAATTTACATAATATTATAGAAATTTCCTTTTCCATATTAGAAATTTCGATAGGTCTATAACTTTACTACATATAGCTTTTAAAAATAAATAGATCTTGGTGAATGTATAATTAACATTCTTAGGGAAAATGCAACATAAATCTATGGGAATTAGATCTTGCATAAACACATGACAGTCATGTGATTTCAAACCCTTTAACATTAAATAAATCATTGACATGATATTCTTGATATTTGATGAATACCACTTTGTAACCTTTACATTATTCAAGAATTTGAAAAACTGATATCTCTCTTTCCTATAGTATAAACATCTAGAGGAAGAAAAGTCTGTTTTTCCTCTTCATTGGTGCCAACTCTTCCTATATTATCATGTCAATCATATCCAACCTAGCCTTAATTCCATACTTTGTTTTTAAGGTTCATTTAGTAACATTCCAATGATGTTATCACATACATTTTTTCAAAATGTGTAATATCTAGAAAATTCCTGATGTACAAACAATTTTAGTATAGCAATTAAAAAAACTAATCTTTTTTTCAATCAGTTTTTATAAGGTTTTTCAAAAAAGGTTTACCAAAAGCAATGTCTATATATTTTATTTTCTCAAATAGTTGATCGCCTATTAGTGGAGATGGTTTTGTATGTTATTTTGAACTCCCATCGAATAATGTTGTCCAAGATCGGTACTTATGTCGTCAGGGTAGAAATATATGATATCATATAAACACAGTCTTTGATGAATGTTTCAACCTAATTAATTGTGAACCTTTTTCATAAATAGGATACCCTTGAGTTCCCTTAATGATATATCTTGAAAATTTTCCATAAGAAATAAAGACATTTATCATCCCATACAACATGGATCTCAATGTGAAATCTTCATTTATGTAAGCGTCATACAATGTAACACCTGGATCCCATAATAATTTCAAATCTTCAATAAATAGATCCAAATAAACATCAATATCATTACCCGATTATTTTGGTCCTGATATAAGAAGAGATAAAAAAATGTATTTTCATTTCATGCAAAACCATGATGGCAAGTTATAATTTACCAACATAGTCAATCATGTACTTTGAGTACTGCTTTGAAAACCAAAAGGATTCACTCCATATATAGATAGAGGAAGTTGGATATTTCTCATCTTGTTTCCAAACTTAGGATATTAGTGATCAATTCTCTTCCATTGAGGAGAGTCTGTCGGGTGATGAAGTTTTCCATCTTTATTTCTCGTAATTTTGTTCCATGTAAATTGTCTTATAGTCTCATCACTTCTATATAGGTTCCTAAACCTTGGAATGATTGGAAAGTACCATACAACTTTCATAGCACCTGATTCATCTTTCTTGTATCAAGAAGAACCACACTTTGGGCATTTTTAATTGATTTTTGGTCCTTGAGAAATGGTATACAGTCATTTGGACATACATGTATTCTTTCAAAGATCATACCCATTGAACATAGCATTTGTTTTGTGTCATATTTTCGGAAAGGAAGCTCATTTTCTTCTGGTATCATATCATTCAATAGTGAAAATAGTTTAGTAAAACTGGCATCACTCCATCTTTTACCAACTTTTAAATTATACGGCTTCAGTATGGCTAACAATGTTGTATATTTAGTACAGCCATCATACAATGGTGTCTCTACACAACTATTTAACTTCTCAAACAATTTTGGACAATCACAAAGTTCATCTTCAATTATCATTTTCAATTCCTCAATACGATGTTCATCATCATTCACACCTTTAATTGCATCCTCGATATGGTATTCACCATTATCCACACTTATAATCATATCATATGATCCATAAAATGCAGTCTTATCCCATTCACTAGTTACATTCAATTTTTTCCTCATGTTTAGTCCAACATTTATAACTTCAATCTATTTTTTGACAGATCAAGTGTTCTTATAACTCCTATAGACTAATTAGTCTTGAATAACAACAGTGTAAACAAGGAAAAATGATTTGAGAAGGGTCATATGCATGATCTTTTGTAAACTTGATGAACTCTTTCATCCCCATCCTCATATTCTTTTTTCATACACTTGGAATCCATCCATTTTTTATTCATATTCATCCAATTTGATTCGGTAATATTAATATTCAACAAAATAAATGAAACATAAAAATCATTTCATAGAAAAAGATCACATTATGATTAAAATATTAGTGTAAGGTAAGATTATTAATGGTTATGATTTTAAAAAAATAAATCAGTTTATTAAAAAAAATTGGCTTTCAAATCAATCCAAAAAAAATTATATTAAAAGGGCCATAAAAGTTATTTATTAGATTTATAATATTATGGTAAAATATAGGTTTTATAAATTTTAAAAATTTCATAAAATGTAAAATATTATTTCATAAATATTTGTTTGATCAATTAAAATGTTTTATAAAATTATATGTCTATCTTATATATTTTAATGTAATTAAAGTCACTATTTTGGAAAAAAAATATTATTCACTATTCATTTAAAAATCTATTATTTTAGAAAATAAAATAAAATAATTCAAAGTTCATTTTTCCCATGATGAATAAAAAATAGAGTAATTTTATTATATTCAACTTATATAAGCTATAAAAATATTTTTTTTAGATATAAGTTCTTAAAAATCAATAAAAACAATTTTTTGAAAAATAAAACTTACGATTTAAAATGTCAAATGTGGGTTTGTAAATTAAAAGTCATTTTTTAAAATAATAAATTAAATTTTAAAATATATATTTATTCTTATAAAATGTTTTAGTATTTTAAAATTCTTATTTATATAATAAATTATACAAGTTATTTATAAAAATTGTATTTTACACTATTCACCTGAAAATCAATCTTTTTAGGAAAAATACAAAAAATTCATATTGAACTAATATTGAAATTCTAAATCGAAAAATGATTTTTATTATTTAATATTAAATTTCTTAAATTTTATATTTTAATACTTAATTAAAATTATAAAATACCATGAGAAACTATATTTATACAAAAAAAAAAATTTAACATACAAGTTGTTCTCATTCTCAATGTCTGCAAAATGCTAATAAAGGAAACATTGATCAATTAATATTTAATTTTATTAATATGATAATTTAATAATAATATACTCATTTTTATTTAATAAAAAGTATAATGCATAGTAGATAGATTCTTAAATATGATAATTAAATAAATTTGTATAAAATAAATTTTATATATATATAAACAATATATTAATATTTTTCATAATTAGGTTAATCCTACTCATTCCTATTAATTGAACAACTAATTCTAATTGGTCTAAACATATCACTTCTTCTTTTTAGTATGGTATAGCATGTGGAGCTGGCTAACAAATATATTTGACTTAATTATAGGAAAAATATACTAAAATATCAGTTCATTATACTACTACAAAACCATAATAAGCAGCGGTAACCTATCAACGCTAGATAAAAGAACTGATACAGAAAATTTTTATCAGTGATTTTTTAAGTGCCGATAAAGAACACCCTTTATCAGTGCTTTTATCTAGTTTTGATAAAGGGTTGTACCGCACAGCCATCCCACATTAGACTTCTTACTTATTAGTGTCACGCTTTATAAGTCTAGGTGCCCTACTAACACAACGTGTCATAACAGCAGGGGATCGACACATGCATACACATCTACACACATGGGCCACACATGTCTGGTCCTACCTAACTCGACCTACCTGCCCGCATTCAAACTTATATATATCCCGACCTTGCTCCCCATTCGCGCATATACACAGCTCGACCCACCTTCTCATGCAGGCCTAAACACGACCCCCAATTTTTTATATACTCTAATAAAAATAAAAAAACACAAGCATTAAAAATATTTAAAATTTTGAAATAATTAAATGTATAAAAATTAAAAATGAATAGATTAAAAAATATTTAAAATATATTAATTAAATGATTATTAGTAAATTTAATATATATATATATATATATTATAAATATTAATAAATAATAGATATTAAATATAGATATATAAAATGAATAAATTTAAATAATTAAATGAATAAAAATTAAAAAATGAGTAAATTAAAAAAATGTTAAAATTTTTATTAATTAAATAATTATTAATAAAAATGAATAAATTTAATATACATATATATAAATTATAAATATTAATAAATATTATATATTAAATATAGATATATAAAATGAATAAATTGTAATAATTAAAAAAATTAAAAATAATAAACTACAAAATTATTAAAAAAAATATTAATGAAATAATTATTAATAAAAATTAATAAATTTAATATATATATATATATATATATTAATTATAAATAGTAATAAGTAATATATTTTAAATATAAATATATAAAATGAATAAAATGTAAAAATGAAAAACATATTAATGTCTTATTTATTTTTAATGGTTTTTATACATAATTATTCATTAATATATTTAATATTTTTAATATAGAAATATATTCATGTATATTTATGTATATAAAAATATATAAAATATTTCCTAAAATATGATTTATACTAGGAATGGTGTGAACCATGGATTAAAACTCATGGTCTTTGAAAATTTACTATTAAAAGGGAAAGTACACGGGCAAAGAGAAAGGGGTTGCAATTCTGAAGGTTGGCACAAAAAACACCGCCAAAAAACAAACGATCATTCAAAAATCACTTTTTTTATGCTACCCCCCTTCCTCGAGGGTCACCCCGACCTCTCAGGTGTCTGTCTCTCATCCATTTCTTAGGAGTTTGTCAAGTATCATCCTGATCATCTATGCCCAATGAATCATCTTCCTCATTATGAGGCTGAATGCCACTAGTGAAATCATTTTTAAATATCAAGACAGATCTGTAACACCCCAATATTTTATGAGAAATATTATTTTTAATTTCATTGATGCCTTGTGTTGTACGCTACACCAAAATTAGATTGCACTATATGCAACATTGTATTATCTTGTATTATACGCAAACACTATTTTTGGTTTGTGTTGCACGCAAGAGCGACCTTCTTGAATAGCGTGTGTTGTACGCAATACTGAGTTACACTAAACAACGATATATTGTTAAAATATTATTATGAACTAGACGTTATGAATATTAGTAACTACATTTTGAATTTGATGACATTATAATTCATTTTACACATTTTATAGAACATGGTATGAGAACAAAATAAATTTTCCGGGTAAAATAAGTATTTAAAAAAATGCAGTTTTGCCGCCTTTTGATGACACACCAATTTTAAATCTAATTTTTTAAAAGTTTATAGGTTCAATTTTTCAAAATAAAATTATTCTTTTGAATCAAGATATAAAAATTTACATTGGTTAAAGTTTTGATATTTTTCTGACAATGTTCTTATTTTGATGAAAAGTAAAAACACGCTAAATTTTACTTAAAAACAACTTTTTTCATCGAGATAATTTATATGGTTAAATTATAATAGTAAATTGTTTTAAAGTATAAATAAAATATATTTTTACCATTTAATATAATGTATGTCATTAACATTAATTTTACATTGAATTTGTAGGTAAAATCAATTCAATCTTTTGCGATGTTCTAAACAAAAACTCTTTTTTTCAACAACGGGATTAATTTTAAATTAATTACTGAAACTTCTGTGTTTTGAATTTGGAAAAATGGATTCCATATTTGGAATTATTAGGTCCAAATTATGTTAATATGCTACTTTTTTATTTTTGGGCATTATGAATAGTAACTATGGTAAATTTTATTTACCACAGTTAAAGGTAAATTGGGTAATTAAGGGTAAAAATAATATTATAAAATTACCATAACACTTGTCTTAATATAATTGGATGATTAAATTTCGTCCTAAAATATATTTGGGTCAAAATTATATCTATTATAACCCACTTTTATGTGATTAAGACCTTTAATTTATTTTATTTAAATGAAAGTGAAATATGTCTCACTCAAACTTTAATAGTTAAATTATTTTTAATATAAGGTTATACAGAATATAAATTCAGTTATAAATACTCATTTGAAATCTAAAATGTTTTTATTTATCATGGTAATTTATTTTTAATTTTTAAGAAATATTTAATTACCTAAATAGCTTATACATTAATGATGCAAAAATTATTTATTTAGTTAAAAATCAATAATATAGTTTTTATTCAAAACATAATACCCATAAAAGGCCCAAAAACCTGACCAAAACTTATTGGTCGTATACATATAAACCCTAATCATCCAAATATAGAATTTTTGACCATTTTTAGCCTTATAAAAGCGATTATGACACTTATATTATTTTATTTTAAATGATGTCAAATTTGTCACCTTCATAATTTAATAAACATAACATTTTAAAAGTTGGGTGTTTCAGAAGATAAATTCAATTAAAAGTATTCTTATTGAATATATTAGATTTATATTCATCATAATATTTTATTTATAATTTTTATGCAGCAAATTAGTATATTAAATAATTATACAAAAATGATGTAGTAATTATTTTATTAAGAGAAATATCAAAAAAATGGTTTTAAAAATATTAAAATAAATATTATATGAACTAATTAATATTCTACACTAATTTTATAGATTAATATGACATTTTATGAGTCTATTTAATATTTTCTTTCGAATATATACTCTGTGTGGATTTTATTTAAATTCAAATAAATGAATAGTGTCAAAATTGACACTATTGTTATTTTATAAAAATAACATATTATAAAATTGTTTAAAAATCACAAAATTATTTAAAAATTATAAATTGAAATTTATATGGTCTAAAATGTTATAAATTATTCAATTATGGAAAATTCACAACACATAAGTAATTATTTATAATAATTTAAAATTTAGAATTTTATTACCACAAATAAATTTAAACAGATTAAATAAGGATAAATCAAATTGATAAGGTTTAAAATAAATTACCAACATGTCTAAATCTTATTGGTTGATTCTATTACAACCCTATATCATCTAAGATTCATATTTGAGTCATTTTTGGAGGTTTTTAAGTGGTTTATGAGTTTATTATAAATTAATATTTTAGAGGTTTCCAAAAGTAACCTTCTCCTCTCTTATAAAAGGGCACCTCCTCCCTCTACTCCTCACACCACTTTGAGCCTTGAATCTTGTCCAACCCCTACCCATTTCTCTTCTCCACTTCCCTAGAAACATACTAGATGTCCTGGTCTTCTTCAAAGACCAACCTTAGTGCCCTAAGAGGAGGTTTGGAATAGGTGCGTTGAAGAAGAGGTAATATCATTTACCGATTCTTTCAATTTATTTCTTATTCTACTTCCTCTTATTTATTTGTTTAATTATAAAGTAATAAAATTGGTATCACTCATATAATTATATTTTATTATAAATATTAAACAACCCCATTTCACCTTCTACACATCCTACGAAAAACGAAATCATCACGCGTGCGTACGTACGGAATACCGTCTCCACGTCGTGGTGTAATTTGTTTTCCACCACCCCCTTACTTGGATGGGTATAATGGTGTAAAGAATAACTATATATTATTATTATAGTATGATACTAATTATTAGATATTATATCATCAACTTCAATTCCATTCAATAATTATGAGAATGATATCATCGCTTGTGTGTACGTACGGATTACCATCTCCACGACGCGATGAGATTCATTCTCTATGTTAACCATTCAAGAATGAATATAAAGTATATATAATAAATAATCACGAAAAATGTGACATAATAATGATACTAGATTTATTTATATATCATTTACTTACTTCCATTAAATTTAATAAGGAAATGAAAACAACGTTCATGCGTACGTACAACCTATTGTCTCCATGAACGGTGTATTTCATTCCATTTATCGATCTATCATATATATTTATATTCTGAATATATATTATATATAAATCATGTTTTACATTATAGAATTAATTAAATCATGATATATGTAATAATATCAAGAACAACAAGTCCAAACACGTACGATAAATGAAACGATTTTACCCAAAATGTTTCTTTAACGTGGAATTGACAAAAAAACGGGTAATATAAATTCATAAGTGAATCATATATGATATCATAAATATTATTATGGTTCTTCTAAAAGTTAATAATATGTTTAAACCCACTATACAGGAGTTTTGGACATGTACGGAAGAAATTGGACCTAAGGTAAGGGATAATTATTCCAATCTCTTTCTTATCTGAGATTGTTTATTCATAAGTATTTACTGGGGTTATGTTTATCGTCCATGTTCATGTTTTATAAAAATGTTTTCATAAAGTGTTTACTATTATTCCATGTATGTTTAAATTCATGTTTCCCCTTTTGGACTTTTACTATGTAGTGTGTAAGGAATCTTTCTTTTTTTTACCATACATGGTACTTTTTGACTTTCTGGAAAAAGTACAAGGAGAATGTTTTTTTTAACTTATATGGCATGAACGGATTTTTACGGCTTAATAACACCTTATTTCCATGAATATTATTCTACAATATTTCATGATTATTTTCAACAAAATCCTTTTCTTTTAAAATTTCATGATATTTTTAGAAAAGAAGATGATTTTAAAGAAGAAATGATATTTTCTTCAAGAATTCATTTCAAGTGTTTTATCAAAACTATTTCCCATATAAGATGAAATTATTTAGTATGATTATGTTTCAATTATAATGTCTCTATTATTTACATGGTTTGATTTTTCTTATGATGAAATGATGTCCATTTGTTTTATATGGATTTTGTTATCATGGAATTATTTTTATGAAGTACTTTTATCTTATATGGATTATGTTATGATGGCATGATGTCTAAGAATCCCATTTTTATTACATAGGTTATACTATGATGTATGATTTATGATTTTGTGGCACAAATAAGAATGGTTTCATTGTGAGATGGGTGGGACCTATATCTCCCTCCAATGAATTGGTTAAAGATTTATATATCATGAGATAAACATGGCTGGAACGAAAAGTAAATCCGGTTCAGTAATACAAGGATGGAATGGCAAGTAAACTCAGTTCAGTAATGGACTTTGTCCACTATGATGGTCTTGGCAGAAATGCCTTGGATACTATGGAAATCATATCATGTGCTTAATGGTTTTCTACAATTACATGTTTTATTCCTATATTATTTTATCATGATTAATGTTCCTTTGTGATCTATGCCTTACGTACTACCAAGATTTATTTCACAACTCAAGATTTTAATGTTTAAACATTATGTTCATGTTTTTAAGTTCAAACATGTATGATTTGTTTTATTTTCTCCATGTTTTCCCTTACTGGGAATTTTAGCCCACCCTTTTTATGTTTTCTTTTCCCCAGGATATAAAGAAAGGTTTTAGGTAAGAAAACAAAAGGGAAAGAGCTTTATGGGAGATGTTGAATATCTTTCACCATGATTATAAGATTGTGTTCCAGGTTTCCAAAGACACTAAACTATTATAGTCCTTGGATGTCTATTTTTGTTATGTATTAAGTATTATGAAAAAGTAATATAATGTCCATGTACGTCAAGTTTGGGTCTCTACAGTTGGTATCAGAGGAAAGGTTTAGTTAACCTTTGGAAACTAGGATGCGAAAACTTTAGTGAGATCCCTAGAGATATTTAAAAGTTATGTCTAGGGATGTCCCTAAGGTTAAGTATTAGTATAGGTTATAGTCTTAGAATTACGATTATAATAATATAATTAAACCTAAGATGTAATATATTGAAGGTACTCCCCCTTTATTATGTTATTTTCCTAGCACGATTTTTTCCTCTCACACTAATCTTTTTGGGTTTTATACGATGGATGGAACCCTAAGGAACCATGTTGATCAATGTAATAAACAATACAATGATTTTCCTCTTGAACAAACCAATTTTGTGGGAGATGGAGTGAAAAATATTATTGCTATACTTACACAAGCTATGAATCATTTTGGACTTCCAAATGAGCAGAGAAGGAAACAATATTCTATTGAGTCCTTCATGAGGTAACATCCACCTTCTTTCAGTGGGTCTTTTGATCCACTTGTTGCTGAACAATGGATCAGTACCATTGAAAATATATTTTCCATACTTCACTGTTCAGAGCATGAAAAAATCATTTTGGTTGTTTACCATTTAGAAGGTGAATCAGACTAGTGGTGGACTCTAATTAAGAATACAAGTCCCGAAGATGAAATTGAATCCATGGAATGGGATGAGTTCAAGAACTTGTTTTTCAATAAGTAATTTCCTCTTATTCTTAAAACAAAGATGGAAAAGAAGTTCCTTGAGCTTAAGAAAAAGTATGATGAATCTGTTGGTATATACGAATAAAATTTTACAAGGCTTTCAAGGTATGCATTTGGATTTATCATCTAACCAGAAAGTAAAGTTGATCGATTATTCAGTGGCTTAAAACCAAATATTAGAAGGTCATTAGCTATAAAAGACTTCAGTAGCTATGAAGAAATTGTGCATTGTTCTATCAAGGTAGAACTGGAAGTCGGTGTAACATATCCATCTCATGGTTTTGACAAGAAATGAAAGATGGAGTTCAAGGAAAAATCTCAAAACAATGGTGAAAAAAAGACAAATGTTCCATTATGCTCAAAGTGTGGAAAAAAGCATGGTGGAGATTGTCTTAAAGGGACTAGAATATGTTTTAAGTGTGGAAAAGAAGGTCATCGAGCAGTTGAGTGGCAAAGTAATGGTAAAAAGGTAGCTAATCATGTTAATAGAGAAAAGACTATAGAGAACGCACCACCAACACTCCAATGCTACAAGTGAAAGGAAATGGGAAATTATGCTAACCAATACCCTAATACAAGGGTTAATGATGATCAACATAAACAACCTCTTAAGGCAAAGGGCAAAGTAAAGTCACATGCAATCACTATTGGTGATGTTGAATATAACAATGAAATTTTGGAATGATTAAGTGTTTATGTAATGGGATTCCAAAATAGTGTTATGGAATCTCATTTATAGTATCATGGAATATTGGAATATCTATGTATTGGTTTTCAATAATTGTATGGTACCAGTAACCATGAAAAGTGATTGAAATATTTTTAGAAAGCACCTAATATGCGCATAATAAAGGGATAAGTAGATAATGAAATGTTTGATAGTATTAATGAACTCATGACTGATATAAGGATAAAGTGATATCATGGTTTGAGTATATAGAAATTTTGGGATTTTGGTATGTGGAAAGAGTTGGCTTTTGACAGAATTCGTGTTTTCACAAAGATTATAAGTCAATTAATGTTGCAAGAGAATACATGATTAAGGAATTCACATGTTTGGAATGTAACCAACAAGATATGTCTTATGATATATGGGGGATAAATGATGGTATTCACATGCTTGGTAGATGACCATTCTAGTAGTCATTTTCTTTATACTCTGAGATTAGACAAAAGTATTTTCGATAAGCCTAAAGGTTGGAATGGATTAAGTTGTACATCAGATAGTATTGTTCAAGGCTAGAACTTTTTGATATTATGATAGCATAGTTTTAGAAAAAGGATCACCCATAGGATGGGCGACAACCCGTCGCATCAGACAAGGATGCGAGAATCGAACACACAACCGATGTGTGACGGGCCTTTATCGCCTATCACTGGCCTACAGAAAGTCCCTGGTTTGTATAAATTAGTTTTATTTTATTAAGTGGTGTGATATATGAAGTATAAGTCCATTTTTGGATCCATATATGATTAATATCACCATATATGGACTTATGTATATTTAATAACTTTTGCTAACCTTTTTGTTAGAGACAGCTGGAATGACCCATCATTCTATCACATGATCTACTAACACTTCATGAATGAAAAATTCTACTTCATTTCTTTAAGATGTGAAGTGGAAATTGTTCAAGTAATGACCAACGGTGAGATGTTACCAAAATCAAGTAAGTATTTATTTTAATTCAAATTCATCAACCTTAGGGAAATGATCTTGAAAACCAAAAATGTTTTCCTAGTACCCTCATATCTGATGAATTATATGGTACCATAGATCATCACAAATTAATGGATTTGTGATTTTTGTCTTTTTCATAGTCATGTTCTCTACCACTCTCCATCAGAACTTGATGGTTAGATTTCTCTTCCATATCCATATTTTCACCTATGTTCTCCTCTGTGGAAACCCAGTGATGAGTTAATTTGGGTAACCGTTACGATTCATACATTAGTTTTTAAAATTAAGTTTTATTATTCCATTTTACGATGTGGGTTTAAATGGAAGAAACTTTAAATTAGTAAACCATTTATAACCCTGATGAATTTTGAGGGAAAAATTCATTTTAAGGGGGGTAGAATGTAACCTCCCAAGATTTTATGAGAAACAATATTTTTAGTTTCATTGATGTCTTGTGTTGTAAGCTACACTAAAATTATCTTTCACTATACGCAACACCGTATTAGATTTTATTATACGCAAACACTATTTTTGGCTTGTGTTGCACGTAAGAGATATCTTCTTGAATAGCTTGTATTGTACGCAATACTGAGTTTCACTAAACAACGATATATTGTTATAATATTATTATGAACTAGCCATTATGAATATTAGTAACTAAATTTTGAATTTTATGACATTATAATTCATCTTATATATTTTATAGAACATGGTATGAGAACAAAATAAATTTTTCAGGTAAAATAAGTATTTTAAAAAAATACGGTTTTGCCGCCTTTTGATGGCACAACCATTTTAAATCTAATTTTTGACAAGTTTATAAGTTCAATTTTTCAAAATAAACTTCTTCTTTTGAATCAGAATATAAAAATTTACATTGGATAAAGTTTTTATATTTTTCTGACAACGTTCTTATTTTGATGAATAGTAAAAACATGCTAAATTTTACTTAAAAACAACTTTTTTCATCGAGATAATTTATATGTTTAAATTATAATAGTAAATTGTTTTAAAGTATAAATATAATATATTTTTACCATTTAATAAAATGTATTTCATAGAATTAATTTTACATTGAATTTTTAGCCAAAATCAATTCAATCTTTTTCTTTGTTTTAAACAAAAACCCATTTTTTCAACAACGGGATTAATTTTAAATTAATTACTGCAACTTCTGTGTTTTGAATTTGGAAAATGGATTCCATATTAAGAATCAGTAGGTCCAAATTATGTTAATATCATACTTTTTATTTTTGGTCATTGTGAATAGTAACTACGGTAAATTTTATTTACCACAGTTAAAGGTAAATTAGGTAATTAAGGGTAAAAATAATATTATAAAATTACCCTAAAACTTGTCTTAATATAATTGGATTATTATATTTCATCCTAAAATATAATTGGGTTGAAATGATATCTATTAGAACCCACTTATATGTGATTAAGACCTTTAATTTATTTTATTTAAATGAAAGTGAAATATCTCTCACTCAAACTTTAATAGTTAAATTATTTTTAATATAAGGTTATACAAAATATAAATTCGATTATAAATACTCATTTCAAATATAAAATGTTTTTATTTATCATGGTAATTTATTTTTAATTTTTAAGAAATATTTAATTACCTAAATATCTTATACATTAATGGTGAAAAAATTATTTATTTAGTGAAAAATCAATAATATAGTTTTTATTCAAATAATAATACCCATAAAAGGACCAAAAACCAGACAAAAACTTTTTTTAGTGTACATATAAACCCTAATCATCCAAAGGTCGAATTGTTGACCATTTGGAGCCTTATAAAAGTGATTATGACACTTATATTATTTTATTTTAAATGATGTCAAAGTTGTCACCTTCATATTTTAATAAACATAACATTTTAAAAGTTTGGTTTTTTAGAAGATAAATTCGATTAAAAGTATTATTATAAAATATATTAGATTTATCTTCATCATAATATTTTATTTTTAATTTTTATGCAACAAATTAGTATATTAAATAATTATAAAAAAATGTAGTAATTATTTTATTAAGTGAAATATCAAATAAATGGTTTTAAAAATATTAAAATAAATATTATATGAACTAATTAATATTCTCCACTAATTTTATAGATTAATATGACATGTTATGAGTCTATTAAATATATTTTTTCGAATATATCCTCTTTTTGGATTTTATTGAAATTCAAATAAATGAATAGTGTCAAAATTGACACTATTGTTATTTTATAAAAATAACATATTATAAAATTGTTTAAAAATCACAAAAATATTTAAAAATTATAAATTAAAATTTATGTGGTCTAAAATGTTATAAATTATTCAATTATGGATAATTCAAAACACATAAGTAATTATTTATAACAAATTAAAATTTAGAATATTATTACCACAAATAAAATTAAATAGATTAAATAAGGATAAATCAAGTTGATAAGGTTTGAAATAAATTAAAAACATGTATAAATATTATTGGTTGATGATATTAAAACCATATCTCATCTAAGATTCTGATTTGAGTCATTTTTAGGGGTTTTAAGTGGGGTTTGAGTTTATTATAAATTAATATTTTAGAGGTTTCCAAAAGTGCCTCTCTCCTCTCTTATAAAAGGGAACCTCCTCCCTCTCCTCCTCACACCACTTTGAGCCTTAAATATCGGCAAACCCCTGCCAATTTATCTTCTAAACTTACCTAGAAACATACTAGAGGTCCTGGTCTTCTTCAAAGACCAACTTTAGTGCCCTAAGAGGAGGTTTAGAAGAGGCGCGTCGAAGAAGAGGTAATATCCTTATTCAACTTCCTATTCTTTATTTGTTTCATTGTAAAGTAATAACATCATTATCACTCATATAATTATATTTTATTATAAATATTAAACAACCTCATTTCACCTTCTACAAATCCTACGAAAAACAAAATTACTGCGTGTACATACGTACGGAATACCGTCTCCACGTCGTGGTGTAATTTGTTTTCCACCACCACCTTAATTGGATGGGTATAATGGTGTAAATAATAACTATATATTATTATTATGACATTATACTAATTCTAAGAAATTATATCATCCACTTAAATTCTATTCAATAATTATGAGAACGATATCATCGCTTGTGCGTACGTACGGATTACCGTCTCCACGACGCGATGAGATTCATTCTCTATGCTAACCATTAAAGAATGAATATAAAGTATATATAATAAATAATCATGAAAAATGTGAAATAATAATTATACTATATTTATGTATATTTTATTTACTTACTTCCATTAAATTTAATAAGGAAACAAAAAACAGCGTTCATGCGTACGTACGGCCTACCGTCTCCATGAACGGTGTATTTCATTCCATTTATCGATCTATCATATATATTTATATTCTGAATATATATTATATATAAATCATGTTTTACATTCTAGAATTAAGTAAATCATGATATATGTAATAATATCAAGAACAACAAGTCCAAACACGTACGATAAATGAAACGATTTTACCCAAAACGCTGCTTTAACATGGAATTGACAAAAGAATGGGTAATATAAAGTCATAAGTGAATCATATATGATATCATAAATATTATTATGGTTCTGTTAAAAGTTAATAATATGTTTAAACCCACAATACAGGAGTTTCAGACATGTATGTAAGAAATTGGACCTAAGGTAAGGGATAATTATTCCAATCTCGTTCTTATCCGAGATTGTTTATTCGTAAGTATTTACTAGGGTTATGTTTATCATCCATGTACATGTTTTATAAAAATGTTTTCATAAAGTTTTTAATATTATTCTATGTATTTTTAAAGTCATTTTTACCCATTTTTGACTTTTACTATGTAGTATGGAAGGAATCTTTCTTTTGTTTACCATACATGGTACTTTTTGACTTTCAGGCAAAAGTACAAGGAGAATATATTTTTTAACTTATACAGCATTAGCAGATTTTTACGTTTTCATAACACCTTATTTCCATGAATATTATTCTACAAGATTTCAAAATTATTTTAAAAAAATACTTTTTTAAAATTGCACTATATTTTTTATAAAAGAACATGATTTTGAAGAAGAAATGATATTTTCATCAAGAATTCATTTCAAGTATTTTATCAAAACTATTTCCCATATAAGATGAAATTATTTAGTATAATTATGTTTCAAGTATAATGTATCTATTATTTACATGGTTTTATTTTTCTTATGATGAAATGATATCCATTTTTTTATATGGATTATGTTATGATGGAATTATTTTTATGAAGTCCTTTTATATTATATGGATTATATTATGATGACATGATGTTTAAGAATCCCATTTTTATTACATTGGTTATGCTATTATGTATGATTTATGATTTTTTGGAACACATAAGAATGGTTTCATTATGAGATGGGTGGTACCTATATCTTCCTCCAATGCATTGGGTAAAGATTTATATCTCATGATATAGACATGGTTGTAACAACAAGTAAGTTCGGTTCAGTAATACAGGGATGGAACGGCAAGTAAACTCGGTTCAGTAATGGACTTTGTCCACTATGATGGTCTTGGAAGCAATTCCTTGGCTACTATGGAAATCATATCATGTTCTTAATGGTCTTCCACAATTACATTTTTTATTCCTATGCAATTTTATCACGATTAATGTTCCTTTGTGATCTATGCCTTACGTACTACCAAGATTTATTTCACAACTCAAGATTTTAATGTTTAAACATTATATTCATGTTTTTAAGTTCAAACATGTATGGTTTGTTTTATTTTCTCCATGATTACCCTTACTGAGCATTTGATCTCACCATTTTTATGTTTTCTTTTCCCCAGTATATAAGGAAATGTTTTAGATAAGAAAACAAAAGGGAAAGATATTTATGGGAGATGTTGAAGATCTTTCACCATGATTAGAAGATTGGGTTCCAAGTTTCCAAATACACTAAACTATTATGGTCCTTGGATGTCTATTTTTTTTATGTATTAAGTATTCTAGAAAATTAATATAATGTCCATGTACGTCAAGTTTGGGTCTCTACAAGATCCATATTGATTTGAGGCATTATCTTTCAGAATAGAATTTTTTCTTTCCTTGAAAATATCAATACCTGAGGATGTTCCTTCCAAAGGTCCATGAACGTTATCAAATTATTCATAGAAAACATAACTTCTATTAGATCTATTCAAAATTTCAATAAGATTAAATCTATTTTTTCTATAACGAGAATCTAGTAGGACAGTTTCACCCTCCTCAGTTGCCACCTTCCCTGCCATTATACCACCCGTAACATGATCGCCTACTGCATCCTCAAGATCATCTTCTTTATCTGCTCCCTTGTCTACTGGTGTATCTTATTGGTCATCATCATCAGTATTAGAGACATTCTGACTAGACAAGTTAGGTTGAGCACCTTCCTCTACAACAACTTCTTCAGCACCTGCCCTATATGGTAGGTTAACATCACCCAAAAAGATAGTTCCCACTAAGTCTAATCTAGTTAGAACATTAGGGGATTGCACCACCTTGGAGATACAAACATGCGGAGTTGATTTCCTATATGTAACTAGTTTTAATCTCTCATCATTCACTATAATACTTATACCTTTGGAATATGGAACTTGAAAGCACTCTGCTAAAGGCTAGCGAGAAGGACCAGTAATTTCTAGTTTCTTATTGCTTTTTTTATCATTAAACATGGCCAAATGTTTCTCCAAATAAAGTTGTTTATAAACCTTCACTTGGGAAGAAATTTCATCATTAGAATGACCATCTCCCTAGGAATGACCTTCTCCAACACCATATCCTCTAATAAGGACATCCTTAAAGGGGGTTTCCTCATCCAACATGTTGTCCCAAGACTAGTCAGATTTGGTCCTCCCCTTCCATGTACCACTGATACCATCCAAGTCCAGTATAGAACCCTTGATGTTTACCACAACTAGATCATATTTAGAATTCATAAAAATATAGGTGGTATACGACTTCTCAACTTCATACTTGAACCCTTGAACTATATGATTATAAGGACCACACTCAAGAGGGTTAGCCTCCACTGCATGAATTACCATATTCGAGTGTTCCACAGCCAACTACGGCCTATTCTCTTTACTTGAACCATGATCAGTTTTACTGAAAGCATATTGATGATGCCCCTTCTTAGAGAAAAAACCCATAATCCACATCCCTGCAGTAAGTCTCTTTCATATGCTTGATGATATGAAAAACGAAACAAAATGCAGGGAAAATTTCATTTCTAATTTTCAATCATATCTCATCATCAAGTGTAGAAATCATAATTTGATAAAAAATAGTAAAATTGAGGTTAACCTAAACTAGTATTTGAGTGAATTATCCAAATATTTTGACTTTTGTGTCCTTTTCCATCTTAATGGGTATTCCCACTAAAGACACAATTTAAAAGAGGATACATGGGTGCCACATGATCTAATTCAGGACAAGAATATTAATCCATACCTGAACATGGGTATTTATGAGATTAAAGGGTTTAAATCAATAATTTAATTCCTAAATGAAGATTATACCATGTTTTAGGGAGACTGAACTGAAACACTAGGCATGCCTCTTCAGTTCCTGCAAAGAGAAGATAATGTGGAAAAAAACTCTTCCAATCAGAATACAATTCCAATTAGAGAATCTCCATACCAACAATAATTTATTTCTCAAATAAATAATATTAAAGGGTGTCTCACATGAGGTAAAAATAAACAACTGGTGATTTAATGTTAACAGATCTTAATTTGATCCACAATAGCATCTTGGTTATCTTTAACATGAGCTATCAATCCCTTTTGGATGATCTGTTATGGGGAAGCATCTTTCATCAATGAGAAGTGTCTTCTCACACCCTTTTCATTTGTTCCTAGATTTTTCTTCCTCCTAGGAGCAGCAGAGGACACAACCCAAATATTCGTAACAGATGCGCCTCTTTCACCCAAGCGTCGCAATCCCAAGTAGTTTGGAAGTGTCATTTTTTCACTTGAACAATAATTGCTGCCATCGCCTGCAAAGATCAAACTCAACCCAAGAATCACCCCATCACCTCATAGGATTTATATAATAAAAAATATGTATACTTATATTAAATTAGTCATACATTCAGTAAAAATGGGTTATAATTAAAAAATAATATTAATTAAAAATATTGACAAATTGTATCATGTAATAGACATTTAATTGAATGTTGTTTGATTTTAAATTTAACATATATCAAATATGTATTACATTGATTTCACACATACATATACGTAATTAATTCATTTTTATATACAATGCACACACGCATAATATTTCTATAATTTTTCAATTTTTAATATTAATTTTAAAATTATATTTATTAACATAATATATTTAATATATATTATATTCGAATCAGTAAAATTTATCATTTTTTATATTTTTATTCAATATATGCAATTTATTAATTTTTAATTAATCATTTTTAATATTATTTATTCATTAATAATCTTAATTTTTTTAACATTTTTGAATTTATTCATTTTCAATTTTTAATTGTTCAATATGTTTGTAATTTTATAAATTTTAAATATTTATTTATACATGTGTATTCATTAAATTTTAATATTTTTTAATGTAGTTTTAATTTATGTAATTAATATGTATTCATTTTAATTTTAACATGTTTATTTATAAATATTCTTTTTTAGTTTTTTTAATAATCTATATAATTAATAAAACTTATTCATCTTTCAAATTTATTCATTCTTCTTATTATTTATTTCATTAATAGACATTTTATATTATATGATGTCATTTTTCAATTTAACATGTATCAAACTTATGTTGTATATATATATACATTAATTTCACACACATATTTACATAATTAATGCAATCTTATATAGAAACACACACACATAATATTTATGTAATTTATTAAAATTTTAATATTCATTTTAGAATTTTATTTAATAACAGAATATATTTAATATATTATTTTTTTAATAGGTAAATTTTATTTATTCATTTTTAATATTTTTTATTTTTTATTTTTTTAGAATTCAATCATTTTCTAATATTTAATTATACATATTTATTTATAATGTTTTAATATTTTCAATATATATTCATACTCATTTCAATATATATCCATATCTAATTTTATTTAATAATTTGTATAATTAATAAAACTTATCCATTTTTTAATATACTTAAAGTCCATTCATTTTTAATTATTCAATTTCACTCATTTTTAACATTCATGCATTTAAAATTTTTTATCCCTTAATAATGCTAAAAATATATTTGTAAATAAATATTTATAAATAAATATAATTATATTTATATATACATATATTTATAAATGTACATTTACTATATATATAAAATTATTTATTTATAATTATAAATATATATATATATATATTTTTAAAGTATTTATATAATTATAAATAAATAATTATATATCTAAATAATTATAAAATTATAGTAAATATATTTAAATAATAAATATATTTATATATTAATAAATATATATAATTCTATAAATATATATAACTATATAAAAATATTTATACTTATATATAATTATATAAATATATTTATTATTAGGAAGGAGGGTGGGATGCGGGTCTGGGAGGAACTCTGCGATGGCGAAAATGACGTTTAGGGATTCTGTCGATCATTGTGCTTCCTCACTTTCTTAGATCTTCTCTTTTTCTGTAGAATCCTCCATAGTGAACAACCTCGATCCAAAGGACTAAACTGAGGAATGTTGAATCCTCAATTCCAAATCATAGATTGAGCGTGCCCAGAGATCTGAAATCGGATGTCATTAAGAGGTATTTGGCATCATTCAAGGATTCTTTCACCAGAAGAACCCTTCGTAAGGGATCCTCGGCTCATGTTGAAGAAAACCCAAAACCTTTCTTTGAAAGGTTAGAAATGGGGAAAAATTACCTGATTGTATTAATCGTCACCCCTAAAGGGGATGCGACTTGGAAGCTCAATGACTTAGTTCACTAAATCTTGATTATCTGGGGCTTCTCATAATGAAGGTACTTCTATCTCAGTAGAGGTTTATTTTAATATCTATTTGATTTGGAATAGTCCAATCTTTGGGAAAGGAGCACTAGATCGTTGTTCTTAAAGCCAGGATCGTTGCATATTCATGAATGGTCCTTAGACTTCAATGTCTTGAGGGAAAGGAATGCTTTTTCCCATGTTTGGATTCGTCTTCAAGGACACAACTGGGTCATGTGGAACCTGAAGATTCTACACGACATCACCACAACAATAGGAACTCTGATTCAGATTGATAGGGAAACTGGGTAGGTGCAGTTTGGGCATTTCACCAAGATGCTTGTAGAGATTGGTCTCAGTTCTACCATAATTAAAGAGGCGAATCTTTCTACTCCTACTGATGACATAAATATTTCTGTCAAATAAGATAAAATCCATTTTTGGTGATTTTTGAATGGTTGTTGGTCATACATTGGATACATGTTGAAGGAATGCTTCATGTGGGAAGTGTGGGATGAAAGGACATCCTACTACCAAATTCCACTAGAAAGCAAAGGATAAGGATGTTGATGTCACAAGGTATCCACCTCAAGAGGATTTGTAGGTACCTAAGAAAATTAATTCATAGAAATCTAATTTTAAGGGTAAATAGATGGTGATATATGAGATGTCACAGGCTGGATAGTGCAGTTGCCCTTATAAAACATGGGCTAATCTCACTGAGGTGGATACACCAATGGATAAGTAACAGACTGATGGAGTGACATCCTCTCAATATATGGGTTCTCAGTATAAATTAGTTGTGGAGGCTCTTCATTCCCTCTCTTTCAATGATTATCTTGTTGGTTATGTAGAGGAGAAAGAGTAGGCTTACCCTCTTTGTGATCAGGATGAGGGTGAAAGTGAGGTGTAGACTGTAGTTGATCAACACTTATGGACTGAACAAAAATTGGCTACCCCTAAGATCCACAGGGGTAAGTATGATACTATGTTTTCTTCTTTAATGGGATCCAAATGTAAGAAAACATCCTCCTCTCAATGGTTGGAGACCCTACTAAGCTCTAAAATTTCTTTAGAGCTATCCAAAAAAAAGTAGCACTCTTGATTTTCATAATATTATGGAGGAATCCAATTCTTCTAGCCTCAACAGCTCCTTTTGAACTCATGGATTCTGTGACTTTAATGAAAATGGTATTCACGGGTTGAGGGGAAATGGAACCATCCTAGGTTGTGACAAGGGTGTGACATCTAAATCAAGGAGCAAAGGTAAGAAAACCTTAGTGGACAAAGAAGGATTCCAATGGGTTTTTTCCTAGAAACCAAAAATGAATGAATCCCAATATCATGTGGATTATCCATCTACTTTGATCCATTATCAAGCTAATCCTTAAGGGTGTGATTCTCTATAGGTTTCTCTACTACAGGTTGAGTGCCCAATTTGTAGGAGCACTGACGATACTAGGAAGGTGGAGTTATCATATCCACCCTATTTAAATAATCTAATAAAGAATGCTTATGTATCATTTGGGAAGGCCTTGGATGAGTAATGTCAAACTGTATTAACAAAAAACTTGAGCAGTATACCCCTAGAGGATCGAGAAGGGGAAAGGCCCATTATATGCATCAGTAAGGAAGCAGATGAGTGGTACTTATCTCAACTTGAAGTAACATTTCATCATTAGAACCATAGGTATTTAGTTTCAATGAAAATATAACAGTACAAAATCTTTTATCTATTAATTTTAAATATGGAATTAGATCCAATCTAGGTATGGAATTCTGGGATTTATCTTAGAAATTTAGGATATGCTCTATTCTGGAAGGCTCACCCAAATCGACATCATATGAAGAATATACAACCCCTCAAAGGTCCAAGACATTGCGGTGAGACTAACACCTAAAAAGAATAGGGCGATATCCTAGGAACCTGGAGTCACAAAATACTTGAATGTTTTGTTCATTTTGTTTAATTTTTTGTGGGCATGGTATGCATTGTTTCCCTACTTCCCCCGTTCCTTGTATGAGTTTATTTTATTAATAAATTTTGGGTTCATGGGCTTGGTGTTTCCAAGCCCATGGTTGATCTGTTTGAATATATTTAATATTATATGCAAATATTTATAAATATATTTTCAAATATATATATATATATATAATTATTATTATAATTATATCTATAATTATATTTATAAAAACAAATTTACAATTATTTTAATATATTTATAATTATATAAATAATTATTTTTTATGATTATATATATTTATATTTATTTATAATTATATTTATAAATACATATTTAAAATTATTTAAATGTATTTATTATTATATAAATATTTATTTATAATTATATACATTTAAATATTTTGATTATATTAATCATATTAATTATATTATTAAATATTAATTATATAATTCTTTATCAATGCTTTTCTAGCATTGATAAAGTATTATCTTTATCAGGGCTATTATATATATATATATATATCAGCTATAAAATTATAGCGCTGATAAAGAGGGGTTTTATCAGCGCCTTTTTAAAAACATTGATAAAACCCTTCACTGAATTATAAATATAACCCTAAATGAATTGATTTCTCTCACAACATTCAAACTCTCACAGAAGTACAACTTTTCCATCGCTCCCCCTCAACCTTCTCTTAGACGAATCATGGTTAGGGTATCTACTCTTTCTCCTTCATTTTATCCTCTATCCATGTTATTCTTTCTACTCCCTCGCTACTTCATGCTATTGTATGAACCCTAGTTTGGTTCATATTTTAATTTTTTAATGTCTTGATTCACAGGGTGTTTATGTTATATTTAGGAGCATTGGATCATCAATTTTAGGGACTTTCTTCATCTTTTCATGTTCCTTTATAAGGGATAACATTTTATTTCAAGTCTCTTTTCCTAAAGTTTAAGAATTTTCATGAGAAATTTTACTTACATGATTTAATTCCATTTCATAAGCACAATATCACCTTTGGATTGTGCCTTTATCAATTTTCACTTCATCTCTTATTCCAAGAAATGAAGGTGAATTTGTCATTACTGTAGTACTAATAGATCATAGGGTATAATGATAATTAATTCCATCTATCTTTAGTTAAAATCAAAGAAAAATGGTCAGCATAGGTTATCTAATATGCATAAATATTTATATGGTGAGATAATACTTTAATCTATAAAACCTCATCTGAAGTATAACTTAAACCATTACATAAATGGCTAAACTTGTAACTCTTACAAAATATGAAAATCCAAAACTTTAGAAATAATTTCACTAAATTTCTCAAAATCATATTAACATTGATCCCTATATATCATAAAGTATCTCTTGGTTGTCACATAATAAACATGTGAATACCTACATTATGTATTCTATTAAAACTTAGTAATAACTTGAATTACCATAAATCCTTATTGAAAACATGTATGATTTATTATTCCAAATATTATTGGATATATTCCTAGAATGATGTAAAATCCATCCATGATATCATAAACTAAATTTTCAACAAATTATTTATCATTTATGAGTTCATCGATACTATACAATTTACTTTATCCAAATTAATTATCTCTTAATCCAAGCTAAACATAACTTTCTCGTCATCGGGAACACATTAAGGGTGACCCTCCCTTAATAAAAAATATCACCTTTTCATTAAATCACTTTTCTATTTCATTAACACCATTAAATATATTTTTGAAAATATTTAATGGAAAACATATACTTCATGATTCATATAACATAATTCTTGAATTCTAATACATATACACTTCAATCATCCAACTTTATTCTTAAACCATTACTTAGGATTTATCATTTTATTCCTTAATACCCATTTCCTAGAATAAGAAATATGAATCATGTCTTAAGGTTTATTAACCTCAATTCAATCATTCTTTCTTACATTTAATGTAAATAATACTGTTAGAACATCCCATACCTTTCACATGACATTCATGGTCAATTTATTTTTAGTGGTATAAACAATACTAACACCACCTTCCTGATTCTATTAATGATATTTACACTTAGGAAATAAATTTGAATAATTCCCATACTTTACACATCTGAAACATTCAATGTTAAACAAGTCTATTCTAGTTCCATCCATTGACTAAAACTAGAAAGTATAGTGTGATAAACATTTATCATAACAGAAAATCGCATATATGATGTCTAAATCATTACTCCTTCTTTAATATATGACACATTAGGTTTATCTTAGGTTATTAATATTCATATTATATTTAAATCTTCCATTATGGTTCTTAAAGAGTTTATGAATTCCTATATTATATCCCATGGGAGTGTCAAACCAGGTGTGCAGTAAGGACCATTTTTGTGCATCAGTTCCTAATTGATTCTAGATCAATATGGTGTTTTGGGGGTTATTTCCCCTATATAAATTTGTTTTAGAGACACATTCACTTGTATTATCCAGACAAGGATATAATTTCTTAGAAACCACTCTCTCAATCCTTCACCAAAATTCTAGGACATTATCCTAAACTTTAACTCATCCTTAGACTTATCCTTGAAGATATCCCTAGACATATCCTTATAAATATCTATAGAGATATCACTAATTTTTTCTCATCCTAGTTTCTAAAGGTTGATTAAACATTTCATTTGATACCAACCATAGTGACCCAGGTTTAACATACATGGATATTACATCATTTTAGATGAATGTTCATCACATTACATAAGTACATGCCTAAGTACTATAATAGTTTAGTGTATTTGGAAACTAGAAAGAAATTCATATAATTTGTTGAAAGATCTTCAACATCACCCATAAAGATCTTCCCCTTTATTACTCCTACTTAAAACCTTTCTTCATAAGATATAAATCTTTACTCAATGAATTTTAAGGAGATATAGGTCTCACCTATCTCATAATTAAATCATACATATTTGTGCCACAAGATCATAAACAATCATTTAATAACCATGAAATGAAATGGGTATCATAAACATGTCATCATATCATAAAATATGAAAAAGAGATAGGTTTAAGAATCATTTCATCAAAACATAACCCATGAAAATAATAGTTTTTCATAAGAATATAAATCATGAAAGATAAATGGGTTTCATTAACAGATAACTTGTGAAAGAGAAATGGTTTTTATAAAAATATAACATGTGAAAGAGAAACGAGTTTCATAAACATCATTCCAACAAAAAATAAACCATTCAGAGAAAGAATATGAATGGAACCCTTAGATCATATCCCTAGTAAGGCATGGGTAACCCCAACTAATGTCATCTTAGATGGAAATAATTTTGAAATATATTTTAAAAACATTTCTTGATGAAAATATCCTTTATTCTTTAAAAAATGTTTTTTAAAACATAAAACATTTTGAAACAAATTTTATTTTAAAATAACCATGAAGACTTATAAAGTAATACTTAAAAAAATTGAAATTTGTTTTCCTTGAAATAATTTTTCCTTGAAATCTTAAAAATAAAGCTTGAAAACAATTTTAAAACCTTTTTCCAACAAAACTTATAAAGGAAGATTGAAAACATTTTGAAAACATTTTTCTTTGAAAATTATAAAGGAAGATTGAAAACATTTTGAAAACCTTTTTTTTTTAAACCATGTTAAAAAAATACCATAATATTATGAAATCATTTTTCTTTAAAAAGTTAATCTTATAAATTTACAATATAAGCTTCAAAAAAATGGCAATCATAACAGCTTCCTTTTTCATTGTAAAAAGTTTATAAAAGTACATCGATTAGAAAATGATAAGAAGACTATTTTTTTAAGGAAATTTTGTTGAAAAGGTAAAAAAATGTGTAAAAATTTATTTTAAATATCATAGGAGAATAGTATAAAATTTTTGAAAATATTTTTAGAAAACATGGTCTTGGAAGAACACAGATTTCTGACCGAAAAGATAAATAAAGTCAGATTTTCTTAAAACAGTTATTAATTATCTTAAGTACCAAAGAGTGAAAAATGGTACTGATACATGAATATATCATGAATAACCTAAGGAGAATAAAATTAATGATATTTCTTGAGATGTGTATCTTAATATTTCATCAATGGAAGCATAATCATAAATAATCCTAATAATGATGAGATTATAGCAGTAAACTCGTACCACTTTGGTAACATTGAATCATAATCCCAATGAAATAATAAAATATAATAAAGATTAAAATATCACAAAAATAATGATATTCATGATATAACATGTAAAATTTAAATATATACACCTCGTAAAAGAATGTAGGTGCATAACATAAGATGTGTCTCAAAGAAGACAAATTGAAACAGTATTACCTTACTGATTTGGTAACTTTTGAGCTATAAACCCCATGAAATAGAAATAATAAAATGTATAATTAAATACCCATAAATTTAATAATAATAAAAAAATCATGGGAATTATATACACCACATAAAATAAATGAGTGGTGAATGTGGCATTTATCTCATAGATATATGAAGGTGAGATGAAATTCTCTTACCTTAAGTCTTGACTTTCTTCATACAAATTAAAACATCCTATATAATAAATATAAGTTTATTATAAATCTACCATATAACCATATTTATTTATATAATACCATATATGATACTTTTATGACATTATATTACCCGTTTATTAATAATTCCATGTTAATATTATGTTTTGGGTAATAACTGATTTGTTTTTCGTAAGTGTTTTGACTTTTTATTCTTAGTCCTCTTTCTTAGATCATGATTTAATTATTTATATAATGTAAATAATGATATAAATATCATATATATTCAGTATATATTTGTTTATAATAATCAATAAAATATATAAATTGGAAATAAAATACATTGTTCATGGAGACGGTAGGCCGTACGTATGCATGAACATTGTTTCTATTTTCTTATCATATTTTTAATTAAATAAAATTAAATGATATATATATTATTTAAATTATAATTATTATTTTATATATATAACATATTTTTATTAAACTCATCCTTGATACACTACATGTAAAGCGTGAACGAATCACATCACTTTGAGGAAGCAGTAGTCCACACATCCACAAACGAAGTTATCGTATTAAAAAAAAGGGAAATAATAAAGTTAAATGTTATATAATAATTATATAAGAATAAATAAATCATAAATATCATATATATCATATAAAAATAGTAATTACATCATTATTCCCAACCTTTAGAGGTGGTAATGGAAGAATGAACGATATTAGTTCATGAGGTGGTATTTCGCCATACACACGAATGATGATTGTGTATCTCATTTTATGGAAGTGTGTATAGGTATAGATTTAACCCTTAACATAAAAACATATCAATATATTTATGATAATGAGGTTATTATATAATCATGGAATAATAATAATTGAATGGGTTTATAAAGAAATAAAATAAAAGTACTTGTAGAAAGATGTTACCTCTTCTTTGGGAAACTACTTTTGGTTTGCACCAAAGGGATTAATTGTTTGGATTTATGAAAAAATAGAGCCTTATATGATGAAGGTATGGAAGTTATAAGGATATTTTTAAAGGTTACACCAATCCAAAGGGCTTGAGAGGTGTTAATAATTGAGGGGGTGAGTGCCCTTTTATAAGTGGAGAGAGCGGACACACTTGGAATTTTTGAAAAGAATTATGTGATCCCCATGATTTTACCTACAAAGAGGCTTCAATAACACAAAAAATTCAAGAAATGAAGGTTTAATGTCGAAATATATATATACAATGGTTTTTGGACAAGGTTTGGTCTATTTTTACACCTTAATTTTTAAGTTTAACCACTAAGTAATCATATTTTTACCTTAATAATTGTAATTGATTTTAATTACTTTAACTTATATTTTTGATTAAAAACTAAGTTGACCTTATTATAAATTATAATGGTAGGCCTTATCATATTATACCTATATGAACACACCCACAAACACCTTCATAAAATAATGTAGAGATATAAAAAAAGATGGAAACTAAATGCATGCACACATCTATCCCAAACCAAAGTACAAAAGGAGTAATGAAAGTGTAAAAGGGAAAAAATAAACACCCACAAATAACTTTAAAAGATTCCAAACTTCTTAGAATGAGGGGATCACTATTAAATGTAACTTATGGAAAACTCATCATCCAAGCTTCAGTAAACACCTCGGTCAGTCTAGTCTACTAAGCTATGCATGCTTCGGGTCCTCCAGGGACTCTGTTGATAGGAATATCATCTGTATAAGAAACAACATGTGTGGTAAAATCCTATTAAGGGTTGAGTATAACAATACTAATTAGGTTCCCTAAAAATCAAAAGAAAATGGAGTAACTAAAAGGCAACAGTCCTCTCGACCCAATCAGAGGGAACCCCAATGAGGGAGAAACTCCATCTCAAACCATCCTCAGATATACATGACTAGTCATATAGGTCCACATGGGGTGTCAACCAAGAAGTGAAAACACCACAAGAACTCCCATAAATAACCAGATATACTTTTCACATACTCCAAGTCTCATGAGGTTTTGACCTCATAGTCATCAACAAGATTCTACTTGAGGCTCGAAGGTAACACACACCTAGGTGAACAAACTCCACGAGCACTGCCATCACATATGGAACTCTTCTGAGAGATATAATACATTTGGATAAAATCTAACATACCTAATGGTACATCTGAGAGAAAGTTCTCTATTAGGAACAGCTCGTTAAGCCCAACTCAAGTGTCTGACATCAATGGTCCTATCATCGTTTGTCTCGCACCCTGCACAAGCTCATATAAACCCAAGTAGAGAGGACTTCCCCCCACCACTGTATACATTTGAGGGATCACTACTCTAGAATATTCACCATGTTCATTCTCTCTAGATATAGAGAGAGATAAGGGACATGTACATTACCGCTGCCCAACAATCGAGGGAGTACTAGATCCTAACCAACCTGTAAAACCAATGAAGTACCCAAAGGGAGAGGCCTGAACCTCACTAAGTTGAGGGAGAACTAACTCTTAACCATTTATCATGCATAATAAGTAGATGGGACAACTAATCATAATTTTTCTCCTTATTTTAGGGATCTCCTACTCCATTGGAGGTCTCAAACCCCATCGCTACTCGAAGGTAGGGGATTAAAACTTCATAGATAGAGGACTCACACCCTAACATGGTGGGGGAGTACCAATCAATAGATAGAGGACCCTCACCCGAGTATGATATTAGAGTATAACTCCACCAGTATGATCATTGTGGGTGACCCGCACCTAAAAAAAGTAGGGGAGTACCAACCCCAGGATAGAAGACCTACACCTTGGTACGATAGGGGATTACCAACTCTATCGAAACATCATGTATAGAGGACCCGCACCCTAGAAAGATAGGGGAGTTCTGACTAAAAGGATATAGGATCCTCACCCTGGTATGACAGTAGAGTACCCACTCTATCTATACATCATATATGGAGTAATCATGCCTTTTAACGATAGGGGAGTACCAACTCCATGAATAGAGGACCTACACCCTAGTGAGACAGGAGAGTACCTTCTCTATCTATCCAATGAGTAAGGAGGTCCTACACCCTGGTACGATAGGGGAGATCTATCTCCAACTACATGAACGATATGGGGAACTCATTCCTTAGTCCAATAGGGGAGTTCTGAGCTCATAAGAACTACTTCATGAGTATAGGTCTCACTTTCTATATAAAGGGGGGTTTTGTATCTACTGAACCAAGAGGTAAAGGAAACCTACACCCTGGTATTTCAGGGGACTACTAGTCCCAATATCTCTTTAATAAACTCAAATGATCTTTTTTATCGATCATAAGTCACTCAAAGGAGCATCATGCTCATGATGCCTCATGTCACAACACAACCATAGGTAGGGTACATGCACCCTATTATGATAGGGGAGAACCGCTCTACCAACCTAAAGAGTCTAGTGGATCCACATACAGAGATGATAGGGAAAGGTTCTGGCCCTAAAATTAACCCAGTGGTCCACCCTGAACACTTCCCAAAGTATAACATCATTACTATTGCATCGTGCTCAACATGCACCACATCATATGTCATAAGCCACTATAGAGGCCACCATCGTGTTCTATGTGTAAAAATACTTAGGATAGGATACTCACAGGCCTGAATCTGAGCCCTAAATAAGGAGATATGTAAGGCGGAAGTCTCCTCCAAAAAGGACTACACGACATTTAAGGGGTTCCACATGGTATGTGACCCCGCCTGAACACCCGTTTGTGTCCTATAAATGCACTAATTGGATGTTAATGTGGTCATATATGGTGTTCCTTTCTTCACCCAGTCCCCCACTCATGTCTTCCCTCACACAGCTTAGTCATCCATGTTTCATGCATGGTGTGTACCCATGGTACATAGCGTGTCCTAGAAAACTAGACCCCTTTGTTTTGTCTCTTTCCTATGCCCATGTTTGGTGCCCCATGTCCGTGTAATTTGTCATATACTTCCACATGGCCATGTATTATCACATGGCTTCCCTATCCATGTTCATTGGCCACACAACCTGGTGTCACTACACAGAGTGTAACCTTGGTACACAACTTGTAGTCTCCAAAAGTTATCTTACCAGAATGGGAATAATACATGGTGTATGACCTTGTACTACACATAGTGTGAACATGAATTCCAATGGGAATTCCCTTGTGAGCTACCTGGATCACCTCAGTTTTCCTTGAAACCTGCAGATCGACCTAAAAGGGATCTCTAACATTCATCAAGATTAGAGATCGGAAATGCCTCTTCTCCTCGATTGAACCTCGGTTCATCTTCCATTCCAAAGGGGGAGGAGGGTTGTGCCTCTCCTATTACTTTCATGCACCAAAGGGATGGGGTATGGGGTATAATTGATTTAATTTTATTAAATCAATTAACTCCATTTTTAACACCCTTCTGCCAACCTACCTTCGATCTATCACTCGATGGTAACAAATTTTATGTCACACCTAAGGTAAACATGATGTTTTGAACTCAACCACGACCTCATATTTTTTATCTAAGACCCCTCATGGGTGTTATTCCATTTTTTAAAATAAACTATGTGAGCATGATAAAATATGTTTAATATTTTTAATATCACTACACTGAGACTCTCTGGGCCCCAAAATCTCACAAAAACTTAGAACCTAGCTTTGGAAATGTTTTTTGAAATATTTTAAAGTATTCTTGTTCAAAATAAAAGTCATTGAAACGTGTCATTTTGATAGACTATGTGGTCAATATGACTCGAAGTGCATGTTTTCAATATAGAAGTGTTGTTTTAGTTTAAAACACGCATCACGTAGCCAAAACTGAGAAAACGAGCTCAAGATATTTTCAAACATTAGTAAAATGATTTATAATATATTTATGATGTTTATGAATCAACCTCAAATCAATCTGACACATGATGTGGTTAGCATGACTCAAAATGCGTGTTTTTAATATAAGAGTCATTTTAGTTTAAAACTCACCTCACATAGACAAAACCAATAAAATGATCTCTAATTATTTTTAAACTTTATAAAAATGATTCATAATTCATTTGTAATGTGTAGGAATCTACCTCAAATCAATTTCATAGATGGTGTGGTTGGTATGACTTGAAGTAAGTGTTTTTAATATATAAGTTTTATTTTAGTTTAAAACATGTATCACATAGACAAAACAAAGAAAATGATCTTTTATTGTTTTAAATTTTAGTAAAATGATCCATAATATGTTTTTTACATGTAGAAACTGACTGTATGTCATGATGTGGCTGATATAACCTGAAGTATGTATTTTAAATATAAACATAATTTTAGTTTAAAACACACCTCACATAGACAAAATTGATAAAATGATCTCAAATAATTTTAAAACTTTATTAAAATAATACATAATATATTTATGATTTTTAATAATCAATAGCACATTAATCCAACATACGATGTAGTTGGTATGAATCAAAGTGTGTGCTTTCAATAAAAGTTCCATTTTAGTTTAAAACACACCTCACATAGCCAAACTCAAGAAAATGACCTTGGTTCAAAATTTTAGAAAACGATCCAGAATTCATTTGTGATGTGTATGAATCAACCACACATCAATCCAACACATTATGTGGTCAGTACGACTCGAAATGTGTGTTTTCAATATAAGTGTCATTTTAGTTTAAAACACGCCACACATAGCCAAAACCAAGAAAATTAGCTCAAATTATTTTAAAACTTTAGGATAATTTTCCATAATTTATTTGTGATATGTAGGAATCGGCTTCACATCAATCTGATACATGATGTGGTTGATATGAATCAAAGTGCATGTTTTCCAATATTAGATTCATTTTAGTTTAAAATGCGCCTAACATAGACAAAACCAAGAAAACGATCTTGTATTGTTTTAAAACATTAGGAAAACAATCCATAATATATTTATGATGTGTAGGAATTAACTACATATCAATATGACACATGATTAACTGATAATATCATTAATATATACAGAAATTGACAGTATAATTTATCATATGTGGATTATATGACATTAAAATTAAAATTTTATTATTTTTATTATTTAATGTTACTAAAATAAACAATGTTTTTATTATAGGGATAAAATTTTACATAGAGGTTGATCATTGGAAAGAGTCTTCTAGTTTTTATTTTGTATAAGGGTTGTGATTTTTTTGGTTAATTGTAAATATGACATTAATGTAAATATTTTTTATGTAAATTTTGAATTGAAATGATAGTGAAATGTGTTTTTTATTCTAATATAGTTTATTTTATATTTATATTCCTTTTTATTTATTCTGATTGGGTTTGATTTTACAAGGTTGTTCCATGGGTTTTGTAGGGCTGCAGTTGTGTAGTACCTGAAATGAACTTTATCAACACTATATGAAGCAGTTATAAAGAGTGATTCATCTAGCACTGATAAATGTTAAACTTTATTGAGGATTTATATAGCATTGATAAATGGACCCTTTATCAGTTCTTTATCTAGTGCTGATAAATTCTACCTTTTATCAGTGCTAAATAAAAATCATTGATAAAGATACCCTTTATCAGTGCTTTCAAAAGGCATTGATAAAGGGATCCTTTATTAAAGATTTTTTAAAATCTCTGATAAAGGTTATATTTATTAGAACTTTTCTAACATGGATAAAGGTTGAGGGATTTTAATATCCCTTATATTTTTAGTGCTTTTAAGCATTGACAAAGATCATCTTTAATGCTATTAAAAGTGCATTTTGTAGTAGCGTTATAAGAATTATATAGTAAGTCACAGTCTCTCATTGAAAAATTAAAATTCATCATTGATAATATATATAATTATTTTACTAACATGGGTTATCATTAATATTTTCTATATTATTTGAACTTAATCTACTATCTATTGTACTAATTCGGGTCCCATGAGAGACTCTCCCCTATCAGAACCCAACATAGAGGTGATCAACATATGGTATTTAATATAAAGCTTCAAAACCAGTTATCTATATCAATTCTTGATAAATATTTTTATACAAAAATTAAAATATTGAAATATGATACTCTAATGATCACTAAAAATAAAATCCACAAGGTAATGACAAGTTTTAAAAATACATTATAGTTTGTTATAATTACAGTTCAATTTGATGACTACATAAGTAATTCCTCTTAAACTGATAACACGTTACCTTTTAAAATCCACTCAAAAACCTTGATTTAAATTTAGAATAAAATAATATATAGTGGTTGATATATTTCTATTTAATGATAAAATTTTCTTGATATATATCATACTAATGTATTTTATGGAAAAAATATCTTGTTTTGGGAAGGAAACGAGACCATAAACTACACAATAAATTTTATGAAATTCCATTCATAATCACATCGTGCAGGTTGTTCAATCAAAGAAAGATACCAAGGGTGGGGAAAAACTTTGAAGTATGGGAAGGAAACAAGATTGTGAAAGTTAAATAAGAATCTACCCAGATGCATCCAAAAAAAGATCTATGAATAGTGTAAGATACCAACCTTTTCTAGACATGTCTTGAGATCATTTATAGGTACTATTTTATCTTGGTTTGAATATATCTTTTTTGTGTTTTACCTTGTGGAGTTATTGGATAAAATTGGAGAATTTTGGGAAAAAGAGGCGTAATGCACGGTTGGTGCACAATTTTCTCAAACCGTGATCCTAGGCCAAAAAATCATGCAAAACCAAACAAAGGTGATTCACATGGTTGTAACATGGTTTACCAAACCATGCACCCTTATAGTAGTAACTATGAGACTCCCTGAGATGAGGTTCATGGTTAGGTGCACGGTTATGGAAAAGTGTGAGCCCCGAACAAGAAACCGTGCATGCGGAATTTTAAACCGATGAAAAATCATTAAAAATTTCCCAAACCCCTATCTTATATCACTAAACACCCTAGGTAAATTCTAAAACTTATTTATACCATTTTTGTAGGTTCCTATATGGATTCCAAGGCATTCCAACCTTCGTTCTTGATGAATTGAAGCCCAAATTAAATATCTACACCTCTTCCGGTAAGAGATTTTCATCCTGGTTTGGTTTCTCTCTCTACCATATATCTTTCTAGATAAAAAGGGTATAGTTTTCCTCTATTTTAAATGGATTTATATCTAGGTTTTGATAGATCTAATTCATTTGATCTTGGATCTAGGTTTTGGATCTAGATCTTATTCTTCGTCATGATCTTGGTTGTTCTGCTTCAATTGGGGATTTCCATGAGTGAACATTCATCATAAATATTGAGGTAGGTGTTAAAAATTACACAATACCAATATCCCATAAATTATAAAATTATAATATTCCTTTAATTAATTAATTGACCAATTAATTAATCCAATTCCACCAATTCCAATTACCCCAATTTAACCCAAATCATTATCACATAGCAATAAATTAAATAAATTAAATAATAAAAGAAATTTCCCAATAATGGTAATTTAAATATCACAATTACATATGATTAATTTAAATCAATACTATGAGATTTGTAATTTAGACCACCTACCTTAATATTGATGATAAACTCTCGCCAATGGAAATCCCCAATTGAAGCGGAACTACCAAGATCACGATGAAGAATGAGATCTAGATCAAAAACCTAGATACAAGATAAAATGGATTAGATCTATACAAACCTAGATCTATATCCATTGAAAATAGATGAAAACTATCCCCTTTTTATCCAGAAAGAGAGATGGTAGAGAGAGAAACCTAATCGGAATGAGAATCTCTTACTGGGAGAGGTGTAGATCTTTAATTCGGACTTTGATTCATCAAGAAAGGAGGTTTTAATTCTTTTAATCCATAAAATAACCTCCAAAAATGATATAATTAGTTTTAAAATATATCTAGGTTGTTTGGGGATATAAGATGGGGGTTTAGAAAATTTTTAATGAATTTTTAGGGGTTTAAAATTCTGCATGCACGATTTCCTGCTCAGGGCGCATGGTTTGCCCTAATCATGAATCTAACCATGAGCCACCTCTCATGGAGTCATGTGGTTAATACTATAATGGTGAAAAGTTTGGTAAAATATTTACCAGTCATGATAATCCTGTCTGTTTAGGTTTGTACGGTTTTCTGTCATAGGCGCACAGTTTGAGAAAACCGTGAGCCAACCCAAAATTCTCTAATTTCACTCAAAAACTCCCCATGGTAAAAACCAAATATGATATACTCAAAACAAGAAAAAAATAGTACCTATAAATAATATTGATAAATCTATAGAAAATTTTAGGATCTTACAATATCACCACCTTATAGCAGCTTGTCCTCTAGTTGTACTCCCAAGCATCACTAAGATTCCAAGTTAAGAAGATCAGGCCACTGAGTCCACATATTTGCTTCTCTCTCCCATGTTTTCTTATAAACACGGCTATGTTTCCATAATACACGAACTAAAAATATGGTCTTTCCTTGAAACACTTTCTCATTATGATCCAATACACATATTTGATGCTTCTCAAAGGAACACATCAGTCTCAAGATCAACATCATCCACATTGATTACATGAGAAGGGTTGAGATTATACCACTGAAGTTGTGAAACATGAAAAACATAATTCATAACACTACACCTCTTTGGAAGATCCAATTGGCACACTATTAGACTAATTCTCTCCAAAACCTCAAATGGTCCAACAAACCTAGGTACCAACTTTCCCTGTCTCCAAATCCTACAGTGACCCAATATAGACGACACCTGAAGGAACACACGATCACCCACTGAAAAAACAAGGGGTTATTATCATCTATCATCATATGAATTTTGTCTACTTTGAGTCTTATCCATATGCTTATTAATTATTTGAACCTTCTCTAACATCTCCTACATGATAATCGATCCCAACAACTCTAACTCACCTTCCTCCATCTAGCATAGAGGTGATCTACATGGACTACCATAAATATCCTCATATGGTTTCATCTGAATATTTACCTAATAACTATTTTTATAAGTGAACTCCACCAATTCTAGGTGCTTCTCCTAGGTCCCACCAAAGTCTAGAATGCATTCCTGAGTCATATCCTCTAAAACCTATATAGTATGTTTTGACTACCCATTAGTTTGTGGGTGGAATGTCATAAAAAATAAAACATGTATACCAAGAACATTTTGTAAGCCTTGATAGGTTCATAAAGTAAAAAATTAGTCATGGTCTATAACTATACTCTACATAACTCCATGAAGATGAATTATTTCCTAGATGTACAAGTCTCTCAACTGGTTTATTGATAAATTCTCCTATATAGGAGAGAAATGTTATACTTTCACCAGTCAGTCCACAACCACCCAAATAACATCATTCTTCTGATGCATCATCAGGATACCCACCACAAATTCCATAGTAACATTGTCCCACTTACATTCTAGAATGGTAAACATATGTATTAAACCACCAGGTTGTTGATGCTCATCCTTCACCTGTTGATAGGTGTAACATCATTTCATAAACCCTGCTATCTCCTTTTTCATGCCCAACCACCAATACTACCATTGTAGGTCATGGTGCATTTTTATCACACCTGGATGCAACACCAACTTTGAGGTATGAAATCCACACATCATCCCCTCATGCATACTTATAGGCATAATAACCTAATTCCTAACATAGATGATCTCATACTCATCTATGGTCAAATCGAAAGGTGACTCCCCACCTTCAAGGCTTTCCCTTAAGGACAAACACTCTGGATCCTAATATTATCTTTCCCTGATCTGAATAAAAAGTGTTGACTCCACTAAAACTAATGTGAGAGTCATTTACTCCTAGCTCTCCTGAACCACAACATGCATATTATCTAGTAAAGTCATCATTTTCCACTTAGTATTATACTCCTCAATTGCCTAAGTCTAAGTTTTATTACTTAAAGTATCAACAACACTATTTACCTTCCCAGGCATATATGATAGATCAATGTCAAATGAATACATATAATCAAACCATCTCCACTTCTAGAGATTTAAATATCAGTCTGAAAAGATATACATTAAGATATTTTGACCCTTATACATAGTAAACTTCTCACCCAATAGATAATGTCGCCAACACTTCAAATCATAAACCACTACAGGTAATTTGAGGTCATGTGTTGGGTAGTTTTGTTCATTTGGATTCAGTTTCCCTGAATCATATGCTAAAAATTGATCTCCCTGCATCAACACTTCTCCAATCCAGATCCCAGAAGCATAAAAAACACCATATACTCTTTACCTAACTCAGGTAGGATCAATATTGTTGTTGTAGTCAAGTTCTTCTTCAACTCTTAGAAGGCATTCTCGTATGATTCCATCCATTCAAAATTTATCCCCTTCATGTTCAAGCCTAAAAGAGGTGATAAAAATAGTAAAATTCCTAGATAAACCTTTAATAATGAACCACTAATCCCAAAAAATATTGGATATTGAAAACATTATTGGGTTGCCCAAAAGAAAAAAAATGCCTGAACCTTCTCTGGGTCCATTGACACACCTTCCTCTGAGATGATGTGATCTGATAATTGTACCTAATCAATCAAAAATTGTCACTTAAATATCTTGGTGCATAGATGATGCTCTCTTAGTGTACTCAGAATGATTTCAAGATGTTGGACATGATATTAATAAGTCTTGGAGTGCACCAAGATTTCATCCACAAACACTAACACAAACTAATCTAGATATGGGTGGAAGATTATGTTCATCAATTCCATAAACACTTATAGAACATTCATCAATCCAAAATGAATCATGATGAACTCATAAATTTCATACATTATTATGAAAGAAGTCCTCAAAGGTTGAACTCTCAACTGATGATACCTTGATCTCAATTTGATCTTGGAGAATACACAATCTCCCCTCAATTGGTCAAAGATATCATCGATATGTAGAAGAGGATATTGGTTCTTCACTGTCATCCAATTAAACTTTTGATAATTGAAACACAAGCACAAACACCCATCATCCTTATTTACAAAAAAAACTAAAGAACCCCAAGGTGATGTTTTTGGTAATATAAACCCCTTATCCATCAACTCTTCCAGTTGAGTCTTAGTCACTTGAATATCAGTTTGTGTAATTATATATAGTGGAATATAAATTGGCTCAGCCCCTGACATTTGCTCAATCATAAAATCCATGTTTCTCTCAAGTGGAATCCCTGATAAGTCCTTAGGAAACACATCTTGAAACCTTCCCACTACAGGTGTAAATACATCCTACTTTTCACCCCCATCATCTGTCAATAAACTAGAAACCTGGGTAGTGATCTCCCCTAGTTACTAAATTGTCCCTGTACGGCCTTCCTAGATATCCCATTATCCATAGTGAATATAATTTTCATCCTAAAGAGATGTAAAATTTACTCTCTTATGGTAAAAATGAATGTGGTTTCAGTATTTTACTAACCATTCCATACTCATAATTAGGTGAAATCATAACATATCTAGAATTTAGAGATACCAAAAAAAATGATACTCCAAAAATTTGATAGAACACCCCTTGAAAAATCATATGTATCTCGAACATACTCCCAAAGGTGTATATATAGTTAAAAATCCACTCATGAACTCCACATCTAGGCTCAAAACCTTCACAAGTTATGCAGATATAAAATAATGAGAGGAATTGGTGTCAAAAAAGGCACTAACAAGCATAGAAGCTATAAGAATAGTACCTATAACTATCGATGGTCTGGCCTCACTATCCATAGGTGTAGGATTAATTTCATGCAACTGTCATACCCCTATTCCCTAAGATACAGTCTGATTCCCTTTAGCTACACCACCCTGCTGATACGGATCTCTTTCCCAAAAGTACCATGTCCACTCCCTCTACTCTCATGGCCAGTAGAACTCAAACTACTAGACTGATACAATGTAGAAGACCCCTTCCCATACTCTAGTTCTATCTAGATTCTCCATCACTACTCAACTACCATGGGTTCCTATAGAACCTCTATAGATGTCTCACCCTATTGCAGGCTTTTCATTATACTAGTGGTTAGGGACACTATCTATGAAAGTGAACCATCCTACCACACTAGTGATAGACCACTCAATTTAGATCTTTTGTAACTGATCCTTCTCCCTATCCACTATACTTTCCATTTCTCTAGTCAGTATTCTCATAATAAAACTTCTGGATCTCAGATTTCATACCTTCTAACCATCTAGTAGAAACCACAAGTCCTCCTCTGGAAGCCTCCTTTATGTTCCCCTTAGATATAAGACCCCAATAAACCACTTCTAAAAACTTTTTCAGTTGAAATATTATAACTTGATACTTAGTCTCACATTCAAGCTCATCCTGGAAATATCTTTACATAGCTATCTCTTCCCCTGCTGGCACTGGAACAAAGCACTACAAGTCATTAAAGTGTCCAACATAGTCCATAATGGACATTTACTCTTGATCAACCTCGTAAACTCATCTTCTCTCTCCTAACTAAGAATCTTAGGGTAAAATTTCTCTAATAACTTATCCTAAAAGTCCTTCCACTCTATATTCTCCAGTTTTCCATCCTGAGTCTAGATGTCACACCAATGCTTTGTCTGACCACATAACATACAAGCTTCCATATTGACTCTTTTCTCAGCAGGAGTTTCTAAGTGGTCAAGTATGGTCTAGATAAACTCAATCCAGAACTCAGATACCTTAGGTCCACCCTCATATGTGAAATTTGGAGGGTGTTTTAACTAGAAATCCCATTTTATATCATAAATACACTTCACAACCCGCCCTTGGTCTCTTTCTATAAACTATATGAAGTGAGAAAAGTTATCATGGTACTACTCTCTGATTTACTCAACCAGTAATATATGTGCCTCAGGTTTCTCTATTGGGGGATCATTTCCAGCCATAACCTCCTTTCTTCCTCTCAACAAGCATCATCATGGAGGCATAAATATACAAGTACAAACACATTTCTTGGGACACATAACACAACTTAAACACATTTACATAAGAGGGATTCATAATAATCCATACAATTCATTCCCCCAAACCCCACCACATGGTCAAAAATAAGTAACTATCACTACCCTTGACCATCATATATCTAGGTTATGGTTAAAAAGGTAAAAACATTTTCACAATTTCAAGTTTCTAATCAAACACCCATTTATCACCTTAAAATTTCCAAAATTTTCATCATTTTTTAATATTAAATTCATATTAGGAACCTTTTCATTTAATTAACCAAATAAAAGAAAATAATTTTAATTTAATAACTTACTCAAAACCTTCTTTTCTTATACATGCCTAAAATGATACATGTCACAATAAATCTTGAGTGCCTAAAATAATGCATGCATGATCAACTCTTAGCCATACCAAGCCATAATTGAAATCTCAAAAAATATCAAAAATAGTAATCACATCACATAACAAGTGCATCAATTGATGTGAAATAACATCCAAATATAACAATAAACAACAATAACATCAATCACACCCTGGGTACTTGGATTTTACCCTCTTACATGGGTTATCTAATCCCATGAATGAGATCTTAACTAAGGCCTAAATCATCCTATTCTTCTATCTACCTTTCCCAAATAGTAATACAAAATAAAAAAACTCCTCGGATACCACTTTGTGGCACCCCAACCTAGGTTCCACACATTGGTTCCCCAAGTCGGTTAGCCACATGACCTTAGGTGTGCCTCCCCATGCACTAGAGTCCCCCAACTAGTATTGAGGGTCTATTATCGATCATGGGGAGACTATACCTTATTTATCAAAGTAGCACAACATTAGAAGAAAAATAAGCAATAGCCAAAAGAATACCAGTATCACATGTTAATCAAAACTGAATACAATATCCAAACTAAAATAATATGTAATTCCAAAATAACTGTCAAGTTTCTAATGAAAAACCAAAATAATGACACACTGACAACTACAAGAAGGTAATGGTACCAATTTTGGTTCCCTAAACTATGATTCATCCTTACTCATCCTTCTAACATAGGATTCTTGCCCTTATCCTATCCTGAAAACATGAAGTCTATCTGGGTACTAAACTGGCAACCCGAGTAGGGTGTGAGTACAACTCAGTAGGCCACCATAAATGGTATCTAAAACAATATCTAATCAATATAAGTGTATGTATTTGTATAAAGAATAAAATGCAAGAAATAAAGTAATTAGTTTACATAATTTCAATTATTCTTTATTAACCATATAAACCCCTAGGTTCTTGAGGACACCCAAACCATCAATGCCTTCTTTGTCTTGTGTTGGATTCTAGACTATCACCAAGGGATATAACAAATCACAATACCATGGATATCATTTATCATTTTAATTCAATTCATATTATGGTCAATTGGAACCATAGTCCAACACCAACATTTTCGGCCTAGAACACCATGTCTATATCTCATTATTCATCGTGATCTTGATTGTTACACTTCAATTGGGTATTTCCATCGGTGATTGTTTTCCATTAATCTTGAGGTAGGTGGTCTAAATTAAAAATCTCATAGTATTAATTTAAATTACATGTATGTAATTATGAGATTTAAATTTCCATGATTGGGAAATTTCTTTGATGATTGAATTGATTTAATTTATTTTCATGTGATAATGATTTGTTTTAAATTGGAAAATTATAATTGGTGGAATTTGATTAATTAATTGGTCAATTAATTAATTAATGGAATATTGTAATTGTGAAATTGATGGGATATTTTGATTTTGTAATTGGTTAATTAATGTGACTATGAATTAATTGACAATGAGGATCATGATATGTTTGGATTAACCTTAATGGGTTAATGGGTTATTTGATTTAATTAATGTAAAATGGTTTAATGGTGAATTGATCATATTATTCCATGTGATTAAATTAAAGAACTATGTTTTTTTTAATAAATTGTAACGGTATACCATGATGTGGAATGTTGATGAATGGGATAATAATGATTAACTAGGATAAATGTGATATATGTGTTTGATTAATATATGAGCGTGGTTCACAAAATGATTCTTCAAAATCCCATATGTGATTGACTGATATGTGTGTGTAGGAGATGGATTAATGCTTATATCCATGGTCTTCAACTTCTTCGGATTCTTCGGCGATGAACCCCCATGGAAATATGTTCTTTTACATTGCTCTGAGAAACATTTTTGTGGATTTGGGAATTCGCATCAGGTCTGTTGGTTCTTTGGCAGACTAGATTCAATGTATTGGTGTGGCTTCAACAGCTGGTTCTCTAAAAGTGTTGGCGGGTTGGCCCTCGGTGGCCCCTGTCAGTGTTGTTGTCATATTAGGTGATGTAGCTATGATGGTTCCTCAATAGTGTGGTGCAACGGTCCCTCAAAGGTTGTCCCTTGATGGTGGTCAATGGTGTGAAGGTCCCCCTAAGGTGTGATGATTGATGGAAGGAGAGAGGTCCCTCAATTTTGTGTCACCTACTGCAGGCATCTTTGTGGATTTTCATCAATTTATGGCAATTGTGATGGTCTTAGGAAGTTGGCGGAAAATTTTTTGGACCTAAATCCTATGTTCATATCTATATGGGGATTCAAAGCAGAAGAACCTTACTTTACAGGGATACCAAATTAAAAAGAATGAGAGGGTATGGATTTTTTTCATTGGTACCAAGTTTCATGATTTTTTGCATGGGGCTATGTTGGTTGTGCAACCCTAAAAGGTTGGGTGCTTGGTTTAGTATCTAAATTTATGCCAAGAGGGTTTGTTCTAATGGTGTTAGATTTTTGGGGCCTTCAAGTTCATGTTTTAGGCTACACGCCTCTAGGCCTATGGGTCATGCATTATTCCTAAGTGATTATGGGCTTTTGATCCATGTAATGTTACCCCTTATCCTAATTTAAAAAGAGGAGATAAATAAAAGTTTAATGGCCTTTGGGATTGGAGTTAAAATATCCACAGGGTTCTAGACATGGCGTTCTAGGCCCAAAATGTTGGAATTGGACTATGGTTCCAATTGGAAGTAATATGAATTTAATTTAAATGATAGATGATAACCATGGTATTGTGATATGTTATATCCCTTAGGGATATTTTATACTCCGAGATGGTTCGAAGCAGGTATTGATGATTTGGGTGTCCTCGGGAACCCAATGGTTTATGTGGTTAAATAAATAATAATTTAAATTATGTAAATTGATTACTTTATTTCTTTTATTTTATTATTTATAAAACTGTATACACTATTATTTATTGGATATTATTTTAGATTCCATCGGTGGTTTCCGAATGAGTTGTACTCACACCCTACTCGGGCTGCTTGATTGATACCCAAATAAACTTCATGTTTATAGAATAGGATAAGGGAAAGATTACTATATTATATGGATAAGTTGATATGAAGCATAGATGAGGGAACCAAAATTGGTTTTAGGACCCGCATGGAGTTTCCAAGCACACCTCCTCATATTCCAGAAGTTGTTGACTATCAGCGAGGGTCCAAGGTGGTACAATGGAGAGATTATACCCACATATCAGAGTGGCCCAACAAATATAATGAATAAATAGACAATATCATAAGCATAATATAATAGATATCACAGTGGAAACAGGCATAATAATTAAGAAGTGTAAGTATAAATATCTAATAAATTGAAATAATAATCAAAATCCAAGGGATAAGTCATATACAATGATTTCATGTCATAATAATATAAAAAATGGAAATAGGGGAAAGGCATATACATCATGCTATGAAAAAATACAAAAAACAAAAAGACCGCTCCACTATAATCATTAATGTATGCTTGGTCCTATACTTCCATGCTCTAAGCTATAAGTAAAATAGGTCAAGAATCTGTAGTAGGGTGCTTACCCTTATCCATACCTACTGACATGAATCATACTCGAGTACCAAAGGCGACTCGAGTAGGGTGTGAGATAAAGTTAGTATACCACCACAAATGGTGTCTAGAAATAATCAAGTCAATGTACATATCATATAAATGTGTAGGTATAATGAATAATAAACAATGATGAATAATAAATATCAGACAGCTCAGGTTCCTATAGGACACCTAGCTGGCTCTACCTATTTTGGCATAGGCCAGAACAAGTCTCATTGGTAAACATATATATATATATATATATATATGCACACTATACATGATGGTTTTTAGAGCCATATACATGGATAATGAGTGCTATCTGAACCAAGGGAGTAACTCAAGCATCCATAACTATTCTAATGAGCCAATGGCCCCAACAAGGGTACAAGCCCATAATCTCATATGAATGAAAGATGTCTTTCCCATCACTCAAGATATTGGGGTGATTCCTCATTCCCAACACCCAAAGAAAATGAATGTGGATCATCATGACCATTATCTAGATACGACTATAATGGTGTGAGACATCATGCCTAACACCTGATGTAAGGGAGAATGAAACTTCATACTCAACAAGTCCCGTAACCATTGTTCAACAACCAATATCAATGGAATAATAATAATAATAATAATAATAATAACAATAATAAACATGAGGGATCAACTCTAATAAAAAAACCGCCACTTAGTACAAGTAACCAAGGTGTACAATTCATATAATTCATGTTCATAATTAAAAAACATTTAGCGTGTCCTTACCACCCATTTACATTCATTTAATTAAGGCCATTCAATTATGAGGTAGGGAAAATCCATTTCCAAGTCAATATGAACAATTAGATGGTGTTTTGGTCATTTAAACAATTATATAAAAGAGGTAAAATCAATCCAGAACACCCAAAGGGGTGTAAATCAATGAGGTCATCATCCTTAAATCATCCAACATGGTCTATAGAAGTAATTATACATGACATAATTAATTTAAGAGGATTAATGCATTTTATGAAAATGCGTGGAAATGTCCATCATGAGACACAATAGAGAAATACTATGAAAAAATAATGAATTTTAGTGGAAACAATTAGAACGCATGCCCTAGGTCCATGGATGACCACTCATCCAACCTCGGCCTTTGATTTGAAGAAGAATGTAAGAAATCATCAAAATAGACAAATGCCCTGAAAATAAGGCCAATGATATCACACCAAAATATTATAAGAGATGGGAAGATAAACCATGATAAGAAGTAAGAGGATTAAGGAGACTATCATTGTGGATCCAATGTGACTGACGATGTTCGAATCAGAGTCCAGATGAAGGTGATATCAAAATCCCTAGGTTATTTCATGGGAGAGCTCATGAGAGGAAGGATGGAGGGGATGTCCACTAGAAATAAGTGTAGGAAGAGGGATTTGAGTTAAAAAAAATTTAGGGGTAATTTGGTAAAATCACCCTCAAATAGGGTCACATGGTTTGTCTACGTGGTTTTAAAAATTATGCGCTAACCATGCATCATGCTCGTTCAAAGAAGGGACCCCTCATGGGCTAGGTGCATGGTTTGACTAACCATGCACAAACCGTATGAAAATACACTATCACCAAAGTCTGAAATCTTGTACGGGCGTGTACCTTGGCTTGCACAGTTGTAGAAAAACTATGCGGCCACTCCTGTGCAACTAGTGACCCACATGGTTAAGTCGTATGGTTAGTACTAATTTTGCGTTAACTGTGCAAACCACTCTGTTTGTCCGATTCTCATAGCTCCAAGCTCTGAACAATCCCTAGATGATTATGAAACCTTACTTAGTCTATAGATAATTTTTACCAAGAGGAAATAAAGTATTGGACCATAAAACAAATGAGTCATAACTTCGTGAAAATTCAAGTCATTACAACCCCCCCTACTTAAATAAACTTGTCCCCAAGATGGCATTTTGAGGGTAAATAGGGATCATATAAGAAAAGATCTATCCAATGGGATTGTATATTAGTATTCCACTCCCAAGATTAATTTTTTACTTATTCATGCTTCTATAACACCCATACTAAGGGGAATGACCTGACTCATAGTTTTTTCAAGCTCTGATCCACAATACACACTGGATACTCCTCAAAGGAAGCATCCATATCTTACTCAATCTCATAAGGTCGTAGAACATGTGATGATTCTAAATAATACCGGTGAATTTGAGATATGTCAAATACATCATGCATAGACCGGTGTCTCTAAGGAAGTGCTTCCTAGTAATCTACAATTCAGATTTGTTTCAAAACCTCAAAGGGTCTAATGAACCTAGGTGAGAGCTTACCCTGCCTCTGAATTCATCGATTACCCAACCATGGTGAAACTCAAAATAAAACCCAATCTATGACCTTGAAATCAAGATTCCATCTACATTTATTGTCATATGAATTCTTTCTATATTGATCTATCAACATGAACTTTCTGCTCAACTGGACCTGGTCTAAATTCTTCTGGATGAGACGTGGTCCATGTAAAGTTACCTACCCTACCTCTAATTAGCACAAAGGTTATCTTAATTTCATACCATATAAGTATTCAAAAGGATCCATATGGTTGGTATCCTAAAATATATTATTATAAGAGGAATCAAATAGGGGTGTGTGTTTCTCCCAAGAAAGACTAAATGCAAGTACATGTTCATGGATCATGTCCTCTAACACCTGAATTGTATGCTCTTTTTTCCATTATTCTGAAGGTGATAGGCCATGCTCAGAAGCACCTATGTACCCAAGGCCTTCTATAACCCCTTTTAGAACTGAGACTTGAAATGAGCATCTCTATCAGATATAATAGACCGTGGATCTCTATAAAGATGTATGACCTCCCCAACGTATAGCCTCCCTAGATAATCTACCAAAAAGGTCTCTCAAATGGGTAAAAAGTGTGTGACCTTCTTTAACCAATCAATGACAAACCAAAAAATATAATTTCCATAAGGAGGTTAGGTAAAACTTGACATTAATTCCATATATAAATCATCACATTTCTACTCGAGAATGGATAATGGTTATAAAATTCCTACCAGTTGCTGATGTTCCACCTTCACCTGGTAGAAGGTGGAATATTTATTGATAAATACAGATATCTCCCATTTCATATAAAGCCACCAATACTAGATACGTAAGTCTTGATACATCATGGTGAAACCCAGATGTATTTCCCAAACTGAGGTATGAAATTCCCACATCCACCCCTCTTTGATATTTACTAGGACCTAAACATGCCTATGAAAGATTAAGGTATTATCCTCATCCACGATCCAACCTAAAGATGAATCATCATTTGAGATACTTTCCCTTAGGACTAATCCCTTGGAATCTAAGAGTTGCCTCATTTTCATCCATTCCAAAAGGGTAGAGGTCACTACTAAATATGAGAGGATAGTCATCCCATGATTCTCCTGAACCTCAATATACATCTCTAAGAATTGTTCTATAAGTTTCCACTCACCACTGGCCTCTTGAACTGGCTATTTCTATGTCTTCTAGGTCAGATCACTGGCTACAATATTGTCTTTCCAAGCATGTAAGCAAGCTAAAAATTGAACGATTGCAGGTAATCAACCCATATATGCTTCTTGAGATTTCGATCATGCTGTGTAAATATGTACTTGAGGATTTTTTGATATGTGAATACCACAAAATGTTATCCAAGAAAATAATGTCTCCAACAGTGTAATTCATGAACTATGTCTTTTAGATTAATGTCATGCGTCAATTAATTTCACTTGTGAGGCCTCAACTAAGGAGACTCGTATGCTATTAATCACTCATCCTGTATTATAACTTCTCCCAAACTTATACCTAACGTGTCATAGTAAACAGTATTGCTCTTGCCTGGCTCCGATAGAATTAGGATTGACGATGAAGTTAAATAGACTTTCAACTCCTAAAAGGTGTTATCACAAGATTTTGACCATATGAATTTCACACCTTTCTTATTCAATCCCATAAATGGAGATGATAGGCATGAGAAATATTGTATGAACATCTGTAATACCCATCTAGCCCCAAGAAACTCTGTATATCAAATATGTTCTTGGGATGATCCCAGTAAACTATAGCACTCACCTTCTCTGGGTCTACTGGTACTCCTTACTCTGAGATGATATGACCCAAGAAGTGGAATTTGTCGATCCAAAAGTGGAATTTACTAATATTAGTGTAAACATGATTCTCTCTTAGTGTATTTATCATGATCTCAAGATGTTGGGCATGGTCATGTTGAGAACAATAATACACTAAGATTTATTCTATAAAGACTATCACAAATGAATCCCAGTATGGGTGTAAAACCTGATTCATCATATTCATGAAAATAGCTAGTGCATCATGAGACTGAATGAAATTACTAGGTACTCATAAAGACCATACCTTCTCCAAAAAAAATTATGTGGTATGTGTGAGGATCTGACACGTACTTGATGATAGATCAACCTCAAATCAATATTTTAAAATATATGATCTCCTAAAAGCTGGTAAAAGAGTTCATCTATTCAAGTTAGTGGATATCGGTTCTTTACCGTAAGCTAGTTTAACGACCAGTAATCCATGAAAAGCCTGAGGTTACCATCCACCTTCTTGACAAAAAGGACTAGAGAACCCTAAATAGAAGTGTTGGGTCATATAGAACCTTTATCCTCCAAGTATTATAACTATTTATTAAGATCCAAAAGCTCTATAGGTGTCATCCTATAAGGATAAATAGTCACTAGTTCTACTCTTGGTGCTAGATCAATGGTGAATTCTACCTATCACACTAGAGGTAGCCCAGAAAATTCACCAAGCAAGATGTCCCTCAAATGATCATCTATAGAAGTTAAAACTATGGGTCATAACCCCTAATCATCCAAGAAGAGACTATAAATCTAGGCTATCATTATTCCTAACCCCTAATGCCTAGGTAAATCTTGAGACGCATGGAAATCCCATTATCCCTTGTGGATATGTCTACCTCCTTCCACTTATGTAAATGTCACCCTCCAGCGATAACAATCAATATGGTCTAGATGGGAGAATAACTAGTCCATCACAATAATTAAATCAAACCCTTTCATTTAGAGGATGAAAAGATTCTATACAAATATATATCCACCTATATCAAGGGGAAAATCCTTACACCAGCATACACTCTCTAATCAGTTACCCAACGGGGTCTCGAGTGTCATGTCACCACGGGAGTACTCTGTCTCAAGGACCAGACTCTCCAAAATTGTATCATATATAAAATAGTGTGATGCGCCTATGTCAAATGGAGTAGACCCTAAAATATAGGTTACTAGAATAGTACCTTGAATAGTAGAAGGCCTGATGCTCTGATCCTCCAGCATAGGCGGCACTGCATGTAATTGGTCTGTACTATGACCCTGATTCACAACCTGACTACCCTGAGTAGGCCCATTCTACTGGAGCTAAAAATCCTAAGTCCAATTACCTCTATCTCAACCACCACCTTGTCCTGAGAAGTCGGTGGTATTCTAGTTACCTTCCTGATGAGATACTATTGGCCTCGCTCTAGAACTTGGCATAGGTATAGATCCCTACTCATTAGGTATTGGTGGAAAGGTCTTACAGAAATGTTGGATATGACCCATCCTACCATGGCCTTATCATTCAACTGGATCCCACATACATTGGGATTTCATATTCCCTAGTATTCTATACTAGTGAAATTTGAGGAAGCTATCATTAAAACCTATATGAATGTTGTTACCCCTATGAAAAACCTCAAAACATCATTTTCTCCCACTAAAAGAAACACTACTATGTCTGGGTCCTGAACTTCCCTAGTTCTCACCATCAGCTTCCCTCAAATTCCACTCAGTAATGAGGGTCTAATTAACTATCTCATAAATAGTAGTCAATCATAAGATATTGAACTATGATCATATGGTGTATACCTTCCCATCCTCAAATCATCTCGTAGTCATGAACTTGTCACCTGCTAAAGTTGGCACGAACCACTACAGCTCAGTGAAACAGGTAGAATATTACATGGTAGACATGGATCCCTACTACAGGTTCATAAACTTTCTAGCCCAATCATTCCACATATTTTGTAGAAATAATTATTCATAAAAGATCACCTAGATTTCCACCCATATCATATCTCGATGTCAGTCTGCCTGGGTAATAATACCCCACCATCGCTTGGTAGAACCACATAGAATATAAGTAGTACACTTGACCCTACTCTCTATAGGAATATATATATGCTCATATATATAAATCATAACCTCAAGTCATGACTCTACAAAAAGTGGTTTTCCTTCACTCGAAAAGGTGGGAGGATGTTGCTACTGAAACTCCTGAGTCAACTCTACCATAGTCAGGGTAGGTCAAGCAACACCTTGTATAAACTGCATCATATGGAAAATTATCTCTAAAAACTAGGTGTTGGTTCCCATATTAGGAATAAAAAGTGGTGCCTTGGGTGGCACTAAAGGAGGTATCACTAGCAGTTTAGGGCACACCTCATCCATTTCATGGTCATCACCACCTTTTTTGCGTACGACTTGAGGTTGACATGGTGTCAAGATTCTACAATTCCAAAATCACACCTCAGAAGAGAATTTAATAGCTGAAGTAATTTCATATAGATAGAATAAAGGCACACATCCTTCCTATAAGAAATGTCACACCTCCCTACCTACTCTTAAATCCAGGTTTGGGTGATAATAAAGACCATAACAAGACCAAATAACCATAAAAGACACCCCAAATACCCATTACTAAGGTTGGGTTTGGGTTTAGGTTTTGTATAATATAGTAGGGGTTCTAATATATAGAGTTTCAATTACAAGGTATAGAGGAAAACTTCATTTAATTTGCCATTGGAATCCCCATTTATCGGTAACTATTTTAATATAAAAGTTTAAATTCACTTTAGTTTGTACTCTTTTATATAAATAGATATATATCATAGTCCAAAACCAATAGGTCCATAACCCACAACAGGGTATAATTGGCTAATTAAGGTTTCATCACCAATCTATTTAGGAAAATGTTGTTTATATTTATGTAGGAAATTTAATTAGTCCAATTATACTTTCTCTGTAAGAAATGTTAGCACATTTAAATATATAATAATCAAGGCTCTAACTATATGCAGCAGGAAAATGTGCGTAGAAATTAGATTTGTCATGGAAAAATGCATGGTATATTAGTCCTAATATGCCTATAATGATGCATGAGATGCTAATTCCCTTACATAACAGTCCAAGGAAAAAGGTTTTTATCAATAACATCAATAATAATAATATCACAAATCATGTGTGTCTCCCAATAGTGAAATCGTATCAATTGTAACATGAAAAATCCAATAACAGTAATAATCCATCCTAGGTAATTTGGGTTTTCCCTATACATGGGTTAGCTAATCCCAATAATAGGATCATTACTAAATTCCATTACATCCTAGTCTCCTTTATAATACCTAAATAGTAAGACAAAAGGAAAAAATAAAACTCTAATACCACTTTGTAACATCCCAACCTAAGATGCACTTAACTGGTGCCCTAGTCTGATGGGTCACATGGACTCAAGCATGCCTCCTCGTATACCAGAGGCTACCGACTAGTAGTGAGGGTCCAATGTGGTATAATGGATAGACTATACCCTCATGTTAGAGTGGAAAATCTGATATAATGAATAAATGGACAAAAGAATAAGCATAATATAACAGATTTCATAGTAGAAACAGATAAAATAATTAGTCAATGGAAGTATAAACATCTAAGTAACTAAAATAATAATCAAAATCCAAGGGCTAATCCATATACAATGATTTCATGTCATTCTGATATAAAAAGAGAGACATGGGATAGGCATATACATCATGCTATACAAAAATACAATAAGTCTAAAATACTACTCCACTAGCATCACAAGCATATTTTTGGTCCTCTTCTCCCATGATCCAAGCTATAAGTACAATGGATAAAGCATCTATAGTAGGGAACTTTCCCTTATCCATACCTATAAACATAAAGTCTATTCATGTACCAAAGGTAGCTAATGTCACGCTTCGCCAAATAGAGAGGAGACCCGGTGATGAGGTTATATAGAATCCTCTAGAGTTCTCTACATCTCCACCAAGTTCCGGAATATTCCAAAATTCTTCGGAGTGTTGAGGAACACCCCTTGGTCCTTGAAGGCTCTAGAACATTCTTGGCCTCCATAGAAGGTGGAGGATCTCTTCAAGTTCTAGAATGCTCCATGTATATTCTAGTAGAGTAGGCTAGAATTCTCTATAATCATGTGGAAGTGTACATATTCTAGAATGTTGTAGACTTTTCCACCAACCCATGTATAAAGGGAGTGGCTCCTCATTTGTGCAGACACACAAAAGTCGAGATCAATTAAGAGCTTCTTTTAACTTGTGTCTTGTGAGATTTTCAATCACTTCCCTTACAATCCTTACTTCAGTTGTGAGTGTATAAAGGTTGAACTCATCTAATATTTGAGTGAGGAAGTTTCCCAGTTTCTGCATGAGAGCTTGGGAGAAGTCCAAGTCCCATGACAGTTGGTATCAAAGGTGTTAGTAGAAAGTGTTCATGATGGAAAGCTCGAACATAGAAGATCCTATTATGTCTAAGAAGGAGGTCATGCTGCATGTTCCTAAGAAGAAGGGTGGGAAGTCCCGTGACACTGTGGTGAATCTTGAGGAGCGTCTCCTAAGGGTGGAGGAGTGCCTTGTTGACATGAAGGAAATTATCGACCATGTTGAGGGAGATGATGGGGAAGGGGAACTAGGCATCATAGGCCTACGTGATGCACTCTTCACTCTCCAAGACCGAGTGGTGTCAGTTGAGAGGTATTCCATTGAGAATGTTGTCGAGAAAGATTCTTTCATGGATTGGACAAAGGGGATCTTGGCACAAAATGGGGATGTGATGGATAAGTACAACCAAACTCTTGATCAAATTAAGAGAGAGTGGTCCAATTACCATGGTGAGATGGCTAGTGGGGTGATTGTGTGAGACACACCAAAGATAGATGTGTCTCATCCAAATCACTTCAATGGAAAGCGAGATTCTAAGGAGGTAGAAAACGTTTTTTGGCAAGTGGATAAATATTTTGAGGCTATTGTCTTGATAGAAGACATGAGTTGTGTGAAGACCATTGTTCTTTACTTTGGTTACGATGCATCTATATGGTGGAGGATGAATCACTAAGAGCTAAAGGATGGTGGGAAGGCACTTCCATCATGGGAAGAGTTCAAGAAATGGTTTTATGCTCAGTTCTACCTTGAGGAAGCTGATTAAGAAACAAGGGAAAAGTTGTAGGCTTTCAAGCATATGAGGAAAATCTATGAGTATGTTCAGGAGTATGTCTCTCTAAATCTCCAGGTACGTGGAAAGACCAACTTTTATCACATGTATGATTTCATAAAAGGTATTCATCTATAGGCACAATAATAGGTGTGAGGTCAATGGCCTAATACCTTCACAGAAGCTATGTCTATTTCCAATTCCTTGTTGGAATACATGAAGAATGTTGAAACCCCTAAGCCCAAGATGGAGTACAAGGGTAAAGGTGGGGAAGACCAAGAGAAGAGGTGGAACCAAGATTCCCATGACAAGGGGAAGTCCAAGGAGTACACCAATGACTTCTCAAGAGAACACAAGCCCTGAGGATGCTACTTTTATGATGGTCATCATACATGGAAGGAGTGTCCCAAGAGGAAGGCACTCTAATACATGTTTGAAGAGAAGGAGGAAGTTCCCAAGGAGCGAAAAATGGGAAATTTAAGGTTCTTCAATGTTTTAGAGGTTAATAACACACCTAAAGCCCCACCTATGGATGGTTTGATGTATGAAAAGGTGTATTTGAATGGGTAGGCTTCCATTACGATGCTAGACATGGGATCCACACACAACTTTTTGGTTGAAGATGAGGTAAGAAGACTTGTGCTAATTGTAGCCAAGACAAATAGTCACATGAAAGATGTGAATGACACACCTCAATAGGTGATTGGCATTATATGTGGAGTGAGCCTTTGCATTGTATAATGGAGGGGTGTTATTGATCTTAGGGTGGTTCCCAAGGATGAATTCAATATAGTGTTGGGGATGGAGATCTTTAAGAAAGCCAAGGCCATACCAACACCTCACTTAGATCAAATGGTGATCATGGAGGAGAGAAGCCTATGCATGGTGACAACAAAGGTATGTGTAAATCATGACTTGTCTTTACTTTATGCCATGAAATTGAAGAAGGGTTTTAATAATGGAGAGAAGACCTACTTGGTTTCCTTGAAAGATGACGGGTCAGTGGATGACAACCACGAGTTGTCGAAGGAGGTGAAGGATGTGCTAAGGGATTTTAGAAACGTCATGCCATTGGAGTTTCCCAATAGACATACACCCAAGAGATAGGTTGATCATCAAATTGATTTGGTTTTGGGATCGAATCCACCATCCATGGCACCCATCTCATGGCTCCACCTGATTTGGAGGAGTTGAAGAGGTAGTTGAAGGAGATGTTGGATACAGGAAAAATACAACCATACAAGTCTCCGTATATATCACCCTTGTTATTCCAAAAGAATAATTATGGATCCTTGAGGATGTGCATGGACTATTGGGTGTTGAACAAAGTCACAGTGAATAACAAGTACCCTATCCCGTTAATAACAAATCTCTTTGATCAGTTGGGTAAGGCATGGGTGTTCACCAAGCTGGACTTGAGATCGGGATACTATTAAGTCTGCATTTCCATAGAGGATTTCTCAAAGAATGCATGTGTGAAAAGGTACAGATCATATGAGTTCCTTGTTATGACATTTGGTTTGACTAATTCCCCAACAACATTTTCCACATTGATGAACATAGTCTTCCACCAATACATGGATAAGTTTGTGGTAGTCTACTTGGACAACATTTTCATCTATAGTGAAACAATGATGAACCATGTGGAACACATACAAACCTTGTTCAAGGTATTGAGGGAGAACAAGTTATATGTGAAGAAGGAGAAGTGTTCTTTTGAGAGGGATAAAGTTCTCTTCTTGGGGCACAAGATCAAAGGGGGAAAGCTCATGATGGATCATGAGAAGATCCAGGCTATCGATGAATGGGAGAGGCCAAACAAGGTTCCTGAGTTTAGATATTTACTTGGGTTGGTGAAATATTATCAGTAGTTCATTTGTGACTACTCAAAGAAGGTGGATCTACTCACTGACTTTCTAAATAAGAACAAGTTGTGGGAGTGGGATGAAAAATGCGAGGAGATATTTGAGGGCTTGAAGAAGATAATCATGGAGGAACCGATCTTGATCTTGGAGGAACCGATCTTGATCTTGGAGGATCCAACCAAGCCTTATTAGGTATACACTGATGCCTTATATTTTTCTATTGGGGGTGTGATCATGCATGAAAGACATCCCATAGCTTTTGAGATCCAAAAGTTGAATGACACTAAGAGGAGGTACACGGTGCAAGAGAAGGAGATGACAGTCATGGTACATTGTCTTCAGGCATGGAGACATTATCTATTGGGGTATAAGTTTGTGTTGAAGACTGAAAACATTGACAAAATCTACTTCTAAACCCAGAAGAAGCTAACTTTGAAGCAGGAAATATGGAAGTAATTCTTGGCTATGTTTGATTATTCTTTGGAGTACAAGCCTAGGACAGAAAATGTGGTGGTCGATGCATTCGATAGGAAGATATTATTCATCCACTTATCATGTGTGGACGATGGGATCTTGGGTGGAATCAAGGAAGGCATGGGCATGATCCTATATCCAAGAATGTCTTGGATCTTGAAATGGAGGGAAAGACAGGGATATTTTTGGATGAGGATGGAAGTCCTCTTACCACAGGGAAGATGATATATGTCTTAAAGTGGGGGAACCTACGAAGGGATATCATAAAGGAGTGACATGAATCGAGATGGGTAAAAAATCCAAGGAAACACCACACCAAGGCCTTGATAGTGGGATCATATTATTGGTCGAGGATGGAGGATGATGTGGAGTCCTATGTTAAGACTTGTCTTGTGTGCCAACAAGACAAGGTGGAAAATCAGTTGCTCGAGGGATTATTATAGCCATTTCCCAATGTCGAGAGGCCATATGAGATATCCACCATGGACTTCATCATTTCATTTACAAAGTCCGAAGGGTATGGGAGCATCATCGTGGTGGTGGATAAATTCTCAAAGTATTCCACATTCATCCCCACTCCAGCAGATGTGACAGCAGAGCTAACCGCAAGGCTACTCTTCAAACATGTGGTAAAGTATTGGGGGATACCATGACACATCATCAGTGATTGGGATCCATGCTTCACAGGTAAGTTGTGGACCCAAATATTAGGATTATTGGTATCGAAGATCCACTACTCTATGAGATTTCACCCCTAGATGGATGGGCAAACAAAGAGGGTGAATGCCCTGTTGGAGCTCTACTTGAGGCACTTTTCGATTGCCAACTAACAGGATTGGGATAAGTTTCTTGATGTGGAAAAAATATTCTACAATTTGAAAACGAGTGAGTCAACAGGGAAGAGTCCATTTGAGGTGGTGACTGAACAACCCCTCATTCCTCACACAACGGTACTTAGGGAAAAGTACCAAGGAAGCATCCCAACTGCCTACACTATGGCCAAGGAGTGGCATGAGAAGGCCAACATGATGAGAACCCACTTTCACAAAGCTGCCAAGTGGTGAAGAAGTGGGCTGACAAAGGGAGAAGGGATGTGAGCTTCCATTCTGGGGACAAGGTGATGGTGAAACTCTTGCCTCAGTAGTAAAAATCTTTCAAGAGAGTGAATAAGGGATTGATACGGCGATATGAGGGACCATATGTGGTCGTGCACTGAGTTGGGATCTATCATACCACTTGGAGTTTCCTCCCAAGCTGAAGATCCATCCAGTCTTCCATGTGTGTATGCTGAAGCCATATCATGAAGACATGGAGGACCTAAATAGAGGGGTGTCTACAAGGGAGTATACCATGGTTGTCGAGTCGTATGACAAGCATGTGGATCTCATACTCGATGATCAGATAGTTCTGTGACATGTAGTGCCACGAAGCAAGGAGTGCCTGATCAAGTGGAAGGGCTTACAAAAGTTCAAGGAAACTTGGAAAACTACAGACAACTTATGGAAGTTCGCGAGGGAAATCGAGGAGTATCATCATGGACGTGCCGAGGAAGTCTCCAGAATAAGTGGGGGAGGATTTCATGCCCCACCAAATAAAGAGGAGACCTGGTGATGAGGTTATCTAGAATCCTCTAGAGTTCTCTATATCTCCACCAAGTTCCAGAATATTCTAGACTTTTCCAGAGTGTTTCGGAACACCCCTTGGGTCTTGAAGGCTCCAGAACATTCTAGGCCTCTATGGAAGGTTGAGGATCTATACGAGTTATAAAATGCTCCATGTATATTCTAGTAGAGTAGGATAAAATTCTCTTGAATCATTTGAAGTGTACCTATTCTAGAATGTTGTAGACTTTTCCACCAACCCCTATATAAAGGGAGTGGATCCTCATTTGTAAAGACACACAAAAGTTGAGATAAATTGAGAGCTTCTTTGCACTTGTGTCTTGTGAGATTTTCAAGAACTTCCCTTATGATCCTTACTTCTGTTGTGAGTGTCGAAAGGCTGAACTTGTCCAAGATTTAAGTGAGGAAGCTAGATAGGTGTTGCACGAGAGCTTGGGAGAAGTCCAAGTCCCATGACATTAAATATGGTTTGAGATAAACTCAGTAGGCCATCACCAATAGTGTATAGAACTAATCCATCCAGTGTATATAACATAACAGTGTAAAGGTATAATGAATAATAAACAATTCTAAATAGTAAATATCATTTATCTTAGGTTTTTACAGGACACCTGGCTGGCTTTACCTACTTTGACATAGGCCTAAATGAGTCTAATTAGTAACCATATATATATAGTAATTATATATATATAATATGTATAAATGTATATAAACACTATACCTGAGGACGTTTAGATCTATATACATGGATACTTTGTGCCAGCTGAACCTGGGGTGTAACACAAGCATTCATAACTATTCTATTGAGCCAATGGATCTATCAAGGGTACAATACCATAATCTCATATAAATGAGAGACATATTTTCAGTCACTCGAGATGGTGAGGTGATTCTCCATGCCCAACACCTAAAGAAAAGGAATGTGGAGTGACATTCCCATCATCCAGATACAATTATAACAGTGTGAGATGTCATTTCCAACACCTGATGTAAGGTATCATGAAATTTCATGATCAAAAAGTCCCTTAACCATTGTTCAACTTCCAATATCAATGGAATAGTAATAGTAGTAGTAATAAAGAGCATGAGGGGTCACCTCTAATATAAATATAGTCACTTAGCATAAATAACCAAGGATAAAAATTCCTATAATTCATGTTCATAATTATAAAACATGTGTCATGGACTTACCACACATTTCCATTCATTTAATTTAGTTCATTAAATTATAAGGCAATGAAAATACATTTCCAAGTCAAGATGAACACTTAGACATTGCTTGGGTTATTTAAATAATTATATAAAAGATAGAAAATCAATCTAGCACACCCAAAGGGGTAGAAATGAATGAAGTTGGAATAATCAAATCATCCAACAAGGTCCATAGGAGTAATATGACATGACATAATTAATTTAAGAGGTTTAATACATTTTATGGAAATGTGTGGAAATGTCCAGTGTGTAGAAAAATGGTAAAATGCTATTAAAACATCATAGATTTTATGGAAAACAACTAGACCACATTTTTTAGGTCTGTGGATGAACACTCATCTATCCTTTCCCTTTGATTCAAATAAGAATGGAAGAAATTTTCAAAATAGACAAATTTCTTAAAAATTGGGAAAATGATCTCACACTAAAATAGTGAAAGAGATGGTAAGATAAACCATGAAATAAAGTAATAGGATTAAGGATCCTATCATTGTGGATTCAACATGACCGAAAATGTTTGAATAGGAGTATATATAGAGGCGCTATCAAAATACCTAGGTTATTACATGAGAGAGCTCATGAGAGGAAGGGTTGAGGTGATGTACACTGGAAATGAGAGGAGGAATAATGATTTCAGTTAAAATCATTTTAGGGGAAATTTGGTAAAATTACCCTAAAAAACAGGGTTTCAGGGTTTGGATGCCTGGTTGGACAAACCGTGAGCCAATATTGCATTAGGGTCTACCAAAGGAGGGACCATTTATAGGTTAGGCACATGATTTGACTAACTGCACACAAGAAGTGAGAAAATCCATTGTCATCAAATTCTGGAATCTCGTATGGGAATTCACCTCAACTCACATGGTTATAGAAAAACTGTGTGGCCTCTCTTATGCAATCAGTTCCCCACAAGGTTAGTACTAACCGTGTGTTAACCATGTGTCCTACTCTATTTGTAAAATTCTTGGAACTTCGAGCTCCAAACAAGCCCCAGATGCTCCTGAAACCTTCCTTAGTCCATAGAGCACATTTACCAAGAGAAAAAAAAGGATTGAAAAAAAACAAGTTGTACCTTTATGAAAAGCTACGTTTTTATAATATTAATATATATATATATATATATATTAGGTGTTTGGGGGTACAATTACAACTAAATACACACACACCACAGATGCACAGGTTGGAAAGGTAGTCCATATCCCCACAAGGGGTAACCCACCCGATCCAAACCCTTTATTGTTACAAGGCCCACAATCCCTTCATTATATGTCCCTTAATAATCAACTCTCAACTAAACATGTTCATCACAATAAACCCTTCATTTTTAAGCCCCATAATGACCATCCTCCACCATCAGTGCAATGTTTCGTCATCATAACTGAGGTGGCCCTCCATCACACAAGTCTGACCCTAAAAGGATAGTACCAATGGATGAAAACTTCATAGCAGTCTCTCTAATCCTGATGAAGTAACACCGTACAAGGTAGAGTCATTGATCTACTTCTATCGATTCCACGGGCCCAATCATTACACCACCCACCACTGGATCTATCTGAAAACAAAGTCATGGAGGGTTCCATCACCATCTGTACAGCCACCCCCACCTCTAACACCACCCCGGTAACCCACTGTCTCCATTCTCATGTGATCGTGATGCCTAATTTTCCCTGATCATCCATTACATTGGGATCTAATTACTCTATAACTAGGTCTTATTAGACCAACATATATGCCATTATGGGATTCCATCCTAAAATCCATGGGTGTTAGGTGGACTTCCACATCCAAGTTTATATGTGAGTCACCATCCTTTGTAGAAATAGATGTGGGATTGGGTTTGCAACCAACAATCCTCCCATCAAACCAAAGACCACACAATTAGGCCTTCCCTTTGACAATAATTCATCTAATCCAAATCATATTGAATTTGAACTATTGTTTCTCTCTCCTCCAGGACATTTCATCTACCCATTATTATTAGACAGACTTTAAATACAAGGCACCACTATAGATCCACATGCTCCAACCCAAGACATCATTATCGTTCTCAAACTGGTTTTTTCTATTATCCACATCACACCTGGGATACACCATGCCTTTGATAGCATTTGTTGGGATCCAATTACTCCAGAACTAGGTCTTAAAGGCCTAACACATAAGACCTTATAGGGTTCCATCCTAAAACCTATGTGCATTTGGATTTTCACCCAAAACATTGGCCCTTATGAAACACCACCTTTCTCACCCCACTATCAGGCCAAATCCTCTTGCCAACCATTATCAATACCTCATTGCATCACTGTTGAGGCTTTATGCCACCCCAAGCGCCAGACTGTATCCTCCATCACCACTTTCCATCATTCTTAGAGACCTCACAATAGCACCACATCATCCTATAGTAGTACTGCATGTTGCTTGTGAGACACCCACTTCCTTAAAAAGATTGTATGTTGCATCATCCTTGTGAATCACAGAATCCATTGTTCCTGCCATGTGAAAGCGGAATAAACTGGTAATAAATCCATGAATTTGGGTTCGTTTGGGTTAGAACCCTAAACGTCATGCAGTCTAATAGGGGTGGCTACCACTCATCCAACATCCCAACTGTTATAAATATATATAATTATAAATATAATAAATATATTTATTATAATTATTTATAATTATTTATATATATATATATAATTACATATATTTATATAATTATATATATTTATATAATTATATATATATATATATATTAATATATAAATATACTCAAGACGTCTTAGCCATGGGTTTGGAGACCCAAACCCATGGCTCTAAAATTTATTATACAAAAAGCAAAGGTACAAGGATAATATGAAGGTATAGTTTCAAGTGTGACAAAAAAACCCCAAGACAATAACATTGTGAAATCTTCCACATTGAGATAATCACCACTTTTGGTGTCAGATTTCCCAATTCTGAGATCCCCCCACCGATTCATTGGGTGACCCCATATCCTCCATTATGGCATGTTTGGTAGGGTGGATTCTCCATCCTCTAAGGTCACCTCCATTATGGTGAAGTCAACTTCCTCCTATACCGATTCATCAATATATGGATCCAACTTGGGATGGTCAATTAGATCATCCTCTTTGGAAGGTAAATCATCACTCTGATCAAAATATCAATGAAAATTTTTCATACCTAGGTTTATCCCCTTTGGTGAATCAGGAGATCCTCTAGTAATTGGAGACATCATTTTCACATCCTAATTACCATGATAATATGTATTTCACTATGTAGAGAAAAATTTATATCTATGCATTAGAGGAGAGTTATTCCATTTTTTTCATACTACATTCTCAATACCTTCAAGATAAAGCAAACGAAACTCAGGTGTGTTAATAGAGTCTAATATAAAGAATAAGTTGATTCATGACTGGGAATGCCTCAATAAATTCTAATTACTTGGGACTTCATTTATGGCATCATGCCTACAAAACTCTTCAGTTGTATCATTCATAGTATTATTTCTCATGTCATTAGTAGCTCCATCTGCATCACATTCCCCCTACCTATCAACTAGTTAAGTGGGATACACATGTACCTGGTCAGAATCCTAGACAAGATCAGAATCAATAAGCCTATTGGAGGCCTCATTAATCCCATCCAAATTAAACCCCATCTAATTGTCTAAATAGAAATCATCCAAGGCATCAGTCCCCTATCTAGTGGTCCCATATCTAGATTGTTAAGGATCGACAAGAATCATACCAATGGTCATAAACTCCAATCCATTGGGTTTTCTGGATAAATCCCCATGAGACGCCATAAGCATAGCCTTGTATGAAGGTTGGATCTTCCTATCATGTAGTTGGTCTGACCCAACATGGTCAAATAACTAATTCCCTTTATGAGCACTTGACAAAAAAAGATCTTCTTGTACCTCATCTTGATCAGCTTCAATGTCACTGGTTGAAGACCCCAAATTAACATTCCCTAAATTAATATCAATAGTCCCGTGAAGAGTCTCAATGCCTGCCATGAAAGACCTATCCTCCAAAAAATTTTGAGTATCAGCAAGATACTCCATCGTTTGTAATGATCCATCATTGAGAGACTACAGTGAGGAATGAACAAGCATGTCTTGCTGATAATGTAGCCTCCTCACATGTCCTTTATCCTTTATCAAAGGACTACCATGTCCATGGCCTTTAAAATTGATTTCCTCTCACCGAGCCCAACCAGTCCAGGACCCTCCTTTTTATTTAAATATATTTATTATAATTTTATAATTATTTAAATATATAATTATTTATTTATAGTTTTATAAATACATTTTTAAAAAATATATTTATATTTATAACTATATAATTAAAAAATTTAATTACACACACATAAAAATGAAGAAAAATTAATAAATAGATGATATTAATTATATAAATAGAAAAATTATTAAAAATGAATTATATTAATTATAAAAAAAATATTAATAATTATATTAAATTAAATTAAATTAAACATGTACATATATTCGTGATGAATAGATTAAAATAAATTTATATTAAAAATGTATAGAGATTAAAAATGAATAGATAAAAAAAATACAAAAAAAATTGATAGATATTAAAAAATAATAAATAATATTAAATCAATAAATATACATGTGTGTGCACATACATATACACATGACATACATACATATGTACACATACACATCTACGCACACATATACATACACACATACACATATATACATACAGTTATACATGTACATATATTTTAAATTATTTAATATCAATATAAATATATATTTAAATAAATATATTCATTTATATATTTTTTGGTTCTGGAAAAGTTTTTATAGAAGGTAAACAGATTTTTATAAATTTAGAAAGGCCAGAATAAATCAACTGAACCATTTTATGAAGTTAAAATCATTAAAGGACTCAGAGTCATGAAGAAAACACTTTTATGTGTAGCATGCCCACTACATATTCCTCTTTCTGTATAGAAACCTCACAAAAAATCATTTTCAGAGTGAGGTATGACCTCCACCCCCCCCCCCCCACAAACAATTTTTTTTTACAAGGTAAGGTGTGACCTCCAGGACCCTCGAAAAAAATAATTTTTAGGGAGAGGCATCACCTTGAGGCCCCCTAAAAATGAAATTGTGTTTGCGGGGTGAGGCATCACCTTTTGTCACCCCATAAATAAATTTTCATTTGCGGGGTGACGTGTTATATTTAGGCCACTCGAAAACCAAAATCCCTCATGGATGATGGTTTTTTTATTACTTATAGTTAAATTAGGAATGGTTACATCCCTATCCCTATAAAAAACCGCACAATGATAGATGAGAGGATGTATAGAAACAGTCTGAGCAATAGATTTCAATAGGTAATCATTTACCACATATCATAAAGGTAGAAAGGGAACTCACCTGACCACCTGAAAAGGGGTGTCCTCTTGAATAAGCACCCATATGCATAGAAAATCCTTTTTGGAAAATAATATGCATAGAAAATACTTTGTGTAATACTATCCCACGTAGAAAATAGTATGTGAGATGGAGTCTTTGTGGGCCTACATCCTTACACGGGATTGATTCTCCCAAATTCAATACCCTTCTTCCATGTAGTGTTTATCCTTACCTTTTCCCCTCTGTGAACATTCTAAATAAATATTTCTTTTAAACTCTCCCATGAAGTTATAAACTATAAATGTTTCCCTCCATGATCTAGTCGAGAGTAGCATACATCGAGCCCTTCAGACTTACATGATCAGGGTAGAGGACACATTAGCACATCTCTGATTTGATTGTGCATTACCTCAGCAAAATTTGTCTCAAAATTATCCAACCTAATGGGTAAGGTCCTCAGGATGTTCATAATTGTGCATCCCCTCAATAATGAGGACCCCATCCTTAGTGGTAGTGTGAGGGACCTCCCCATTTTAGATAGCGAGGGGAACCACTTTACTTCCCCTTTGATGAGGGATAATGCATTATCCTTCTCTCATATTCAATGATATTAGGAATATGGAATCCCTCCTAGAGTAAGCCCCTAGTATTTCTTATAGGATGTCACACACCTCCTTCCTTATACACCCTGAGGCTTGAGAACAAGAGAGGACACGAGCACATAAAATCCTTTTCTCTCTTACATATCCCTAGTCTCATCCACCAGAAGATAAAGGAGATTGTGTGGTTTGTCAGATCTTACACTTCCTCTTATTTCTCGCACCGATCATGAATCATGTGGGATTAGAGGTTAGTGACAATCATGACATCTACATGATCAAATACCTATCTTGAGAGGAGATTCCCTTTTCATGTATTTCTCTCACCTTCCCTATGGGCCTCCTATTCGGTATAAGCCCCAACCATGTTATCACATCCTTAAAGGGATATATTCCTAATGAGGTAAATGATCCTCCTCCATAGTTGTAAGCCCCAATGCTTAGAACTACATAGGATTTGATTCCTATCCAAATAGGATACGTAGTAAGTCTTCCTAAGGTCCAAACCCAACACCCCAAACTCACCCTAATCTTATTTGGTCCATATTCCCAATAGGGTAATATCCATACTGGGAGGTTACATCCCTTCCAGGTACCTTAGTCCACTTTAGTATAAGTCCCATACCATCTCTTAACTGGGAAACTTTCACCTAGATGTCTGTGTCGCACGATATTAAACTGTATAGTTTGGTCCTCATCACATGATCTTAAAAGGTATGATGTGTCCCATTAAGTGGCACCAAACTATGTGGGTTTTGATTCCATTCACAAGGATATGTAGGAATACTTTCTAATGGGATCGATCCCGACATCAAAACAACTCTTGTCTTCTTGGATAATGATAAATTCTAGAGCGCCATGCGGTGTGACTTAAAATCGGCATCATGATAATAAACAATATAAGATTCTCTAATGCACATATAAAATGGTACCATCGATGGATAACCTAGGATACATAAAGATGTATCCATTGATGAAGAAACTTATATACATAAAGATGATTCTAAAGGCAATATATGCTAATAATTGATTGTTAATATAGTCTAACCTTCTCTATATTTAGGATTTAATAAAGGATTTATGAATATGTCTTAAATCTATAATAGATTCCTAAAGTAGGAAATAATTCTCCCCAAAAGGGTGAACTGAGCATGAACTCTCATTCTTTATACCAATGTGGTTCCCTAAGAATCATTGGAACCATCTCCCAATGACCACCGGCATTTGGGAAGTAGGTTCGTGAAACACCTCGAATAAGGGAAATTTTGGGTGTTTCTGGTTCCATGAACAAAACTCGTTGGAAACCACCCATAAAGGACATGGATATATATGTCTGATGTGAATAGTCATGCCACCACCACCAAAAAATTCCATTCACACCCCATTTGGTTTTCAGGTAAGAAATAAAAATGGTGAAACTGAGGTGAATCCTTAACCAAAAATGATTGTGTCACCCACAAAAATCCCTCCATATTGTAAAGTCCCACCAACCACCCATCCAACATCAGTTGATGGGACAAAAGTGGATGACATCCACTATCATTTAAAATTTCTTCAAGAGGATATCCCCAGATCATGAAAACAAGTTCCTACCTTATCTCAGGGAGGTGGATCAATAGGTCACCAAAAAACTCATTCCAGTGACATAGGTGTCCCGCCAAAGGGATCTTAACAGCAGTTTTTGCTGCCAACATTGCATGGAATCATACCCTCAGCATGATAAGGGTGTATCCCTAGGGAGTCTATCTCGGGTAATTCGGGCTTGGGAACTCAGGACAACCCACCATGGGCAATGACCAGTCAACAAGGAACATGACCTTGCCTATGTTCCCTCAGGAGAAGCCCTCCAATAAAATATGATGGAAAACCAAGAATACACACACACATGACTGCATCCACTAAGCCTCTTTTCATATTTTTCCAGCATCTGGTAGATCCCAGCTAAAAATAGGGGGCAGACCCATGTCTCTACCCTTGCACCTGATGATTTTCGGTATATCCTAGAAATAAATGGAGTAAAAAAGTGGGAATAAATCCTTCAAATAGATACAAAATGGGAATATATTCTTGTTCTATCTTTATAATACACCCCTTATATCCTAGAAATGATGGAGGGATAAACATATATTTCTAACCACATTCTACATGTTTTTTAGGAAATAATTATCGCATCGGCACTGGTTAGGAGTCAGGAACACAACCCTACCTCCACATTTGAAGTGACCCATCAACATGATACACTTTTCACTCTAGAGAATATGTGTATTCTTGCTCACATTTAGTAGGGTCGTGGTAAAAATCTCAAGATAGATGGACAACCAGATCGGCCTTACATCCTCATTCCGACTAAAGGTTATTAGTCTACCCTGATGGCCACTCCAAGGCATGAAAATATCCCTACCAAAATTCCAGAGACCTATTAAAAAAATATAGCATCTACATAGGAGCTACTCAAATTGGACCCCATATGTGAAAGTTTTCATACATAACAGGTTGGCCCAATCACCTATAGGAAAGCATTTAAAAATAAATCTCAACATAGATGATTGGAAAATGAAGAGTTAAACCATAAACCTTATCTATTAAATGTTAGTGTTCTTGAATCCCTTAGATGTTTGTCTATGGTGTATAAATATCTAACTCACACATTACTAAATTAGGAAGAGAGTATATGAAATTAAGAAGTTACTCCCGATAAATTTTCTACTAGTAGTTCTGGAGGTCCTCCCCATACATCCTACCATGAAAACTTACTCCATGTATAGAATCTGATCAACCAGGAGATCCCATCTCTTGATGATAATCATTGTAATCCTCCCCAATTCAAGAATATCAAATAGAAATAAGGTTCTAACCTTACTACTATCTCCCCTAAAGGTCCTACCTAGGGTATATGATGCGTACTTTCTCATTATGGTCAGATGTCAAGCCATGATGGTAGTCCTTTCCATGATGGCATTCGCTGTGAAGGTCCTCCCCACAATGAAACTTCATTTCATCAAGAAGGCCCTACCCTTAATGAATCAACTCTAATAAAGCCCTCCTATAATGAGGTGTTTGGTAAAATGAGGGCAGTCATGCCTGATGCATCGTCATTGATAAGCGATATTTTTTCTCATCCGGAAGATAGTCCAAGGCAACAGTCATTCTTTGAACCACCCTTGTATTTTCTGTCTTCTAATATGATAGAGGCAATCCCCTCTGACCTTGTTGTTCACAATAAATCAATAGAGATATTTACACTTTGGTTAGATCTAGTTGAGGAATCTATTACAAAAGACAAAGTATACATATTACTCATGAGGATAAAATTGGCTAACGATATCATATCAGTAATGTTATAGCATTTAGCCACACTACTACAAAACTGGGTTTATCCAGTAATAGGGCTTTAACAGTGCTAGCTAAAAGTGATGTTAAAGACCCCCTTTATCATACCTTGAAAAGGCGATGATAAAGGGGGCCTTTAATATTGTTAAAAAAATGTTGATAAAGGCCCCCTTTTATCAGTGTTTTTTTACAAGCGCTGATAAAGCTCCCCTACCAGCACTTGTAAAAAAGAGCTGATAAATACCACCCTTTATCGGCACTTTTCTACTAGCACTGATAAAGATTATATTTCAAAAAAATCAATAAAAAATATTAATATATAAATTTATAAATATATTTATATTGATATAAATATAATATATATTTTTAAAATATGTTTTAGATAAGGTAAATAAAAATTTACACTTGATATATAAGTTATTTAATGAAAATGGTTTATAAAATAATTAAAAATATATTTTTAATTAATAAATTTCTAATTATTATATATTAATAGTCATTTAATAAAAATTTAAAAATAAAAAAATAAAAAAACTTAATAAAAGATCTAAAATAAGTTGAAAACGTAACTCAAACTTCAAACTATCATAACTTTTGATCTGAGTGTCCATTTGGGATCTACCATATATCAAATAAAATATTTAGATGATTTATATGTTTTTTTGATTAGGGGGAACCCCGATCACTATTTTTTGAGGTCAAAAGAGGCCCCAAAGGCCTCTAAAACTGAGTTTTTTTTCGGGATTCCCCAATTTTTTAACATTCAATGGAATTTTAGTCTCGTTTAAGGGTGACTTTTTAACCATTTCTAGTGGGGACTAAATTTATTCCTAGGTATTACATTCATGTTGATATTATGGTTTTGAAATTTTATCTTTTTTCACAATGTAGTTTTATTTATAACTAAATATATGCATATTTTTTGAATTTACTTCTAATAAACCACTTGTATAAATACATATATCAACATATTTATGTAAAAATGTATTTTTGAATATATAAAATAAAAATTTATTATTCATTTTATTTAAAGTAAAAAAATTTTCCATTTTTTTTACCTTATAAAAATGCAATAATATGTATATATAATTTTTATATATACATATGTGTGGGTATTAATAAACATATATATATACATTTATATTCTTATATATATATATATTACATTATAATATATATAAATGAATATTAATATATAATATATTTAAATAAATATAATTTTGTGAATATATATATATATATATATCAAAAATTTCAAAATATATACACATAAATAGAAAAGTCATTAAATATACAACAAAACACGCATGACATATTGGTAAAGAGCTTCAGTCGCATAAGGGGGGGTTCGAGGATCAAATCCAGGTATGTGTAGAAATTTTGTGTAGCCTTCTAGTATTGAGAAATGGGGTGGAGCACGTGATGGCAGATGGGTAGTGGAAAGTGCTGAGAAAGGGGGTTGTAAGGACTGAGAAAGGGTGGGTGTTGGGGGAGCGTGGAAATTTAATTTTTTCATATTTTTTAATAGCGCTATTAAAATCCAACCTTTAACATCACTTTTAATTGAACTATTAAAAAAATAACCTTTCAATATCACTTGCAATATCATCACTTTTTAAGCTCTGATAAAACCCCTTAACTAGTGATGTTAAAGCCCCGATTTTTAGTAGTGCCACTCCCCAGTTATTCATTCCAGAGGCATTATCAGAAGAATGCATGCATGAAATTATCCTAAATGCATGGACTACTTGTTTTCACATGAAAAAAAAAGTATTTCCTTAGGGATAATATCCAAATAATGTCAAATTAATAGAATATATGCACCTTAAAATCTACTTAGTGGCCCTATTATCTATACGACACCCAAAATTGGGAAAACAATAAGGATACCTTTAGCATGCATGTCTCGATACATTAAAAGAGTTGTATCAGTTGATATTTGATGCCCCATCTGGTGTTCATATTAGAGGATGGGGAGAACATGGGGAATTGCATTTAACCTAGATCCTCAATTAGCAAAGTCTGCCAAAGGTGACATCATGTAATGTCATAACCTCAAGTTGTCTTCAAAAAACAGGCTCTGCTTACAAAAGATGCTACGCTCAATAAGAATCGGCCCATAAAATCTCTCATATATGTTGGTCCAAAAGAGAGCATGTCATCAAAAGACTCTTGCATCAAGCATATGAAAATATTGAGAAAGACTCCTGCTTAAGCAAAGCCAGTCATCATGCAATGCCAGTATCTTTGGAAGACAATGGCTAAAGTGAAAAAACATACAATGAACCTAGAACTTGTTTGAACAAAGCTCCATAAGCAATAGTTTCTACCATGATAGTACAAGATAAACCCCATGTAACGACCCAAACTTTCATTAATGGAAATCCCTCTTGATCTAATTAAACGTCTCTTTATGTAAAATGTTTATATAAAATGTCAAATTATTTGGTTTTATGTTTTTTTATTTCAAAATACTGTTAAGAATTGTGATCTTTGATAATATATTCATTGAAAAGTGATCACATTATTAGTATAAATATAGGGCTTTAACATATCCAATTTACTCAGACAAAGGAAGTGATGGCCTCATCCAGTAGACGTGCCTCATACGAAGCCCATTTGTCAGAGCTCAGAAAGGAGGTTGCATCTTTGGGCTTCACTCTTGACCAAGCCCAAGACGAGATTGAATATGTTAAGCTCGATCGGGACTACCTATGAGAGAAGTGGAAGTTGATAGAGATTACCACCCGAGCAATGTTATCCAAGCCACCCCAAGAGTCTGTCACCATCACACACCATACTCTTTGGTCTTATGCGGGTGTTATAAGGGGTTATGTAACAATACCCTAGTACTATGGTTATGTAAATTATTATTTTTATATAATAATGATTATACTTTCATTTTATTATTGTTACATTGTAAATAGTTTTTAAAGCACAAATAGTATTTTTATTTAATGTTCAACTAAGAAATCTATTTTGATTAATTAATGGATTTTTGAATTAAATAATATTTTAATAAATTATTATTATTATTATTATTAAATAAATTTTTATTAAATATAAATGATTGTATAATTTTATGAATGCAATTGTAATTTTTATTAAGGTTTGAAAGCCATTTTTAGTCAAAACCCATGGATTTTCGATAAATTTCGGTTTTTATTTTAAAAGTGAAAATTAACATATTTAGAAAATTATTTAGATAAAATTAATATTATTTCTGGAATCATGACACCTAAATTATCCAATGGTGAATTTTTCATAATTTTCTGAGACGGTCAAATTTTTGGGAAAAAATTAAATACCGTTTAAATATATAATGTGCTTTATGACATCATAATGACCCAATAGTGATGTAATAAAATAATATAAACTTTATGTTTGGACAATTTATGTTTTATTATTAAAATATTGTGATTTTGGGTTTTTTTATTTATTTTACAAAACTTTAGTGGACCCTCCAAGAGTTATTAAACATTTTGTATTTTTAAATTGTTTTCCTTGGGAGTGTGACTCACCTCCACATAATAAACCCCATTATTTTAAGAAGTTAGGACTTTTTAATTATAAAATATTATTTTACACTTCCCTTTTCCAAAAAAATGGGCAAAAACCATGGGATGGTCTGTGTTTTGGATTAGTTTAATATGAGGTGTCTCAAACCTAAATAATAAAGAATTCCCTCACATTTCCTATATAAACCCACCCAAGCTCCCACTTCCTCCTCACTCAAAACCTTTGTATTTCGTCCAACATCTTCCCTCATCTCTCTATAATCCTCCCAAGGTACCCCAATCTCCCAAGAAGCCTCTCTCAAGCCTCCCTCAAGCCTTTGGAAGCACACTTCCAAGTAAGGGTTTTTCTTCCTTTCTCATTTTTGTCCAATATTCTTTAAATGGTTATTCCCTTTTAATTTCAATTATAAATGTTTGGGTATGGTTTAACACATCCCCCATATTTCCATATTTATTTTTTAATGATGGGATACCCCTTTATCTCTCATTAAATGCCTCCCATGTACACCCGTTACTATGCTGAAATTCTGAAAGGAATTTCTCTCTCCTCATTTACATTCAAGAAATTCGTTTGTATCATGAATCAAAATTCCATTAAATTTGTTGGTACATGTATATATATGACTCCATTACTGTCCATGTCATGTAAATATTATGATACACCCCTTTATCTCTCATCAACCATTTTTATGAGTTCTTATGTCATGCCGTTATGCTGTCGAAATTACACCGCGCTTTTCCAATCCAAAGTCATTGTGTAGTGAATACTATTCCCATTTCTCTATAAAGTTTATTCAAATTTATGCACATTTACTTATTGTTTAAATAGTTTCATGTATTTATTCCACATTCGTTTAATGTGGAATAAAATATTATGTTGAATGATTCAATGTTTTATGATCCATGTGGCACATTTATGCATGAAATGAAATGTTTAAGAAGGGTGATCCCGGATAGCACTCCAATGCATTGGGTAAAGTATAGTATCATGATACGTCATGTGAAATGGGTTTTTAATCATTCTAATTCAAGTTCAATGAGTTTTTACTCGTTCTTAATTTTCAATGAGGGTTTAATCATGCTCTATGTGCAATTAGCCTTGGCTTATACTAATTCCATGTTAAGTATTGTTGTCACATTTCCATGTTATGATTATCATGATTTATAATGCCCTTATGTTTATGCTTCTATTATGATCTATCGATATGCCTATTGTCTAACATGTATTTTATTCCTCATATTATTCCATTATTATTCCCTTACTCTGCTTTATAGCTCACCCTTTTCTTATGCATGTCCTCAGGTTATCCCATGCAATGCTAAGTATGAGGGAATGTAGTGGTCATGTAAAGTAAGTTTTCAATAAATATATTGTATTTCATGTTTTAAGTTGTTATGTAATGATCCTAATCCCCAAATACACTATACCTCTCGATATTCTATGTTTTATCAAGTGAATTTTATGTAATAAATTATGTTTAATTGTGTAATAAAAAGCAGGGTTGTCATGGTTGGTATCTGAGGATAGGTTTAGTTATTTTTGGGATTAGGATTATAAAACCCTAGTAAAGCCTTAGAGACAAGACTAAGTATAATAAAAACATCCCTAAGTTTTATTGAGTATTGATTAAGTGTTTTATCAAGAAAATACATCCCTGTCTGGATACGAGCAAGTAGAGGCGGCTCTGGAACAGATGTATCCTAGGGGTAAAACCTGAAAACACCGCTTTGATCTAGACTTGAATGGGAACTAGTGAATGAAAACGGGCCTTGCTGTACTCTTGGTTATGAAACTCCTGGGGGATATGATTTGGTAAATTTACAAGCTTAGTATGAACCATTATTAAGGGACAAAAAAAATGTCGTAAGAATATATGTTAGAAAGTAGATCATGGATAACATAGACTGAATCCAATAGATTCATATGTTAAGGGAAAAAAGTTATTTATAAGTCATTATTTTTTCTTGTATTACCCTTTATGTGTTACCCCTAAATTTCCTTTTATTCCATCCAATGGCTGGTAATAGGAGGACTCGGGCTAACAACCGATGTGAAAATCAATGTGATGGTTGTACTAATGAGATGCCCAATCCAATGGGAGCGGGAATCGCAAACTTTGTCACGCTTCTCTCTCAGCTAAATCAATATTTTAATAGAAACATTGGTCAAGAAGAATTTTCAACCCCCCCCCCCTAATAAATAACAAGTCTCTATCGAGAGCTTCATGAGACAAAGGACTCCTACTTTTAATGGATCATTTGATCCCTCAATCATTGAAAAATTGATCAACTCCTTTGAAAAGATCTTCTTCATCCTTCAATGTTCTGAACAAGAGAATGTTCTCCTAGTTGTTTATCGTACGGAGGGTGAATTTGATCAATGGTGGACATTGATCAAAAATATGAAGCCTAATGAGGAGATCGAGGTGTTGGAATAGAAGGATTTCCAGAAGATGTTTTTTGATAAATATTTTCCACGCACCCTTCGACTTAATATGGAAAGGGACTTCCTTGCCCTCAAGAAAAAAGATGACAAATCTATCAGATCATACAACGAAAACTTCACAAGGCTTGCACGATACATCTCCATCTTTGTCGTTACCCCTGAATTAAAGGTTGACCGCTTATTTAGTGGGATGAAACCTATCCTACGGAAAGTGTTGGTGATCCATGACTTTGATAGCTATGAGGAAATTGTCTGATGTGCCATCAAGGTCGAAATGGAGATTAGAGAATCTCAGGGGTATCATGGGGATAAGAAGCATAAGGTGGACTTAAATGTTTGCGGTCCAATGGAAAAATCCAATGGTGCTAAGAAGATCTAGCATCCCAATTTCCAAAGGTGTAGAAAGAATCACCCTGGAAACTTCCTGAAGGGGATGAGGAAATTCTTTAGGTGTGGAAGAGAAGGGATCCCATCTATTAACTATCGGCAATAAATACCCACGACTATGATAGAGGAGAGGAACGCTCCTTTCGAACCTCAACATGTGGTTTATTACTATAACTTCAAAGAACCAGGGAATCTTGCAAATCAGTTCCCTAAGCCAAGGGTTTTCAGAGCCAACTAATAACCTCCAAGGCAGCAAGGGAAAGATATTTCCATCACTATTTCTTAAGTGAACCCCAAAAATGAAGTGGTGACAGGTACGCTAGTTATTCATTCAAGTATAGTGAACGTACTTTTTGATTCAGGTTCAACGCATTCTTTTATATCTTTAAATTTTAGTAAAACAATCTCATCACCACCAAAAATCATGCAAGTGAAGATGTTGGTGAGTACGAAAAATGGAGCAATAATTGCATCCCATGAATATAACTCTTCCCATGTCATAATCTGTGGATTAAAATTCTTGGAGAACCTCATCATACTCCCTATAGTATAATTTCATTCAATTCTTAGCATGGATTGGATTTCCTTATATAGAGCCAACATAAATTGTCATGAGAGGAAAATCATTCTCCATGTGTAGAATCGACCCCTGATTCTTTACAAGTGCAAGGAGGAAGATGAACCTTCTTTATATCCATCATCTCAAGTGTGGATATTACTGCCCTATGAGCATGTATATCTAGATCAGATGATTGAGTCTAAGGAGGCAACCATCCTAGAAGACAAGCCTATTGTGAGGGAATTCGCTGAAGTGTTTCCCGAGGAATTTTATGGTCTTCCTCCTCGAAGAGATGTTGAATTTTCAATTGATCTTATACCTGGGGAGTTTCTAATATCCAAAACTCCATATAGAATAGTTGTTGGGGAGCTTGAGGAGCTGGAGAAACAACTATAGGAGAATCTAGATAAAGGGTTTATATGCCCAAGTGCTTCACCATGGGGTGCACCAGTCCTATTCATCAAGAAGAAGGATAGATCAATGTGACTTTGCATCGATTATCATGATCTTAACAAAATCACGATAAAGAACAAGTATCATCTCCCACAAATTGATGACTTGTTCAATCAATTGCATGTATCACAATACTTCTCCAAGGTGGATTTGCGGTCTGGATATTATCAACTAAGGGTGAAGAATGAAGATATCCCCAAGACTACTTTTTGTACAAGATACAGGCACTATGAATTCATAGTAATGCCTTTCAGACTCACTAATGCTTCAGAAATCTTCATAGAATTGATGAATAGAGTCTTTAGGGATTACCTTGACAAATTTGTGGTAGTATTTATAGATAATATTCTGATATACTCCAAAACCAAGGAGGATCATGAGGAGCATCTAAGAACTATAATAGAGACCTTGTGGAAGGAGAATCTCTATGAAAAGTACAACAAATTTGAGTTTTGGTTGAAGGAGGTCTCATTCTTGGGCCATATCATCACAAGAAATGGGATATCTGTGGATCCCTCCAAAACAGATGCAATTGAGGGATGGATAAGGACAACATTGGTAATGGATATCTATAGCTTCTTGGAGTTAGCTGGATATTATCGACGATTTGTGAGAAATTTCTCACGATTTTCCAACCCTCTTACCAAGATAACTCGGAAGGGAGTAAAGTTTTCTTGGAGTGATGAATGCGAAGAAAGCTTCAAGGAGTTGAAAAGGAGGATTATCACTATGCATGTGCTCACTTCACCCACAAGTGGAGAACTTTTTGTGGTATTCAGTGATGCTTCGAAGAAGGGCCTGGGATGTGTGTTGATGAAAAATGAAAAATTCATTGCCTATGATTAAAGGCAATTAAAAGTTCATGAACAGAACTATCCAACACATGACCTCTAGTTGGCTGTAGTAATCTTCTCTTTGAAAATTTTGTGGTATTATCTCTTTGGGGAGAAGTGTGAAATATATACGGACCACAAAATCCTCAAGTATATATTCACACAGAAATAGTTGAACATGTGCCAATAAAGATGGTTAGAGCTGATCAAAGACTATGACTGCTCAATCCATTACCACCATGGGAAAGAAAACAAGGTGTAGGATTCCCCAAGTAGAAAGGACCCAGCGATTCTATCATTGATGAGAATTGAAAAAGATCTAATCTTCTTAGATTTTATGAATATGGACATGGGAATCATAAAGACGGGAACATCATCAATCCTATCACAAATTATTGCTCAACCATCACTTTTGGAAAGGTTAAAGGATGCTCAAAAGGATAGTGTGGGAATTCAAGAAAAAGTGGAAGCTATCGGAAAAGGAAAATCCTCAGAGTTTAATGTTAATGAAGAAGGAATTGTGAGATTTGGGAAAATACTATGTGTTCCATCAAGTCCGGAGCTGAAGAAGGATATTTTTTATGATGAACATAGTTCAAATTTCTCTATTCACTCAGGAAACACAAAGATGTATCAAGATCTCCAAGAGCATTATTGGAGGGATAATATGAATAAGGAGATCATTGAATATACATCAAAGTGTCTAGTGTGTCAGCAAGTAAAGGCAGAGAGGCAGAAGTCTAAGTAGATGATTCAACCATTTCCCATACCAGAATAGAAATGGGAGAACATCACCATGGAATTTTTTCACCAGACTTCTGAAGACATCCAAAGGCAACAATGCAATCTGGGTTGTTGTAGATCGTCTTACAAAGGTTTCACACTTCATTTCTATTCAGGAGGATTTCTCATTGGATCAACTGGCACAGATATATATCAGGGAAGTGGTAAGGCTTCATGGAGTACCACTTTATATTGTGTCTGATCAAGATCCAAGATTCACCTCTAAGTTTTGGAAGAGTCTTCAACATGCTCTGAATACTAAACTGAACTTCAATACAAACTATCATCCTCAAACTGATGGCCAATCTAAGCATACTATCCAAACACTTGAGGACATGGTGAGAGCGTGCTCAATGGACTTTAAAGGAGGATGGGATCAACATCTTCCTCTAGTTGAGTTCTCTTATAATAACAGTTTCCACTCGAGCATCCAAATGTCACCATATGAATCCTTTTATGGGAAAAGGTGTATAACACCAATATGTTGGGATGAGGTCGGTGAGCGTAAGCTACTTGGACTAGAAATGGTTGAAGAAATGGTGGATAAGGTGAAAACCATTCAGAAGCATATCAAGGTAGCCCAGAGTCGACATAAGAGTTATGCAGATAACCGTCAATGAGAAATTGAGTTTAAATTTGGAGACATGGTATTTCTACGTATATCTCCATGGAAGAAGGTCATGAGTTTTGGAAAGAAAGGGAAGTTAAGTCCAAGGTACATCAGCTCCTTCAATATTCTTGATCGTGTCAGGGTTGTGGCCTATCGACTAGAACTTCCACATACCATGGCCAAAGTACATGATGTCTTTCATGTATCCCTCTTAAGGAAGTACATACCAGACCCTTCATATGTACTCTCTTCATAGGTGGTATAGTATAGGATGTTCTTTCTTATGAGGAGAAACCAGTGAAGATCTTAGATCATAGAAAGAAAGTTCTACGAAATAAGACAATTCCCCTCATCAAGGTGTTGTGGAAAAACCACAAGTTTGAAGAAGCAATGTGGGAATTAGAGGAAATGATAAAGCAGAGTTACCCACATCTGTTTTAGTGTGGTAAAAGGAAATTTCTAGGGCGAAATTTCTTAAGGGGGGAAGATTGTAACGACCCAAAATTTCATTAATGGAAATCCCTCTTGATATAATTAAATGTCTCTTTATGTAAAATGTTTATATAAAATGTAAAATTCTTTGGTTTTATGTTTTTTGATTTTAAAATACTGTTAATAATTCTGATCGTTGCTAATATAGTCATTGAACAGTGATCACATGATTAGTATAAATATAGGGCTTTAACAAATCCAATTTACTCAGACAAAGGAAGCGATGGCCTCATCATTTAGACATGACCCATAGGAAGCCCATTTGTCAAAGATCGGAAAGGAGTTTGTGTCTTTGGGATTCTCTCTTGAACAATCCCAATCTGAGCTTGAATATTTTAAGCTCGAGTAGGACCGCCTACGAGAGAAGTGGAAGTTGATAGAGATTACCACCCGAGCAATGTTATCTGAGCCACCCCAAGAGTATGTCACCATCGCACACCTTACGCTTCAGTATTATGTTGGTGTTATAAGGGGTTATGTAACAAGACCCTAGTACTATGGTTATGTACATTATTTTTGTATATAATAATGAATATACTTTCATTTTATTATTGTTACCTTGTAAATAGTTTTTAAAGCAGAAATAGTATTTTTAGTTAATGTTCAACTAAGCAATCTATTTTGATGAATTAATGGATTTTTTAATTAAATAATATTTTAATAAAATATTATTATTATTAAATTAATTTTTATTAAATATAAATGATCATATAATTTCATGAATGCAATTGTAATTTTTATTAAGGTTTGAAAGCCATTTTTGTCAAAACCCATGGATTTTCGATAAATGTCGGTTTTTATTTTAAAAGTAAAAATTAACATATTTAGAAAATTATTTAGATAAAATAAATATTATTTATGGAATCAGGATTTAAAAATTATCCAACAGTGAATTTTTCATAATTTTCCAAGACAATCAAAGTATTGGGTAAAAATTAAATATCGTTTAAATATATAATGTGATTTATGACATCATAATGACCCAATAGTGATGTAATAAAATACTATAAACTTTATTTTTGGTCAAAGTATGTTTTATACTTAAAATAATGTGATTTTAAGTTTTTTTAATTTATTTTATAAAACTTTAGTGGACCCTCCAAGAGTTATTAAATATTTTGTCTTTTTAAATTGTTTTCCTTAGAAGTGTGACTCACCTCCACATAAGCAACCCCATTATTTTAATAATTTAGTACTTTGGCCTTATAAAATATTTTTTTCCACTTCCCTTTTCCAAAAACCATGGGTAAAACCCATGGGATGGTTTGTGGTTTGGATTAGTTTAATGTGAGGTGTCACAAACATAAATAATAAAGAATTCCCTCACCTTTCTTATATAAACCCACCAAAGCTCCCACTTACTCCTCACTCAAAGCCTTTTGAGTTCGTCTAAACTCTTCCCTCATATATCTAGAATCCTCTCAAGGTGACCCAAGCTCCCAATAAGCCTCCCTCAATCCTTTGTAAGCACACTTCCAAGTAAGGGTTTTTCTTCCTTTCTCATTTTTGTCCAATATTCTTTAAATGGTTATGCCCTTTTAATTTCAATTATAAATGTTGGGTTATGGTTTCAAACCTCCCCCATACTTCCCTATTTATTTTTTAATGATGGGAGATCCATTTCTATCTCATTAATTGCCTCCCATGTAAACCTGTTACTATACCGAAATTCCGAAAGGAATTTCTCTCTCCTCATTTACATTCAAGCAATTATTTTGTATCATGAATCTAAATTCCATTAAATTTGTTGGTACATGTATCTATATGACCCCCTTACTTTCCATGTCATGTAAATATGATGAGACACCCCTTTCTCTCTCATCAACCATTTTTATGAGTTCTTATGTCACGCTGTTATGTTGCCGAAATTGCACCGCACTTTTCCAAGCCAAAGTCATTGTGTAGTGAATACCATGCCCATTTCTCTATCAAGGGTATTCACCTTTATGCACATTTACTTATTATTTAAATAGTTTCATGTATATATTCTACATTCATTTAACATGGAATAAAATATTATTTTGAATGATTCAATGTTTTATGATCCATGTGGCACACTTATGCATGAAATGAAATGTTTAAGAAGGGTACGCCCTGATAGTGCTCCAATGTGTTGGTCGGAGTAGTTTAATCAAGAGGGGATGGGTGAATTGAGTAACTATAAAAATTTCTGTTAAAATAATATTATTTTCAAAAGAAATGGTTTCCCCAAAAATAGATATAGCCCAGTTAATCAAGGTTATACTGTTATAAGAGTTTGACTTTTTAAATAGCTTCTTAGAAGATTGATTAATTCTCAGTAATCTTAATTTGTATTATTAATATTACTTTTGAAGTTATCCTACTAAGAAAAACCAGTTATAACTTCTTTCCAAGACTAACTATCAAAGTGAAATTTGTGATTTCTAGATTATGCAATAGAGCAGTAAAACAGAGAAGCCCAAATTTAAACAGCACAGTGGATATGAAACAAGTGGTTCAGTCTCAAGCCGAGACCTAATCCACTCCACTTGGTGATCACCTTCCACCAAGAATTTTATATAAATAAACTTTTATCCACACCCTAGATCGGGGTTAAAAATAGTACACAGACTTTCCAGGTCACACAAGGACCTCTTCCACAGTTTTCGTGGGTAAACAGAAATAATAAATAGGCCACACAGGGACCTCATTCATAGTTTTCATGGGTAAATAAAAGTATAAAGAGTTTGGTGTAAGGATTTAAGTATCCTCCAGTTCAGCTCAGGAGTTAGTGTGTGTCAAAACAGATAGGGGCACACACTACTCATAATGTAAATAAAAAGATGATCACAGTCGAGAAAGAATATAGAGATGAGGTTATAATTATCTTGTGTGATGTCAATGCAGCTCTGGACTTATTTGGATTGAAGTAGATGAAGCTTTGAGTCCTTCTTTGGAAGTTGTGTGAAAAATAGAGTGTTGCAATTCAGCTTGTGTTCTTCACGAATTTTGATAATGTGAATATGTTCTCTAGATTCCAGTGTACTTCGTATGTTCTTCAACAGAGTTGGATTTCATGCATGTGACAATGCTTCCTTTTAAAAATCTTGCAATATGTTCTTTGTGGTTGTGATCATAGGCTTGTTTTTCATTCAATATCACTCTATCTTGTTCTTGGGCACACTTCGCTCTTTATCTTCGAATGCATGAGTTTTAGCCGACAGGTTCCATGTGTTCTGCACCTCAAACCTCGTACTGTCTGATGATATGTCTACAAAGAAACATTAATTTTGTCAGTGCATTAAAGGCATAAAATATGACTGTTAGAAATTAAATTGAAAGACAACAAAATAGTTTAAGAAACGGTGTCACAGTAAGTTATGAAAATGGTGTCTCCTTCACACGGTGGCTAGACTGATCACAGTGTCTGAGTGTCACGGTGTCTCATTTACGGTGTCTTGTTCACGGTGTCTTGTTCACGGTGTCTTGCTTCACGGTGTCTTATTTACGGTGCCTTGCTTCACGGTTTCTTGTTCACAGTGTCTTGTTCATGGTGTCTTGTTCACGGTGTCTTTCTTCACGGTGTCTTGTTTACGGTGTCTTGCTTCACGGTGTCTTGTTCACGGTGTTTGGCTTCACGATGTCTTGCTTCACGGTGTCTTGTACTTAGGCAAATAACTATATTCAGACTTAAATAGTGATATGCATGAAATGGATTGAGATTAACCATTATAAATCGTGAGAGAACTTGAAACATAAATACACATGATTGGATATAATTTATAGGAGTTAACTAGGTTGAATAATATTTGTGATCATTAAAACATGATTAATACATGAGGAGTCCAACAATCTCCCCCTTTTTGATGATCACAAATCATATACAGTTTAAGTGTAAATTGGATGCAAATATAAAGAAAATAACATATAGAAACTAAATAACATATAAAAACTTTATGCAGAAACTTCTCCCCCTTTTGGGATTGTCAAAAGGTTGAAAGAAGAGAGGGAAAACAACACATAGTCCATTAAGAGTAAGCATAGTTTAGTACAAAATAAAGGAGAAATACAAAAACAATGTAATTCCCATCAAAAGGAGTAATCACTAGTCTTCTTCATGGATTGGCCTTCTCTTTGCCTTTATCAACAGCAGAAGAGGAATCCATAGGGGCAGTAGTTGATGTAGAAGACGGCAGAGACATGGTAGATAAAGAGGGTAAAGGGAGACTTTCAAAGACTGAGGGAGCCAAGGTGGGAGCAGTAAAATATCTAGGTAGTTGTTGATCAAGAATCATAGGCTTGATCTGACTGAGAGCTTGGCCAACAGACATGGTAGTTAAGGCTAAGGTAGAGGTGAAGGTAGGCAGCCCAGGTCTGAGATGTGCAGCCGCTGGAGCAATAATTGTTGTACTCTGGACATGAAGATAAGGTCTCAGGAGTTTGATGAAGTCTGAAATAATATCTCCACCATACTGCATGGCTTTTTTAAAGTCATCTTTGTTTTCCATAAACTTGTCCAACAATCGGGTAAACTCTATTAGCTTCTAGACTTGGGTTTTGAAGGCTTGAGTTGTATGAGGAATTCGCAGATTCTCTACAAGGTATTTGAAGTGGTTGGTCATATCAGTCTTGGAGAAAATTAGATTGAAATAGAAATCTACTTTCTTAGAAATCTCCTGCTGGGCATCATTTTCAATCTTGGAGTGAATTTGTACAAGGTCAAGAACTCTATCACTATTCTTGACGACTTCAGATAAAGAAGCCACATTAAAGCCAATGAAAACATTCTGAAGCTGTTCTTTGACTATAGATCTGAGCAAAGTATTGTCCAAGGAAGGTGTAGAGGATGGACCAGAGGTATTATAAGCTTTGACGATTATTGTCAAAGATTTGAGTTGATTTAGTACCTTTTGAAGACAATCAGTGTACTCATCAGTGAGTTTATTAAGGTTCACCACAATCTCTCTCATCTCATTCAAAATTTATTTGTGCCTTTCCGCAACCTTTTCATCGAAGGATGCCAGATAAGGCTGAATCTGAGACACAACATATCGAGGGATTTGAGAAACAGTGGGTGCTAGAGGAGCAGTAATAGGCTCTGATCTCGAATGCAGCTCTTTCTGCAAGTCTTCAACCATGATTCTCAGGGTTGTGACTTCATTACTGAGCAGCTTATTTTCAACTCATAATTCTTGAATCTCATGGAGCCTCATAGGTTGTATTTCTCAAATAATCTCTTCCAATAATATTGAGGCATCTCTCTCACTTAAATTTATCACAGGACAAGGTTGAGAGTTTATAAGTTTCTCAATGCCAGATAAGAGAGTATCTCCAAATTCCTTTAGATCATCCTTACTGACAAAGGACAGTTATTCAGATAATGGTTTAGGTGTAGGAATTGGTATAGGTTCCGGTTCAGGTTCAGGTTCCTTCTCAGGTGCAAAGTTTGTGAATGATTTCAACTGAAATAGGGAAGAAAGATCAAGCCCGGTTGCAGTAACCTACTGAGACTCATTCAAATCATAGAAACTAGTTAATTTGTACTGAGTGTCCACAGGACTTGACTCAGTTGTATGTGAGGCTTCATCAAACTCAATATTTTGGGTTTTCTCCCCCTCAATAGGTGCTTCCTTCTTTAAGACTGAGAGGCTTAGGAGCTTGGTCTAAATCCATAGACTCATCTCTAAGTTCCTCATTCATTTATTGTCTATCCAGCTAAAAGGCCAGCTCCATCCTTTCTTCAGCATAGGGTATGATTTCAGGAACAGATTGTTCCACAAGGAGTTCCTCCAGATTTTCTTCTTGCACAACAGGGAGTTCTTCTACTATAGGCTCTTCCATGGATTTCTTATCAGATTCTTTGACAACTGATTATTTTTCAGCCTCGGGTTGTATTTCTAGATTAACATCATCTCTAGGGGCAGGAAATTCTTCTTTAAGAACAACATGAGGAATAATAGTCCTTTATTCCTCAACAATAACTGCTTCCCTATGTGGTACTCCAGCCTCTTCTTCCTCTTCTTCTGAATACTCAACAAGTTCATCTGGTTCCAAACCAAGATTAGAAATTTCTTTTATCCTTTATGGATAATCCACAGGATTAAACTTCTCATAAACCTTATCATTTTCTTCCACCCATTCCTTTTTTCAAGGATTCCAGTTTATCTTCATTCTCTTGATGGTGACTTTAGAGATACAGTACTCACATTCTATAAGCACTTCTTCATTAGGTCCAACCATGCCTTTTTCAAGAATCATGGCTGATATCAGCCGAGAGTAGAATAGAGAAGTGGAATTGGATGTAAATTTGATCAACTCACACATATGGTGAATGATTTACTTGCATAGGTTGATCTTATGTCCATTTTTCATAAGGTGAATAAAAAAAACATCTTGATATTTTAACACAGAAAAATCACCTTCTCTTAGACTAACCATATTTTGAACAAACTTAAACATAATCCGTGTTTCTCCATCTAGTTCAGCAGCGATGGCCCTTCTCTTGGTGCCATTTCTGGTTAGGTTTTTCATAGCATCTTCTAGATCAAAGAAATCAGTTGAAGGTGGAGGTCCTCTCTGATAATACTCACATATACATTCATGAGTTATCCTAAGGCATGCAACCCATAACCTCAAAGAGAAGGAGCATATTTGGCCATTAACCCAGCTCCTCACAACATAACTTTCACCAGAATCAAAATAGAACTGTACGTAGTGGTAGAACTGAGATACTAACCTAGGATAAATGGGTATATTCTCCCTTCAGAACCACTCTAACTAGCCTTGTTCTTTTAACACTTTCAAGACTAGAGATTTTATAGATAGAATCCATTCGGGGAAAATTTATTTCTCAGGTACAACACTACGATTTACCAGATTCGGATTTAAAGGTCCTTAGGGTGTCAGCTTAGGTGAAATCTTCTTCTTCTTCAGGCTGCACTTCTCAGGTGTGGATTATGATGGACGTTTCATTCTTGGCATCCACTGAAGGTTTGAGAGAGAAAGAGAGAGATAGAGTTGCAAGGTTGAAAGGGTTCGAAATGAGTGAATAGGAGAAGGACCGAGTGAAGAACCGAGTGAAACTTTTTGTTTTATCATTTAAGAATGCCAAACTTCACAAAAATAAAAACTCGGGAAAATAAAAGAGGTGAAATAATAATTACCGTGATTCGAGTTTAAAGGAAAACATAAAGAATTTTCACGGTGAGACCGTGAGTGGTCGTTACGTTGAGACAGTGAGTTGTCGTCACGGTGAGATAGTGAGTGGTCGTCATGGTGAGACAGTGATTGATCGTCATGGTGTGACGGTGAGTGGTCGTCATGGTGAGACAGTGAGTGAACTTTTCAGTGCGTGTTATGGTGAGACAGTAAACGTCAGACCGTAAGTACAAAGTGCTAATGGTGAGACCGTAAATATAAGAGACAGTGACTGAGAAACAGTAATCATGAAACAGTAAAGTATAACATAGTAAAATGTTGAATAGTAAGACAAGTAAGATATCTATTTGAGATTTATCATTCCAAGATCATGTATGATGTAGTCTATTCTCTAAAAATTTTATGGCTTAGTGAATATATCAGCAAGTTGATATTCAGTACCAATGAATTCCATGGTGATATCACCTTTTTGATAATGATCTCTCAAAAAGTGATGTCTTACATCAATATGTTTTTTCCTAGAATGTGAAATATGATTTTTTGAGATGTTAATAGCACTTATGTTGTCACAATTTATTGGTACATGTCTGAATTGATATCCATAATCTAGTAATGTGTATTTCATCCACAAAATTTGTGCACAACAACTGCCAGTATCTATGTATTCAACTTCCGCAGTAGATAATGCAACAGAATTTTGTTTCTTACTACACCATGATACTAGTGACTTGCCTAAAAGGTGACATGTTCCAGAGGTTCTCTTTCTATCTAACTTATAGCCACCTAATGTAGCATTAGAATAACTAACTAGTTCAAATTATTGTCCTTTAGGATAGAACAATCCTATATTGGGTGTATGCTTGAGGTATTTGAAAATTCTCTTTACAGCATTTAAATGAGATTCTTTAGGATTTTCTTGAAAATGAGCACACATACACACACTAAACATAATGTACGGATGGCTAGCAGTTAAGTAGAGTAAACTTCCAATCATTCCTTTATAAGTGGTTTGATCAACAGATTTTCCATCTTCATCAAGATCCAACTTACAGGTGGTACTCATGGGAGTTTCACTACTTTTAGTGTTATCCAATCCAAAAAAAATTAGAATATCTCTAGTGTATTTACTTTGTGTTAAAACAATTCCATCATTATTTTGAAATATTTGAAATCCAAGAAAGAATTCTAGTTCACCCATTAAACTCATTTCAAATTCTTTTTTCATAATTTTAGAAAAATCAATACATAATGAATTTTTTGAAGATCCAAAAATAATATCATCTACATAGATTTGAACGACTAAAACATCATTAGAACTTAGTTTTATAAAGAAGGTAGGATCAGCTATTCCTTTTGTAAAACCTTTGGAAATAAGAAAAGTGCTCAATTTGTCATACCAAGATCTTGGAGCTTGCTTTAAACCATATAAAGATTTTGATAGTTTGAAAATATGATTGGGAAAATGAGGATTTTTAAATCCAGGGGGTTGTTCAACAAAGACATCCTCAGCTATATACCCATTTAATAATGCACTCTTAACATCCATTTGATATAGTTTAAAATTCAGATGTGCAGCATAGGTGAGTAGGATTATGATGGCTTAAAGTCTGGCTACTGGTACAAAGGTCTCCTCATAGTCAATTCCTTCTTCTTGACTATAGCCTTGTGCAACTAATCTATCCTTGTTCCTAACTATATTTCCAGCTTCATCTACCTTATTTATAAACACCCATTTAGTGCCTGTGATGAATGTGTCCTTGGGCCTTTCAATAAGTTTCAAAACTTTGTTTCTTTAAAACTAATTAAGTTCTTCTTGCATATCCATTACCCAAAATTCATCATTGATGGCATCATCAATGTTTTTAGGTTCAAGTTGTGATAAGAAGGCTTGATGTTCCACCTGATTTCTAAGAGAAGCTTTAGTTTGTGTTCCTTTCTCTAAGTCTCCTACAATGACATCTAAGGGATGGTTTTTAAGGGTTCTAACCTTTCTAAAAAAAGAGGGGCTAGTGATTTTAGGTTCATCAATAGATTCAGGTTCATTATGACTCGATTATAGGGAATTTCCAGAATTGGAAGTTTTCACAGATTCTTTCACAGAGGAATTTGAGGATTTTGAGTTGATGTTCAGATTTGATACATCATCCTCTAGATTTTCTAGGATGGTTCTAGGCTCATTTGGATCTATTTCATCAAACTTGATATGAAAAGATTCTTCCACACATTTAGTTCTATTATTGAATACTCTATAATCTTTACTTAATATTGAGTAACCTAGGAAAATTTCTTCATCACTTTTGGATGCAAATTTTTCAAGATTATCAGTGTTGAGAATAAAGACTTTGCAACCAAAAACTCTAAAGTAATTAACCTTAGGATTCCTATTATTCAAGAGTTCATATGGGTTCTTTTTGATAATTGGTTTAATAAAAACTCTATTGATTATATAGCATGCTATATTAATAGCTTCAGCCCAAAAGTAAATAGGTAAGTCATATTCACTAATAATTGTTCTAGAAATTTCTTGTAGGGTTCTATTTCTTCTTTCTACGACACCATTCTGCTGAGGTGTTCTAGGGGTAGAGAAATTGTGACTATAACCATTTTGTGAGCAAAGGGATTCAAACTCTTGATTTTCAAATTCATGGCCATGATCACTTATTAAAGATTTAATTTTAAGGCCATTAAGATTTTCTACATACTTGGAATACTTAGTAAAATAAGATCAGGCTTCACTTTTGTGAGCTATGAAGAAGGTCCAGGTATATCTAGAAAAATCATCTACCAGAACATAAACATAGTTCTTCCCATTTAAACTAGAAACTCTAGATGGTCGAAACAAATCTATGTGAACCATTTCGAGAGGTTGAGAAGTAGAAACTTCTTTCTTTGTTTTGAAAGAGATTTTGTGTTGTTTTTCCTTTTGACAAGGATTACATACTTTTTCATGTGGAAACTCAAGTTTGGGTAAGTCTTTAACTAGGAATTTTCTAGTTAGCTTTATAAGGGAGTGAACATTATAGTTTCCTAGTCTCCTATGCCATATCTAAGATTCTTTATGAAATACACTTAAGCATGAATCATTTTGAGAATCTAAAGAATCTAAATTAACAGAATAAACGTTTTCATTCCTTGATGCAGAAAATACTAATTCATATTTAGAATTAAAGATATTACAGGCATAATTTTCAAATTTAACATGATATCCATCATCACATAATTGCGAGATACTAAGCAGATTATATTTTAAGCCATTAACAAACGGTACTTTAGAAATTAAAATCGAATCAGTGTTATCAATATAGCCTAAGCCAATGATTTTCCCTTTGGCATTGTCACCAAATGTGACATTTCCTCCATCTACTTTTATCAGGTTCTTAAAGCATGAGTAGTCTTCTGTCATGTGTCTTGAACATCCACTATCCAAGTACCATAGATTTTTTCAGGAGCACTTTAAGTATATTTCCTATAACATGGTCAAGAAAAGATAGATTTTGGTACCCATACTCATTTGGGTCTAGAAAAATTAGTAATAATTGCTTTAGGAACCCATATTTGTCTCATAGGTTTCCTATAAGAATTATGTAAAGTATTTGAAAAATAATCTTTATTTGGTCCACAAAAACTTGAAATAGTAGAATATGTATCATGACTTGAGCTAGTTGAGTTGTGTCTAGAACTGGGAACAAAACTATATGTCCTAGACTTTGAAACAAAATCAGTTATACTAAGGTTTCTTTTACCAGGCTGATAACCAATGCTGATATTCTATTTAGGGGCAATTTGTTTTCCTAGAATTTGGGTAAGGGTATTTTTCCCATTAGTAAACTTTTCTAAGTTACTTTTTAATTTCTCATTAGACATTTTTAATTCATTTTTTTCTTTGAGCAATTGATCATTTTTCTCCTTTTCAGTAGTAAGTTTAGATTTAACATTTATAGTGAGAGCATGTTGTTTCTTTAATGATTTATATTTATCTTTTAACTCATTGCATGTCTCTTCAATCATATTACAGTATTCAAGCATTTCTTTATTAGTCATATTTTCAGAGTCACTTTCCTCTTCAGAATAGTATGAATTATGTACAGAAGAGTTCAGTGTTACCTCAGATGTGTTTTTCATAAAACACATATTGTATTTTTTAGCCTTTTCATCATGAGATGTCTCTGAGTCGCTTGAACTATCCTTAGAGACACTACAGGTTGCTTTCATTTCCTTTTTGTACTTCTTGTCCTTGTCCTCATATTTCTTCTTATACTTGATCTTTGGACAGCTAGCCTTTATATGTCCTTTGCGATTACATTCATATCATACAATTTCATTAGTTTTGTTACTTCTTTTCCAGTCCTTTTTCCAGTTTCCTTTTAGATCATACTTGCCCTTGAAGTTAGGCTTTCTGAAAAAGTTCTTCTTTTTGTAAAATTGTTTGAATCTTCTGGCCAGTTGAGCCATCTCCTCATCATTGTCAGGTGATGATTGTTCAGTGGTGGAACTTTCTATAGAATATTCCAGTTTCCCTTTGTATTTGTGCTTTGAGGAGGTGGTCTTGAATGCTACAGATTTCCTCTTTGGTTCATCCTCCTCTTCTTTGTTGACTTTCAGCTCTTCCTCATACATCATCAGTTTCCCAATGAGTTATTTTACAGGTATCTTTCTGATGTTGCATGATTATCTAATAGAGATAGAGGTTCCCCTCTATCTGTCAGGTAGACATCTAAGGATTCTCATGATCTGTTCTTTGGTAGTGACTTCTCTTCCAAAAGAAATCATTGTGTTGACAATCTCATTGAAACAGATATACATGTCAGAAATAGGATCATCAGGTTTCATTTTAAAATTATCATATCTTATAGTATAATTATTAAGTCTCATTTCCTTTACACTAGATGTGACTTCATGTGAGACAGACAAGGTATCCCAAATTTCATGGGCAGTTTTACAAGCAGAAATCCTATTAAATTATTCATCTCCTAAGGAACAGTACAAAGTATTCATGGTTTTGAAATTGTTATTGTAAGAAATTTTGGTAGGTTTATCCCATGTAATTCTATCAGTCACAGGAAGTTTGTATTCATCTATAATGGATGAACAAATTTCAAAACTCATACTCTCTAGATGCATTTTCATTTTAATTTTCCATTGAGCATAGTTGGTTCTATTAAAGAATGGTGGTCGGTTAGTTACAGCACCTTCCAGTATATTATCCATAATAACTTATTACTTTAAAAGAGATAGAAATTTAGAATTAACAGAAATTTATAGATATTTAAAGTAAAACTACAATCACAGTTGATTACGATTACACAGAGTACTAATAAAGCAACCTCTGATACCAAATGTTGGTCGGAGTAGTTACTCAATTCACCCCTCCCCTCTTGAGTAAACTACTCCGACCAACACAATGTATTGGGTAAAGTATAGTATCATGATACTCCATGTAAAATGGGTGTTTACTCATTCTAATTAAAGTGAAATGATGGTCTACTCGTGCTTCATGTGCAATGAGGGTTTACTCATGCTCCATGTGTAATGAGCATTGGCTCAAGCTAATTTCATGTTAAGTGTTGTTGCCACATTTCCATGTTATGATTATCATGCTTTATCATGCCCTTATCTTTATGCTTCTCTTGTGCTCTATTTATATTCCTATTGTCTAACATGTATTTTATTCCTCATGTTATTCCATGATTATTCCCTTACTGGGCTTTATAGCTCACTCTTTTCTTATGCATTTCCTCAGGTTATCCCATGCAATGATAAGTACGAGGGAATGTAGTGGTCATGTAAAGAAATTTTTCAATAAAGATGTTGTATTTCATGTTTTAAGTTGTTATTTAATGATCCTAAGCCCCAAAGACACTAGAAATCTCGATCTTCTATGTTTTATCAAGTGAAGTTTATGTAATAAATTATGTTTAATTATGTAATAAAAAGAAGGGTTGTCATACCCCATCCCATAGGGATGAATGATTTTTTAAGAAAACCTTCAAGGCTGAAAAATAAAGCCCGAAAATTTTTAAAAGTGGAACAGGATCACCCCCAACCTGCAGGGACAGGGGAATTTTTACCTCAACCTCCTCCCTAGTGAAATTTAGTCTTTTCTCAGTTGGTAGGGGTTAAAAAAAATGAATTTTCCCATTTCATATTGTCCCATGATGTAGTTTCTTCTTCAAGGATGAGAATGAGAAAATTATCCACAGGTTCCCTTAAAATCACTCTTCACTAGATGAATTTGAATAGATCCTTTAAATAAAGGATGATCTCCCTTGAAATTCACAAACAAAAACTACTTTTCAAGAGAAAAATTGCACCTAGGAATCACAACTCTTTTAGTGGATTCTCTCAAAGTAACCAGTTATCCCATTATTTAGAGATTGATAAAATGATCATGGTGAATTTCACATTAGTAAACATAATTAGCACCACTCTTGTCTATACTACAGAACATCAGGCCAATGTGGGATAACAAGAGGAGGATATGTCCATTAGAAATACAATCTATGTTGAAATGACCGAAGAAGGTGTGAATACTAGAAATTAGAGGATTTCCCAAAATTTGGTAACTCTTTTGAATTCTCAATTGTCTCCCCCTTGATGGGAATAAACCAAAGAAAAGGGTAAGGAAATGGTTCAATCCCACCTATTTCTCGAGGGCATAGAATCCATCACACTTGAGGAAATATTATCTTAATACAAGATAAAAATTAGGGAAATGAAAAGGCTTAATTCTAAACTACTCAGGGGTAATATTCTCGTTGGATGTGTTCTCCAAAAAGAACATCATTTCAATCCCCCAAATGATTTCACTCGACAAGAAGAGCTTGTCATACTAGGAGCAAGGCAACCAATTTATTTGTAACCAGTGATAGAATAATAATTATATTTTCCTCTTTTTCCAAACAACTAGACCAATGTCATTCAAGTTACAACCATCTAGCTCAATCACAAGTGCATATAGGACCAACACATCCAGTTCATCTTGTTATTCCCCTACTCCAATCCCTTATCAGTTGGCTATCTCTATAGGAATTGTTGAAAATATTGAATCATTGGAAGCTCCACTAGAATCTATGGAGGGATAATGTGTAACAGTGTAGCTGGAAAGAAAACCTTACGCTAAATGGGTAGATCAGACACTTCCCCCACCTTATTTTGGAAATCCTACGTTTCCAATATTCGATAGTTCAGGAGATCCAGACTAGAATCTGAATCATTATATATTTTGTTGTGTCCCTATGATGGGACCTCTATTGCAACAATAAGCCACCAAAATTTGATGTTTTTTATAAACATTTCAAGGATCGACCTTCATATGGTACACCAGTTTACCTGTAATGTTGACTAAATTATGAGAAGACCTCCATCGAAAATTTATTTACCATTTAAACTTATCACTATAGAAGATAATAATCCTCAGACTCTCAAACTACAAGCAATAGGGAAATGATAAAGTAACAGACTTCATTTCCAGGTGGAAGGGTCTAATTTACTCCATGAATTTTCATTTTTCACAAGAATATTTTTTGGGTCTTTTCATAGAAAACTTCTACGATGAGTTGCGGACACCACTCATTCCCATCAAAAAAACATGTGGGTTCTGATACCTTTTTTTGTTTCAAAAATATTGTAAGACTCCATATTGTGAACCATATCCAATTCTTGATCAGTACCAGTAGCCCAGGGAAAGTTAATATGAAAAGTAGAAATTTCAACTATCACTCTAAAACCATCTACAACATAGGATCCTACTCCAAATCCCACACCTTATCATGCGGAACCCCCTCTAAGGTAGAGGAATAGCTACAGAAACAACCTCATAGGGATAAAAGGATGGAGTCTAAATGCTCCCAGTTTAAAGACTAAAAGAACAAAGTCTACTCCTTCTGGGATGAGTAGGTTCCTGGTTACTTCTTAGCATCCTTAGCAAACAACCTTCTAACTCTATCAGAACTCAAAAGATCTGATCAAGTCATCCTTGAGTAACACCTTAATTATTACCCCTTTCATAGAATATTAAGTCACACCATCCAATATTATTTCATTTTCAAAGACCTCCTGTAAAAGATGGTTGATTCTTGGTAAGTGAAGCTGGGTAAACCACTAGCACAGGTAGAATGCATTTTCACTACAACCTCAGAGGAAGAGGGTGAATGGCAGGAAGTTACCAGCAAGAATGTCAAGAATTTTAGTAATTGGATGACTATAAAACAATAAAATAGACTCATGTTATACTCCAAGAATAGTTTAAATAATCAATTATTCTCCCAATCACTTATTTCATGGAACAATAGTTCCCTTCAACTCCACAATCCTCCAAAGTACAATATTTTATGAAACAAATTGGTCAGAAGGGTGGGAAACAAATGCATAAAAATGAATCGGCACCTAGGAAAAAGTTTTCCTTGACTCCCTCAAACTCTATGCCCTTAGTCCCAAGAGAAATGAAACTGCCTCGCTAAATGGAACAATGGGCACCAACTCATCAAACAGAATCCTCATCAGATGAAAAATTGATCTTTAAATCCATTAATTTCATTCATTTAATGGATCTATTATCTGATGATGAGTGTTATTATAAACCTGGTCTTCCCACATCAAATTAGGGAGACATGAATTGATACCACAGGATCCAATAAAATAGAGTGAGGCACAACTATGGATGAATACAATATGTCATTTTCATCCCTACTAGAGCTATCTATGTTGAAAACCCCATGGTAAATCCCTTCAACAAGCCCAACATGAGTAGGAAAATGCCTTTTTAGATGTAAAAAATCATTTAGAACTAATCATTTTGAAAGAATGATTGATGAATATATGAAAACTTGACTAGACCAAGCAAGTGGGAAAGCCAAGGCATCCTGATATAATAGAAGATAAAATGCCCTTCACGTTTTCTCAACAACCTAACTCATCTTCCCTAGGCATGTGAGTTCTAAAAAATTACTTCTAGGGAATAGTTCTTTGTAGGGAAACGTAGATCCATGACCCAAAAGTATGAAATCCAGAAGTAATTGGCCACAGTTTTGTAAAATCATTCAATTATGGATGCTCTCAATTTGTCAATGGATATGTGAGAAGAACTTGTAGAGGCTTTGTTGTTCCCTCAAGATTTCAAAGATGAATTTTCTTCCATCGACGTATATCATGAAGAGATTGACCTTGTATAATTTCATGTAGTTATCTCTTTTGTAGAGGAGGAAAAATAAAATGTTATATAGGGACACATTAGGCCCAAGTACCTATCGGGTAGATTAGATGACATTGAAATTTGTTGATATTTCAGTGACAATGGCTTGGGAGTCAACCTCATTCTAATAAAAATACTTTATTGACTCAGATACACTAAAGTTGATTTATATCCTTTTGCTCTAACTCTCCAAGTGTGTGATAATAGTGAATAGAAACCCCTTGGCCACATTAAGCTCAGTGCTCAGTTTGGGGATCTAGTGTCTAACTCGGAGTTCTTGGTCATCCGACAAGATACAACTTTCAACATATTTCTAGAAATTCCTTGGTTGTGTCAGCATTCAGAAATTCATTCATCATACCATCAATGCCTTAAACACTATAGAAATTTGAAAAATGGGACATGGTGAAAAAACTTCATTTGAGTCTTGTGAATCTCAATATATTGATGCAGGGTTCTTCTAAAGAGAAGAAAAGCAACCCATGAATGACGATGTTGCTCAGGTTACCACTCTAAATGATCTATAAATAACCACAACTAACCCATTCAAATACCTTGATGATGAATACATGCTACCCATAAGACAAGTTGAAGACATCAACTCATATTTAGATATATGATCCCCGGTCTTCATGATATCAGCCACATCAGTTAAAATCTAGGGTGTTGAATAAATATTTTATTCCTCTTTTAGTGGAGATACATCAAATATAAATGCTCCAAACTTATCCTTAGAACTTAATCAAGACACCACTTCATCAGTTAAACCTGCAGAAGTCATGATATCATCATTGGATGTTATCTCTCAAGACACTAACCTTTCCATTAGCCTTAATTATTCCCCTTCGTCTCTCATCCATCCTGACATGGACATAGAGGAATAAAAAGTGTAAAATGAAAAAGAGTAATAAAATGACATCAGAGACACTCCTCTACCATTTAAGGAATGGGTATCTACTACTTTTGATGAAATCTGATAGATAAATATGGGTATAGAGGAGGATCTGTGACCAACATTGATCAACATAGTTATGCCCCTCAATGAGAAATAAATTTACACCACTTTTTTAAAGAAGCACTAGGATGTGTTTTCTTGGAATTAAAAAGTGATATCAGGCCTTGATCCTAATGTGGTTACCCATCATTTAAGATTACTAGGAGACCATTGCGGTTACAAGTAGATAGTTAGAAGGGTGCATCCGACTCATGCTGCCAATTTTAAATCTAAAATTGAAAAAATCATCAAATCTAATTTCATTTAGGAAGTCCAGTACCTAAAATGGATTTCCAACATTGTCCCTATCAAGAAAAACAATGTCCAAATCATGTTTTTTTTTATTTTATAGACCTCAACCGACATTGTCCAAAAGATAACTTTTTTGTTCCAATTACAGAACTTATAATTGATACAATAGATAGATATCAATACCTCTCCTTCATGGATGACTATTCAAGGTACAATCAAATATGAATGGACCTAGAAGATAAATAATTCACCACCTTCAGGCTCCCCAAGGTGTATTTTTTTACTGGGTGATGCCTTTAAATTTAAATAATTATGATGATACATATCAATGTGTCATACATCACATATTCAAAACCTTACTGTGAAAATCAGTGGAATGTTATGTTGATGATTTAGTGGAAAAATCATGGTAACATTCTGATCACCTTTCTAATTTGGAAATCATTTTAGACAAACTTTAGCAATACAGTCTGAAGATGAATCCATTGAAATTTGATTTCATTTTTTACTTTAGGAAAATTTCTTAGATTCACCATATGTTATTTTGGAATTGAATTAAACCCTAACAATACTAAGTCAATTTTAGTTATGTCATCCCCCTTAAAACCTTAAAGGGTTGAGATAACTATAGTGGCACATTTCCTACATTCGACACGTCATAGAAAACCTCAAAGGAAAGTGTTTTCCCTTCACAAGTTTTATGAAGAAATGTGTCATGTTCTAGTGTAATGATGACAACCAAGAAGCATTTGATGTCCTAAAGAAATATCTCTTGATCCCACTAGTGTTGATGCCTCTGGTTGAACAAAAGCCACTCATCCTGCATGAGATGGATATGGAATGATCGATGTGTGCCTTCCTTTCACAAAAAAATAATTCTAGTAGTGAAAACAGCCTTTATTATCTCAGTTTCACTATGATTGAAACTAAGACTTGGTATTTAGATATTGAGAAGAATTATTTGACATTGATTTTTTCAATTAAAAAATTAAGGCATCACCTAAAACACCATGAGGTCCATTTGATCTCTCGAAATGACCTGCTTGAATATATCCTTTATAATCCCATATTGATTGGAAATTTTATGTGATGGGTGGTTATTATGAAATAGTTCAATGTCTAGTTCATACTGCAAAAGGTGATAAAAGGGCAGGCCTTAGCGAATATCCTATCAGAATATCCATGTATGGAAGAAGTAACGATGAGTATCGAACTACCAAACAAGGAAATATTTTACATTATGGACTCTACCTGAATGTGCGAAATTTAATTTGATGTTGCATCCAGAATCACAACTAAAAATATAATGGAATACCCCAAACTCAACAAATTCGGGTTGGGAATCATTCACATTTCTCCAGCAATGATAGTTCTACCTTATTCTTTTCTGCTATCAGAAGTCTACACTAACAATGAGGATGAATACCAAGCTCTCATTACAGACTTGGATCTATCTTTTTAGATATCAGTGACTTACCTAAGAATCAAAGGTGATTCCAAGTTGGTAACTAAGAAAATAAATGGTGATTATTCCATCTAGAAAGAAGATATGGTCCCCCTACTTAATTATGTTCAAGGGTTGACTATAGAGTTCCCCTATGATCCAACACTAACCCATGTCCCACATTTACAAAATGATCAGGTAGATGCATTATCAAATGCTATTGCAGCCTTGAAAAATATGGATTGTGATGAAATATTCATCAGTATCACCCATCACAGAACAATATCGTTGTTTGTTCATAGTGTCATAGAATAGATAAATGAGTTCAATTCTACCCCTGAACCAAATAATTATACAAATGGTTGGATGATTACCATCCTATAATACCTCCAAAACAGGACCCTTTCACCAGATAGAGCTGGAAAAGAACAAGTCGTATGAAGAGCGGTCGATTTCACCCTTTATGATAACCCAAGTCATCAAAAGGTTATTTATAAGCGAAACTTTGATGGAATTATCCTCATATGCATTAACAAAAATGAGACAACTACCACCATAGAGGAAGATCATATTGACTATTGTGGTTCCCATCAGTTAGGAACAAATCTTTATCACTAAATCAATAGGCTTGAGTATTTCTATACTTTGATGATGCAGGATTGCACATAATCTGTCAAAAAGTGTCATTCCTACCAAGTATATTCTGACTTCATCCATAAACCCCCAGATTTTATTCATATAGATAAATACTCTTATCCATTCATTGGATGAATAATGGATATTGTAAGGTTTTACACTCTAGATGTGTCCAAACAGTTCAAATATATCCATACTATTATTGATTTCTTTTCTAAATGGGCTGAGGTGATACCTCTTAAGGAATTCAAGACCAAAAGTATCATCAATTTCATGAATTCAAACATCATCACTAGATTTAGTGTCCCTTACAAGATATTAATGTACAATGGAACCAACTTCTATTATTATGAATGGAAGAAGTTATACTAGGAGTACAACATCAAATCCAACCATTATTCCTGCTATCATGTGGGGAAAAATGGAAAGATGGAGGATTTCAATAAAACTCTATCGAACATTCTCTAGAAAATTGTGGATATAGAAAATAAATATTTTCCTGAAAATATCTTGGATTTCATTTGGTTTTACCGAACCACAACCTGCACTGCTACTTAAGAAACCCCATATTCATTGGTTTATAGAATAGAGGCAGTGTTTCCCATTAAGGTCTAATTTCCCTCACTCAAAATAGTTATATGCGGACAAATCTCTAATGATGAAAAATCACGGAAGCAGTTTGAAAAGTTGGAGTGACTCAATAAGGAAAGGTTTTATACCCTACATCATTTGGAAATACACTAGAACCGGATAACACAAGCCTTATATAAGAATGTTTTTCTCCATTTGTTCCTTCAATGAGAATTGGTTTTGGATCTGAATACTACAATGATACCGGGTAAGAAACCCACAAATCTTTAACCAAAATGGTAAGGAGCTTACATAATATATAAAGTATATACCAATGAAGCTTACTCATTAATCACAGTGGATGGGGAATGTACTATGGCCCCTACCAATGTAATATTTATCAAGAAATAATTCATGTGATAAAGCCACATATTTCATCTTTAATGCATGATGTTAAACTGCATATGATCATTGTTTATGTATGAATGACCTTAAAAGGAAAATATTTCATCCTCTTCACATGATGATAAATTTCATGAAATTTGAACCTAGATGCAAGACCTTAAAATACACACCAAATGGTCTTTGTTGCATGACCTTAAAAGGCATGACATCAGGTCCTGGTCATACGGCCTAAAACTACAAGACACCATAGTTCGAGCTATAAGACTCTAAACTACATATACTAAAATTCTAGTTATAAGATGTTAAACTATACAATAATATCCTCAATGCAAGATGTAAAACTACATATCCCATGTCCTTGTTACTCGATGTAAAACTGTAAAACATTTCGGTTCATTCTTGAGTGAAACATTGTCTTGGGTGTTGGTCTCCTACCACACCTCTGCTCTAGAACTACATGTGGATTAATTTTCATTCCAATGAGATATGTAGTGGTGCCTAGACCTTATGTCCAGGACTCAGCCATGAAGTAAAAAAATGACCCTTATCCTGTATACTAACAAAGATCTATGTATGGGACTTCTTACTCCATGGCCAATATCAGTTCAAATGCTTCCTTTATGCTTAAATGCATCCCTTCTGCACATCATACTCCTTGTCCTAGGAAATTTTGGATCTCCATAATCTCTCCTTGTCCAAGAGTAATGAAATGTATGATTCTAGAGGACACCTTTTTTTTGACTATGCATAATATTCCCTAGTTTGGCTTTGTATAAGTCACCCTTAAAAGGCTTTTCAACCAGAAGCACATTCATTCTTAGGAGAAACATATTCTATCTCCGTAATCCCCGACAACATCGTGTTAGAAACCACTTTTTGAACATAGTCTACAGTCACTCATTTCGTACTTATCCCTTGTCACTTCTGATGATGAAAGTCAATTGGACTGACTCTGATGAGGAAAGCCAATCATACTAACTCTAAGAGAGAAATTCAATTGGGCCAAATCTAATAAGAAGATTCAATCATACAAACTCTGATGGGGAAATTAAATTCATAATGAGATAAGGAAGCTCCATAATAATGATATGAGGAAGTTCCTTTATAATGAGTTGAGGAAGTTCCATCATAATGAGTTGAGGAAGTTCTATAATAATGAGTTTTGGAAGTTCCATCATAATGAGATGAGGAATTTCCATCATAAAAATTTGATGGAGTTCCATCGTAATTATTTGAGGAAGTTCCATCATACTAAATAAAAGTTAAGAAGCCCATGAAGACTGATTAGGGAGAAGAATCAAGAAGATTCCAGAATATTTGGAAGAGTTTAAGTGGTAAAACCTGAAATTAAAATATACATAGATATCAGAGTTTTTGAATTTGAGTAAGCAAAAAATGTTTTTCAATTTTCCAGTGTTTCCATTTTGGGATGCCTATAAATAGTTGCACAATATATTCATAATTTAAATATCTTTTTCTAGTGTAGAAAAGGTGGAGTGCTGGAGAGGTTGAGTCGAAGTTTGAATTTCATGAACCAACCCGGGTACCCTGATAACCTGATAACCAAGCTGACACTGACATAGCTTGAAGGTCATTCTTGATCCCCATGGGTTGAAAACTAGCACCTTAAATCATACAAAATGAAAGTGGGGACAATTTTGTCACAAACATCACAGAAGTAGTTAAACAAGTAGATATACATTAAAGAAAAAATCCATGAAGTAGTGTACCAGAATTCAATAGGTATAAACAACCCAAAGTACTACAACAAAGTACCAGAAAATAGGATAAAAACCCAAGTCCTAATGGATGTGACTCTCCAAGACCAATGATAAGTAGATACCACCACCTCCAAGTGGCGCCTTACCCTTACTCAAACCTAGAAGAAGATAATCTATAAGCACCCAAAGGAAAAAGTAGGGTGTGAGATAAAATCCCAGTACGGTCTCACCAATGATTCTATAAGAGATTACAACATTTAATTAACCAAATAAAGAGATTTCAATTTTAAATAAACAATTTTTTCATTTCAAAATCATATTTAAACCAATCATTCTTTAAATTTCAAATGATGGAAATACTTTAAAAAAATGCTTCGCATTTCAATTGATGGAATATTTCTAAAAAAATGTCTTAATTTTTTTATATAAAAGAGTTTATATAAATTCACAAGGTACATAAAATAATATACAAAAATGGAATGTATTCATTTCAAATACAAATAAGTGAGAAATGTGTCCATATGCCTAAAAGTTATGATAGTTCTAGGATATAGAACTCCACATACTCAAGGTGAAATGAAAATATATGTATACACTCATCCCCTTCAACACTAGTCAAGAGGACTTCATCATCATCCCATTGGGGATGTGACATGCTAAATTTATGTTTTAGATCATTGTAAATCATAGAGTGTTGTCCAAATAACTCACTAACTACCTGAGACTTGCATGTACTCTGATAATAATCAATAGTGGGAAAGTTACTTTAAGACTTATTAAAATAAAATTCATCTTATTATCCATTTCAAATATTCCAATTTTCCATTTAAAAACTAAAGTGGGGTTTTAATCAAAACATGCCTTTTTCTAAGATAAAACCCAAAGGTTTATATCAAAACCATTTTTAAGCCATTTTTTCACAAATAATAATTTGAAATAAACTCACAATTAAATTTCATAATTTAATTTCACAATTTAAATTCATAAATTTAAATTTAAAAAATTCATCAATTTCAAAATTTTAAATTCAACAATTTAAATTACACCAAATTCCATCAATTTCACAATTACTCCTCAATTCAATGGAATTGGGGGTTTTCCCCAATTTCATGCCAAAATCCAATTTCCAAAACCAAATTCCCCAATTCAATGGAATTGGGTTTTTCAATAATTCAATTTCATAATAATCAAATCCCAAATATTTAAATGAAATAAATTTAATCAAATCAAGAAATTTATGGTTAATTAAATTGGCCAATCAAAACAGAACTTCTTACATTTTCAATGGAAACACAAATCCTGCAACAGACCCTGCCAACAAGAATTAAGGAACATAAGATCTAGGAATTAAGACTATAAATAAGATTCAACATAATAGAGTTTATATCCATCAATATCAATATGATATATCAAACTCCAAGGAAGTAAAGAGAAAGAGATGAAGAGTCAGGGAGAATGCTTACCTAGAAATTCACACCGCAATCGGAGCCACGTTCAATTGTTGAAAAAAATGACTTGAAAGGGTTTGAAGGATCCAAAAAATCTTAGGAATGGATATTGGGATGAGAGAAAGAAAATATAGAGGAGGAAATATAATTCTCATCTAAACTACCCATTTAAAAATAATACTTGGGGATTTACACGACATGTAATCAAATTACACATCGTGTAATTAAAAATTCCAAAAATCGCCAAAAAACCTATCACATTTTGTTAAAAATGGATTCATTGTTATTTTTAGAATTTTCACAATGTGTATCCATATTACATGGTGTGTAAATCCCTAAAAGTCTATAGAAATAATAGTTTTTATGCTAAAAATCAAACAAAACTCTGACTTCACCATTATAGGTATCCTTCTAATTCCTTCTCAGCCCTGCCTAGACAACGAAATAGGAAAACCAAAATAAGGTTTAAAAAATACCTATCCAAAATATAATGGGATATTACAACCTCCCCACTATAAAAATTTTGTGTCTCTATAAATCCTGTCAAGAAGCCTCCATATTGAAAACATGAGGCTACTACTCTCTAATAAGTGTCTCGTGCTCCCATGTCTCATGATAATCATAACCATACTACCATAGCACAAGAACCAAAAGTATCTCCCTCCCATGAAGTAATTTAGTTTCAGAATCTACTATCCTAATTGTCCACTCATTCATGGATAAATCAGGTTTAATCTCAAGATCACTCCAGCTCATAACATGAGATGGATCAGGTAGATACTTCCAGAGTTACGATACATGGAACATGTTATGTATCAACATCATATTTGGTGGAAATTCTAAATGATAAGAAACTTTAATCACATTCTCAACAACCTCAAAAGGTCCCACAAAACTAGGAGAAAGTTTCCCTTGCTTCTCAAGTCGTCGATGACCCAACTAAGGTGAAACTTTCAAGAACACTTGGTAACCAACTAAAAATTCCAATAGTCTGCGATGATTACCAATATAAGACTTATACTGGATTTTTTCCATTAATATACTTTGATGAATCAACTTAATATTTTTTGTTGTCTCTTGAACCAAGCTTGGTCTAACCAAGGAACTTTCACCAATCTTTAACCAACACAATAGAGATTTGTAAGGATGGTCATATAAGGCCTTAAAAGTGACTATTCTAATTGTGAACTGGTAATTATTATTATAATCAAAATCAACTATTCCCAAATGATTATTCCAAGCCCCACCAAATTCTAGAACACAAGCACAATTCATATCCTCATGAATCTATATAGCTCTTTTTATCTGACCATCTGACTATGGATGGTATACCGTACTCAAACGGACCTGAGATCCCATTTCCTCATAAAGGACTCTCCAAATGCAAGAAGTAAACCAAGTATCCCTATTAGAGACTATAGCATATAGAATTTTGTGCAGATGAATAATCTCTTTCACATAGAAATTTTTCAACTCTTCAACTTTGGTTGTATCGTAAATGGGTAAAAAGTGAGATGATTTTGTTAGCCTATCAATAAAAACCCATATCATTTTATTCTTTCTATAAGTACATATAAACACAACCAAAAAGTCCATATAGATATTATCCCACTTCCATGTAGGTACTGGAAGTGGCTGAAGCAAACTCAAAGTCTTCTAGAGCTTGTCCTTGACCTATTGGCATGTATAACAATGAGATAAAAAATTCATCAATTCCATGTATCATACCTGGACACCATAATCTATGTCGCATGTCATAGAACATCTTATTGGTTTCGGGATGAACTACCCATTGGTAATTAATCCCCCATAACAGCTTTCCTTACTGCTAACAACACAATAAAGCGATTCTGATAGCATAGAATGTCCTCTTTAGAGAATAACCACTCAAAAATTGTATCCCCGCCATAAAGAGGGTCTCTAATGCTATAGAATCCATCATCAATCTGTTTTTCCTAAAGAATAAACTTTAGAAGATAATATTTCAATTGAACTCTGTCCAAAGTAACCTCATCCCCTGATTCTTTGACTCCAATATGAAATTGTGCAAAGTAATATATCAAATTCCAATATTTTGATGATTCCTTCACTTCTTGGGTCATAAGTTTCATGTTCAAGGAATCTGTGATGATATTAACTTTCCTTGGGGTATAGGAGATGTCAAAATCGAAAGACTATAGGTATTATACCCAATGACTCTAATGTAGATTCAGATTTTTTTGCGAGAATATATAACTCGAGATCTTATGGTCTGATAACACGGTAAACCTTTCTCAATAAAGGTAATGTTTCCAACTCTTAATCATGTGCATCATAGCTTCAAGTTCAAGGTCATGGGTTGGATAATTATTTTCATGTGTACTATGTTGATGATATCCATAGGCAATGACATGATCACCTTATATAAGAACACAACCGAAACCTAAACTTGATGCATCATAGAAGACCACATAGCCCTGCTCGGCCTCAGGAAGAGTCAACACCAGAGTAGTAGTCAAAATATATTTCATCTCAACAAAATAACTATAAAATTTTACATCCCAAGAGAACTACACTCATTTTTAAGTTAGAGTGGACATTTGAGAATCCAACTTTGAGAAGACCTTAACAAACCAACGATAATACCCAGTTAAACCCAAGAAGCTCTAAATCTTGAAGCCATTTATGGTTTCACCCATTCCATAAAATCCTTAACCTTATCAGGATAAACTGATATACCATGTTCAAACACCACATGTCCCAAGAACTTCATTTCCTATATCTATAAATCACATTTCAAAAGATTTTCATAAATTTGATGAATTCTCAACAAGCTCAGAACTGTTCTTAGATGATGCACATGATCCTCCTCGAACTTATATTAAACAAAGATGTCATACGTAAATACTAACAAGATGGTGTTAATATACTCATGGAAAATCTTGTTCATCAAAACCATAAATATTGTAGGAGAATTGGTTATACTATAGGGAATAACATGGTACTCATAATGGTCATACCTACTCTGAAGGGTGGTTTTCTGAATGTTGGATTCTTTTATCCTCAACTGATGGTAACCATACCAAATATAGATATTTGAGAACAACTTTGTACCTTTTAACTAATCAAAAATATCATCAATCAGTGGAAATAGATACTTGTTCTTTAATGTAACTCTATTGAGTTTTTGATAATCAACACAAAGGCGGAGTGAACCATCAGCCTTCTTAACAAAGAGAACAAGTGCTACCCAAGATGACACAATCAGCTGTATAAATCCTTTCTCTATAAGATCATCTAACTGAGCCTTCAACTCCTTTATTTCATCTAGTTCCATGTGGTAAAATTTAATATACACAGATTGAGTATCAGACACTAAGTTGATAGAAAACTCCACCTCTCTTATCAATAGAAAGCTAGAGAATTCATAAGGGAACATATTGGGAAACTCAACAACAACTAGAGGGAGATAACAACTTAAAGATTCCCACTCCAAGTCAAAATAAAATATATATATCACTTTCCCCAACTCTAGATAAGTAGGTCCGACTCTACTCGACCTTGGGACTCATTATCCTTGAAAGATACTACATGCACCATCAGGTGTAGTCAAGGAGACCCGTCGAAGAAAACAATCAATATGGTCTTTATTGGTGATGATCTAATCCATCCCAAAAATGACTTCAAGTAATTTCATGTCTAGAACCATAAAAATCCAAGAAAGCTCGACATCTAATAGAGAAAAAACACAAGCAGGGATACGAAGACCCTACTCTCTCTTCGTACCAAGGGGTGTAGTAGTATCCATCACATAAGACAAAAGATTCATAATAAGATTTATCGTATTAAAAACATGGGTTAAAATAAATGAATGATATGTACCAATATCAAATAAATCAATCACTAATTATGAAGTTATAGTGATGGTACCTCTCACAGTTGTTGGACCCATATTCTCTTCCTCTAGAGACTCTTCCACTGCGTGAAGAAGCTTCATTCTGGATGTCTGTGGATGGAACCCTTTTATATAGGAAGCATCTAATTTCCCTATAGTTTTAGAAGAAGATTATGATCTTGTGCTACTATGAGGAGTGTAGTAGATATGGTAGAACTTTTGTAGGTGACCTGGGCATCTGTAGGAGCCACATATCTTGGGTTCCTCAGTCTAACCCCACTTTGAATTCTGTAACTTTCCATACTATTTACAAATAAAAGGATCTATTCCAAGCACTATAGGAGGTTTAGAAAAACCCTACTGTTGAGAACCACCACAAGAATCATCATGCTTCCTCTTTCCTTTGAAGGAACTTGTAGCACCACTGGGAGAGAAAGAAACTCACAACAACCCTGACTTTCCTGCCATGCCCATTTTGACCATTAGTGCCCTATCCAACACATCAGTATAAAAATGTAGCTTCAACAAGAAATCTTGAGAATTAATAACCTATCAAATTCCCAACTCAAACCTTCAAGCCTTCATCTTCTCATTTGATATTATCTCATGTGTGAACTGCACAAGCTCAACAAAACGGTTTTATACTCTATCATGGTTCTATCAGCCTACTCAAGTTTGAAAAACTCCATATCATTGGCTAATAGCATTGAATCTGGATATAACTAGTTAGTTAAAATAACTTTTAATTCTTTCCACTCTAATACCCCATGCTTCTTCATTGTCACAATCATGTCCCACCATCTCCTGCTCAGTCCTTCAAGCATGAAGGTGGAACACTTCACCTTGATTTCATCAGGTGTCTCCAAGAACCCAAACAAATGATTCATCATGATCAACCATTCCTCAGCCTCTTTAGGATCATTGGAACCTTTTTATAATGACTTGAACTTTTTAAATAATAAATGTTTCCTAAAATTTATGTTATATTATTTTATACTCAACATAACTATATCTATTTAATAATTAAGTGAGTATAATTTGAAATGTGACCATAGAGTTTAGACCATTTTATGACCATTGGTAAATATGACCATTGGGAACTTTACTCTTGATAATAATTTTAATGTTATCATTATAGTTTATAAGTAAAATTTTGACAAAGGAAAATTGTTATAGAAAGAAGAGTTGATGGCCTCAACCAGTAAATTCATTCCATACAAATCCCATTTGTCAAAACTTGGTAGGGAGGTTGCATCCTTAGGATTAGATCTTGATCAATCCTAATCTGAGCTTGAACAAGTGAGGCTTTAATTAAATCACATATAGGAGAAGTTCAAGTTAGAGGAAATTACCATGTGAATGATGTTAGTCAATCCGCCCCATGAATCTATCAACATCACACACCTTATCCTTAGTCTATATGCAGGTGTTATAAGGGGTTATGTGTCAATTCATTAGTAACTTAATGTATAATACCTTTGTATAAATAACATTTTTGTTCCGTCAATTCTATTTTGAGTTTAGTTTTTCTTAAAAATATGACAAATTTTATAAATTAATTTTTTGGACATAAATTATACTATTTAGAAAAGTTATAATTATTAAAATAAACTTAGGTATTATTAATAATGTTTATTTTAATTAAATAGTATGATTAAAACACTCTTATTTAAATTTAAATGACAAAATAATTTTATTTTTTTCAAGTGTAGGAAATCTTACTATGCATTTTACTATGCAATTTCTATCCGCTGTTATTTTTAATAAATAAGGATTTTTATATTTAAAAGTTAAATTTCTAATACTTATAGAATTATTATGATAAAATAAACATCATTTTTGAAATCATCATGTTGAAATAGGAATAGGGTGAATTTATGATAATTTTCTAAAATATATTATTTTCTGGTGAATAGTAAAAATACAGTTTTGAGTTTTCGGTATGTGTAATGACATCATAATGATTTATTATGTAAAATAAAATTATGGTAGTCTCTTTTGGATTATAATAACATAATATGTGTCCCAAGTGGCCAATACAATGGGAAATCCCATGGTTTTGAATTTATCACTACCTAAGTTTCCAAGGAAATTATTAAACAAATCCTCCTTTTTTCTATAAATATCCACACATTTATCCATTAGCTTTAATTCCCAATTAATCCTCTATTAATCTTTGATAGTTTTTCCTCCCAATGAGTCCTTTCAAGTTCTCTTTTTATGTTGTATGTCTTTAAAATTTATATACTATGTTCTTCTTTCCATTTTATTCTATCCTTATATTGTATTAAGAGTATTTTATTGATGGTATACCCTTGTCTCCTGTATTTTTAATGTTTTCTAAAACCATGCTTCATACCTGTTATGCTGATGAATTTTCTTCTCAAAATTTTTCTCTTTTTCTAAAAAAAATATCTTATTTTATTTTATGAATACCCAAACCTCTTTATTTTCCAGGTTTATCCACCTAGATGTCTAAATGATCTAATTTATTTAGGTATTAACATACATAAGACCCACTTTCCCTTTTTATGTGTTTAAAAAGACATAATGAACTTGTCTTTAAGAACTTCTTAAAAACATCATGATTTTGATATGAAACTTGTTTATTTTATTCTCCATGGGTTATTTGTGAAATGTTTTGCTATGATCTATGTGGATCATGTTAATTAATACATATGAAGGGTGTGTATTGATATTTATCCAATGAATTGGGTAAAGAATTTAATCTCTATAGATGATATTTTTTACGATACCTTGGTGAATAACCATGGTAATTTTTATAACGCCTCAATGATAAACCTTGGTGATATGATTATGAATGACTTAATTAAAATTTTTAGCCACATTTCCATGTTATGATTCATGTTATTTTTAATATTATATGTCTATTTTTCCTTTTCTCTAGCATTAATGATATTATTCAAGTTCTTATCAATAATTCTCATGATCACTTGTAAATTGTTACCCTTACTTTCCCTTATTGGGTCTTATGCTCAACATTTCCTTTTATGTATGTCCCTAGGTTATGAGATATAGTAAATATACTTATGATGAACCTATGATGAATCATTTCAAGTGTATTCGAAGAATTTTTTATTATTTTATGTATTATGTTCACTGTTTCTAAGTAACTAAACTTTAAAAGATCATTTTTTTTGTTTAATGTAATGTAAAGTTATTTAAATAAAAAGGTGATATGTCATAGTTAGTATCAAGGGATGGTTTAGTTATTTTTGGAAATTAGGATTTGAAAAATTTAGTAAGAACCCTATAAATAAGTTTAAATATAGGAAAATATCCTGGTATTTTGGTGAAATATTAAGTAGGTGGTTTATGAGAAAAGAAATCTTTGTCTGGATACGAACAGGTGGATATGGATCTAGAATAGATGTACTTAATGGTAAAAACTCCAACAAGGTGCGTCAACCTTTACTTGACGTAACCCAGTACATGACAATGGGCCTTTCTACACTATTGGTCTAACACTCATGGGGGATATGTTTAGTTATTCACAAGTTTTTTATGAACCATTATGAAGGATTTATGTAAAATTTAATTGTTGTTAAAGAATAAAATATTTAATCATGATGTTTTAGACATTAAATTACTTTCGAATTATAAGATTATTAAATAAAAAATGTTTCTAACTATACTTTTCTTCTTTTAGAAAATGGTAGGAAATATGAGAAACTATATAAATGATGAGCGCAATAGACTAGGTGCAACCTTTAGATGGAAGTCAGAATGGAAAACTTCATGATAATGATGAATCGGCTGACTCGAGTTATGAGAAATAACTTGAATCAAGCTGAGAGGCCATATTCACCTTGAAGGGAAAAACTTTCCATTAATTTCTTTATTCGTAAATGACCACCTTCATTCAGAGGATTTACCGACCCATTGATTTATGAACAATGGATAATCTCTATGGAAAATATCTTTTCTGTACTCTATTGTTCGAAACAAGAGAAAATCACCCAAGTTGTTTACCGCTTAGAGGGAGAAGCTAATCAATGGTGGAAACTAGTTGAAAACATGAAGCCAAGAGGGGAGATTTAAGCTATAGAGTGGGAAGTTTTTAGGGGAACCTTTTTAAAAAAATATTTCCCCCATTTAATGTGAACAAAAAAGGAGAAGTAATTCCTAGATATGAAGCAGAAGGAAAATGAATATGTGGGAAGCTAAGAGATGAACATCACAAGACTTTCTCATTACACCTCTATCTTTGTCATGTATCTTAATTGGAAGGTTTATAGATTCTTCGGTGGACTAAGACCACGTCTATAGAAGAATCTATCCAATCTAGACTATAAAAACTATGAAGAGATTGTGAGGAGTACTATTAAGGTTGAGTTGGAGTTAAAAGAGACGCATTGGTCCCATAGATCGAATGAAAAGAAGTGATCTTTGGATCCAAACTTATGGAGGATATTTGATCAAGGAAGAGGAGAAAATCAAGTGAAACTTTCCACATGCAACAAATTTGGGAAGAATCATTCAGAGAACTTCTTGCTCAAAAGCGGGAAATGTTACAAGTGTAGAAAAAAATTTCATATTGCTTGAAACTGTCATAGTGAGGTAAAGACCTAACTTCTTAACACTAACGATAAAGGGAAGATGGTACATGACTTACCTAAACTCCAATGATTCAATTATGGAAATCTTGTCAACTTTTCTAATCACTATACAAATCTGAAGTTGATGGAGGGGAGTCGCCATCAACCTCAGCATAGGAAAAGGGAGAAAGGTTGTGATTTTTCTATCATAATGGATAAAGTTGAAGCTCCAAATAATGTGGTGTTAGGTACTCTCATTGTCCTCTAAAATCTAGAAAGTACTTTATTTGATTCTAGTTCTACACATTCTTTTATTTCCTCTAAGTTTTAAATAATATAGAATCAATCCCTAAACTTATAGAAGTAGAGTTATCATTCAAGACTCTTGTAGGGATTATACAAGAATCAACAGTGTATAGAAACTCTATTATTCACTTTTGTGAGCACAATCTCATCACAAATCTAGTAGTAATTCCCATGCTATAATTCAACATTATACTTGGGATGGATTGTATCTAAAATTATAATGCTAATATCAACTATAGAAGCAAGGAAATCTTAGTATCCTTGAATGGAAAACCTATAGTAGTTTTCAAAGGAGAGATATCTTGACCTGATCTTTGTCTAGAATCACCACCTATAGACTTATTTATGGATATTATTTGTGAATATGAAGAAGTAAATGAAAGTATACAAATAGAGAATGTCCCCATAATTTATAAATACATTTATATATTTTCTGAGGAGTTACTTGGATGACCCCTATAAAGATAGGTAGATTTATCTATTGAACTCATGCCTGGATCCAAGCTGATTTTAAAGACCCCATATAGAATGAAAAATGTGGAGCTGGAGGAATTAAAGAAACAACTCCAAGATCTTTTGGAGTAGGGGTTTATCTGTCTAAGTGTGTCTCCTTAAGTAGAACTTGTTATCTTCGTGAAGAATAATTATTGATCAATGTGGTTATACATTGATTATATAGAACTTAATAGGATCACAGTGAAGAACAAGTTCCCTCTTCCAAGAATTGATGATTTATTTGACCATATTTATGGGATTAAATTCTTCTATAAGATTGATCTTCGATCCGGTTATTATCAATTGAGGTTTAAGAAAGAATATATTCTAAATACCACATTCCGATCAAGATATGTGCATTATGAGTTTATTATTATGCTCTTTTTATTGACTAATTCTCTTTCTATTTTGATGGATTTTATGAATAGAGTCTTTAAGGGATACCTTAATAACTTTATGGTAGTTTTCATTGATGAGATTTTGATATATTTCAAAAGTTATGAGGAGCATGAGGATCATATAAGGGTTATATTGAAAACTATGAGGAAGGAAGGGTTATTTGAAAAGTTTATAAAATGGAAATTTTGGTTACAACATGTTGATTTCTTAGGGAACATTGTGACCAATAAAGAAATCTCAGTTGACCCTACCAAGAAAAAGGTTGTAGAGGAGTGGCATCATCCTATAATAGTAACTGAGATTCATAGTTTCCTTGGATTGGCAGGATATTATAGGATTATTGTGAAAAAATGTTCATGAATTTCTAATCTAATAACCAAGTTAACTCAAAAAGGTGTCAAGTTCATCTGGACAAAGGAGTTTGAAGAAAGTTTCCAAGAGCTAAAGAAGATATTGGTTATTTAACTCATCTTAAATCTACCCTCTATCAAAGAAGGATTCATTATTTTTAGTGATGAATCTATGAAAGGGCTTGGTTGAATCCTCATGAAAAATAATAAGGTTATTGTTATGCATCTCGATAGTTGAAGCCACTAGATAGTTGAAGTTTCATGAGAAGAACTTTTCTATGCATGACCTAGAGCTAACTGTAGTTTTTTTTTTGCTCTGAAGATATGGAGGTACTATCTTTAGGAGAGAAATGTGATATATACATAGACCATCAAAGTTTGAATTATATTTTCATGAAAAGTTAATTAAACATGAGACAAAGGATATGGTTGGAAATTCTTAAAGACTTTGATTGTTTAATTCATTATCATCCCGGAAGAGCAAGAAAAATCTTTGATGCATTAAGTAGGAAAGACTCTATTATTCTAACAATGATGAGGATTCAAAGATATCCTTTGATCAAAGACCTAGTAAAACTGGACAAGGGAATCATAAGGGTAGGGACATCATTAACCCTATCCCAAATGATTTCTCAACCACCATTACTAGAGAAGATCAATAAATCTCAAAGAAATGATTCTTTGTTATAGAAGAAGATAGAGGTTGTGAAGGATGGAAAGTTTCCTGAGTTCAATATTGATTAAGAAGGTGTACTAAAATTTTGTACAAGTCTATGTGTTCCATATATTCTATAAATAAAGAAGGATTTTATGGATAAAGCTCATAGATCTACATTATCTATACATCCTATAAGCATGAAAATGTATAAGGACATTTATGATCATTATTGGTGGGATAACATGAAAAGGTAGATTGTCAACTACACTATAAGGTGCCTGGTGTGTCAACAAGTGAATCCGTAGTGGAAACTTCCTAATGGGGTATTACAACCACTACCCATACTGGCATGCAAGTGGGATAATATCACTATAGACTTTGTCACTAGTCTCCCAAGAACATCCAAAGAAAACAATGTGATATGAGTTATATTGGACCTTCTCACCAAGACTTTCCATTTTATCTCAATTTGGGAAGGTTTCTCTCTCGACCAACTTGCTAATATTTACATAAAGGAAGTGGTGAGGTTACATGGAGTAACACTTTTTATCGTATTTGATTATGATCTAAGGTCTACATAAAAATTTTGGATAAGTCTTCAATATACTGTGAATACTAAATTGAATTTAAGTATGGAATATCACCCACAAACTTATGTTCAATCTGAAAGGACTATTCAGACACTCAAGGACATGTTGAGAACATGATCGATGGAATTTAAAGGTGGATTGGATCAACATATCTCATTAGTAGAGTTCTCATACAACAACAGCTTTCATTTGAGCATTTAAATGGCACCCTATGAAGCTCTATATGAGAAGCACTATATAACTCCTACTTGTTAGGAAAAATCTAGTGAGAGAAATCTTCATGGACCAGATCTTATGCAAGTGATGACAAAAAAGGTCCATGTCATCCAACAACACATAAAGGTTTATTAGAGTCGATAAAAGATCTATGGTGACAACCGTCAAAGGGACTTGAAGTTTGATGTTGGTAATAAAGTCTTCCTTCGAATTTCACCTTGGAAGAGATTCTGCAATTTGGGAAGAAAGGTAATCTTAAACCCAGATACAATGACCCGTATGAAATCCTTGATCACATAGGAGTAGTGGCCTATCAGCTTACACTTCCACCAAACCTAGATCAAGTTCATGATGTATTCCATGTATCTCTCTTGAGAAAGTACATACATGACCCTTCACATATACTAAATCCTAAAGTGGTACAACTGGAACATGACCTCTCTTATAAGGAGTATCCAGTGGATATCTTGGACTATAGAGACAAGATTCTATGTAACAATACTACTCACCTCGTTAAATTGTTGTGGAGGAACCAAAAATATGAATAATCCACATGGGAACCAGAGGATACAATGAGTCAAAAGTAACCACATTTTTTTCAACCGAGGGAACGAGTTGAAATTTTGGGGATGAAATTTATTAAGGGGTGAAGAATGTAATGACTTGAACTTTTTGAATAATAAATGTTTCCGTAAAATGTTTGTTATATTATTTTGTACTCAACATAACTATACCTCTTTAATAATGAAGTGAGTATAATTTGAAATGTGATAATTGAGTTTCAACTTTTATATGACTGTTGGTCAATATGACCGTTGGTAACTTTACTCTCGATAATAATTTTAAAATTATCATTAGATTTTATAAGTAAAATTTTGAAAAAGGAAAATTTTTACATAAAGAAGAGATAGTGGCCTCAACCATTAGAGTTGTTACATACGAAGCCCATTTTTTAGAACTTGGGAGGGAGGTAGCATCCTTGGTATTCTCTCTTGACCAATCCCATGTCAATCTTCAATAAGTGAGGATTGAAAAAAATCACCTACGAGAGAAGTTCAAGTTAGTGTAAATTACCACGCGGGCGATATTAGCCGAGCTTCCCCATGAATCTATCACACAACTTACCCTTAGGTCGTATGTAGGTGTTATAGGGGGTTACATGTCAAGGACTTAGTTACTTAATGTATAATCACTTTTTATAATTAAAATTTATGTTCCATCAATTCTGTTTTAAGTTTAGTTTTTCTTAAAAATATGGTGAATTTAATAAATTGATTTTTCAAACAGAAATTGTAATTTTTAGAAAAGATATAATTATTATAATAAACTAAGGTATTATTAATAATGTTTATTTTAATTAAATAGTATGATTAAAACACACTTATTTAAATTTAAATGATAAAATAATTTTATTTTTTTCAAGTGTTGGAAATTTTACTATGCATTTTACTATGCATTTTCTATCCGCTTTTATTTTTAATAAATAAGGATTTTTATATTTAAAAGTTAAATTTATAATACTTAGAGAATTATTATGATAAAATAAACATAATTTTTGAAATCAAAAAATTAAAATTAGTTTTTATTGAATTTATGATAATTTTATAAAATATTTTGTTTTTCAATGAATGGTAAAAATACAATTTTGAGTTTTCGGTATGTTTAGTGACATAATAATGATATGTTATGTAATATAAATTTTTTATCGAATCTTTTGGATTTTAATAACGTAATAGGTGTTCCAATTTTCCAATACCATAGGAAAATACTATGGTAAATCCCATGGTTTTGAATTTACCACTACCTGAGTGTCTAAGGACATTATTAAACAAATCCTCCTCATTTGCTATAAATACCCACCCATTTATCCACTATATTTCATTAAAAATTTATCCTAAATGAATCTATGATATTTTTACCTCCCAAGGAGTCCTCCAAATTTTTCATCAATCCCCCAAGGTCCCAATATTTGAGTTTTAGGAGTTAATCTTCAAGGTAAGGGAAATCTCAACTTCTCTTTTCCTTTCAAGTTCTCTTTTTATGTGGTATGTATTTAAAATTTCCATATTATGTTCTTATATCCATTTTATTCTATCCCTATACTATATTAAGAGTATTTTATGAATGTGAGACCCTTGTACCCTCTCTTTTTAATGTTTTCTAAAACCATGTTTCATACCTGTTATGTTGCTGTATTTTCTTCTCAAAACATTTATCCTTTTCTCAATAAATTCTCTTATTTACCTTTGTGAATACCTAAACCTATTTATTTTCTAAAGTTATTAAACTATATATCAAAATTATCTATTTTATTCAGGTATTAACATACATGATAGCCTCTTTCCCTTTCTATGGTTTTAAAAATACTTAATGAACTTGTCTTTAAGAACTTCTTAAAAACGTCCTGATTTTGATATGAAACCCATTTCTTTTATTATCCACAGGTTATTTGTGAAATGTTTTTTTTAAGATCTATGTGGACAAAATTAATTATTACATATTAAGGGTTCACCATAATATCACTCCAATTCATTGGGTAAAGAATTTAATCTCTAGAGATGACATGTTTTACGATACTTTGGTAAATAACCTCAGTAATTTTTATGACAACTCGGTGATAAACCTTGGTGATATGCTTATGAATGACTTAATTAAATGTTTTATCCAAATTTAAATGATATTATTCATGTTATTTTTACTATTATATTTATATTTTTCCTTTTCTCTTTCCTTTATGATATTCTTCAAGTTCTTATCAATAATTATCATAATCACTTGTAAATTGTTTCCTATGTTTTCCCTTACTGGGAATTATGCTCACTCTTTCCTTTGATGTATGTACTTAGGTTATGATATGTAGTAAATGTTCTTAAGATGAACCTATGATAAATAATTTCAATAGGATTAGAAAAATGTTTTATGATTTCCTGTATTATGTACCTTGTTTCCAAGAAACTAAACTTTATAAGATCCCTTGTTTGTTCAATGTAATGTAAAGTTATGTAAATAAAAAGTATGGATGCCATAATTTAAAAACAAGAGGCTTATATAGAAGGAAATATTGAGAATGATTCTAGATATCATACCATCAAGGTTCCATAGCTGTAGCCTGAACGGGATTTGGTGGTGGTGTATGTCCCAAAGCTTGGACAGTACGCATGATCACCTCAACCAGATTCAGGTCCACAAGAGGATTTTCTCATTGAGTTTCAGCAATAGGTTCCTCATGTATCTGATTCACACATCTTCATAGAGTAATGATGTTACACAACATCAGCAAACAATAAGGAAGACATCATATGAACACTCAAATAGATCAACAAGGGGAAATTAATACCAACAGATTGACATAAGATTTGGATTTCAATCCATCTGAATAAAAACTAGGGAAAATACTAGAACTAATTCTAAATACATATTTCCATAACCACCCCTAGTTACTTAAGGTTTATTTTGGTGATATTTGGCTAAGCATTCAATTGTAACTACCACCTAAGTCCCGAAAAGATTACACAATGCATACTAACTTCAAGACAAGAAACTCAACCTCCTTTTATACTACTTTGTTCCAAACCAGCCTAGGTACCCTGGTAACCTGATAACCGAGAAAGAATTGACATGGCCCAAAGGGAATTCTCAATCCCCATGGGTTGTCAACTATCACCTGGCATCATACAAAATGAAAGTGGGAACGATTTTTCCAAAGACATTGTGAAATGAGTTAAACAAGTCAATATACATACAAGAAAAACTCCACATAGAGTAGTTTACCAAAATTCAATAGGTATAAACAACCTAAGTACTATATAAAAGTTCTAGAAAATAGGATAAAAATACAAGTCCCAATTGATGCGACTCTCCAATCCCCTAAGTATCAACAGCTACTACCACCTCCAAGTGGCGCCTTACCCTTGCTCGAACCTAGAAGAAGATAATATAGAAACACTCGAAGGCACATGTAGGGTGTGAGATAAAAGCATATTAGGGTCTTCTCAATGATTCCCTAAGATATTCCAACATTTAATTAACCAAATAAAGAACTTTCAATTTTAAATAAATAGGTTTGGAATTTCAAAAGGATATTTGAACCAATCATGCATTACATTTCAAATGGTGGAAATACTTTAAACAAATGCTTCACATTTAAATTTATGGAATATTTATAAATTAATTAATTAATAAAAAAATTTATATAAAATAGTTTATATAAATTCATAAGGCACATAAAACTATTTACAACAATGGAATATATTCATTTCAAATATAAACAAGTGAGAAATGTGGTCATATGCTTAAAAGGTACAATAGTTCTAGGTTATAGGACTCCACACACTCAAGGTGACATGTAAATATGTGTATAAACATGATCAATTAGAAACTGGTTAATAGGAATTCATCACCATCCTTTCAAGGATGTGACGTGCTGCATCTATGTTTTAGAACATTCTAAATCACAGAGTGTTGTCCAAATAACTCACTAACTACCTAAGGATTTCATGTTCTCTAATAACAATAAATGATGGGAAATTTATTTTAAGACTACTTAAAATAAAATTCATCCCATTATCAATTTCAAATATTCAAATTCTTCATTTAAAAATCAAAAATTATTTTTTAATCCAAGCATTCCTTTTTCCAAGATAAAACCCAAAGGTTTCTATCAAAACCATTTTAAACCATTTTTCACAAATAAGAATTTGAAATAAATTCACAATTCAATTTAATAATTCAATTTCACAATTTAAATTTCAAACTATTTTCATCAATTTCACAAATTTGAATTCAACAATTTAAATTCCACCAAATTCCATCAATTTCACAATTACACCCCAATTCAATAGAATTGGGTATTTTCCCAATTTCATTCAAAAATACAATTTCCAAAACCAAATTCCCTAATTCAATGTAATTGGGGTTTTCAACAATTCAAATTAATAAGAATCAAATCCCATATATTCAATTGAAAGTAATTTAATCAAATCAAGTAATTTAGGGTAAATTAAATTTTCCATTCAAAATGGAACCACCGACCTTTTCCATGGAAACACAAATATTTCCATAGACCCTCACAACAATAATTAAGGCTTAGAATATCTAGGAACTAAACATAGAAAAAATATTCAACAATATAGAGTTTATATCCATCAATCCCAAGATGATCTATCAAACTTCATGTAAGGAAATAGAAATATATGAAGAGACAGGGAGAACATTTACCCATAAATTCACACCGCAATCAAAGCCATGTTAAATTATTTAATAAAACAACATGTAAGGGTTTGAGAGATCTAAAAATTCCTGGTAATAGATCTTATTTTGAGAGTAAGGAAATATGGAGAGGAGTAAATAGAATTATCGGTCAAGATGCCTGTTTAAAAATAATACCCAGGACTTTACACAACGTGTAATCCAATTACTTGTTGTGTAATTGAAAAATCTAAAAATTTATTTATTATTATTATTATAATTTACATGTCATGTATCCATATTAAACGACATGTAAATCCCTAGTAGCCTATAGAAATGATGGGTTTTATGATGAAAATCCAACAAAACTCTAACTTTACCATTATAGGTATATTCCAAATTCTTTCTCATCCCTACCCAGAAAATAAAAAATAAAAACAATGAAAATGGTTAAAATATACCTTTTAGAAAGGTAATGGGATGTTGTATTGAATCAGAGTTCTTTTCAAATAGAGATCTCTTTAGGAAGATCACATAGTTGAAAGTTTTTTTTACCCTAGTGAGGAACATCAGACTAAGCAATTGAGTAGAGTTTGAGAAGTGCAGTTCGAGAAAATGGGTCATTGTAATGAGTCCATAATCATGAGAAAATTTGACAGAGGAAATTGGACCCAGGTTCATTGGATTGAGGTTCTGGACAAAGTTTTGTGGAGCAAAAGTTTTTTGTGATCTATTATTTTATGGCTCAATTGTTTGTAAGAAAACATTATAAACTAAAGGTAGTTGGTATAATCAATATTAATAGGATATAGAATGTGTCTAATGGGAGTTTTCATAATTTTTATCAACTTATTCATTATAGATAATTCCCATAGACCAATGGGAGTGGTTATGGTAAAGATGTAGGTTCTTAAACTAAGAGTGAACCTTATAAATATTGTGTGATTTACTTGATTTCCTACTTTTTCATGCATGAGTATTTAATAAAATATGTTAATATATGAAATTTAACAGGTTTTAGGGGTTAATTTATAAAATTATTGAAACTTATAAAAAAAGTGAACAACTGATTCAACCCCCCCCCCTCACAGTTGTTATTTGATCCTTTGGAACTTCAATTGGTATCATAGAAAAGGTTCCCTTATTGAATCCTTATAATGGGTAATATAAATTCTATCAACAGTAGAGGAATTCCTACATTTTATGGAAAAAAATATTATTTATAGAAAAATAGGATGATTACTTATCTCTTATCTCTTGACTTGGAAGTTATTGATGTTGCTACAATTGGGTTTCCACATATTAAGAAGGATTCCCTCATGAATTTTATTAATAAGAGAAATATAAAAATCAATGGAAAATATAGGAATTATATTCTTATGTCTCTATCAAAAAAAAATTTATATGAAGGTAATTAGTCTCAAAAATTCAAAGAGTATGTGGGATAAGAAGTAAAGTATTTTTGAAAGGAATGTTAAAGAGAATGAAGAAAATCTAAAAATATGGCATAGTAAATTTGAATACATAAGAATGAGAGATGAAGAAATTATTTATGAATACCTTACCAGGGTAAATGAAATTGTTTGCAACATTATATGATATAGAGAAGTTCTAGAAAATTCTACAATAGTGATTAAAGTTATGAGAAACTTTATGAACATTTTTTATTCTAAAATTTCCTCTTTAGAAGATAAGGATGATTTATCTTTTGATGAAGTGCATAACTTTATTATTTATTATGAAATAAGTAAATCAAGAATATTAAAAAAGAATATTAAATATTAAATGGATTTTAAATATATGATAAAATTTAAAACTCAAGATGTTGAAGATGTAAATCCTTGTGATTCTGAAGATAAATATTATGATGAGTGGAATGATAAAATCATATATCTTATCTCTAAGAAATACAGAAGAGGAAGAGGAAAGTATGGAGGAAAAAATCCTATAAAATGTTTTGAGTGTGGTATAATCGATAAATTTTCTTTGAATTTATTCAAGAAGAAAGTTAGTGAGTATTGATATGACTCTGATGAAACACCTCGATGGAAGAAGTGGAACAAAAGTTCTAAATAAGAAAAGTCATCCATTAAACACAAGAATAAGTTTATCGGAAACAAAAGAAGTATAGATTTGATGGTTTATATTAGCGTTGTTGAATCTATAGAAATGGGGCTTATAATTTTTGGCATAACTTATCTCTTCCTAGAATAAGTTTTAAATAGAGTGGAAGAAATAGTGAAAGTATAATGAGTAACTTTCCTAACACACAATAAAATTTAAAAGAAAAATATCAAGATGTTAGAAACTTCCCAACAAAAAATTAATTTAAATGTATATAATAGATTTTTGAAGATGTTATCTGGTGCGTAATTAGGCTGAAAGATGTATAAAAATCTTTCTGGAACAAGTTTCTTATGGGATAAAAGAAAAGGAATCTAGATTGAAGAAAGTTGAGGAATTTGTTTCTGTTATTGAGAATGCCTTGAAAGCAAGTAAAATGAAAAAACCATGGATACTTGATAATTGTTATTCTTCACTAATTAAAGGTGATTTAAAAATCTTAAAACATTTTGAAAATTGTGATGGAGGTGTTTTTACCTTTGAGAATGATAGTTCCTTAAAAATCATAGGAATCATAATGGTTGAGATTGAAGCAAAAAAGTTGAAATCTAAGAAATTTTTATTTGTTGATGGGATAAAACATAACTTAGTTAGTGTAAGTCAACTTTGTGATGAAGAAAAATAAGTGATATTCATAAAATATTCTTGTGTTATCAAAAGTGTGAAATATGGAAAAGTTACTACAAAAGGGGAAAGAATGGGTGGGAATATCTTCCAAATAGGAGAATTTAACAACTCCTATTACTTAAGTGCTGAAGTTGAGAATAAGTTGTGGCATCAAAGACTTTCCTAAATTGTGAAAAAAACATGAAAAAACTTTCTAAATTTGATGTTATATGAAATTTTATATAATTGAAAAGAAGAGAGGAAGATGTTTGTGTTACTTGTTATAAAGGGATGATAACTAATTAAAGTCATAAGAAAGTTGAGACTGAAAATATTCTTGGGAATTATAAGGCTCCAACATAGACCAAAATAAAGCTAAGATTAGAAAATAAAACTTCACTCATCTGAAAAGTAAAACTAGAATCAATTTCAGATGGTATTTAATGCACATAATGAATGAATGGTATAAATGAATAGTTGTATCAAATTGAAAAAAATGAAACATGTTCCATATTCGAAAGGTAAAAATTTTATCGGAAAAAAATGGGTGTACATAAACTAGTTTAATGAACATGGAAAAGTTTCAAGAAAAAAAGATAAGCTTGTTTGTAAAGGTTATTCACAAGTGGAACATGTGGATTTTGATGAAACCCTTCCCCCCATTTCAAGGTTAGGAACTATTAGAATGTTTCTAGTAGTTTCTACTCATCGGAATTACAAATTATATCATCTGGATGTAAAGTCATTATTTCTTAATGGAGAAATTGAAGAATAAATTTACATTGAACAACCTTGTGGTCTTATACTTTATGAAGATGAAAAAATATATTTTTTATTTAATAAATCTTTATATGGTCTGAAACAAGATCCACATGCATAGTATTCTAATCTTTACAATTGTCTGAGAATGTTGAATTTTTCTAAAGGAAAAATTGATCGAATATTATATGTGAAAGATGTTGACTTGAGAACTATAATTTTAATTGTTTGTGTGGATGATATAATTTTTATTGGGGATAGGGAAGATTTTTGTAAAACATTTTCTGAAGAAATTAAAAGGAACTTTGAGATGTCAATGTTAGTAGAATTAACATTCTCCCTTGGTTTAAAAATTCAATGAAAATAAAAATACATTTTTCTATATAAATAAAAATATGTTGGGGAATTTTTAAATTTTTTTGGCATGGATGAATACAAAGAAGTTTATAATCCTATATCATTGGGGATAAAGTTGAGTAAATATGAGTTTGATAAAATTGTGAATCATAAATACATTCAGAAGTTGATAGGAACTCTACTTTACCTTACACCCTCAAAACCTGATATTTTTTATGTTGTGACTTTGTGTACCATGTATCAAAGTAATCTGAGAGAATCACATATATTGGAATTAAATAGAATTATAATATGTGAAAAATGAATAACTTCACATGGGTTTTTATACAAAATAAATTATGAGATGAAGTTTCATGGATATACTAATGCCAATTAGGATGGAAATTGTAATGATAAAAAATCAGCCTTATGAGGAACATTTTTCTTAGGTGAATTTTGTGTGAGTTGGCATAGTAAGAAAAAATGTTCATTAAATTTGAGCACAACATAATCATAATATGTTGTGGCTACTCATACTTATACTCAGATGTTGTGTATTGAAGTTTATCTAGAATATTTGAAAGTAAAAGTTTCTAAACCATTGAAGATACTTTGTGATAATCAAAGTGTTATTGATCTTTATAAAAATATTTTCCATCATTCAAGATCAAAATAAATTGACATAAAGTTTCACTTTATAAAGGAGAAAGTTTGGACTGGATATTTTTTTACTGCAATATATCTCAATGAAGTATCAAATCATTGATATATTTATGAAGGCAATTCCAAAATAAAGGTTTGTTGAGTTGAGGCTCCAACTTCATTTTCATCTTCCTCCAATGACTTCTTAAATCTTATAAGGAAGTCCCCCACCATCCTTTGTATTATGTTGACAAAGGGGGAGAAAAGGTAACAACTTTTCACTCTATAAGAAGTTTTTACTTATCTTTATTTTATTAATCAGAATCTGTGGTTATCAGATAATGGGGGAAAGGAAAATAAAAGTGATAGAAAAAGAAAAGTGAGAAAAGTTAAAAGTGAGGTGGAATTTATCTTAACATGACCACAAAATTTGATTATTGTCGAGGGATGAAATTGCTTAAAAAACACTACTTTATCTAATAGTGTGGTGTCTAGATGATTTATTTTAAGAAAGGATATGTTTTGATAAAAGTTGAGAACTTTGAGTCGTTTCAAAAAATTGTTGTAAAAAAGTCTAAGTATTTGAAAAATGGTGAGTTTTAAAAGTTGTTAATGAAAGTTTTCAAACAAATCTAAAGAGGGATATTGAATAAACTTTTGATGTTTTGTTTTAACAAAGTTTTTGTATTTGTTGACAACTAATCTTTTCTAAAATAATTTTTTTTAAATAGGTGAAAGTTTCTAAATTTTTAAACCCATACATAAAGGGGGGCTAAGTTTTTTTTTGAGAAGGTTGTTTTTTGGATGTAGAGGATCATACTGAGTATCACCAGTCATAGAAGTCATTAGAAAGTTATAGTTGTTGATCTAATGCATAATTAATCTCAAATCCATCAACATGAAGTTCAATATCTACCATACACGATGTTTATTAGAAATAAGTTAGTGAATAGTTTGAATGAAGACAGTGATGTCAATAGTTATAAATTTCATAAACTTTATATCCTTAAATAAAACGATGTTTTGTCAATCTTTAAGTTCACATAAATCATGGAAAATCTCATGATAATATATTTTGAAGAAATTGAGGAATCATAAAGGTTGTATCGGTTCCAGGAATTAAAACAAAGTTTGCCTCAGATCCAAAAGTACCAGAAAAAAAAGTTTTCAGAAGCCTGAATGAGTTATAGCTAATGTGGTTTAAAGATTTTCAAATTTGCAAAGTGGATTTTTCATCTTATTGATAATTCCATATTAATTATAATTTCATCGTAATTAGAATTCAATTGTTATAAGGATTCCATCAAACTAACTCTAAGAAGGAAAGTCAATCAGACTAACTCTGAGGAGGAAGGTCAATCAGAATGAATCTGAGGACAAAATTCAATCAGACTACTCTAATAAGGAAAGTCAAACAGTTTAACTCTAAGAAGAAAAGTCAGTCGGACTGACTCTCATAAGGAAATTCAATCAGACTAACTCTAGTGAGGAAAGTCAATTCAGAATGATCATAGTAAGTTACATCATAATGAGCTGATAAAGCTCCTTCAGAATGAGATGAGGAAGTTCCATTGTAATGATATTAGGAACTTTGATCGTAATATGTTGATGAAGTTATATCATAATGAAATTAGGAAGTTCCATCTTAATGAGCTGAGGAAGCTCCATCTAATGAGCTCGATAACTTCCATCATACTAAAGAAAAGTTGGGAAGTCTGAGAAGACTGATTATGTAGAAGACTCAAGAATATTTCAAAAAAAAAATTAAGAGTTTAAGTGGTCAAAATTGAAAATAAAATATTCATAGATCACAAATACAGAGCACTGCCTAGGTTGAGTTAGAGTTTGTACTTTGCATATATTTTTCTTGTATGGAAAATACGGAGCACTATATAGGTTGAGTTAGAGTTTGAATTGGAGTTCTTAATGAATAGAGATATTGTTAGGAAGATCAGGCAGTTGAAAGTTTTCTTTTCGGACTAAGGAAGATTATACCAAGGAAGATCAGACAGAGCAGTTGAGCAGAGTTTGAGAAGAATGGTTTGAGAAAATGGTTCATCTTAATGATTCCATTGTAATGAGATAGTTGGACTAAGTTAATTGAACCCAGGGTCATCAGACTAATGTTTGAGATAGATTTTTGTAGAGCAAAAGTTTTTTTTGATCTTTTCTTTTGTGGCTCAATTGTTTGTAAGAAAGGATGTAGGTTCTCACACTGAGGACGAACCTTGTAAGTAATTTGTGATTTACTTGCTTTCCTACTTTTTCATGGATGGGTATTTACTAAAAGATGATAAGGATATGAACTTTAATATATTATAGGGGTTAATTTATAAAAGTATTGAAACTTATAAAAAAGTGAACAACTGATTAACCCCCACCCCAGTTATTATTAAATAATTTGAAACTTTAATTGGTATCAGAGGAAAGGTTCCTTTATTAAATCCTTATCATGGATGATATCATTTTTCTTCAATAGTAGATTAATTTTTACATTTGATGGAAAAAAATTATTATGGATGGAAAAATAGGATGATTTTGTATCTCCAGTATCTTGGCATGGAAGTTCTCTATGCTACTACAATTGGGTTTCCACCTATTGAGAAGGATGCCTCAATGAATTTTGATGATAATAGAAATATCAAATTTTATGGAAAAGATAGGAATGTGATTCTTATGTCTCTGTCCAAAAAAATTTATATGAAGGTATTGGGTATAAAAACTTCAAAGAGTGTGTGGGATAAGCTCCAAAGTATTTTCAAAGGGAATACTAAAGTTAATGGATAAAAGCTACAAATCTGGCATAGTAAGTTTGAAGACACAAGAATGAGAAATGAAGAAACTATTGATAAATATTTCACTAGGGTAAATAAATTTTTTTTCAACATCAGAGGATTTGGAGAAGTTATGGAATATTCTACAATAGTGAAGATACTTATGATAAACTTTATAGATAGGTTTGATTCTAAATTTTTCTCTTTAGAAGATAAGGATGATTCATCTCTCGATGAATTGTATAGATTTCTTATTGCTTATGAAATAAGAAAATATCTAATGTTCAACAAGAAGATGAAAGATGAAATAAATTTTAAAGATATGAGAAAAATGAAAATTGAAGATTTAGAAGATGTAAATCCTTATGATTTTGAAGATAAAGAGTATGAGGATTTGAATGATAAAATCATGTCTCTTATATCTAATAACTAAAGAATAGGAAGAGAAAAGTATGTAGGAAAACTCCCTATAAAATATTTTGAGTGTGGTGGAATTATTCAGTTTTCTATGAATTTACCTAAAAATAAATTTGGTGAGTATTGAGATGATTCTGGTGAAACACCTCAATGGAAGAAGTGGAACAAAATTTATAAAGAATAAAATTCATCCAAAAAACACAGGAAGAAGTTTAATGGAAATAAAAAAAGTATTTGGAGTAAAAAAGTTGGATCGGACTCAACTAAAAACAATTATTTGGAAGATGAAAGTTCATAAAAATTCATAACCTTTATTGAAAAAGTTGAGAAAACAAAATATTCCTCAGATAGTGAAGAAGGTGGTGAAGAATCATATAGAGAGTATCAACTCAGAACAGAACTCATTGCATGTATTGAGAAAAACAAAACTCTCAATAAATAAATTGGATTAATAAAGAAATTTTTTGAATAAGTTACAAAAGGAATAAAATATGTCATCAAGCGGGAGGAAAAATAGATTCATAAGATCTTAAGTTACAAATTAAGGGTTATTGAAGAGGGAAATATGGTTAAAGATCTCAGTAAGAAATTGGTAGCTAATAAAGAATAAGTCCATAAGTTTCAATATAAACTTATTGAGTCCAAAAGTACTTTGAGGAAGATTAATGAAAACTTCAAAAAAATCTTTAGAAGTAAAATTTGAGAATTCTAAAGTTGCTAAGAAATCACAGATTAAGAATTGTGTAAATTTCCTACCCTCCAAAAATAATGTTTAATCTAATTTTTCTAAAATTTCAAGTGATAATAAAAGTACTAGGAAATTTTAGGTGGATAAAGGACTTGAGAAACCTATCACATATACAAAATTTGAAAACTCACTCAGAAGGAAAGATGGTCCACACCCAGAGTATGTTAGATCAAGAAGAAGTTATCAACCTCAACAAATTTTCTACAAAAAAAGATCGTACTTCAATAGAAACTCAAGATTTGATGGTTTATTTTGGTTTAGCAGAACCTATGGGCACAGGGCTTATAATTGTTGGCATAAATTATTGCTTCTCGAAATGAGGTTTGAATAGAGTGGAAGAAATAGTGAAAGTTAAGATGAGTAACTTTCCTAACACGTGAGAATTTAGAAAATAAAATTCTCAATATGTTAGAAAAATTCCAAAAAATAAAGCTGAATGTTTGGAATAAGTTTGTGGAAGATGTGATTATGTTGGTCATCATGCCAAAATATGCATGACTCTACTTCATAGATAAGTTTCTTATGGGATAAAATAAAATGAAGTTGGAAAGAAGAAAGTTGAGAAAAGATCTTTTATTGTTGAGACTACCATGAAAGAAATTAAAAAAGAAAAAACCATGGATAATTTGTAGTGGTTGTTCTTTACACATGACAGGTAATTTAAAAATCTTGAAACATGTTTAAAATCATGTTGGAGGTACCGTTACCTTTAGGAATGATAGTTCCTTAAAAATTATAGGAATCAGAATGGATGAGATTGAAGTAGAAAAGTTGAAATCTAAGAAAGATTTATTTTTTGATGGGATAAAACATAACTTACTGAGTGTAATTCAATTTTTTGATGATGGAAAATAAGTGATATTTAGGAAATATTATTGTATTATAAGAAGTGTGAAAGATGGAAAAATTATTACAAAAGGAGAAAGAATTGGCGGGAATCTCTTCCAAATAGTAGAATTTAAAAACACCAACAACTTAAGTACTGAAGATGAGAACAAGTTGTGGCATCGAAGAATTGGACACCATGGGAAGAAAAACATGAAAAAACTTTCTAAAGTTGATCCTGAATGAAATATTTCATAATTGAAAATAAGAGAGGAAAATGTTTTTGTTACTTGGAAGAAAGAGAATATGACTAATAAAAGTCATAAGAAAGTTGATATTGAGTCTACCAGACCACTTGAACTCATTCATTCCAATTTATATAGTCCAATGAGACATTAATAAAAAAAAGGATATTTATAATTTATCACTTTTATTGATTATTTCACTCATATAACCAACATTATGTTTATGAAACACAAGTCAGAGGCCATGGAAATGTTCAGGTTTTTCAGAAAATAAGTTGAGAAAAAAATTGGGGTTCATATAAAGAAGTTGAGAAAATATAATGGTATCAAATTCACAAGAAATACTTTTGAAACTTATCTGATAAATCATGGTATCAAACAAAAAAAATATTACTCCCTACACTCCACAACAAAATGGAGTAGCATAAATAAATAATAGAAGTTTGGTGGAAATGAGAAGAAGTATGTTGGTAAAATGAAAACTTTAAAATTTATACTAGAGACAAGTTGTTATTATTATTGTATATATTAAGAACAAATGTTTTTTGATACCATAATCCAAAATTAATTCTTATGAAATGCGGTATAACAAAAAACCTTCATTGAAATACTTCAAAGTTTTTGGAAGTCCATGTTTACTTAAAATCAAAAATCCGGATCTGGGAAAGTTTGATGAAAAAGATGAGGAAGGGAATTTTATAGGTTATTCATCCAATGTAAGAAGTTAAAAATGTTGGAAAAAATGTTTAAAAAATTTTGTGGAATCATATTATGTGAAATTTATAGATAATCAAAATTCTTTAACAAAAGTTTCTAGAAATTTTGAGGAAGAAAAACTAAAAGTTTCCAATGAAAATGAAAGTGATAAAAGTAACATGCATGAAGATTTGGATGAATTGTGTGATGATGAAAGTGAATAAGGAAGAATAAATCTTAAATTTCCAAGTTTACATAAACATATTGAGATCAAAAATAGTCTTGGGAATCAGAAGCCTCCATTTTAAACTAGAATAATGCTGATATTAGAAAATCAAACTTCACCCATCTCAAAAGTTAAACCAAAATCTATTTTAAAAGTTATTCAACACAAATAATTGGTTAATTATATGAATGAAGATTTGGATCAAATTGAGAAAAATTAAATATGGGAACTTGTTTCACATCTGAAAGGTAAAAATGTTATCAGAACAAAATGGGTTTATACAAATAAGTTTAATGAACATGAATAAATTTCAAGAAACAAAGATAGGATTGTTTGTAAAGGCTATGCATAGGTGGAAGGGGTGGATTTTGATGAAACCTTTACCTTTGTTACAAGTTTAGAAACAATTAAAATTTTTCTAGTAGTGGAATCTCATCGGAATTACAAATTATATCATATGGATGTAAATTCAACATTTCTAAATAGAGAAATTGAAGAAGAAGTTTACATTGAACAACCTTGTGGGTTTCTACTTGATGAAAATGAAAACAAAGTTTATAGATTGAAGAAAAATTTGTATGGGAATATATAAGCTCCGTGTTCATGGTATTAAAAGCTTGAAAATTGTTTGATAATTTTGAATTTTTTTAACGTAAAAGTTGTTAGAAACTTATATGTGAAATATGTTGACTCTATAACTCTAATTGAAATTGTTTATGTGAATGATATAATTTTTTGTCAGAATAGATAATATTTTTGTAAAATATTTACTAAAAAAATGAAAAGGAACTTTGAGATTTCAATGTCATAAGAATTAGAAAATTTCCTTGGTTTAGAAGTTCAAAAAAGAAAAGAAAAATACATTTTCTTGTCTAAAGAAAAATATGTCAGGGAATTGTCATAAAAGTTTGGAATGGAAGAATCCAAAGAAGTTTCCACTACTATCTCAGTGGGGATGAAGTTGAGTAAAGATGAGTCTAGTAAAAGTGTGAATTAAAAAGACTTTTGGAAGCTAATAGGAAGTCTACTTTACCTTACAACCTCAAGGCCTGATATTGTTCATTCTATGACTTTGTGTGTCAGGTATCAAAATAATCTGAAAGAATCACATATGTTGGAAGCAAAGAGAATTATGAGATATTTCAAAGTAATAACTTCACATGGGTTGTTATATAAAATAAATTATGAGATGAAGTTTCATGGTTATACTGATTTTTATTGGAATGAATATAATAATTATATAAAATCAATCTTAGGAGAAACATTTTTCTTTGATGAATGTTGTGTGGGTTTGCATAGTACAAAACAAAGTTTAGTAACTTTGGACACAAAAGAATAAGAATATGTTGTGGCTACTCATGCTTCTAATCAGATGTTGTGAATGAAATTTCAACTAGAATATTTAAGAGTAAATGTTTCTAAACCATTGAATATTATTTTTGATAATCAGAGTGAAATTGATCTTTCTAAAAATCCTATCCAACATTTGAGATCAAAACACATTAACATAAATTTTCACTTTATAAAATAGAAAGTTTATGTCAGAGATGTTTTTCTGGAATATATCTCAATGAAGTATCAAATTCTTGATATATTCATAGAGATAATGTGAAAATAAATTTTTGTTGATTTGAGACTCCAACTTTATGTTCATCCTCATCCAATGAATTCCTAAATATCATAATAAAGTCCTCTATTGTGCTTTGGATTATGTTGACAAAGAGTAATAAAAAGTAACAAATTTTTTAATTTGTAAGAAGTTTTTACTTATATTTATTTTATGAATTTGAAGTTGTGGTTATTAGATAATAGGTGAGAGGAAAAGAAAATTGAGAGAAGAAGAAAAGTCAGAAAAGATAAAAGTAAGGTGTGTTATATTAACAAGGCCATAAAAAAAATTTCACTGAGGGATGGAATTCCTTCAAAAACATTATTTTATATAGTAATTTTGTGTCAAGATACTATCTTTTGAGAAAGGATTTGTTTGGTAAAAGTTTAAAACATTGATTTTTTTCAAAAAAATGTTTTGAAAAAGTTTAAGTGTTTGAAAAATGGTGAGTTGTAAAAGTAGTTAATGAAAGTTTTCAAAAAAATAAAAATGGGGATATTAAAGAACCTTTGTGATGTTTTTTTTAACAAAAAAAATATTTATTGAAAAATAGGTGAAATTTGTTGAATGTTCAAAACCAAACATAAATGGGGAGAAAAGTTTTGTTTTTTAGAAAGTTTTTTTCCAGATGTAGAGGATCAGACTAAATAGTACCGGTCGCAAAATTCATCAAAAAGTTAAAGTTGTTAATCAGACACATCAACGATCTCAGACCCATAAGCTTGAATTTCAAGATCTATCGGACACAATGTTTGTTAGAAATAATTTATTAAGTTAAAAAGTAATATTGTTGCATAATGGTTTGAATGGAGACAATGATGTCAGGAGTTAGAAAGTTTTTAAACTTTCTAAACTTAAGTCAGACGATGCTTTGTCAATATTGAAGTTCTCGTAAATCTTGAAAACTCTCATGATAAAAGCTTTTGAATAAATTTAGGAATCATAAAGATTGTATCGGTTCTAGGAATCAAGAAAATGTTTTCATTAGATCCAAAATTACTGGACACAGAAGTTTTCAGAAGTCTGAATGAGTTATAGCTAATGAGATTTGAATATTTTCAAAGTTGTAGAGTGGGTTTTTCATCATAATGAGAATTCCATCATATTGAGAATTCTATTGTAATGATAATTGCATCGTAATGAGAAATCCATAATTATAAGGATTCCATAAGACTGACTTTGATGAGGAAATTCAATTGGATTAACTCTAAGGAGGAAAGTCAATCGAAATGACTATGGGGAGGAAATTCGATTGAACTAACTCTGATAAGGAAAGTCGATCAAACTAACTCTAATAAAGAAAGTCAATTGTACTAAATCTATATAACAACATTATCCTTTATTTAACATTAATACATGATCTATTACATTAAATTACACATAATACAACCCAGAAGATCAAGAAGTATAGTGTCTTTGGGAATTATGTACATAGAATAACATCTTGAACATGGGATACAAGAGCTTTATTAAAAAGTTATTTAACATGCTTCTAAAATTCCATGGTTTTTAAATTTACACAGGATAACTTGGGGACAAACATAAGAAAGGGGTGAGCTATAAAGCCCAATAAGGGAATAAACATGGCATAAGGTGATACATGTTAGACAATAGGAATATCAATGGGTCATAAAAATAGTAGGAATCATAAACATGAACAATGAGACATGATATAACATGGTAATCATAACATGGTAAATGTAGAAACAACTTAAAACACTGCATCATAAACATAAGTCAAGGGTAAACTGCCAAGATATAATTGTGGAAAAAGTCTCATAAAGTAATCATGTTCACTCCATATCCCAACATGACCTCTCATGAGAATAAACGTTACTCAATTAATTGGAGCACTATATAATTTTGGGTGCACCCATCACATTCATTTTATTTTCATGCTTAAGTGTTCCACATAGATCATACAACATGGATTCATTCATTGTCATAATTTATTCCATGATAATGAAGTGTGTAAAACATATATATAAGTCCCAAATCAAAAAGTATATGTTCATAAATGTGAACACCCTTTATATGAATGAGTATGGTATTCACTACATAATTTTTTTAGTATAGAAAATCATGGTGAAATTTTGGTAGCATAACAGCGTCACTTATAGATTCATAAAAATGGGCTGATGAGAGAGAAGGGGGTATCTCATTACATATAAATCAAATGGGTAGTAATATAGATATGAAAAAACATGTCCTAACATTAGAAATTGTAAATATAAGGAATAATTTAATGAAGAAACTTGAATAAAGAAAAGGATTCTGACTATATTTCAGCATGGTAACGGGTGTACACAAAGGATCATGGGAGAATTAATGAGAGTGAAAGGTGGATCTAATCATTTATAAATTAAATGTAGAGTAATTTTAATATGGAATAACATATCCCAATATAAGAAAATGGAATTTAAGAGACATAACATAAAATATGTGCTTGAATGGAAATGAGAAGAGAGAAATCCCTTACTTTAGTGCGTGACTCCAAATGCTTGGGAGGGGCTTCTTGAGAGATTTGGGGAACCTTAGGATAACTCCATATAGTGGAGGATAGAGTACATATGTGCTCCAATGAGTTTTAGTGAAGATAAATCAGAGCTTAGGTGAGTTTATAAAGGAAAAAAGGGGGATTTCTTTATTATTTAGGTTTTGGACTCTACATAATAAAATAACAAAAACCACAAAACATACCATGGTTTTTGCCCATGGTTTCTATCAAATGGGATTGGTTCTAATTATCTTATAATTACAAGGTCCTAACATAATAAAATAATTCCCTTGCTTATGTGGTGGTGAGTCATACTCTTAAATAAATGATTTTAAAACCTTAAAATATATTAATGGTTTTGGAGGATTCATAAAGGCATTATAAAATTAACAAAATAAACATAAAATCAATTTATTTTAAATTTAAAACATATATTTGGTTGTGGATACCCTTTATATTATTTATTACATCACTTTTGGGTCATTTTGAAGTCTATTCATGTACCAAAGGCAGCTAATGTCACACCCCTCCAAATAGAGAGGAGACCTGGTGATGAGGTTATCTAGAATTCTCTAGAGTTCTCTACATCTCCACCAAGTTCTGGAATATTCCAGAATTCTCTAGAGTGTTGCAGAACACCCCTTGGGCCTTGAAGTCTTCGGAACATTCTAGGCCTCCATATAAGGTTGAGGATCTCTACAAGTTCTAGAATGATCCATGTATATTCTATTAGAGTGGGCTATAATTTCTCTAAAATCATGTGGAACTGTGAATATTCTATAATGTTGTAGAATTTTCCACCAAACCCTATATAAAGTGAGTGGATTCTTATTTCTAAATACATATAGAAGTCGAGATCAATTGAGAGATTATTTTCACTTGTGTCTTGTGAGCATTTTAAGCACTTACCTTATGATCCTTACTTCTGTTGTGAGTGTCAAAAGGTTGAACTCATCTAAGATTTGAGTGATGAAGTTGGTTTGGTTCCATATGAGAGCGTGGGAGAAGGCCAAGTCCCGTGACAGTTGGTATCAAAGGTATTCAAGGAAAGTGTTCATGATGGCAAGATCGAACGTGGAAGATCCTATTATGTCTGAGAAGCAGGTCATGCCACCCATTCCTAAGAAGAAGTGTGGGAAGTCCCATGATATTGTGGCGACTCTTGAGGAGCATCTCTTAAGGGTGGAGGAGTGCCTTGTTGACATGAAGTAAAGGCTCGAGCATGTCGAGGGAGACGACAAGGAAGGGGAACTAGGCATCATAGGCCTACGTGATGCACTCTTCACTCTCTAAGACCGAGTGGTGTCAGTTGAGAGGTATGTCAATGAGAATGTTGTCAAGAAATATGGCTTCATGGATTGGACAAAGGGGATCTGGGCACAACATGGGGATGTGATGGATAGGTATGACCAAAATCTTGATTAATTTAAGATAGAGTGGTCCAATTACCGTGGTGAGATGGCTAGTGGGGTGATTGTGCGAGACACACCAAAGATCGATGTGCCTCGTCCAAATCACTTCAACAGAAAGTGAGATGCTAAGGAGGTAGAAATTTTTTTTGGAAAGTGGAGAAATATTTTGAGGCTATTGTCTTGATGGAAAACATGAGCCATGTGAATACCACTATTCTTTACTTTGGTTACGATGCATATATATGGTGGAGGATGAAGCACTAAGAGCTGAAGGATGGTTGGAAGGAACTTCCATCATGGGAAGAGTTCAAGAAATGGGTTTATGCTTAGTTCTACCTCGAGAAAACTAATTGGGAAGTAAGGGACAAGTTGTAGGACTTAAAGCATATGAGGACAATCCATGGGTGTGTTTGAGAGTATGTCTCTCTAAATCTCCAGGTACGTGGCAATCCCAACTATGATCACATGTATGATTTCATAAAAGGTATCCATCCATGGGAAAAATAATAGGTGCTAGGTCAATGGCCTAATACCTTCACAGACTACAAGAGAATCTCCATTTAGCGGTGGTTTTTTTTTGCGTTTCGCGGCGGTTTAAACCACCGCTATATGGTTTGGCGGTAGTTTATGTAAATCACCGCCTAATATGGAATCGCTAATCTATTAGCGGCGGTTATTTCTATTTCACGGCGGTTTAGGGAAAGCATCATAGCTGCCTCATTTCGCAGTGGTTTTGACTGAGTTTAGCGGCGGTTTTTATGAGCCCTTGACATTAGTTTATTCCGGCGGTTATAACCGCTGCGAATAAACTCAAATCCAGCGGCCATAAAACTACCGCTGAAGTCACGAGAACCACCATGGAATGAGCCCCTACGATGTGACTATTTAGTGGCAGTTAAAACTGCCACGAAAAATAATTTTTTTTTACATTTCTTGGCGGTTTTCACCGTTTAGCGGCAGTTTAAACCACCACTAAAAGCTGACCAGAAAAAAAAATTGCTTCTGCTGCACCACCACCCTGAAAGACAAATCAAACCAGCAATACCATATTGTACATACCAACAGAAAACACAAAACATCAACCTAGGAAATTGGTATAGAACAAATTGAAAAAAAATAAGTAAACATTGACATGCTATATAAGAATGAACCATATTTCACATACCAACATACAACATTGACATGCTATATAATAATGAACCATATTGTATTTTATTCCTCTTAACTAGGATACAATATATTCCCCTCTGAGGTTCAATCCCGACATCAAGAAACATTCTATTATTCTTATGCGATAAGAATAATATGAATAACTTTTAAAAAATACCATAGTTAAAGACTCTAGTATTAGATTCTTTATATAGTCCTTAATTTTAGATACCCCTCCTAGTATCACAATATCATATCCACCTTCAAGTTGTATGCCCCAGCCTCTTAAGAATTCATCCATTATCATCATACCAACATATATGATATTGAAAACAATATATGGGCCCTCTAATAGGTGTAATCCACAACCATACCTTCTCCAAATTAGTCATTGAAGACCAAGATGAAACTGAAATGGAAACTCATGATAAATTCAAACACTATCTATTTCTAGGTACCTTTCACAAAGTGTTCCCCTTCACAAAAAGTTAATATTCTTGAAATATTTCTATTTAAATTGAACATAAATGGTATGATATATCCCACTAATCATTAATAAACTATGTGTGTTATGATTCTATTTATAGAGATTCATATGATTCTCATCACATGGGCATGATCCCAACAATGTAAACACCTACGACCTCTTTGTATGGTGAAAAATGAATAATTTCCTAACTATGTGGCCTTAAACAAATGAATCATAAACATGTATTATATGTATGATTAACCTAAAAATCATATATTTTCATATCTAAAAGGACATCCATACCAAATATTCATATATATGGAAGCCCATTGGAGGTTCTCATCAAAAAATAGATAACCTAATGTGAATTCATTAACATGGAATTGGATTGATAAACTATGAAATCTTAAATTTGATGATGTATTGATGGTTTTCTTCATTGTGTTTCCTTTTCAATACCTTCATCACATCCTTCAATTAAAATTGAATCACCAAATGCACCAATTATGTTCAAGACCAAAAAAAAGCTGATAGTACCCATAAGGAACACAATGGTGAGGCATGAAAATAATTGTTATGTCGTACATAAGACTCAATTTCTATGAATATATGTTCCCCATACCCTGACATAAATTGTCTCCTACCCTTGTAAAATGAGTGCATGATGGTTCACACCTTATTTCAGGAATACCATCTAAATGGATCTATCCTGACATTATATGACACCCATGGTAATCTATAGGAAATAATTCCCCACAGGTTGTCCAACTAAATGTACTCTATAGAAAAACCATTGGTCCATAATTTCACATCCAACCTTTTTGTATCCTTTCAATAGATCATGAGAACACGTTCTTCTCTTATCATATTGATTTGGATAAATATGTCCACCATAAAGTAGAAATCGCCTTAGAACTTCATTATGAGTATCATGTTCACTATAGTCATTTTTATTAACATGTGACCTTGAGTACTCTAGAAGATATATAGGGTGTTTTTCCCTATTGTCTATACTCAAGCATCTAAAAGTTGATCCCACTGGGGATATCCAAACACTGACACTCAAGATTATATTTATTCCCCTGCTAGTTTAAACACCCTTGAGTCCCATTAGAATATCTAGATAATATACTAGGGATGGTTACAATGCTCTAATATCTAAAAGCATCAAAATCTATCCTAAGTGGCCTTTGTGACTATAAAATTACAATGGAAAACATAACCCACATGGGTGGGGGAATTTTTTATCATTTTTCCTCATGTTCATCTCCAGTATCATTCATACTATGGGATCACACCCAAATTAATGATATCCCTCTTAAAATGTAAATATGTGTTTCCTATTGGTGGTAACACATTAGTATATTTCTTCAATGTTAACCCAATTGATGTTGGGAAACATGATTATATTGAGTATGAAACAGTTGTGGATGAATCCACTACCCCCTCACCACTAAAAAATAGTAAAACCATCTCAATATAAGAGAATATTACTTAGTTCAAATTCAAAATAGTATAACAAGTGAAAATCAATATTAAATTTCTATAGGGAAAAAACCGATTATGTATGGTGATTTGGTTGATGTTATCATGCCTCATTTATCTAATATTATATAATAATAGTAGATTAATCAATCAATAAAGGTCGATCTGAGATGTCCAACTTGATTAGGATCAAATAAATTGATGAAAATTACTACAACATTAATGTTTTATCTATAGTTACCTTCATGGGGTATATATCTCAATCAATATAAGGAAATTATCCCAATGGTATTTTAGGATGTAGTATCTTAGGAGTCAGTGGATTCCTTCACTTATCATATGGATTCCATTGAGTTTTTATGTGAATGAATACAACCTTATTGTAATTCATATCTTGAGTGTGTGGATTCAAATCCTATACCACCCATATTTGGAACCTCTATCTTATTGATATTAGATATAATGGGGGATCTATATAAGTATATTAGGTGTTTTTAATCCCAATGTGTCACAATGTTTGGTTCCCTAGAACAAAGACAAGATTCACTACAAGAGACATGTCGTTTAGTGGCGGTCAATTACCACTCACAAGGGCCTCCCAGTAAGACAAATTACAAGGGCCTCACCAAAGTGTCCACAACACTGTCCCCTTGATCACTATAAAATGACCCAATTTGATCAACACATCAACAATGGGTTTAACTCCTACTCATCAAAAATCTCGACTACCAATTCAAACACAGGCCAAAATGGAATGATGTATACCACACTCAAGAAATCAAGACATAAAAAGAAACATCAGAAATCAATAAAACGCATAAAAGGAAACATGAGAAATCAAGGAAAAATTAGGACATGAAAATGTTTGGTGGAAACTATGTGCCAAAAATGTTACATATGCAAACCAATTGTTACTATATTTTTTCAACACATGAACAATACAACTACTCAGGGTTCGATGATGCATCGTCACCCTCTCCACCTTCATCACCACTTTCTGATGTCACCTGTAAGAACATTATATTGAAAATTAAATACGGTTGCATATTTATATTAAAACTTAAAACCAATGAAAGTTATAAAACTAAATTATTTTGATTTTTTTGTGATTTACCTACATACCATCAGTAGATGCACTACCACCGGGGGCATATCTGCTCATATGCTGACGTATTTCAATCAACTCTTTCTGCAAATCAGATATCTGATCCCCCTGCTGGTGAACTGTGTTTCATAAAGAAACAATCTTTTTTTGAGCATCTCCGGGTATGGGCTGACTAAAGCCAGGATTAGATCCAGCTTCCATCCCTGGTGGCCTTCTAAAAACCTCAAATGGTACGGGTCCCAAACTCATCCCGCGCACTCTACTAGGATGCTCCTTCCCAAGGACTTTAGCAACCGGGTCATCCTGGGAGACTGAGTAGGACTACGCGGGATTGGCATCCCATAGTTCTTTAATTTTTACCTAAAAATCAAATATCAATATATATTAACATAGTAAAAACTAATAATAAGTTATTATAATAAAAAATTGACTTCATACCCCAGCTTCTTTATCAGGCTCATTAACAAAACTTCCATATGATTTCTTGTGAACTTCCAACCACAGTTCAGTTCGGGATGCTTCGTGACCTAAACTCTGTAACTACATTAAGCAAAGATAAATCAACAATTCAATATATTAAACAGATAATACTATCTTTTTAAATATTTAAACTAATTAAAATATTACCAATGTCGTTCGGCTTCTAGAAAATCTTTTTGAGCCCGCAGTGTGAGGGATGACTTGTTTAACCCGGTTTGATGCATTCTGTCTTGAGAGATCTTGAAATAAATAAAATGAAATTTAATATTAATGTATTCTATGTCATGTCATCTTCATATATATTTATAAATGTAAAATGAGTATAATATAATAATATATATTTCAATACCATCCGCTTCTCATCATGATGTCTGTCAAAAAAAACTTTCCACTGCTCTTTCGGTACCCCACTGGGTAGCTTCTCATACATTTGTTGCAAAGTCTACGAGGTATCGTTGACATCACACCACAATCTCCATTTTAAATCTTTCCATTTCTTACCTAGATTTTTCAACGTCCACTTCCGTGCTATCACATCAGCAACTGTAAAGTGGAAGAACATCTGTATACAGAAATTCATTTTGAACATATTAGTAACATGACATTCAATTAAACCATAATGTAATAAATTTACCTTTATTTTAGAATCAAAAACTTCATTTTTCCATCTTGGAGGCATATTTCTCCAATCATCATATGAAATAGGAAGGGAAATGGGCTCTGCTACCAGCTGGCCTAGAATCTGGCCAAGTAACCCCACGACATCATCCGTCGGGACCCCATAAGAATCAAATGGCACGACTATCTTTTCGCCAGTCATATTCCAAACATCTTCACTTTTTATGTTTTTCTCCACGGTTTCATTTTTTTCATCTTCAATGAGAAAACAATTATTATAAACAAAATGCAGTAAATTTATTTAATTAAAATTTGTACCTAAGACAGTGACACTCCAGTATGCCCGTGATGAACTGGAAGGGGCGTGTCGCTGCCCCACTATTGAGGCTTCTGAAGGGGGAGTCGATGACTGCACCTCTAATGGGACATCCAAAGATGGTGTGAGAGATGGTGCAGGGGGAGATGGTGCAGGGGTGTCGGTAGTAGGTGCCTTAGATATCGTGGGAAGGGAGGCAGATGGATCGTCATCTGTCGCGAAACTAGATGAAATAGTGTACTGCTTCCTCCTTGGAATTCCTATCATTTAATCAAATAAAATTAAGTTCAGAATATATATTTCAAAAAAAAATATGCAGAAAAAAAAATAAAAATGATAATAGATGCCCAGTACTAACAGAAAAAATATATATAACAATGATAATGAATGACTGCAGAAATGAAACAAGTGGTTGCTGAATAAATAAATAATTGTACATACAATCATTTTCCCCTTCAATAATGTCGGTTTCCTACTCCATTTCTTCATCCACTTCATTCATCCTTGCTAGACTAATATTTTCAAGATCATGATGGACAAATAATTATGCTTCCTGTTGTTGATTAAATTCAATTTCAGAGGTCAAATTTTCCACTTCATCACCCATATCATACAAATCTCTTTGTATTACGTGAGAAACTACACTCCACCCTTCATCGACAACATCATTCACATAATATACCATTTTTTTTTGCGATGCTAAGATATATGGATCATGTAGTTCATGATCACCAACATCCATCAAACGAGAGAAGTTCATAGAAGTAAATTGCAATGAATCTCTTTTAACACCTCTAATAATATCAACCCATTTTCATTTGAATAAAACAACAAAAAAATGTTCATGGTGGTTTAATTCAATAATATCATGCATCTTTCCATAGTATTCCATTTCAGAAAATGTAAATATACCACTATTCTGTGTTTTGAAACCCACTTCTCGATCGACTGTATGAAATCTAAAGCCATTCACATTATAAGTGTCAAAATTTCTAATTTTTTTAGAGGACCTCTAGCAAGAAACTTCAAATCTTCTGACACCTCTTCTCGAGTATCAGTATTCATGATCTGAAAAAAGAAATATACTTTATTATATTTACAAAAAGTATGTGTCAAAATAATATTCGTACTTATTGCAATATTTATGAACTTACACGTCATGCAAACCATTCTACAATCTCTTTATTAACAGATTTCGTTATATCTTTCTCATTTCGTGTTCGGCCTCTAATTTGTCTCTTTGTTTGTATCCTTAACTCTCCAATAAATGGATCTTAAATTTTACTATTTAGTATTACATATCTATGTGCCTGTAATAATTCCAATTCAGTCAGTGTCGCATTTGAGGTCCTCCCAACTGATCGGCCAATAGTAGGAAATATTTTGGATTTCTGATGTATTTGAGATTGAGTCGATGTGTAATCAACACATCCAACTCAATTAAATCTTGTCTCAATATCATCCAAGTATTTAGAACAAAAGGTAAGACACTCCTCATCCAAATAGCCTTCAGCAATAGAGCCTTCTGGTTGAGCTTTATTTCTCACGTATGATTTCAAATGCCCAAGATATCTGTGAAATAAAATAAACATAATTATGCATTTAATTAAGTAAAAAAAATTGTTTACTTAACTAAAAAACATATAAATAAAGTACCTCTCAATTGGATACATCCATTGATAATGAACAGGGCCCCCTAATTTAGCTTCCTCAACCAAATGCATAGTTAAATGCATCATTACAGTAAAAAACGACGGAGGAAAGATCATATCCATTTCACAAAGGGTCAATACAAACCTCTCCTGGAGGTTGTCAAGATGAAATGGATGTAGAGATTTCTCACATAGTTGTCTGAAAAATGTGCAGAATTGGAGTACAATAGCAGTAATTTTTTCAGGTAATAATGTACGCAATGCCAATGGTTGTAACTGTTGTAACAAAATATGTGAATCGTGACTTTTAAATCCATGTAAATTACGATTATTCAAGTCAACACACCTCAAGATGTTACTTTAATACCCATCAGATACCTTAACATTCTTTAAAATTCAAAGGAATGTATCTTTATCCCTATTTTTCATTGAAAAAATTGTCGGAGGATACTTTTCATTCTCATCTGGCCAGAGATCACGTTTTATGTTCATTGCTTGTAATTCTTTGTGATCATTGAGATGATCCTTCGACTTTCCATGCTCATTAAGCAATGTGAAAATCAAATTGTCACAGAAATTCTTCTCAATATGAATCACATCAAGATTATGCCGCAACAAATTAAATTCCCAATACAGAAGTTTGAATAATATACTTTTTTTCTTCCATTGTTGTGTTCCGATTTCACTTGACGATGCACTTCGGACCCGTTTTCCGCTATCATTCAAATGATGAATCTTCCCAAATTTTGTTTCAACATTTTCAAGCTGTGTCAATATTTCAGAACCAGTTAACAACTTTGGAGGTGGTCTACGATCAATAGAACCATTAAATTTTGATCTGTTCAGCCAAAATCTATGAGATGCATCGAGAAATATTCGATGAAACAAGAAGAACCATTTTCTACTGTGAGGTAGCCGTTTGGGAACAAAATCAAAGTTACAAATGGGACAATCCAAACCCATGTAAGTGTTCCAACCATATAAATTCCCAAGCCTGGGGAAGTCACTAATGGTCCACATTAATGAAGCATACATTTTGAACATTGTTTTAGAAGAAGCATCAAATGTCTCAACACCGTTTCTCCATAACTCCTACAATTCGTCAATAAAAGGCTGCAAGTATACATCAATATCATTTCCAGGCATTTGTTTTCTAGGAATAATCATCTAAAGGATAAAATATGTTTTTTTCATACACATCCATGGAGGAAGATTATAAGGGATCAAAACAACTGGCCAAATACTATAACTGGTACTCAAAGTCCCAAATGGGTTGAATCCATCGCCAGCCAATCCCAATCGAACATTCCTAGGATCAGCTGAGAAATCGAGATGTAATGAATCAAATGTCTTCCAAGATTGGGAATATCATGGATGTCTCATTAACCCATTATTGTTATTATCTATAGAATTCCACTTCATGTATTCAGTGGTTTTCGATGACATGAATAATCTTTTTAATTGAGTCTTTAAAGGAAAGTAACGCAAAACCTTTGCAAGTGTGTTCCTTTTCTTCTTCTCCATGAAATTATATTCATTCAGACTTACAACATCACCCTTTTCCTTCCATCTAGAAGAATAATATTTCTTGAAATTCTATCTACTTGAATCCTCTCCCCAATAAAGCATACAATCATTGGGACACGCATGTATTTTTGTATAATTCAGACCAATCTTGTTAACAACTTTTTTCATATCATAAAAAGATTCTGGGATTTTTGCTTCAGGAAATACATCACGAATCAATTCCAGTATCATGGACATTTCCTTATTTGTAATTCCACATAGACATTTGATATGGTACAACTTCAGTAGAAATGAAAGCTTTAAATATTTCAAACACCCACTATACAACTCTTGATTTCCATCGTCAAATAAATCATGAAACGCATTTTCCTCAGTGAAGTTTTATCTTACATTTGGCTCCACAGAATCAAGAGGAGGATCCAATGATATGTTACAATCTTGATCTGTCTGTGTTAAGTCTCAAAAACATCACTTGTCACGTTGTAATTTGTAACACCCTCTTCTGGCTGTTTTGATATGTTTTGATGCTGATAGTGGTGTCTTGCAATGCCGAATGCATAATTTATGAGGTTTTGCATTTCATTTTCCATTGTCGATGAACTTGGGACCTCATTATATGGATTAACATCAGTGCTCAATATTTCTGTAACATTCGATTATCCATGCCAAATCCAACACAAATATTGACCAGGGAATTGCTTCAGTATTAAATGTTCATAAACTTCATCCCTATTCAACCATGTTCTAAATTTACATTTAGGACATAGACATTTTATTCACCCTTCAATGGATCGATTAGAAATTGAAAAATCTAAAAACTCATTCAATCCCTTAACATACTGAGGTGTGTTTCTCAGAAATGTGATCCAGATTTTATCCATGTATATCACAATGTGCCTACACAATAATAAAAAAAATAAAACACATAGTTACTACTAAATAGAGAAAGAGATATATATATATACGATATTATAAGATTACAGAAACATAATATAATAAAGATGAGCCCCTGAGTAGGATAAGTGGTGGTGTTCATGGAAATGCATGATGAAATAACTTGGGAGATTAGGTTTTGAGGTTCTACGAACCTTGTGTGGATTGAATTCATAGACCTCTCTTTGGTGTATTCACATAGAAAAGAGTGGTGGTGTGAATTGAGGGTGATTTGGATCATATATGTGTTAGTGCTCGTGAGTGGAGAATTATAGTTAAATGGGACGATCGAGGATCTAACCATGGAGTTGAACTAAGAGTCAGATTCAGACTTCGGTGTGGGCATTGAACATTTTTGTTATTCCTTGAGTTTTAAGGCATCGTGGTCAGGATATGATAGCACATTGGTGGGTGGGATTGAGCATCTTTGGTATAATTCATCTAGATAAGGACTTACTAGTGTTGTTGCATAAAAATTGATGTGGTAAGGTGGAGACCACATCAGAAATGGCGTTCAAGATGCGGATGATGTGGTTTGGGGATCAAACTAGGGTATTTGAAGAATATTTGATGTTTCTAGGCTTGGTGTTTGGATTTTCATAGTAGAATCATGTTGGGAATTTGGAGATGAAATGTGAGGTGTTGGTACTATCATCTTGGACAACATAATAAGATAATCAAAATCACATAGGTGGAAATATATCCCATAAGGAATTATATCTAAACATTATATTTGGGAACTTGGAAGAATTATATTCATCCAAACCACAATAATAATCTAGAATGAATTCAATACCATTCACTTCAACACAGAAAAGAAATTTATGCAAAGTAAAGGGATGTTATGATTGAGTAACACATGTTTGATGGACTCCATGATCAAGTATCAAAAGTATAAGTAACTCCATACCTAAGTTTCATAATTCATTATAGTCAAGTAGGCCTTATAAATAAATAGGTTTTCCATTTCAAAAAATAATGAAAAATACAAAGATACGTATTCAATGAAAGTGATTACTTTCATCCAAGACTATACATATTAATGAAAAATCATCTAGTTTGGATAACATATAGAGAAAGAAAATACAAATAAAATTTAAATACAAAATAAACCTAGTTGAACTATCTCACAATAAAATTTCCCAAAAAAAGTCACAACCATATTCACAACTCAAAACATCTCCATGTGATCCCCGAAAAGTCACAACATTCAAATGTCCATTAATGGAACAAGAGGAAACAAATAACTAGAAATCACAATCTTGTAATTAGAATGAAAAGATAGAAGTTACACACACACATGAATGTGTATGAAAAGTGTGATTTAAATAGTCCTAGAAATATTTCACCATAGATTCTTTGTAATTCATTTTATAAAAAAGATTCAAAAATACTTATTTTTTATAGAACTCTACCTAGGATTTTTCCAAACCAAATTACAATGATAAAAAGGAGAAAATATAGGAAGAGGTAATTTTGAAGGAATAAGAGGGACTAAGATGAAGGAATATACAAGAATCAAGGTCAAATAATGATGAAAACACCATGGATAAGAGAGAACCAGTAGAAGAGGAGGTGTGAGGCATTGGGTTATTGGTTAGGGGGCATGAACCACACAAGAGGGACACCGGTAGGCATAGTGAATTATTGTTAGGTGTATGTGAGGATACAATTAGAGTTTGATGATGAATATTAATGGATGAGAGTATGTGGTGTCCACCTTGGGTGCAGTGTCATTACACAATGAGTGGAGATTGATAGTGGGGGAGACCTGGTTTTGGGGTCTTCTTCATCTCATTATTACTGTTGTAGTGAATGTCATAACATGTCAATAAACATTTTATCCCTAATATACATATATATAATACACCCATATACACCCATTTACAAACTTCGTTTATATATATATATACATATATATATGAATTACATAACTTATATAATATATACACATATATATATATATATATATATATGTTGCACCCACTTACATCACTTGAAGGAATTAGTCATAGAGTTTGAAATTTAATACTTAAATATACTTATATATGTTTATGTATGACGAACATGAAATCACATGCATATATTTATATGAATTTAAATTCTAAAAAAATAAATATGGGAATCACTTATGTATAAAACATGGAATTTGAGATGAATATATATATACATTAAATTCCTCTAACAAAATAAAGTTTTAAAAATAAAAGTAATCGCTTACTTTGGAACATCAAAACATGATAAAATATAATTCCCTAAATAGAACTCAATTATAAGAAGATAATTTTTTAAGGAAAAACTAAACCCCATCTTACAATTCTCAAAACATGATTTAGAGAAACATTAACATAAGACATAAATTATAAAAATGAAATGATCCCTTAAAATAAGTTTTATCACAATAGTAACTATTAAAGCCCTTACATTGTATTTCCTAAACTTAACTAAAACATAATTCAAATACATTAAATGATCCCTTATAGAAAATAAGGTCCACAATCCAAAATATAAATTGTATAAAAAAATATATGTTATAGAAAATGAATATAATTTTACTAAACATAATCATTTACTGCAAAATGAAAATTCATTACACAATCAAGTTTTGACCAAACCAATTCCTTATTGCAAACCATATCTTTGATAAATACAATTCATTACTTATTAGAAATCAAAAAGCCATAATTTGAAAATAAAATTTCACCCTTACCTGATATGTTGGAACAAAACAAGAGCTGTTGCGGACTCCAAAACAAAACAAACTGACTGCAAAAGGCTGAGACAAAGAAACATGAAAAACACTGAAATTAGTTGAAATAGAAATGAACACAACAACAAATGAAGATTTGGGAACCTACTCTATACAAGTTCTTGAGTGATTTTTAACTCAACCTACAACAAAATTAGTAGAATTCAAACCTTAGGGTTGGTATAGGTTGTCGGGGTCGCGGTGTCGCTGGGGTCGCAGGGTCTCCGGGGTCGTGGGGGGTCGGGGTCGCCAGGTTCGCGGGGTCGTCGGGGTCACGGGGTCGTCGGGGTCACGGGGTCGCCAAGGTCACGGGGTCTCCGGGGTCACAGGGGGCTAGGGTTGAAGGGGAAGTGGGGGTCACAGGGTCGCGGGGTGAGAAGAGGGGTCGGGGTGGGGGTAAGGGTCAGTGCTGTAAAAAAACAAAGGTTTCATGGCGGTTCCCAGAACCGCCGCTAAATAGAATTTTTGTTGTAGTGACAGAATCTATGTCTATTTCTAAGTCTTTGGTGGAATTCATAAAGAAGGTTGAACCTCCTAAGCCCAAGAAGGAGTATAAGGGTAAAGGTGGGGGAGACCCAGATAAGAGGTGGAACCGAGATGCCCATGACAAGGGGAAGTCCAAGGAGTACACCAAGGACTTATCAAGAGAACACAAGCCCCTAGGATGCTACTTTTGTGATGGTTATCATACATGGAAGGATTGTACCAAGAGGAAGGCACTCAACTCCATGTTTGAAGAGAAGGAGGAAGTTCCCAATGAGCGGAAAATGGGGACTTTAAGGTTCTTCAATGCTTTGAAGGTTAAGAACCCACCTAAGGACCCACCTAAGTGTGGTTTGATGTATGAAAATGTGGATTTGAATGGGAAGGATACCTTTATGATGCTCGACATGGGATACACTCACAACTTTGTGGATGAAGATGAGGTGAGGAGACTTGGGCTAGTTGTAGCCAAGACAACTAGTTGAATGAAAGTTGTGAATGTCACACCTCAACTGGTGAGTGGAATTATCTGTGGAGTGACCCTTTTCATTTGCGAATGGAGGGGTGTTGTTGATCTCATGGTGGTTCCCAGGGATGACTTCAAGATAGTGTTGGGGATGGAGTTCTTCAAAAAATCCAAGGCCATACCAACACCTCACTTGGAGAAAATAGTGATCATGGAGGATATAAGTCCGTGCATGGTGACGATGAAGGTATGTGGAAATAATGACTTGTCTTTTATTTATTCCATGCAAGTGAAGAAGGGTTTCAAGAAGGGAGATAATACCTACTTGGTTTCTTTGAAAGATGACGGGTCGGTGGATGACAACCATGAGTTTTCGAAGGAGGTGAATGGTGTGCTAAGGGAGTTTAGCAACATCATGCCACTGGAGTTTCCCAAGAGAATTCCACCCAAGAGATAGGTGGATCATCAAATTGAGTTGGTGTCAGGATCGAAGCCACCATACATGGCACCCATCTCATGTCTCCACCTGAGTTGGAGGAGTTGAAGAGGTAGTTTAAGGAGATGTTGGATGTGGGAAAAATACAACCATACAAGTCACCGTATAGATCACCCATGTTATTCCAAAAGAATAATTATGTCTCCTTGAGGATGTGCATGGACTATTGGGTGTTGAGCAAAGTCATAGTGAATAACAAGTACCCTATCCCATTGATAGAAGATCTCTTTGATCAATTGGGCAAGGCATGGGTGTTATCCAAGATGAACTTGAGATCAGGATACTATCAAGTCCACATTTCCATGGAGGATGTGTCAAAGACTGAATGCGTGACAAGGTATAGATCCTATGAGTTCCTTGTTATGACATTTGGTTTGACTAAAATCCCAGCAACATTTTCCACATTGATGAACAAAGTATTCCACCAATACTTAGATAAGTTTGTGGTAGTCTACTTAGAATAAATTTTCATCTATATTGAAACAATTACGGACCATGTGGAACACTTAAAAACCATGTTCAAGGTATTTAGGGAGAACGAGTTATATGTGAAGAAGGAGAAGTGCTCTTTTTCGAGGGATGAAGTTCTCTTCTTGGGGCACAAGATCAAAGGGGGAAAGCTCATGATGGATCATTAGAAGATCCTAGCTATCGATGAATGGGAGAGTCTAACCAAGGTTCCTGAGTTGAGATATTTCCTTGGGTTTGTTAACTATTATCAATCGTTCATTTGTGACTACTCAAAGAAGGCAGATCCACTCACTGACTTTCTAAAGAAGAACAAGTTGTGGGAGTGGGATTAAAAATGTGAGTAGATATTTGAGGGCTTGAATAAGATGATCATGGAGGAACTAATATTGATCTTATAGGATCCAACCAAGCCTTATTAGGTATACACCAATGCCTAACATTTTTCTATTGGGGGTGTGCTCATGCAGGAAAGGCATCCCATATCTTTTGAGAGCTGGAATTTGAATGACACCGAGAGGAGGTATACGGTGCAAGAGAAGGAGATGACAGTCATGGTACATTGTCTTCAAGTATGGAGACATTATCTCTTGGGGTAGAAGTTGGTGTTGAATACTGACAACATTTCCAAAAGCTACTTCTAAACCTAGAAGAAGCTGACTTCGAAGCAGGAAAGATGGAAAGAATTCTTGGCTGAGTTTGATTATTCTTTGGAGTACAATCCTGGGATAGAAAATATGGTGGTCGATGCACTCAGTATGAAGATAGTATTCATCCACTTATCATGTGTGGACAATGGGATCTTGGGTGGGATAAAGGAAGGCATGGCACATGATCCTATATCCAAGAATGTATTGTATCTTTCAATGGAGGGAAAGACAAGGATATTTTTGGAGGAGGATGGAACTATTCTTACCACAGGGAGGAGGACATATTTCCTAAATTAGGGGAACCTATGGAGGGATCTCATAAAGTAGTGTCATGAATCGATATGGGTAAGACATTTAAGGCAACACTGCATCAAGGCCTTGCTAATGGGAGTATATTATTGGTCAAGGATAGAGGATGATGTAGAGTCCTATGTGAAGACTTGTCTTGTGTGCCAATAAGACAAGGTGGACAATCAGTTTCTTCGAGGATTATTAAAGCCATTTCCCATTGTGGAGAGGCCATGGGAGATATCCACCATGGAATTTATCATTTCATTTACAAAGTCTGAAGGGTATGGGAGCATCATTGTGGTGGTGGAAAAATTCTCAAAGTATTCCACATTCATCCCCACTCCAGCATATGTGATGGAAGAGCTCACCGTAAGGCTACTCTTCAAGCATGTGTTGAAGTATTGGGGGATACCATGACATGCCATTAGTGATAGGGATCCATGCTTCACAGGTAAGTTGTGGACCCAACTCTTAGGATTATGGGTATCGAAGCTCCACTGTTCTATGAGCTTTCACCCCTAGACGGATGGGCAGACATAGAGGGTGAATGTCTTTTTGGAGCTCTACTTGAGGCACTTTTTGAGTTCCAACTAGTATGATTGGGATAAGTTTCTTTATGTGTCCCAATTATTATACAATTTTAAAAGGAGTGAGTCAATAGGGAAGAGTCCATTTGAGGTGGTGACTGGACAACAACCCCTCACTCCTCACACAATGGTACTTGGGGAGAAGTAACAAGGAAGCATCCCAAATGCCTACAATATGTCCAAGGAGTGGCATGAGAAGGCCGACATGATGAGAACCCACTTTCACAAAGCTTCCAAGTGGATGAAGAAGTGGGCCGACAAAGGGAGAAGGGATGTGAGTTTATAGTCTGGGGACAAGGTGATGGTGAAACTCTTGCCTCAATAGTACAAAGATTTTAGGAGAGTGCATAAGGGATTGATACAGTGATATGAGGGACCATATGTGGTCGTTCACTGAGTTGGGGAGCTATCATACCACTTGGTGTTTTCTCCCAAGCTAAAGATCCATCCAGTATTCCATGTGAATATGATGAAGCTATATCATGAATACATGGAGGACCTGAGTAGAGGGGTGTCTACAAGGTCGCCTATCATGGTTGTCGAGTCGTATGACAAGAAAGTGGATCTCATACTCGATGATCAGATAGTTCTGCGACGTGTAGTGCCACGAAGCAAGGAGTACCTAATCAAGTGGAAGGGCTTACCAAAGTTCAAGGAAGCTTGGGAACCTATAGATGATTTATGCCAGTTCGTGACAGAAATCAAGGAGTATCATTATGGACGTGCCGAGGATGTCTCCAGAATAGGTGGGGGAGGATGCCATGCCCCACTAAATAAACAGGAGACCTAGTGATGAGGTTATCTATAATCCTCTATAGTTATCTATATCTCCACCAAGTTCTGAAATATTCTAGACTTCTCCAGAGTGTTGTGGAACACCCCTTGGGCCTTGAAGGCTTCAGAACATTCTAGGCCTCCATGGAAGGTTGAGGATCTCTACGAGTTCTAGAATTCTCCATGTATATTCTAGTAGAGTGGGATAAAATTATCTAGAATCATGTGGAAGTTTACATATTCTAGAATGTTGTAGACTTTTACACCAACCCCTATATAAAGGGAGTAGATCCTCATTTGTAAAGACACACAGAATTGGAGAGAAATTGAGAGATTCTTTGCACTTGTGTCTTTGAGATTTTCAAGAACTTCCCTTATGATCCTTACTTATGTTGTGAGTGTCGAAAGGCTAAACTCGTCTAGGATTTGAGTTAGGAAGCTAGACGGGTGTCACGTGAGAGCTTGGGAGAACTCCAAGTCCCATGACATTAAATAGGGTTTGAGATAAACTCAGTAGGCCACCACCAACAGTTTCTAGAACTAATACATCCAGTGTATATAACATAACAGTGTAAAGGTATAATGAATAATAAACAATTATAAATAGTAAATATCATTTAGCTCAGGTTTTTACAGGACACCTGGCTGGCTTTACCTACTTTGGAATAGGCCTAAATGATTCTGATCAGTAACCATATATATATAGTAATCATATATATATATAATATGTATACATGTATATGAACACTATACGTGAGGACGTTTAGATCCATATACATGGATACTTGGTGCTAGATGGACCTGGGGTGCAACACAAGCGTTCATAACTAGTCTAACGAGCCAATGGATCCATCAAGGGTACAAGCCCATAATCTCATATGAATGAGAGACATATTTTCAGTCACTCGAGATGGTGAGGTGATTCTTCATGCCCAACACCCAAATAAAAGGAATGTAGAGTGACATTCCCATCATCCAGATACAATTATAACAGTGTGAGATGTCATGTCCAACACCCGATGTAAGGGATCATGAAATGTCATGCTCAACAAGTCCATTAACCATTGTTAAAATTCCAATATCAATGGAATAATAATAATAGTAATAAAGAGCATGAGGGGTCACCTATAATATAAATATAGTCACTTAGCATAATTAACCAAGGATAAAAATTCATATAATTCATGTTTATAATTATAAAACATGTGTCATGGACTTACCACACATTTCCATTCATTTAATTAAGGTCATTCAATTATAAGGCAAGGAAAATCCATTTCCTATGAACACTTAGACAATGTTTGGGTCATTTAAAAAATTATATAAAAGTTATAAAATCAATCTAGCACGCCCAAAAGAGTATAAATGAATGAATTTGGCATCCTCAAATCATCCAACACAGTCCATAGGAGTAATTGGACATGGCATAATTAATTTAAGAGGTTTAATACATTTTATGGAAATGTTTGGAAATGTCCAGTGTGTGGAAAAATGGTGAAATACTATGAAAACATCATAGATTTTATGGAAAACAACTAGACCACATTTTTTAGGTCTGTGGAAGAACACGCATCCATCCTTTCCCTTTGATTCGAAGAAGAATGGAAGAAATTTTCAAAACAGACAAATTCCCTAAAAATTGGGAAAATGAGCTCACACAAAAATAGTGCAAGAGATGGGAAGATAAACCATGATAGAAAGTAATAGGATTAAGGAGCCTATCATTTCGGATTCAACGTGACCGAAAATGTTTGAATAGGAGTATATATAGAGGCTCTATAAAAATTCCTAGGTTATTACATGAGAGAGCTCGTGAGAGGAAGGGTTGAGAGGTTGTATGCTAGAAATGAGAGGAGGAATAAGGATTTGAGTTAAAAATATTTTATCAAAAATTTGGTAAAATTGCCCTAAAAATGGGGTTTCGTGGTTTGGATGCCTGGTTGGCCAAACTGTGATCCAATCTTGCATTAGGATCTAACTAAGGAGTGACCATGTATAGGTTAGGCACATGATTTGACTAACTGCGCGCAAGATGTGCGAAAATCCTTTGTCATCAAAGTCTGGAATCTTGCATGGGCATGCGCCTCGGCTCACATGGTTATAGAAAAATTGTGTGTCTTCTCTTATGCAATCAGTTCCCTGCACGGTTAGTACTAACCATGTGTTAACCATGTTTCCCACTCTATTTGTACAATTATTAGAACTTCGGGCTCCGAACAAGCCCCAGACACTCCTGAAACCTTTCTTAGTCCATAGAGCACATTTACCAAGAGAAAAAAAGGATTGAAAAAAAACAAACAAGTTGTACCTTTATGAAAATATAAATTTTTATAATATTAATATATATATATATATATATATATTAGGTGTTTGGGGGTACAATTACAACTAAACACACACACACACCACAGATGCACTGGTTGGAAAGGTAGTTCATATCCCTCTAAGGGGTAACCCACCCTATCCAAACCCGTTATTATTATAAGTCCCACAATCCCTTCATTATATGTCCCTTAATAATCAACTCTCAACTCAACATGTTCATAACAATAAACACTTCATCTGCAAGCCCCATCATGACCATCCTCCACCATCAGTGAAAAGTTCCCTCATCATAACTGAGGTGGCCCTCCATCACACAAGTCTGACCCTCAAAGGATAGTACCAATGGATGACAAATTCATAGTGGGCTGATGAAGTAACATTGTCTGAGGTAGATTCATTGATCTACTTATATCAACACCATGGGTCCACTCATTACACCGCCCTCCATTAGATCTATCTGAAAACAAAGTCATAGAGGGATCCATCACCATCTGGATAGCCACCCCCACCTCTAAAACTACCCTGGTAACCCATTGTCCCTATTCGCATGTGATCGTGATGCCTACTTTTCTGCAATCATCCATTGCATTGGGATCTAATTACTTTATACCTAGGTCTTATAGGACCAACACATATTCCCTTATGTGATTCCATCCTAAAACCCATGGGTGTTAGGAAGACATCCACATCCAAGTTTATATGTGAGTCACCATCCTTTGCAGAAATCGATGTGGGATTGGGTTTGCACCCAAAACTCCTCCCCTAAAACCAAATACCACGCAACTAGGCCTTCCATTTGACAATAATTCATCTAATCCAAATCATCTCGCACTTGAACTGTTGTTTCTCTCTCTTCCAGGACATTTCATCTACCCATTATTATTAGACAGACTTTTAATACAAGCCACCACTATGGATCCACATGCTCCAACCCAAGCCATCATTATCATTCTCAAACTAGTTTTGTGATTATCCACATCACACCTGGTCTACACCATGCCTTTGATATCATTTTCTGGGATCCAATTACTTCATACCTAGATCTTAAATTCCTAACACATAGGACCTTCTAGGGTTCTATCCTAAAACCTATGTGGGTTTGGATTTGCACCCAAAACATTGGCCCTTATGCAACACCACCTTTCTCACCCCACTACCGGGCCGCATCTTCTTTCCAACCACTGTCGATACCTCATAGAAGCACTGTCGAGGCTTTTTGCCACCCCAAGCGCTAGACTAAATCCACCATCACCGTTTTCCATCATTCGTCGAGACCTCACAATAACACCACATCATCCAATCATCAGACTGCTTGTCACTTTTGAGACATCGATTCCCTTAAAAAGATTTCTCGTTGCATCATCCTTGCGAACCATAGAATCCATTATTCCTACCATGTGAAAGTGGAATAAACTACTAAGAAATTCCTGAATTTGGGGTCATTTGGGTTAGAACCCTAGATGTGATGCAATCTAATGGGGGTGGCTACCACTCAGCCAACATCCCAGCTGTTATAAATATATATAATTATAAATATAATAAATATATTTATTATAATTTTATAATTATTTAAATATATATATATATATATTTATAATTATTTATATTTATATAATTATATATATTTATATAATTATATATATATATTTATTAATATACCATTTATACCAACACTTTTTCCCCCAACAGTTTTTTCAAATTGTTGGGATAAAAAAACTATACCAACGGTTATGTGAAAAGCGTTGGTATAGAGTAATATATGTTGGGTTTACCAACGGTTTTAGGCAACCGTTGGAAAAAACCACCTCAAATACCAATGGTTCATATGAACTGTTGGAATAGAAACACCTAAACCCAGTTGCAATCAGGATTCTTCTCCCATCTGCACTACCCCTCACGCCCCACTTCTCCAGCCCTATGGAACCACTCCTCCCGACCCCACCTGGCCGTCGCTCCCATCCCAATCCCCCTCGCCATCGCTCCCATCCCGATCCCCCTCGTCGCCGCTCTCATCCCCCTCGCGCTCCCCTCCTCCCATTCCAACTACCACTCGCCGCTCGACGCTCGCTGCTCGTCGCTCGCCTCTTCCCTCCTCTCATCCCGAGCCCTAGCAGTCATCGCTCACCCCTCCCCCGCAAACTATGTGCTCCATGTGTCATCCACAAGAAGTGCATAAAGGTAGAATTTCTGATTTCATAAGTGTATGTTTCAGGGTTATTCATCGATTTCACTGAATTATGGTGAAATCAATCATTTGTGATAGATATTTTTCTATAATTAGGAATAGGGGAACCCAAAATCAATGTTTCATATTTTGTTTTAGGGTTATTCAATGTTTCATATTCAATTTTTTCTATAATTAGGATTAGAAAGGGTTATTAATTGATTTTTCTATAATTAGGAAGGGTTATTCATCCCTTCCTGTTTTTGCACATCGATCCATTGAGGTATTCAATGTTTCATATTATTCCAAGGGGTTTTGCCCAAAATCAATTTTATTAGTTATTGAATAGGCATTTTCAATTGGGGCTTTGTGCAGCCGACATTCATGGATGCATTGGAAGTGACATAGAAGAATAACTATATAAAGGATTCATTTTGCAAAATTATTTTCCTTTATAAAAAACATATATATATGAAGTGCGTGTTATGTGACATTTCCAGTCTGCCTATGCTTACAAGTCCTCACCACCACACTAACTCAGGTACCATGTTCTATCAGTATCAGAAGAGCTCTCAAGACCACTTCTTGAAGGAAAAATATCTATGTCACACCATTTCTAGTCCTTGAGAAATAATTCTACCCGTTTCACACATCATATGTCATTCCACCATTAAAATTTTTCTCCCTTCCCCAGATGGGGGGGGGGGGTACTTTCTGTTTTTTTACATGTGACTAGTTTTTGTATCATTCACAATATGTTGGTCCTATAAGATTATCCTCGACTCCACTTTACATGGCTTCGACTTTATTGTCAATGTCTCCTTCTAGTAACATGTCTCATTTATTTTGAATTGAACCATCAAAATGGGCCTAACCCTTGCATGTCTTAACTTCATAATCCTCATCTTGGATATTTCCATTTAAGGATGATTTTATGGGTATTTTAAAATACGTTTTCAACCTATTTTCCATTATATGTTAAACTATATAATGTTATACCTATTTAATTTACTAAAACTGTGTGATACCTCAGTCCCGACCTCAGAGGATAATCCCTACATGACATTGGACTCCAACCACACTGCCCTCTAGGAAAATGTATGGCTTAATTCCCACTATACATGATACATAGTGATGTCTAGACATCATGTCCTAGACCAACACAATTTTCATTCCATCTTAGATCTTAGGGATTGTGACACACTCAAGTCGAGCCCCTGCCCGGCCTAATTCTCAGATGATGCCCCTTCCCCCGAGTATCAGCTATATTTTTGTGAGAGGTTCACTTGGTTTTTCTTGGGTGATAAGGACATACTAAATTCACATAAATAATTATTTCCCATCGTAGAATTTCCCATACTTATGTACATGATCACGATCTTTATAGAAATTTTCTAGTCCAAACACCATGACCTTAAAAGCTATGCACTCATACCTGAGGTGTTTTACTTCTTTCTACGGATGGAGGGTAGTGATGATATCCTGACTAGTTGACGTAGATCACTTGTATTCTGTAATACCATGAGGTGTGAGTGTGAGGAAACATTAGAAGATAGAGGATCCTTGGGGTCTTCCATGAGATGGAATTGTTTTTCTAAAACATTATGTGAGAATATTTCTGGAGTATTTTGGAGTCATGAAATAACCCCAAGTGTCTCCATGAGATAGCATAAATAACCCCAAGTGTCTTCAAGTGTATCCATGCATCGTATCATCCTCACATGGGTTGACCACTCACCCAATACTATCAAACCTATCCTATTCTATCCTCTCAGTCACATAGTCTAGACTCATCTCTGGAGGATTATCCCATACCTCAATGCACATCTCATCATCCAACTAAACAAAGAGGATTATTCACCTTATGATTGTCCTAGTCACAAAAAGCACACCATGTCGAACATATCTACATTATATTCTCAATAATCTGGTCAATAACCTCATCAAAATCATGTATTATAACCCAGCCCCACTAACCAGGTTCCATCCTAAGCTAAATCACACCAAGCCTCTTGGAATTATAATGCCAATCTGTCCGACAATACCCAATACCCACACTAGCATCTCATCCTTCATCTCTTTAGTTGAACTCTTGAATCATTAAATGGAGTAAAACCTTTCATAATACAATTTATATACTCATAGGGACCATCCCACTCTAAGAACCTACCAAGATTCCAATCCATCCTCATAATTATTTCCTCATCAAACGCTAGATGTACAATTGCCACACCTATCACTACAAGGCCCAATCCTCTTAGGAATATTTTACTTGATCTAAATCCTCATCGTTAGTGACACCAATCACATTAAAGAGCATAAATGTCAACTAAACCCTACATTACAAGAATTATTCATGTGGACACGCCCCATAACAACAAAATAAGAACTAAAACCATAAATAATAATGCCAAATGCATGCATCATTTTTAAATAAATATCTCAAGTGTAAACATAAAAACCAAGAATAATAAGACCTCATCCCTTGTATCGAACAAAACCAAACTAAGTTGAAACTCGGTCCAAATTGATTATATACCATTAATAGGAAGAGTAATTATTAATTAATAGGAATGTACTATTTGATAGTATCATTTTGAAACATTGATCTGTTTCCCCTTTGCTTGCAGGAACATGATTTGACCCATGGGGCGTTGTGGTACTTATATGTTGGGTGGTGACAGGTATAGTCACAGGAGATAGGTATGTTTTAGTTTAGTTTTTATTTTATTTTCTTTATTGCATTGGTCACTTAGATCTTTGACTGCTTTCTATGGATAGAGGGTAGTTATATTCTATGAAGGGTTCCAGATGGAGTTCAGATTGATTCAGTCCATCGGCTTTGATCCAAGGTAAGATTCTATGGTTACTACTTGTCTCTCACCTCATGTATTTGGGTATTTAGTGTTTCTGACTCCATATTATGTTTTCAGTAGGGATTTGGATCGTTTTGTGTTGGTTCGGGTGGATTTGGTTCTCCGCTGCCAATTTAGGTAAGGATTCAATTCCATTGGTTGGTTTCTCACTGGTTATGTAGCATCCTTCAAGTGTTTTAAGGTTCTTAATATCCTTTGTGTAATGTGTTGATCCCTCCTCATTGGTTTTGAGTCGCCAAGTCAAGTTCGACTCGTCCTTCATGTGTTTCAAGAGTCTATTTTTTATAACATAAGATCGGTTTCTATAATGTGAATGACAACTACATAGAATTTATTTGGAATCCTGGCCGGAAGATGCTGCCCCACGGATGTCTCTAGACTAGGCCAACACGCCGCGATCTCGCTGCAGTCATGTCGCAGTGACACCGCGGTCACGCCATGGTCACACCGCGGTCACGCCGCGGTCACACCGTGGTCACGCCGCGGTCACGCTGCGGTAATGCCGTGATTTGGCCCTGCTCCAGGATGACACCCCGCGGCGGTTCGCATTCCTGTCAGAATTCAATGTATGATACCTAGATAGAGTTTTAGATACATTACCCATCCATAGTTAATGGGGAGGGAGGCGATGACCGGAATGTTTCCCCACTTTCTCCCGCTCCCTTCGCTCCTGGACGGAAGATGCTGCCCCGCGGATGTTGCTGGTTCGGGCCAACACGTTGATGTTGCTGGACCGGGCCATCACGTTGCGGTCACCCCGTAGTCACGCCGCGGTCTCGCCGCGGTCACGCCGCGGTCACGCCGCGGTCACGCCGCGGTCACGCCGCGGTCACGCCGCGGTCACGCCGCGGTCACGCCGCGGTCACGCCGCGGTCACGCCGCGGTCACGCCGCGGTCCTCCCGCGGTCTCGCCACGGTCACGTCGCGGTCTCGCCGCGGTCACACCGCGGTCACGCCATGATTTGGCCCTACTCCAGGATGACACCCCGCGGCGGTTCACAGTCCTGTCGGAATTTGATGTATGATACCTAGATAGAGTTTTAGATACATTACCCATCTATAGTTAATGGGGAGGGAGGTGATGACTGGAATGTTTCCCCACTTCCTCCCGCTCCCTTCACTCCTGGATGGAAGATGCTACCCCGCGGATGTCGCTGGACCGGGCCAACATGCCGCAGTCTCACCACGGTCACGCCAAGGTCATGCCGCGGTCATACCGCGGTCAGGCCGCGGCCACGCCGCGGTCACGCCGTTGTCACGCCACGGTAATGTCGTGATTTGGCCCTGCTCCAGGACAACACCCCGCGGCGGTTCAAAGTCCTATCGGAATTCGATGTATGATACCTAGATAGAGTTTTAGATACATTACCCATCCATAGTTAATGAGGAGGGAGGCGATGACCAGAATGTTCCCCCGCTTCCCCCACTCCCTTAACTCCTGGCCGAAAGATGCTGCCCTACGGATGTCACTGGACTGGTCCAACACACCACGGTCACACGCGGTGTGGCAGGTATCACTATAACTATCTCTCTTTTGTTTAAAATGGACATCATTTTAAGTAAAAACAATTGGCATACGAAAAACCGACCAAACGTATTCGGATTGTGTTGATACTTTATAAAAACGATCCATGGGTCGTATGTGACATGTATAAGTCAACCCCACCTCAATATAAGGCATGATGTGGCTGACACCACTCAAAGTGTCTCACCTTTATTTGAAATGGAAAACAAACAACAACTCACATACGGAAAACCGATTAAACGCATTCAGATTCTGTTGAAACTTTCGAAAAATGAACCATGGGTCATATGTGACGTGTATGAGTCAACCCCGCCTCAATCCAAAGCGTTTTGTGGCCGGCACCACTCAAAGTGACTCTCTTTTGTTTAAAATGAACATCATTCTATGTGAAAACAACAAATGACATACGGAAAACTGACCAAATGCATTCAGATTATGTTGAAAATTTAGTACAATGATCCATGGGTCATATGTGACATTTACAAGTCAGCCTCGCTTCAATCCGAGGTGTGGTGTGGCTGACACCACTCAAAGTGTCTCTCTTTTGTTTAAAATGGACAACATTTTAAGTGAAAACAAAAACTAACATACAAAAAACCGACCAAACACATTCAGATTCTATTGAAACTTTAGGACAACAATAAATGGGTCATATGTGATGTTCACGAGTCAACCCCGCCTCAATCCAAGGCACGGTGTGGCTGGTATCACTCTAACTGTCTCTCTTTTGTTTAAAATGGACATCATTTTAAGTAAAAACAACTGGCATACGTAAAATTGACCAAACGTATTCGTATTGTGTTGATACTTTATAACAATGATCCATGGGTCGTATGTGATGTGTAAAAGTCAACCCCACCTCAGTCTGAGGCACGGTGTGGACAACACCACTCAAAGTGTCTCACCTTTCTTTGAAATGGAAAATATTTTAAGTGAAAACAAAAACTGGCATACGGAAAACTGACCAAACGCATTCATATTCTATCGATACTTTATGAAAATGATTCATGAGTCATCTGTGATGTGTACGAGTCAACCCCGTCTCAATCTGGGGAATGGTGTGGCCGGTATCACTCCAAGTGTATGTCTTTTGTTTAAAATGGACATCACTTTAAGTGAAAACAACAACTGACATACGGAAAACTGATTAAAAGATTTGGATTCTGTTGAAACTTTAGGAAAACAATCCATGGGTCATATGTGACGTGTATGAGTCAACCCCGCCTCAATCCAAAGCGCGGTGTGGCCGACACCACTCAAAGTGTCTCTTTTGTTTAAAATGAACATCATTTTATGTGAAAACAACAAATGACATACGGAAAACCGAACAAATGCATTCAGATTCTGCAGAAAATTTAGGACAACGATCCATGGGTCATATGTGACGTGTAAGAGTCAAACAAACCTCAATACAAGGTGCAGTGTGGCCGACACCACTCGAAGTGTCTCTCTTTTGTTTAAAATGGACAACATTTTAAGTGAAAACAAAAACTGACATACAAAAAACCGACCAAACACATTCATATTCTGTTGAAACTTTAGGAAAACGATCAATGGGTCATATGTGATGTGCACGAGTCAACCCCGCCTCAATCAGAGGTGCAGTGTGGCTGGTATCACTCTAACTGTCTCTATTTTGTTTAAAATGGACATCATTTTAAGTAAAAACAACTGGCATATGGAAAATTGACCAAACATATTTGGATTGTGTTGATACTTTAGAAAAATGATCCATGGGTCTTATGTGACATGTACGAGTCAACCCCACCTTAATATGAGGCGCGGTGTATCCGACACCACTCAAAGTGTCTCACCTTTCTTTGAAATGGAAAACATTTTAAGTGAAAACAACAACTGGCATACGGAAAACCGACCAAACGCATTCAGATTCTATTGATACTTTATGAAAATGATTCATGAGTAATCTATGATGTGTACGAGTCAACCTCGTCTCAATTCAGGGCACAGTGTGGCCATTATCACTCCAAGTGTATGTCTTTTGTTTAAAATGGACATCACTTTAAGTGAAAACAACAACTGACATACGGAAAACCGATTAAACAATTCGGATTCTGTTGAAACTTTAAGAAAATGATCCATGGGTCATATTTGAGGTGTATGAGTCAACCCCACCTCAATCCAAAGTGCGGTGTGTCCAGCACCACTCAAAGTGTCTCTTTTTTTTTTAATGAACATCATTTTATGTGAAAACAACAAATGACATACGGAAAACCGAACAAATGCATTCGGATTCTGTTGAAAATTTAGGACAACGATCCATGGGTCATATGTGAAGTGTACGAGTCAAACCCGCCTCAATCCGAGGTGCATTGTGGACGACACCACTCAAAGTGCCTCTCTTTTGTTTAAAATGGACAACATTTTAAGTGAAAACAACAACTGACATACGGAAAACTGAACAAATGTATTCGTATTCTGTTGAAACTTTAGGAAAACGATCCATGGGTCATATGTGATGTGTATGAGTCAACCCAACCTCAATCCAAGATGTTTTGTGGCCGGTATCACTCTAACTGTCTCTCTTTTGTTTATAATGGACATCATTTTAAGTAAAAACAACTGGCATACGTAAAACCGATCAAAAATATTCGGATTCTATTGATACTTTAGCACAATGATCCATGGGTCATATGTGACGTGTACGAGTCAACCCCACCTCAATCTGAGGTGTGGTGTGGCCGAAACCACTCAAAGTGTCTCACCTTTCTTTGAAATAGAAAACATTTTAAGTGAAAATAACAACTGGCATACGGAAAACCAACCAAACACATTCAGATTTTGTTGATACTTTATGAAAACGATTCATGATTCATTTGTGATGTGTATGAGTCAACCCCGCCTGAATCTGGGGCACAGTGTGGCCATTATCACTCCAAGTGTATGTCTTTTGTTTAAAATGGACATCACTTTAAGTAAAAACAACTGGTATATGGAAAACTGAGCAAACGTATTCAGAATTATGTATGCAACATAATTAATTTTGTATGTGTTATTTATCATTGTTGTCAAAGGCACGCTGAGGCGCGCACCTTGGAAAGGGGCACGGCGAGGCGAGGCCAGAGCGCCTCGCCACCTACAAGGCAAGGTGACTTCGCTGAGGCGCGCCAATGGCGCGCACCTCACCCGCCATTCCTTGAGATGCTCGGGCGCCATGTGCTGTAAAGGAGCGCCTCACTCTCATCTTCCTTTTTGGGAGGCAATGGTGCTATCAGGCAGAGAAGTGGATGATGTTGGCGACGGCTGGCGTTTTGAGTGCGTGAGAGATGAATCGTTGTAGCATAGATCGGGGTAGGAGGCGAAAAGGCGGGAAAGGCAGAGATCAGGGTAGGAGGCAGAAATCATGGTGCACCATGATGGAAATCAGGGCAGTCCTAATTTCAATTAAATAGAATATTTAATATATTAATAAAAATACACAGCAGACTAATTTTTTTTGCAAGGAAAAACATAGCAGACTATAAAAACATAGTTGTGACATCACTCACAGCAGAACCTCTTAAAAAATATCAGTATGTATTTTAATTTGAATTTTTTTATTGAATTTAAGTTTTTTAAAATTTAAAATATTGTTCAAAACTGTATATAATTAATTATGTGCACATGCGCCTTAGTTTCACCTCACACCGCACCTCACGCCGCATCCCCAAATGGTCTTTACACCTTATTGTGCTGCACGCCTTTGATAATATTATATTTCGCTGCTTCAGTTCCTCTTGGCTCTTGGTGAACTTCATGGGAAAGTCTTACAGTTTCTTCAAGTCTACCTGAGGCATCAGACAAGGGGACCCTATCTCACCATCGTTGTTCATCATCATTCAGGATGTTTTGAGTCGGCTCATCCAGAGGAGTATCAATAATGGAGGCATTCTGCCGTATCGTCGTCAATCAAGGGCCCCAGCAATTTCCCACCTTATGTTTTCTGATGATACCATCTTATTCTTGAATGGAAAGAGCAGATCAATACGAAATCTGAACATAGTGCTGGAGAAATACTGTCGTTGGAGTGGCCAGTCCATCAACAAGGGGAAAAGTGATTTTGTTATCTCCCACAAGTGTTCCATCGAGAGAGTGAAAACGGTTAGTAGTCTGCTTGGCATCCAAAGGGGTGAGTTTCCTATGGTCTATCTAGGCGCGCCTGTCTCACCTGGGAGACTTTGGATTTGGGACTTCGATGCACTCTGCACCAGGGTTTCAGATAGGGTGTTTAATTGGAGAAATAAATTATTATCCTTTGGCGGATGCATTGCCCTAGTGAACGATGTTCTGGTGGCCTCTCCAATTCATGGTCTGTCCTCCGTCAAAGTTCCCAAGGTCATTATTAAATCGATTGATAGGATACTTGCCAATTTCATCTGGGATCCATTATCAGAGAGAAAGAAACACTGGGTAGCCTGGGGGGAAATGGTGCGGCCTGTGAATGAAGGAGGCATCGAGGTGCACAACCTGGTGGATACCCTTTATTACATGCATGTGATGCTTTCATGGAGGGTCTTGGAATAGCGTACCCTATGGGGGACTACCATGCATGCGTACGTGACGTTCCTTAGCGCTCCGGGGGAGGGGCATCTTTCTTCTCTTTGGTCGGTGATAGGTCCTATTGTTGAGATCCTTCGTCCCTTTTCGATATGGGTGGTGGGGAAGGGAGAGATATCCTTCTGGCATCAAGATTGGTGTGGCACAGTGCTGGGTTTCCCTGGATGCCCGGCTACAAATATTTCACTCAAGGAGGCCAGCCTCTTTCCTAGCTTCACCGACTCGGTTTTGGATAAGGAACAATAGCAGTGTTTTCAACTCATTGAGCTTAATGAAGAGGAGGAAAAGTGTGTGTTCACGGCCTCCTCCTCGGGCCTATTACCATCGAAGGATTTTCGCCGCATTGGTAATGGATAAGAGCATAATAAGGGATGGGATGAGCTTCTATGGTTGAAAACATCCCCACCAAGATTAACTTCCTCACCTGGAGGATTCGTAACAAAGGCCTCCCAAAGGATGACAATATATGTAGGTTTGGTATCCCCCTTGCGTCCAGGTGCGTATGTTGTAGTGTTCATAGTGAAGAGAGCATTGGCCATCTGTTCTTCGACAGTGACTGGGCACGCGAGGTCTGGAAAATCCTGGGGGACTTTGCGTTCCTTCCCTCAGACGGTTATGTCCCTGACTTTCTTGATATGTGGTTCCAATGTTCTAAGGGAAGAGGTCCGAAGAGGGCGGCCCATGCAGTAGTGCTGCATGTGGGGTGTTGGACTATTTGGCAGGCTCGGAACAAATCGAAGCATGAGGGGGTGGGGGTTTCAGCTCGTGCCATTATTTTTTGGGCGAAAAATCTGCTACTGGATCTGAACATAGTTGTGAGGACATGGAAGGCAGCCCCTATGTTTTGTCGGCTCCAAATGGGCTCCAATATGGACATGGCACCTAGAAGCAGGGAAGGAAATTGGGTTCAATGGAATCCTCCTTTGGTGGGTTTGAAACTTAATACTGATGGCTCTTACGTCCAAGGGAACCTGCGTAGAGGAGGAGTACGTGACCTCAATGGTTCGGTTTACCTCGCTTTCTCGGCCAGACTAGGCCAGGGGTCTTCTCTGCAAGCGGAGGCGAAGGAAATTCTCACCGGGCTCAACCTTTACATGGAAAAGGGTCTCGCAATCTCTGAAATCGAAACAGACTCCATTATTGTGCAAAAATACTTGAAAGGGTACACCGAGTCTCCTTGGTCGATTAAATATGTCATCAGAAAATGTAGAAGTATGATTAATACTGGAGTGAGTATCCTTTACACCTGGAGAGAAGGGAACAAGGTCGCGGATCACTTGGTCGTGGTGGACATCAACAGCACGGAGGAGGTGTTTCTTCACACTGCAGGGAGTATCCAACCCAAGGGGATTGACAGTATCAAAGGGGATGCATTGAGTCTTCATCACTTCAGACCACCCTAGGCCATCTTGGATAAGGGGGGGAGGGGTCTTCCCCCGGGGCCTCTTCTGTGTTTCTTGTTCTTCCCTTTCCCTTCTATTTTTTTTTCTTTGTACTTTTCCCCTCTTTCAATAAAAAATTACATGATGATGATGAGAATTCAATTATGAATTTTGTATTGCATAGGGTAATTGGGTTCATATACATGATTATAATTGTGGTACATTCCATGGTTATAAGAGTATCCTCTTTTTATGTTCTTTTGTGTGCTATAGTAGGTTTTTGTTGTTGTTAAGAGTGTATTAAGGTGTATGTAGTTGAGTTTGCATTGGTTTTGTTAGTTTATGTAGTTGAGTGTGCAGGTGGTTTTGTTAGTGTTGAGTGTAGCAGGTGGTTTTTTTTGTGTATGCAGGTGTTTGTTCTGTATTCCATGGTTTTGTATTCCATGGTTTTGTTGAGTGTGCATGAGTGGAGGAGATTCTAGGTGGCTGGTCTGCCAAATTCTGGTATAACATTATACCAATGGATTAATAAAATTGTTGGTATAGTGATAAAACATGAAAATGAGTATTGAAAATGATTTTAAAACCGTTGGGAATACTCTTATTTCACACCGCCAGCAGCCAGTATTTCCAATGGTTTTCAAACCGTTGGGAATACTCCTATTTCACACCTTCAGCAGCCAGTATTGACAACGGTTTTCAAACTGTTTGGAATACTCCTATTTCACACAGTATTGCCAACGGTTTTCAAATCGTTGGGAGTACTTTTATATACCAACGGTTCAAATAACTGTTGGGAAACTCTAGGATTACACAACCTTTCCCAACGGTTGTACTAAAACCATTGGTAATGGGCTATACCAACGCCTTACTTGCCTACGGTTTTCCAAACCGTTGGTATATAGTATACCAATGGTTTGGCAGCCTTTACCAACGGTTTGAAACCATTGGTAATGCCTTAGTTTCCAGTAGTGTAAATATACTCAATACATCTCATCCATAGGTTTGGAGACCCAAACCCATGCCTCTAAAATTTATTAAACAAAAAGCAAAGGTACAAGTAAAAGATATAGGTATAGGTTCAAGTGTGACAAAAAACCCCAAGACAACAACATTGTTAAATCTTCCACATTGAGATAATCACCTATTTTGGTGTCAGCTTTCCCAATTCTGAGATCCCCCCCCCCCCCCCGATTCATTGGGTGACTTCATATCCTCCATTATGGCATCTTTAGCAGGGTGGATTCTCCATCCTCTAAGGTCACCTCCATTATGGTGAAGGCAACTTCCTCCTATACTGGTTCATCAATATAAGGATCCTACTTTGGATGGGTAGTTAGATCATACTCTTTGGAAGGTGAATCATCACTCTAATCAAAATATCAATGAAAATCCTTCATACCTAGGGCCATCCCCTTTGGTTAATCAGGAGCTCCTCTGGTAATTGGAGACATGGTTTCCACATCCTGATTACTATGATCATATGTCTTTCACTATGTAGAGACAAATTTAGATCTATGCATTAGAGGAGAGTTCTTCCATTTTTTGCATCCTACATTCTCAAGACCTTCAAGATAAAGCAAATGAAACTCGGGTGTATTAATAGAGTCTAATATAAAGAATAAGTTGATGCATGACTGGGCATGCCTTAATAAATTATCATTACTTGGGACTTCCTTTTTGGCATAATACCTACAAAACTCTTCAGTTGTATCATTCCTAGTATTATTTCTCATGTCATCAGTAGATCCATCCACACTCCCCCTACCTATCAACTAGTTAAGTGGGCTACACATGTACCTGGTCAGAATCCTAGACAAGATCAGAACAATAAGCTTATCGGAGGACTCATTAATCCCATCCAAATTAAACCCCGTCTGATTGTCTAAATAGAAATCATCCAAGGCGTTGGTCCCCTATCTAGTGGTCCCATATCTAGATTGTTAAGGATCGACAGGCATCATACCAGTGGGCATCAACTTTAATCCATTGGGTTTTCTGGATAAAGCCCCATGAGACACCATAAGCATAGCCTTGTATGGAGGTTGGATCTTCCTATACTGCAGTTGGTCTAACCGAACATGGTCAAATAACTACTTCCCTTTATGAGCACTTGAAAAGAAAAGATCTTCTTGTACCTCATCTTGATCAGCTTCAATATCACTGGTCAAAGACCCCAAATTAACATTCCCTACATTAATATCAAGATTCCCGTGAAGATTCTCAATGACTATCGTGAAAGACCTATCCTCTAAAAATTTTTGAGTATCAGCAAGATACTCCATCGTTTGCAATGATACATCATTGAGAGACTATAGTGAGGAATGAACAAGTAGGTCTTGCTGATAATGTATCTTCCTCACATATCCTCTATCCTTTATCAAAGGACTACCATGATCCGTGGCCTTTAAAATTGATTTCCTCTGGCCCAGCCCAACCAGTCCAGGACCCTCCTTATTATTTAAATATATTTATTATAATTTTATAATTATTTAAATATATAATTATTTATTTATAGTTTTATAAATACTTTTTAAAAAAATTATATATATGTATAACTATATAATTAAAATTTTTAATTACAGACACATAAAAATGAAGAAAAATTAATAAAAATATGATATTAATTTTATAAATAACAAAATTATTAAAAATGAATTATATTAATTATACAAAAATATTAATAATTAGATTAAATCAAATTAAATTAAACACGTACATATATTTCTGATGAATAGATTAAAATAAATTTATATTAAAAATGTATAGATATTAAAAATGAATAAATACAAAAAATACAAAATAAATTAATAGATATTAAAAAAGAATAAATAATATTAAATCAATAAATTGACATGTATGTGCACATACATGTACACATGACATACATACATATGTACACATACACATCTACACACACATATAGATACACACATACACATATATACATACAGTTATACGTGTACATAAATTTTAAATTATTTAATATCAATATAAATATATATTTAAATAAATATATTCATTTATATATTTTTTGGGTCTGGAAAAGTTTGTATAGAAGGTCAAAAGATTTTTATAAATTTAGAAAGTCCAGAATAAATCAACCAAACCATTTTATGAAGTTAAAATCATTAAAGGACTCAGAGTCATGAAGAAAACACTTTTATGTGTATCATACACACTACATATTCCTCTTTCTGCATAGCACCCCCATAAACAAAATTTCATTTGCAGAGTGAGGTATGACCTCCATCCCCCCCCCCACACACACACAAACAAATTTTCGTTTACGAGGTAAGGTGTGACCTTCAGGATCCTTAAAAAATCATTTGTAGGGAGAGGCGTCACCTTGAGGCCCCCTGAAAATGAAATTTTGTTTGTGGGGTGAGGCATCACCTTTTGTCACCCCATAAATAAAATTTTATTTGCGGGGTGAGGTGTTATATTTAGGCCACCCGTGAACCAAAATCCCTCTTGGGGGATGGTTTTTTTATTACTTCTAGTTAACTTGGGAATTGTTACATCCATATCCCTATAAAAACCCACAAAATGATAGATGAGAGGATATAGAGAAATAATCAGAGCAAGATATTTCAGTAGGTAATCATTTACCACATATCATAAAGGTTGAAAGGGAACTCACCCGACCACATGAAAAGGGGTGGCCTCTTGAATAAGCACCCATATGCATAGAAAACCCTTTGTGGACAATCATATGCATAACAAATACTTTGTGGAATACTATCCCATATAGAAAACAGTATGTGATATGGAGTCTTTGTGGGCCTCCATCATTACACAGGATTGATTCTCCCAAATTTAGTACCCTCCTTCCATGTAGTTTTTATCCTTTCCTTGGACCCTCTCTGAACTTTATAAATAAATATCTCTGTCAAACTCTCCCATGAAGCGCTAAACTCTAAATGTTTCCCTCCATGAACTAGTCGAGAGTAACATACATCGAGGCCTTCAGACTTACATGATTAGGGAAGAGGACACATCAGCGCATCTTCGATTTGATTGTGCATTACCTCAGTAAAAGTTTTCTCAAACTTATCCAACCTAATGGGTAATTCCCTTAGGATGTTCAAAATTGTGCATCCCCTCAATAACGAGGACCCTATCCTTTGAGGTAGTGTCGAGGACCTCCCCATTTTAGATAGTGAGGGGAACCACTTTCCTTACCCTTTTATGAGGGATAGTGCCTTATCCTTCCCTCATATTCTATGATATTAGGAATAGGGAATCCCCCCTAGAGTAATACCCTAGTATTTCTTATAGGATTTCACACACCTCCTTCCTTCTGCACCCCGAGGCTTGAGAACAAGAGAGGATAAAAGCACATAAAATCCCTTTCTCTCTTATGTATCCCTAGTCTCATCCACTAGAAGATGAAGGAGATTGTGTGGTTTATCAGATCTTACACTTCCTCTTGTTTCTCGCATCAATCATGAATCACATGGGATTAGAGGTTAGTGACAATCAGGACATCTGGATGATCAAATATCTATCTTGAGAAGAGATTCCCTTTTCGGGTCTTTCTCTCACCTTCCCCATGAGCCTCCTATTCGGTATAATCCCCAACCATGTTATCACCTCCTCAAAGGTATATATTCCTGATGAGGTAAATGATCCTCCTCTATAGGTGTAATCCTCAATGCTTCGAACTACATAGGATTTGATTCCTATCCAAATGAGATATGTAGGAAGTATCCATAAGGTCCAAACCCAACACCTCAAACTCACCATAATCTTCTCTAGGACGTATTCCCTATAGGTTCATATCCATACTGGGAGGTTACATCCCTTCTAGTTACCTCAGTCCGCTTCAGTATAAGTCCCATACCATCCCTTGACTGGGAAACTTTCACTTAGATGTCATTGTCGCATGACATTAAACTGTATAGTTTGGTCCTCATCACATGAGCTTAAAAGGTATGATGTGTCCCATTAAGCAGCACCAAACTATGTGGGTTTTGATTCCTTTCATAAGGATATGTAGGAATACCTTCTAATGGGATCGATACCTACATCAAAACATCTCTAGTCTTCCTAGATAATGATAAATTCTAGAGTGTTATGCAGTGTGGCTTAAAACCGGCATCATTATAATAAGCAATATAAGATTCTCTAATGCACATATAAAAGGGTACCATCGATAGAGAACCTAGGATACATACATATGTCTCCATTGATGAAGAAACTCATATAAATAAAGATTATTCTAAAGTCAATACATGCTAATAATTGATTGTTAATATAGGTCCAACCTGCTCTATATTTTGAATTTAATAAAGGATTCATGAATATGTCTTAAATATATAAGAGAGTCCTGAAGTAGGAAATAATTCTCCCTAAAAGGTTTAAATGAGCCTGAACTCTTATCCTTTAGACCAATGTGAGTCCCTAAGAATCATTGAAACCATCTCCCAATGATCACCTGCCTTTGGGAAGTAGGTTCGTGAAACACCTCGAATAAGGGAACTTTTGGGTGTTTCTGGTTCCATGAACAAAACTCATTGGAAACCACCCATAAAGGATGTGGATATATGTGTATGATGTGAATGGTCATTCCACCACCACCAAAAAATTCCATTCACACCCCCATGTGATTTTTAGGGAAGAAACAAAAATGGTGAACCTGAGGTGAATCCTTAACCAAAAATGATTGTGTCACCCGCATGTTAGGACCCTTTTGTGTGCAAAATTAAAGAGGGACAAACATGGATCCAAAAAAATTGATTATGCATGAGTTTGTTTAATAAGACGTTGCTTTGATGATATTTTCATATATATTTTTGTCATATATATTAAGGCACTTTTGACAAGAACTCCCTTCAATCTAATGACATCCATTTAAACAACCTAAACTTATGCATATGTTATCACACAATAAGGGTCCTTATCAAATCATAGGGCATTGTCACTAACCCAAATCCAGGTCTCAATATCTCTCTTTTAAGAGTACCACTGTAATGGTATTTCACCAACCTTAGAGGATGCACGACAATCCCTCTATCTTGTAAAGTCCCACCAACCACCCATACAACATCAGCTGATGGGAAAGAAGTATACAACGTCCATCGTCATTTAAAATCACTTCAAGATTATATCCCCAGAGCATGAAAACAAGTTCCTACCTTATCTCAGGGAGGTGGATCAATAGGTCACCAACAAACTCATTCCAGTGAAATAGGTGTCCCGCCAAAGGGATCTTGATAGCAGTTGTCGTTGACAATGTTGCATGGCATCAGACCCTCAGCATGATAAGGGTGTATCCATAGGGAGTCTATCCCGAGAAATTCGGGCTCGGGAACTCAGGACAACCCACCATGGGCAGCGACCAGTCAACAAGGAACATGATCCTGCCTATGCTCCCTTAGGAGAAGCCCCCCAATAAAATATGATGGAAAACCAAGAAGACACACACACATGACTGCATCCACTAAGCCTCTTTTCATAGTTTTCCAGCATCTGGTAGATCCCAGCTACAAATAGGGGGTAGACCCATGTCTCTACCCTTGCACCTGATGATTTTCGGTATATCCAAGAAATAAATGGAGTACAAAAGTGGGAATAAATCCTTGAACTAGCTACATAATGGGAATATATTATTTTTATAGCTTCATAAGTCACCCCTTACATCTTATAAATGATGGAGGGATAAACATATATTTATAAAGACATTTTACAAGTTTTTTAGGAAATAATGATCGCATCGGCACTGATTAGGAGTCAAGAACACAACCCTACCACCACATTTGAAGTGACCCATCAACATGATACGCTTGTAACTCTAGAGAATATGTGTATTCCTGCTCACATCCAGGAGGGTCATGGTAAAAATCCCAAGATAGATAGACAATCGGATCAGGCTTACATCCTCGTTCCGACTGAAGGTTATCAGTCTACCCCGATGGCCACTCCAAGGCAGAAATATATCCCTACCAAAATTCCAGAGACCTGTCAAAAAATTATGGAATCCACACAGGAGTTGATCAAACTGTCCCCCATATATGAATGTTGTCATCCACAGTAGGTGGGCCCAATCACCTGTAGGAAAGCATCTAAAAATAAATCTCAACAGATATGATTGGAAAACAAAGAGTCAGACCATAAACCTGCTTTACTAAATGTTAGTGTTCTTGAATCACATATATTTTTGCCTTTGGTGGATCAATATCTTACTCATGAATTACTAAATTATGAAGATAGTATATTAAATTGAGAAGTTACTCCCCATAAATTTTCTACCAGCAGTTTTGGAGGTCCTCCCCGAACATCTTGCCATGAAAACTTACTTCATGTATAGAATCTGATCAACCAGGAGATCCCATCTCTTGATGAGAATCATTGTAATCCTCCCCAAGTCCAGAATATCAAACAGAAATAAGGTCCTACCCTTACTACTATCTCCCCTAAAGTTCATACCTAGGGTATATGATGCGTACTTTCTTCTTATGGTTAGATGTCCAGACATGATGGTAGTCCTTTCCATGATGGCATTCACTGTGAAGGTCCTCCCCACAATGAAACTTCATTTCATAAATAAGGCCCTCTAATTAATGAATCAACTCTAATAAATCCCTCATATCATGTGGTGCTTGGGAAAATTAGGGCAGTCATGCCTGATGCATCATCATTGACAAGCAATATTTTTTCTCACCCGAATGAGAGTCCAAGGCAACAGTCGTTCTTTGAACCACCCTTGTATTATCTGCCTTCTAATATGACAGAGGCAATCCCCTCTAACCTTTTTGTTCATAATAAATCAATGGAGAGATTTCCACTTTGGTTAGATCTGGTGGAGGAATATATTTCAAAAGATAAAGTAGACATATTACTCATGAGGAGAAAATTGGCTAAGGATATCATATCAGTAATGTCATAGCATTTAGCCGCACTAATACAAAACTGGGTTTATCCAGTACTAGGGCTTTAACAAAGATAAATAAAAGTGTTGTTAAATACCCCATTTATCATCACTTGAAAAAGAGATGATAAAGTGGGCCTTTAACAACATTAAAAAAATGCTGATAAAGGCCCCATTTTATTAGTGTTTTTTTACAAATGCTGATAAAGCTCCCCTACCAACACTTGTAAAAAAGAGCTGATAAAGACCACCCTTTATCAGCGCTTTTTTACTAGCACTGATAAATATTATATTTCAAAAAGAACATTAAAAAATTTAATATATAAATTTATAAATATATTTATATTGATATAAATATAATATATATTTTTAAAATATGTTTTAGATAAGGCTAAATAAAAATTTACACTTGATATATAAATTATTTAATGAAAATAGATTATAAAATAATTAATAATATATTTTTAATTAATAATTTTCTAATTATTATATATTAATAGACATTTAATAACAATTTGAAAATAAAAAAAAATAAAAAACTTAATAAAAGATCTAAAATAAGTTGAAAACGTAGCTCAAACTTCAAACTATCATAACTTTTGATCTGAGTGTCCATTTGGGATCTACCATATATCAAATCAAATATTTTGATGATTTATATATTTTTTTGATTATGGGGATCCTCAATCATTGTTTTTTTGTGGTCAAAAGAGTCCCCAAAGGCCTCTAAAACTGAGTTTTTTCAGGGTACCCCAATTTTTTAACATTCAATGGAATTTCAGTCTCGTTTAAGGGTGAATTTTTGACCATTTCTAGTGGGGAATAAATTTATTCCTAGGGATTACATTCATATTGATATTATGGTTTTGAAATTTTATCTTTTTTCACAATGTAGTTTTATTTATAATTAAATATATGCATATTTTTTATATTTAATTATAATAAACCACTTGCATAAATACATATATCAACATATTTATATAAAAATATATTTTTAAATATATAAAATAAATATTTATTATTCATTTTATTTAAATTAAAAAATTATCCATTTTTTGTACCTTATAAAAATACAATAATATGTATATATAATTTTTATATATACATATGTGTGTGTATTAATAAACATATATATATATATATACCTTTATATTCTTATATATATATATATATATTTACATTCTAATATATATAAATTAATATTAATATATAATATATTTAAATAAATATAATTTTGTGAATATATATTTATATCACAAATTTCAAAATATATACACATAAATAGAAAATTCATTAAATATACAAAAAAACACGCATGACATAGTGGTAAAGAGCTTCAGTCACATAAGGGAGGTCCGGGAATCAAATCCAGGCATGTGTAGAAATTTGGGGTAGCCTTCTAGTGCCAAGGAAGGGGGTGGAGCACGTGATGGAAGATGGGTAGTGGAAAGTGCTGAGAAAGGGGGTTGTAAGCACTGAGAAAGGGGGTTGTAATCACTGAGAAAGGGTGGTGTTGGGGGTGCATGAAAAATTAAATTTTTTCATATTTTTTTAATAACTCTTTTTTTAGCGCTATTAAAATCCAACCTTTAACATCAATTTTTTTAGCACTGTTAAAAAAATCCCCTTTTAATATCACTCACACTATCATCACTTTTTAAGCTCTCATAAAACCCCTTAACTAGGGATGTTAAAGTTCCGATTTGTAGTAGTTCCACTTCCCAATTATTCATTCTAGAGGCATTGTCAAAAGAATGTGAGCATGAAATTGTCCTAAATGCATGGACTACTTTTTTTCACATGAAAAAAGTATTTCCTTAGGGATAATATCCAAATAATGTCAAATTAATAGAAGAGATGCACCTTAAAATCTATTTAGTGGCCCTATTATCTGTACAACACTCAAAATTGGGAAAACAACAAGGATCCCTTTAGCATGCATGTCTTGATACATTAAAATAGTTGTATCAGTTGATCTTTGATGCCCCATATGGTGTTCATATTAGAGGATGGGGATAACATGGGGCATTGCATTTAACCTCGATCCTCGATTAGAAAATTCTGCCAAAGGTGACATCATGTAATGTCATAACCTCAATCCATCATCGAGAAGTAGGCTCTGGTTGCAAAAGATGCTACTCTCAATAAGAACCGTCCCATAAAAACTCTCAAAGATGTTGGTCCAAAAGAGAGAATGTCATCAAAAGACTCTTGCATCAAGCATGTGAAAATATTGATAAAGACTACTCCTTAAGGAAAACCAATCTTCAGGCAGTACCAATATCTTTGGAAGTTAATGGCTCAAGTGCAAAATCATACAATGAACCTAGCTCTTGCTTGAACAAAGATCCATAAAATCGTAAGAGTAGTTGCAATAGTTGCTACCATGATAGTACAGGAGAAACCCCATACCATAGGGATGAATGAATTTTTAACACAACCTTCAAGGCTGAAAAATAAAGCCTGAAAATTTATAAAAGTGGAACAGGATCACCCCCAACCTGTAGGGCTATAGGAATTTTTACCTCAACCTCCTCCCTAGTGAAATTTAGTCTTTTATCGGTTGGTAGGGGTTAAAATAATGAATTTTCCTAGTTCATCTTGTCCCATGATGCAGCTTCTTCTTTAAGGATGTAAAGACCCGGAAATTTCAAGGAATTTTTTTTCTTAAATACTTTGGAATTTTATGAGTCTGTGGTTTCTGACGGCACTTGATTTCGAGGCCCAGTGTGCCCAGAATAAATTTCTGAGGTTTTGTTCGGGTACGTTCAGTAAATGTACGTGCGAGTTTTTCTATCTTTTGAACTAGTGCTCAGAATTGAAATCTGAGGACACCGATGAACTCGCAGCATCGGTATTGGCTTAAGAGGACCTCTACCGCAGTTGTGTTTTATGCGGGTTGAGAGTTAATATTTGGGGATTTATAATAAAATAAATAAAATTTGTAGAGCACAATTTTATTTAAAGTTGTTGGTTGCTTCCTACAATGGGAAGTTAGGGGTGGGGCCCACACCCACATAACCTCCCATGAGAGGAATTACTGTGGTGGGGCCCACATGATCTCTAACCTTTCTTTTTCCCTAAATCCCCCTTAAACACCCCTTCAATTAATTTGACAACCCCCCTTTTAACTCCTCCCTTCATTAAGGTGGAACCTCTCCACCTCCCAAGCATTTATGAGGCCACCTCCTCCCATAATTTGTGCCAACCCAAATAGTTAATGTACTTGAATTAACTTGGGTGTAAATAATTCTTTTTGAATTATTTTGAATTGTTTGGAAAATATTTTAAAATTGGGGAAGGTCTTATTTTAATATTTGCTTGGAAAATATTTTGTGAGAGCTCTGGAAAATTTGAAGGAGTTCCTCTCTTCAACGAATAACACTGTCCTTCCAACAAATAACCGCCGAAGAATGACGATCACTTCCTTCAATCTTCGACCAATCCAAAGGAGAAGGAGCCACCCACAAGGAACGCCGACGACGCGCCATCCTCAGCTCCTTCTACCCTGACGTCAACGAGTTGACGTCATCTCCCCGCGACACCGTCTTCTGCGATGCCCAACTACCGCGAATCTTATTTCGATGTAGGGGAATTGTATAATTTTAGTTTGATAAAATTATACACTTGTCGTTGTTGAATGCGAATGCTTGTTTTTGGAAAATTGATACCACCTAATGCGGAGGGCGTGGGATGAACGCACATGGCCCGACGACCCTCCGTAGTATCTTTATTTACGATGGAGACCATCTTGGGAAGGTGGCGATGAACGAAGGCGGTGGCCATGCACCGGCCGCATGCGGACGAATCGCAGCCCGCAACCGCGGGCCGCTCTACTGAAGAAGAACTGGCCGGCTAAAGCTGGTCGGGCCGAAGGAAGACCGCGGCGCCACAAGGGGTGTCGCGCTGTAGAGGACCGCGGCCCATGCTCCGCGGGCCGCTTTGGCAGTGAACTGGTCGGCTCGTCAGCCGGTGGGGTGAAGGAGTTGCGGCACCCGAAGGTGCCGCGCAGCAGGACCAAGGCCCGCCCGAGTGGGCCGCTTGCATCGGGAAGACCGTTCGGCTTCGGCCGGCCGGACAGGAGGGCGGCACCGCTTGGTGCCACCGGTTCGGGAAGTCGGGGGCTGCGCCCCCCCTCGGACCGCTCGGTCAGCCAGGTCGAGCCGCTCACCCTGCCGGCCGACCCGTGGCCCGTCGGGCCGCACCCTGCCAGGCTGGGCCGTGTCATGCCGGGCCACGCTAAGTAGCACCGCACCGAGCTGCGCAATTCACCGGGCCGGTCTGACCCTCTGCCGAGTCGGACCCGCCAAAACCGGGATTGACCCGACCCGTCAGCCCATTGGGCATAACGGGTCGGGCTCGTTTTCACTTAAACGTGAATAACTTTAAGACCTCGCATCTGATCGATGTGCTGTCTGCGACACTAGGACCCTTACGACGAGGCGGTCCTTTTTCAATACTCTAAGTGAGTTTTGAACGATTTTGGAAAATGGTCGGGTTTGGAACGAGCGTAATTCCAACTGGGCCCCCAGAGCGTACATTAGATTACTTTTGACGAGATGGTCCTTTTGACATACTCCACATGGGATTCAGATGATATTGGAGTATGGTCGGGTTGGATTGTACTCGAAATCCAACCGAGCCCCTCGAACAGAAAAGCTAATATCTCTCAGACCGGGCGTCCGATTGATGCGCCGTCTATCGCGTCGGGTTCCTTTTGACGAGACATAACTTCGGGGTACATCAACTCGAGACTTCATGATAGTTGATGTGATGAACCCTTTTCTCAAGGAGCGGACCCTCCCAGAATCGAGTGTGTTATGTGCGGGAACCCTAGAGCTGGCTGCGGCAGCGAAGACAACTATACTGGAATCCTCCGTGGGTTCGGCAGTGACGAAAACTGTACTGGAATCCTCCGTGGGTTCGGCAGTGACGAAAACTGTACTGGAATCCTCCGTGGGTTCGGCAACGACAACAACTGTACTGGAATCCTCTGTGGGTTCGGCAGCAACAAAAACTATACTGGAATCCTCTGTGGGTTCGGCAGCGAGGACAACTGTACTGGTATCCTTTATGGGTTCGACAGCAACGAGACTGGACTGAATCCTCTGTGGGTTCGACAGCAACGAGATACTGCTGTTTTAGGTTTCTGCGGGTATCTGTCATTCGATAGTGAAATATGATTCAGTGGCTATAACTAATCATATATTACTCTCTTTAAGTTGTGTATAGCTGTGTGAGCTGAGTCTTAACTTTTAATCATTACCATCGGTGTGATTGACTTCTTTCCTGTGTGGACTAGGTTATGCTTGGGCTCAAGAGTTGGAGTCGAACTAAGATTGATGACTTAGGTATATGTATGGGAATATACCTAAGTAGAGTTGGTTGATACTTTGTGATTGTATCTTTCCTTTGTGGTTTATCCTTTGTGGATTCTGGGAGACCTTCAGGGGTCTCGGGGTCCCTACTGAGTATCGTTATACTCACCTCTGCACGGGCAATTCCTATACTACGTTGTATTGGTTGCAAACGATGGACAACACTGATCGTGGTTAAGGCTTGTGGATCTGGATGGTACCAGGAGGTGGACCACTTGGTGAGACATACTCGGAGTTGACGGACGGACCCGAGGTGCTGAGGAGACTATCTGTACCCACCCTTCAGGTGGGATTCTCGGAGGACAACTTGGTGGTTGTTGTTTTCCTTTACTACTGTTGTACTAGCTTTTCAGTTGGACTGTACTTTCAGTTGGGTTTGTATTATGGCTCATTTACCTTTCAGCACTTACTTTTGTATTCAGTATCAATTTGTGATTTCTTCAATTATGTACTATGATGTGTTGTTTACTTTATAAAGGCAATGCCTTCCCTTTTTATCAGGATTTACGCCTTTGGTGCTAGTCGCTAGCCCCTGGCCTATGGAAGGTGGTCTTGGGGTAGTCACGGCACGGGACCTGAGGACGGGTCGTGACAAATTGGTATCAGAGGATTCAGTTATACCGCAGAACTCAGGACTCTGATCATTCCTTTTTGTGAAGAAATAGTGTTAAGAGTATTGAGTGTGGTTTTTAGTTCAGGGAGTCTAGTGTTGGTGCGGCGGCCGACGTATCCATACACTAGGACCTTTACCTCTGATTTTCAAATCAGTGCACGAAAACACTGATTGCATGTGTGTTCAAAAGTTTTCTTTGTGATTACTTTGTTTCAGCTCGCCAGGAATATTGTTTTGACCGTATCACACCTATTTCTTTACAGGATGACCCCACGAAGGCATCCATCTAGGGTTTCGAGTTATGTACTAGATGGTAGCTCACCAAGTGATGAGGCCTCGGTGCAGGGCCCCATCATAGCGAAGGTACCAGCGGCACCTCTACCCGTTGTACCACCGATACCACTATCACCAATAGTAGAGATTGCACACCTCCTGAGTGTGTTTCACGAATTTCAGTGATAGAGGCCTCCGAAGTTTTGAGGCGAGTCAGATTTTCAGACAACTGGGTGCTGGCTGGAGGTTGTAGCACGAGTTTTCCACATAGTTGGGACACCTGCCGACTTGATGGTATACCTAGCTGTTAGTCTATTTCAGGGAGCATCTAAGAGGTGGTGGATCCTAATTCTCCAGTTGTACAATGAGGCGACCCTCACCTGGGGAGACTTTGAGGGTCTTTTCAGGGCGGAGTTTGTACCAGCGACTCTACGCTCTGTGCTGGCTCAGGAGCTACTGTTCTTACCAAAGGGTTTTCCAACCGTAGCGGAGTATACTGCAGCCGACAATAGATAGATGACACAGAAGTCTAATAATACTAGGCCAACAGGTGGGCGACCCCAGGGTACAGGTATAGTTGTGCAGGGCACACGAGCTAGAGCCAGCCATACGAGAAGCAGGCAGTGCTATGCCTGCGGCGAGCATGGTCACATGGCTCGAGACTACCTGACCCATCCTGCAGATGAGCTGCAGGTAGTATAGGAGCCACCGAGACAGAGGCAGCGCCAGGAGCTAGAGCATCATCCAAGCGGTGGACGAGGCAGTGGAGCAGGTCCCTCAGCGGATAGTGGTCAGAGTCATCGAGCACTACTACCACCACCCCTTGATGGTTCACCTCGAGCTTCGGAGGCAGGTGGATAGGAGCGGGACTAGTTCCAAGCATGGAGGCCTTGGTTTATGATGCTTCTAGCTTCATTGATGTCTTTGTTTGTGGGTGATTTGTGTCTTTGTACTTTGAGCTATAGTAATAAAAGACACTTGTCCTTGTGACGTTTTCTTTCTTGCCCTTTTTGTGTGTTTGATACTAAGAGGTTCCGGTTAAAACCGTTGACTTGACCCTCACTTTAAATATTCCTACTAGAGGAGACCCAATGACCATACACTGATGCCGACAGTGTGACTCAACCCTTGGAGGCAAGAGTGACGGTTGTATCTCTTGGTATTAGCATCGAGGCCTTACGACGTCGTCCATGGCATGAAACAATATTGTTCAAGTCAGGGTTGACAGTTTTAGGCAAAGAACGTGGTTCATCCAGAGGATGAGACTAGATTTCTCTTTTCGGAAAAGGAGAAATCTTAGCATCTCTTGTAGGACGTAAGTGAAAAAGGGTGTAGTCGAGTTATTTTCATATGGATAGTCACACCCATAGTTTGTTTAGCGAACGGTTTACGGTTTACTCTAATCTCTATAGTCTCAGGTGTATCGTCTCTCAGAAGGACATGAACCTGAGACAGTGTTGATGACTTGAGTTCCTTCGGGACTATGACTTCGAGATAGTTTATTCTCCTGGGAAGAGTAACGATGTAGCAGAGTTCATTTCACGATGCCTCACTTTTCAGAAAGTGAAGGCGGAACACAAGGTACCAGCAGGCTTGGTACAGATCTTAGAGGTCCCGGAGTGGAAGTGGGAGGGGATATCCATGGATTTTGTGATGGGGTTTCCACGTACATCCAGAGGACACAACACTATTTGGGTGATCATAGAACGACTCACCAAGTCGGCCCACTTCTTACTGATCAGAGATCAGGGCTCAATAGAGAGCTTGGGACGCCTCTACATTCAGGAGATTATATGGCTTCATAGTGTGTCGTCGAATATCATCTCTGATCGAGATGTTCACTTTACTTCCCGACTTTCGAAGGGGTTGTAGGAGGCATTTGGGACGCAGCTGCGTCTGAGCACCACCTTCCATTCTCAGACGGACGGCCAAACAGAGAGGACCATTCAGACTCTCGAGGACATGCTCTGTGCATGTGTCCTTGAATTTGGTTGCAGCTGGGAGGATGACCTACCCTTGGTAGAGTTTGCATACAACAACAGTTACCACTCCACCATCGGGATGGCACCATACGAGGCATTGTACGGTCAACCTTGCAGATCACCCATGTGCTGGACTGACCCTAGGGAGTCAACACTTGTAGGACCAGAGATGGTTCAGGCTACGAGAGAGAAGATGCAGATCATCCAAGAGCGGATAAAGACTGCACAGAACAGACAGAAGTCCTATGTTGATAGAATATGGAGACCACTAGAGTTCAAGGATAGCAACCATATCTTCCTATGGGTCTCACCTCAATGAGGTCTACGGAGATTTGGCCGGGGTGGCAAGTTATCTCCACGATTCATCGTACCTTTCCAGGTCCTCAGTAGAGTAGGCGAGGTGGATTGCCACCTGGCCCTTCCACCTCAGTTGCACCAGGTGCATGACGTCTTCCACATATCTCAACTGAGGAGATATATGCATGACACGACCCACATCATCGATCACGGGAAGCTGGACATCGATGATGGGGAGACATTTATGGAGGTCCCGATGCAGATCGAGGATTGACAGGAGCGGTTCCTATGTGGGCGGTTGATTCCTTTGGTGCGCATTCGTTGGCGGCACGGGAACCTCCAGGAGAGCACTTGGGAGTGGAAGGCTCATATGCGAGATCAATACCCCCATTTGTTCCCCTAGTGTATGTTGTAGATTTATGGGGATGTAAATCCCTGAGGTGGGAGTAACGTAAAGACTTGGAAATTTCAAGGAAATTTTTTTCTTAAATACTTTGGAATTTTACAAGTTTGTGGTTTCTGACAGCACTTGATTCTGAGGCCCGGTGTGCCCAGAATCAATTTCTGAAGTTTTTTTTGGGTACGTTCAGTAAACGTATGTGCGGGTTTTTCTATCTTTTGAACCAGTGCTCGGAATTGAAATCTGAGGAAACCGATGAACTCGCAGCGCCGGTATTCACTTAAGGGGACCTTTACCGCAGTTGCGTTTTATGCGGGTTGAGAGTTAATATTTGGGGATTTAGAATAAAATAAATAAAATTTGTAGAACACAATTTTATTTAAAGTTGTTGGTTAATTCCTACAATGGGAAGTTAGGGGTGGGTCTCACACCCACATAACCTCCCATGAGAGGAATTATTGTGGTGGGGCCCACATGATCTCTAACCTTTCTTTTTCCCTAACTCCCCCTTAAACACCCCTTAAATTAATTTGACAACCCCCCTTTTAACTCCTCCCTTCATTAAGGTGGAACCTCTCCACCTCCCAAGCATTTATGAGGCCACCTCCTCTCATAATTTGTGACAACCCAAATAGTTAATGTACATGAATTAACTTGGGTGTAAATAATTCTTTTCGAATTATTTTGAATTGGTTGGAAAATATTTTAAAATTGGGGAAGGTCTTATTTTAATATTTGCTTGGCAAATATTTTGGGAGAGCTCTAGAGAATTTGAAGGAGTACCTCTCTTCAACGAAGAACACTATCCTTCCAACAAAGAACTGCTGAAGAACGACGATCACTTCCTTCGATCTTCGACCAAGCCAAAGGAGAAGGAGCCACCCTCAAGGAACGCCGACGATGCACTATCCTTAGCTCCTTATACCCTGACGTCAATGAGTTGACGCCGTCTCCCAGCGACGCCATCTTCCGCGACGCCCGACTACCGCAAATCTTATTTCGAGGTAGGGGAATTGTACAATTTTAGTTTGATAAAATTATACACTTGTCGTTATTGAATTTGAATGCTTGTTTATGGCCAATTGATATCGCCTAACATGGAGGGAACGGGCCGAACACACACGGCCCAGCGACCCTCCGTAGTATCTTTATTTGCGATGGAGACCATCTTGGAAAGGTGGCGACAAACAAAGGCGGCGGCCATGCGCCGGCCGCATGCGGAAGAATCGCAGCCCACAACCGCGGGTCGCTCGGCCGAAGAAGAACCGGCCGGCTAAAGCTGGCCGGGCCGAAGGAAGACCGTAGTGCCACAAGGGGCGCCGAGCTGCAGAGGAACGCGGCCTGCGCTCCGCGGGCCGCTTCAGCAGCGAACCATCCAGCTTGTCGGTCGGCTGGGTGAAGAAGTCGTGGCACCCGAAGGTGCCGCGTAGCGGGACAGCGGCCCGCCCGAGCGGGCCGCTTGCGCCGAGAAGACCGGCCGGCCGGACAGGAGGGCGGCGCCGCTTGGCGCCGCCGGTTCGGGAAGCCGGGGGGCTGCGCCACCACTCGGACCACTCGGCCAGTCGGGTCGCGCGATTCACTAGGCCGGTCCGACCCTCTACCGGGTCGGACCCGCCAAAACTCGGATTGACCCGACCCGTCAGCCCACTGGGCATAACGGGCCGGGCCCGTTTTCACTTAAACGTGAATAACTTTAAGACTGCGCATCTGATCGAGGCGTCGTCTGCATTACTAGGACCCTTACGACGAGGCGGTCCTTTTGCGATACTCTAAGTGAGTTTTGGATGACTTTGTAAAATGGCTGGGTTTGGAACGAGTGTAATTCCAACTGGGCCCCCAAAGCGGAAACACTTATAACTTAAGGACCGGACATCCGATTGACGTGTCGTCTACTACGTTGGATTACTTTTGACGAGACGGTCCTTTTGACATACTCCACATGGGATTCGGATGAGATTTTAGTATGGTTGGGATGGATTATACTCAAAATCTAATCGGGCCCCTATAACGAAAAAGTTAATATCTCTCAGACCGGGCGTCCGATTGACGCGTCATCTATCGCGTCGGGTTCCTTTTGACGAGATAGAACTTCAGGGTACATCAACTCTAGAATTCGTGATAGTTGATGTGACAAACCCTTTGCTCAAGGATCGGACCATCCCGGAATCGAGCGTGCTGTGTGTGGGAACCCTAGAGCTGGTTGCGGCAACGACGCCAACTGTTCTGGAATCATCTGTGGGTTTGGCAGTGACGACAACTGTACTGGAATCCTCTATTGGTTCGGCAGCGATGATAACTATACTGGAATCCTTCGTGGGTTCAGCAGCGACGACAACTGTACTGGAATCCTCCGTGGGTTCAGCAGCGATGACAACTGTACTAGAATCCTCCGTGGGTTCGGCAGCGACGACAACTGTACTGGAATCCTCCGTGGGTTCGGCAGTGATGACAACTGTACTGGAATCCTCTGTGGGTTTGGCAGAAATGAAAACTATACTAGAATCCTCCGTGGGTTCGACAGTAACGATACTAGACTAAATCCTCCATGGGTTCGACAGTAACGGGATACTGTTGTTTTAGGTTTCTGCGGGTATCTACCGTTCGACAGTGAAAGATGATTTAGTGGCTAAAACTAATCATCTCTTACTCTCTTTAAGTTGGGTATACCTGTGTGATCTTATTCTTGACTTTAAATCATTACCATCAGTGTGATTGACTTCTTTCCTGTGTGGACTGGGTTGTGCTTGAGCTCGAGAGTTAGAGACGAACTGAGATTTATGACATAGGTATATGTATGGGCATATACCTAAGTAGAGTTGGTTGATACTTTGTGATTGTATCTTTCCTTTGTGGTTTATCCTTCATGGATTCTGGGAGACCTTCGGGGGTCTTGGGGTCCCTACTGAGTATTGTTATACTCACCCCTGCACGGGCAATGCCCGTACTACGTTGTGTTGGTTGCAGATGACGGACAGCACTGATCGTGGTTGAGGCTTGAGGAGTTGGATGGTACCAGGAGGTGGACCACTTGGTGAGACGTACTCAGAGCTAACGGACAGACCCAAGGTGCTGAAGAGACTATATGTACCCACCCTTTATGTGGGATTCCTGGAGGACGACTCGGTGGTTTATGTTTTCCTTTACTGTTGTTGTACTAGATTTTCAGTTAGACTGTACTTTCAGTTGGGTTTGTATTCTGGCCCATTTACCTTTCAGCACTTACTTTTGTATTCAATATCACTTTGTGATTTATTCTATTTCATACTCTAATGTGTTGTTTACTTTATAAAGGAAATTCCTTCCCTTTTTATTGGGATTTACTCCTTCGATGCTAGTCGCCAGCCCCTGGCCTATGGAAGGTGGGCTTGGGGTAGTCACGGCACGGACCCTGAGGACGGGTCGTGACAAAGGATGAGAACAAAAAAATTATCCATATTTTCCCTTAAAATCACTCTTCACTAGATGAATTTGAATAGATCCTTGAAAGAAAGGATGAGCTCCCTTTAAATTCACAAACAAAAACTACTTTTCAAGAGCACAAATGCACCGAGGAATCACAACTCTTTTATTGGATTCTCTCATTGTAACAAGTTATCCCATTATTTAGAGATTAATGAAATGCTCATGGTGCATTTCATGTTAGTAAACATAATTATCACCACTCTTGTCTATACTACATAACATCAGGCCAATGCGGGATAACAAGAAGTGGATATGTCCATTCGAAATAAAATCCATGTTGAAATGACCGAAGAAGGTGTGCATACTAGAAATTAGAGGATTTCCCAAAATTTGGGAACTCTTTTAAATTCTCAATTGTCTACTCCTTGATGGGAATCATCCAAAGAAAAGTGTAAGGAAATGGTTCAATCCCACCTATTACCCGAGGGAGTAGAATCCATCACACTTGAGGAAATATTAGCTTAATACAAGATAAAAATGAGGGAAATGAAAAGGCTTAATTTTAAACTACTCAGGGGTAATATTCTCGCTGGATGTGTTCTCCAAACAGACCCTCATTTCACTCCCCCAAATGATTTCACTCGACAATAAGATCTTGTTGTACTAGTGAAAGTATATTCACAATGTCCACTCAATGTAGGAGTAAGGCAACCAATTTATTTGTAACCAGTGATAGAATAATAATGATATTTCCCTCTATTTTCCAAACAACTAGACTAATTTCATTCAAGTTACAACCATCTATCTCAATCACAAGTGCAGATAGGACCAACACATCCAGTTTAGCTTGTTATTCCCCCTACTCCAAACCCTTCTCAATTGGCTATCTCCACAAGAATTTTTGACACTATTGAATCATTGGAAGCTCCACTAGAATCTATGGAGGGATAACATGTAACTGTGTGGATGGAAAGAAAACCTTACCCTAAATGGGTAGATGAGACACTTCCCCCACCTAATTTTGGAAATCCTACGTTTCCAATATTCGATGGTTCAGGAGATCCGGACTAGCATCTGAATCATTATATATTTTGGTGGGGCCCGATGATGGGAACTTTATTGCAACAATAAGCTGCTAAAATTTAGTGTTTTTTATAAAAATTTCAAGGATTGACCTTCATATGGTACACCAGTTTACCTGTAATGTTGACTTAAGTATGAGAAGACCTCCATAAAAAATTTATTTACCATTTAAACTCATCACTATGGAGGATAATGATCCTCAACCTCTCAAACTACAAGAAATAGGGAAATGATAAAGTCACAGACTTCATTTCTAGGTGGAAGGGTCTAATTTACTCCCTTAATTTTCATTTTTCACAAGAATATTTTTTGGGTCTTTGCATAGAAAACTTCTACAATGAGTTGCGAACACCGCTAGTGATACAAAGCGGGCCCGCGACCCTGCGGGCTTTGTGGGTATGGGGTGGGGTGGGCCTAAAAAATTTTACCATTAGAGTGTGGGCCAATGTGGGTTGAGCCCACATGGGTGCGGGCCAATGCAGGTTGAGCCCGCGCGGGTGCGGGTCAATGCGGGTTGAGCCCGCGCGGGTGTGGGCTAATGCTGGTTAAGCACGCGCGGGTGTGGGCTTGCCCGCAGGCCTGATTTAAAAAATATATATTATTTTTACAATATATATTTCTTTAACATTTTAGTTTTTTTAATAAAAAAATCATGGTTAAACAGTGACATATAATTTCTCACCGTAATGGTCATACTAATTCACCATTTATTCACATGTGAATTTTAAATAGGCCTATATTTATTGTTTTGTTTTAATATGATAGTATATTATTTATATCGTAATTATTAACCATATTTACATGGTGTGTCAACCCATCTCTCGAAAAATGGAACTCATCACCCGTGTACATGATTTCAATTATATAAGAGTTATTACAATCATAATAATTTTTAGGTCGATTTAATTTTGTTATTATTTAATTTTATTTTGTTATTAAGAGAATAGGATAGAACCTCATGGAAACACTAATAGCTTCCTCTGAAACTGATCATTACCTGGAGAGACTTCATTCATTCACAGGTTTAGTTGTTCACATCACCATGCAACCAACATTGTCATTTATCGCCCATCACTGATCACTCACCTAATTTCTATCGCAATAGTTCGCCACCACATCGGTGTCCCCGCATGCCACCATTAACCCACAAAAAAATGTTCAATCGCATCCCTTAAAACTCTAATTATTGTTAATTCATATTTCTCTCCTCAAATGCCTTTAAGAATGATAAAAAAAATATAGTATTTAAATTATTTTAAATAGTATTTTTTTTAAATGTGGGTAAGCCCGCGGGCAAACCATAGGTTTATGCAGGGCGGGGCAGGCTTGAAATTTTTTGTTCGCATTATATGCAGGATTTTGTGGACAAACCCACATGGGCTCAAACCCGTGCGGGTTTGGTTCGGCCCACCCATGTCGCATTACTAGACACTACTCATTCCCATCAAATACACAGGTGGGTTCTGAGACATTTTTGTAGTTTCAAAAATATTGGAAGACTCCATATTTTGAACCATATCAAATTTCTGATCAATACCGGTAGCCCAGGGAAAGAAAATATGAAAAGTAGAAATTGTAACTGTCACTCTAAAACCATCTACAACACAGGATCCTACTCCAAATCCCATACCATATTATGCAGAACCCCCTCTAAGGTAGATCAATACTTATAGAAACAACCTCACAGAGATGAAAGGATGGAGTCTAAATGCTCCCAGTTTAAAGACTAAAAGAACAAAGTCTACTTTTTCTGAGGTGAGTAGGTTCCCGGTTACTTCTTAGAATCCTTGGAAAACAACCTTCTAACTCTATCAGAACCCAAAAGATCTGATCAAGTTATCCTTGAGTAACACCTGGATTATTATCCCTTTCATCGAATATTAAGGCACACCATACAATATTATTTCATTTTCAAAGATCTCCTGTAAAATATGGTTGATTCTGGGTAAGTGAAGCTAGGTAAACCACTAGCACAGGTAATATGCATTTTCACCACAACCCTGAAGAAAGAGGGTGAATGGAAGGAAGTTAACAGTAAGAATGCTAAGAATTTTAGTGATTTTATGACTAGAAAAACAATAAAATAGACTCATGTTATCCTCCAAGAATAGTTTAAATAATCAATCATTCTCCTGATCACTTCTTTCATGGAACAGCAGTCCCCTTCAACTCCATAATCCTCCAAAGTACAATATTTTATGAAACAACTTGGCCAGAAGGGTGGGAAACAAATGCATAAAAATGAACTGGCACCTAGGAAAAAGTTATCCTTGGCTCCCTCAAACTCTATGCCCTTAGTCCCAATAGAAAGGTAATTGCCTCACTAAATGGAACAATGGGCACCAACTCATCAAACAGAATCCTCATCAGATTAAGAATTGATCTTTGAATCCTTTAATTTCATTCATTTAATGGATCTATTATCCAATGATGAGTGTTATTATGAACCTAGTCTTCCCACATCAAATTAGGGAGACATGAATTGAGACCACAGGATCCAAGAAAATAGAGTGAGGCACAACTATAGATGAACACAATATGTCATTTTCATCCCAACTAGAGATATCTATGCTGAAAAAACCTATGGTAAATCCCTTCAACAATCCCAACATGAGTAGGAAAATGCCTTTGTAGATGTAAAAAATCATACAGAACTGATCATTTTGAAATAATGACTGATGAATATATGACAACCTGACTAGCCCAAGCAAGTGGGCAAGCCAAGACAGCTCGATAAAATAGAAGATAAAATGCCCTTCACATTTTCTCAACAACCTCACTCATCTAAACAAGGCATGTCAGTTCTAAAAAATTACTTCTAGGGAATAGTTCCACATAGGGAAATGTAGACCCTTGACCCAAAAGTATGGAATTCAGAAGTAATTGGCCACGGTTTTGGAAAAGCTTTCAATTATAGATGCTCTCAATATGTCAAAGAATCTGCAAGAAGAACTTGTAGAGGCTTTGTTGTTCCCTCAAGATTTCAAAGATGAATTTTTTTCCATCGATGTATATCGTGCAGAGATTGACCTTGTATAATTTCATGTAGTTATCTCTTTTGCAAATGAGGGAAAAGAAAATGTTATATAGGGACACATTAGGCCCAAGTACGTATCTGGTAGATTAGATGACATTGAAATTTGTTGATATTTCATTGAAAATGGCTTGGGAGTCAATCTCATTATAATAAAAATGATTCATCGACTCATATACACTGAAGTTGATTTATCTCCTTCCCCTCTAATGCTCCAAGGGTGTGATAAAAGTGAATAGAAACCCCTTGGACACATTAAGCTCAGAGCTCAGTTTGGGGATCTAGTGTCTAACTCGGAATTCTTGGTTTTCTGACAAGATACAACTTTCAACGTATTGCTATAATGTCCTTGGTTGTGTCAGCATGCATAAATTCATTCCTCATGCCATCAATTCCTTAAACACTATAGAAATTTGAAAAATGGGACATGGTGAAAAAACTCCGTTCGAGTCTTGTGAATCTCAATATATTGATGCAAGGTTCTGCTAAAAAGAAGAAAAGCAACCCATAACTGATGATGTTGCTCGGGTTACCACTCTAAATGGTCTATAAATAACCACAACTAACCCATTAAAATACCTTTATGTTGAATATGTGCTACCCATAAGACAAGTTGAAGACATAAACTCATGTTTAGAGATGTGATCATCAGTCTTCATGATATCGGCCACATCAGTTAAACTCTAGGGTGTTGAAGAAATATTTTATTCCTCTTTTAGTGGAGATACCTCAAATATAAATTCTCCAAACTTATCCTTAGAACTTAAGCAGACCACTAATTCATCTATTAAACCTGTGGAAGTCATGATATCATCATTGGATGTTATCTCTCAAGACACTAACCTTTCCATTAACCTTAATGATTCCCCTTTGTCTCGCATCCATCCTGACATGGACATAGAGGAATAAAAAGTGTAAAATGAAAAAGAGTAATAAAATGAAATCAGAGATGCTCCTCTAGCATTCAAGGAAGGATTGTCTACTACTTTTGATGAACTATGATAGATAAATCTGGGTATAGAGGAGGATCTACGACCAACATTGATCAAAATAGCTATTCTCCTCAATGAGAAATAAATTTACACCGCTTTTTTAAAGAAGCAATGGGATGTGTTTTCTTGGAATTAAAAAGTGATATCAGGACTTGATCTTAATGTGGTTACCCATCATTTAAGATCACTAGGATACCATCATGGTTACAAGAAAACAGATAGAAGGGTGCATCCGACTCATGCTACCAAGTTTAAAGCTAAAATTGAAAAACTCATCAAATCTAATTTCATTCAGGAATTCCAGTACCTGAAATGAATTTACAACATTATCCCTATCAAGAAAAATAATGTTCAAATCAAGTTTTTTTATCGATTTTAGATACCTCAACTGACATTTTCCAAAATATAACTTTCTAGTTCCAATTACAGAACTTATAATTGATACAATAGATAGATATCAATACCTCTCCTCCATGGATGACTATTCAAGGTACAATAAAATATTAATGGACCTAGAAGATGAATAATTAATCGTCTTCAGGCTCCCCAATGGGTATTTTTATACTGGTTTGTGCCTTTCAATTTAAAGAATTATGATTCTATATATCAATGTTTCATACATCACATATTCAAAACCTTACTGGTAAAATCAGTAGACTATTATGTTGATGATTTAGTGGTAAAATCATGGTAATGTTCTGATCACCTTTCTAATTTGGAAATCGTTTTCGACAAACTTCAGCAATACAGTCTGAAGATGAATCCCTTGAAATTTGATTTCATTTTTTACTTTAGGAAAATTTCTTAGATTAACCAAATTTTATCTCGGAATTAAATTAAACCCTGAGAATACTAAGGCAATTATAGTTACGTCACCTCTTTAAAACCTTAAAGGGTTGAGATAACTATAGGGGCACATTTCCTGCATTCGAAACTTCATAGAAAACCTCGAAGGAAAGTGTTTTCCCTTCACCAGTTTGATAAAGAAATGAGTCATGTTCTAGTGTAATGATGACTACCAAGAAGCATTTGATATCCTAAAGAAATATCTCTTGATCCCACTTGTGTTGATGCCTCTGGTTGAACAAAATCCACTCATCCTGCACGTGACAGCTCTGGAATGATCGATGTGTGTCTTCCTTGCACAAAAAAATAATGCTAGTAGTGAAAACAACCTTTATTATCTCAGTTTCACTATGATAGACATTGAGACTCAGTATTTAGATATTGAGAATAACTATTTGACATTGATTTTTTCAATTAAAAAATTAAGGCATCACCTGAAACACCATGAGGTCCATTTGATCTCTCGAAATGAACTGCTCAAATATATCCTTTATAATCCCATATTGATTGGAAATTTTATGCGATGGGTGGTCATTATGAAATAGTTCAATGTCTAGTTCATACCTCAAAAGGCGATAAAAGGGTAGGCCTTAGTGAATTTCCTAGCAGAATATATATGTATGGAAGAAGTACCAATGAGTATCAAACTACCAGACAAGGAAATATTTTCCATTATGGAATCTACCTGAATGTGGGAAATTTACTTTGATGTTGCATCCAGAATCCCAACTAAAAATATAATGGAATACCCCAAACTCATCAAAGTTGGGTTGGGAATCATTCACATTTCTCTAGTAAAGGAAGTTCTACCTTACTCTTTTCTACTATCAGAAGGCTGCACTGAGAATGAGGTAGAATACCAAGATCTTATTACAGACTTGGATCTATATTTTTAGATATCAATGACTTAACTAAGAATCAAAGGTGATTCCAAGTTGGTAATTAAGAAAATAAATGGTGATTATGCCATCTGGAAAGAAGATATGACCCACCAACTTAATTATGTGAAAGGGTTGATGGTAGAGTTCCCCTATGATCTAAAACTAACCCATGTCCCACATTCACAAAATGATTAGGTAGATGCATTATAAAATGCTATTATAGCCTTGAAAAATATGTATTGTGATGAAATATTCATCAGCATTGCCCATCACATAACAATATCGTTGTTTGTTCATAGTGGCATGGAAGAGATAAATGAGTTCAATTCTTCCCCTAAACCAAATAATTCTACAAATGTGTGGATGATTCCCATCCTAGAATACCTCCAAAATAGGGCCCTTCCACCAGATAGAGCTGGAAAAGAACAAGTCTTATGAAGAGTGGTCGATTTCACCCTTTATGATAGCCTAAGTCATCAAAAGGTTCTTTATAAGCGTAGATTTGATGGAATTCTCTTCATATGAATTAACAAAAAGGAGACAACTACCACCATAGAGGAAGTTCATATTGACTCTTGTGGTTCCCATCAGTCAGGAAGTAATATTTCTCACTAAATCAAGAGGCTTGAGTATTTTTAGACTTTGATGATGTAGGATTTCACACAATTTGTCAAAAAGTGTCATTCCTACCAAGTATATTCTAACTTCATCCATCAAACCTGAGATTTTCTTCATATAGATAAATAATCCTATCCATTCATTGGATAAATAATGGATATTTTAAGGTTGTAAACTCCATCTATGTCCAAATAGTTCAAATATATCCTTACTATTATTGATTTCTTTTCTAAATAGGCTGAGGTGATACCTCTTAAGGAAGTCAGAACCAAAAGTATCATCAATTTCATGAATGCAAACATCATCACTAGATTTGGTGTCCCTTACATGATATTAATGGACAATGGTACCAACTTATATTCTTTCAAATTGAAGAAGTTATACCAGGAGTACAACATCAAATCCAAACATTATTCCTGCTATCGTGTGGAGAAAATGGAAAGATTAAGGATTTCAATAAAACTCTATAAAACATTCTCTAGAAAATGGTGGATATAGAAAATAAATCTTTTCCTGAAAATATCTTGGATTCCTTTTGGTTTTACCGAACCACAACCCGCACTGCTACTTAAGAAACCCCATATTCATTGGTTTATATAATAGAGGTAGTGCTTCTTATTGAGGTCTAATTTCCCTCACTCAAAATAGTTATATGTGTACAACTATCTGATGATGAAAAATCACAGAAGTGGTTTGACAAGTTGGAGAAACTCAATAAGGAAAGGTTTTATACCTTGCATCATTTGGAAATACACCAGAACCAGATGACATGAGCCTTTTACAAGAAATTTTGTCTCTATTAGTTCCTTCAAGGAGAATTGGTTTTGGATTTGAATAATCCGATGATACCTGGTAAGAAACCCACAAAGCTTTAACCAAAATGGGAAGGACCTTATATAATATATAAAGTATATCCCAATGGAGCTTACTCATTAATCACAGTGGAAGGAGAATGCACTATGGCCCTACTAATGTAATATTTATCAAGAAATAATTCATGTGATTAAGCCACATATTTTATCTTTACTGCATGATGTTAAACTACATAGAATCATTGTTTATGTATGCACGACCTTATAGGGAACATATTTCATCCTCTTAACATGATGATAAATTGCATGAAATTTGGTCCTGGATGCAAGACCTTAAAATACACACCAAATGGTCTTTGTTGCATGACCTTAAAAGGCATGACATCGGGTCCTGGTCATACAGCCTAAAACTACAAGACACCATAGTTCGAGTTATAATACTCTAAACTACATATACTAACATCCTAGTCATAAGATGTTAAACTGTATAATAATTTCCTTACCACAAGATGTAAAACTACATATCCCATGTCCTTGTTACTCGACATAAAACTGTATAACATTTCGGTTCATTCTTGAGTGGACCACTATCTTTGGTGTTGGTCTCCTACCACACCTATACTCCATAACTACATATGGCTTAATTTTCATTCCAATGAGATATGTAATGGTTCCTAGACCTTATGTATGGGACTCATCCACAAAGTAAAAAAATGACCCCAATCCTGTATACTAACAAAGATCTGTGTATGGGACTTCTCACTCCATGGCCAATATCAGTTCAAATGCTTCCTTTATGCTTAAATGCATTCCTTCTGCACATCATAATCCTTGTCCTAGGAAATTTTGGATCTCCATAATCTCTCATTGTCCATGAGTTATGGAATGTGTGATTCTAGAAGACACCTTTGTTTTGAATATGCATAATATTCCCTAGTTTGGCTCTGCATAAGTTGCCCTTAAAAGGCCTGTCAACCAGAAGCACATTCATTCTCAGAAGAAACATATTCTATCTCTGTAATCCCTGACAACATCGTGTTGGAAACCACTTTTTGAATATAGTCTGTAGTCACTCATTGCATACTTATCCCATGTCACTTCTAAGGAGGAAAGTCAATTGGATTGACTTTGATGAGGAAAGTCAATCATACTAACTCTAAAAGGGAAATTCAATTAGGCCAAATCTGATAAGGAGATTCAATAAGACTAACTCTAATGAGGAAATTAAATTCAGAATGAGATAAGGAAGCTCCATAATAATGAGACAAGGAAGTTCCTTCAGAATGAGTTGAGGAAGTTCCATCATAATGAGTTAAGGAAGTTCTATAATAATGAGTTGAGGAAGTTCCATCATAATGAGATGAGGAAGTTCCATCATAACAAGTTGATGGAGTTTCATCGTAATGAGTTGAGGAAGTTCCATCATACTAAAGAAAAGTTAGGAAGTCCATGAAGACTGATTAGGGATAAGAATCAATAATATTACAGAATATTTGGAAGAGTTTAAGTGGTCAAACTTGAAATTAAAATATACATAGATATCAGAGTTTTTGAATTTGAGTAAGCATAAAAAGTTTTTCAATTTTCCAACATTTCCATTTTGGGATGCCTATAAATAGTTGCACAGTATATTCATAATTTACATATCTTTTTCTTGTGTAGAAAAGGTGGAGTGCTGCAGAGGTTGAGTTAGAGTTTGAATTTCATGAACCAGTCCGGGTACCCTGATAACCCGATAACCGAGCCGACACTGACATATCTTGAAGGTCATTCTTGATCCCCATGGGTTGGCAACTAGCACCTTTAATCATACAAAATGAAAGTGGGAACAATTTTTTCACAAACATCACATAAGTAGTTAAAAAAGTAGATATACATAAAATAAAAAATACATGAAGTAGTGTACCAGAATTCAATAGGTATAAACAACCCAAAGTAATACAACAAAGTACCAGAAAATAGGATAAAAACCCAAGTCCCGATGGATGTGACTCTCTGAGCCCAAGGATAAGCAGTTAATACCACCTCCAAGTGGCGCCTTACCCTTACTTAAACCTAGAAGAAGATAATCTATAAACACCCAAAGGAAAAAGTAGGGTGTGAAATAAAAGCCCAGTAGGGTCTCACCAATGATTCTATAAGAGATGCCAACATTTAATTAACTAAATAAAGAGATTTCAATTTTAAATAAACAAGTTTTTAATTTCAAAATCATATTTAAACCAATCATTCTTTACATTTAAAATGATGGAAATACTTTAAACAAATGCTTTATAGTTCAATTGATGGAATATTTCTAAAAAAATGTCTTAATTTTTTTATATAAAATAGTTTATATAAATTCACACAAGTTACATAAAATAATTTACAACAATGGTATGTATTCATTTGAAATACAAATAGGTGAGAAATGTGGTCATATGCCTAAAAGGTATGATAGTTCTAGGATATATGACTCCACATACTCAAGGTGAAATGGAATTATATGTATACACTCACCCCCTTAGACACTAGTCAAGAGGACTTCATCATCATCCCATCGAGGATGTGACGTGTTAAATTTATGATTTAGATCATTGTAAATCGTAGAGTGTTGTCCAAATAACTCACTAACTACCTGAGACTTTCATGTACTCTAATAATAATCAACAACATGAAATTTACTTTAAGACTTATTAAAATAAAATTCATCTTATTCTAAATTTAAAATATTCCAATTTTCCATTTAAAAACTAAAGTGGTTTTTTAATAAAAACATTCCTTTTACAAGATAAAACCCAAAGGTTTCTATCAAAACCATTTTTAATCCATTTTTCACAAATAAGAATTTGAAATCAACTCACAATTCAATTTCATAATTCAATTTTACAATTTAAATTCATAAATTTAAATTTCAAAAAAATCCATCAATTTCACAAATTTAAATTCAACAATTTAAATTCCACCAAATTCTATAAATTTCACAATTACTCCTCAATTCAATGGAATTGGGGGTTTTCCCCAATTTCATTCCAAAATCCAATTTCTAAAACCAAATTCCCCAATTCAATGGAATTGGGTTTTTCAACAATTCAATTTTATAATAATCAAATATTACATATTCAAATGAAATCAATTTAATCAAATCAATCAATTTATGGTTAATTAAATTGGACGATCAAAACAGAACTTCTTACCTTTTCAAGGGAAACACCAATCCTACAACAGACCCCACTAACAATAATTAAGTAACAGAAGATCTAGTAACTCAACCTATAAATAAGATTCAACATAATATAGTTTAGATCCATAAATCCCAAGATGATCTATCAAACTCCAGGGAAGGAAAGAGAAAGAGATGAAGATTCAAGGATAATGCTTACCCAGAAATTCACACCGAAATCGGAACCATGTTCAATAGTTGAAAAAAATGACTTGTAAGGGTTTTAAGGATCTAAAAAATCCTGGGAATGGATCTTGGGATGAGAGAAAGGAAATATGGATATAACTGGTCAGTGAAAATAACCTTTAATTCTTTCCACTCTAAGACCTCAAGCTTCTTCATTGTCACAATCATGTCCCACCATCTCCTGCTCGGTCCTTTAAGAACGAAGGTGGCACACTTCACCTTGATTTCATCAGGTGTCTCCAAGAACCCAAACAAATTATTCATCATTTTAAACCATTCCTCAGCCTCTTGAGTATCATTGGAACCTTTTTATAATGACTTGAACTTTTTAAATAATAAATGTTTCCTAAAAATGTGTGTTATATTATTTTATACTCAACATAACTATATCTATTTAATAATGAAGTGAGTATAATTTGAAATGTGACCATAGAGTTTAGACTATTATATTACCATTGGTTAATATGACCATTGGTAACTTTACTCTAGATAATAATTTTATTTTTATCATTATAGTTTATAAGTAAAATTTTGACAAAAGAAAATTGTTATAGAAAGAAGAGTTGATGGCCACAACCAGTTAAGTCATTACATAAAAATCCCATTTGTCAGAACTTGGTAGGGAGGTTTCATCCTTGGGATTATATCTTAATCAAGCCTAATCTGAGCTTCAACAAGTGAGGCTTGAATGAAATCACCTACAGGAGAAGTTCAAGTTAGAGGAAATTACCATGTGGACGATGTTAGTCAAGCCGCCCCATGAATCTATCATCATCACACACCTTACCCTTAGTCTGTATGTAGGTGTTATAAGGGGTTATGTGTCAAGTCCTTAGTTACTTAATTTATAATACCTTTGTATAAATAACATTTTTGTTCCATCAATTCTGTTTTGAGTTTAGTTTTTCTTAAAAATATGACAAATTTAATAAATTGATTTTTTGGACATAAATTATAATTTTCAGAAAAGATATAATTATTAAAATAAACTAAGGTATTATTAATAATGTTTATTTTAATTAAATTGTATGATTAAAACACTCTTATTTAAATTTTAATGATAAAATAATTTTATTTTTTTCAAGTGTCGGAAATCTTACTATGCATTTTACTATGCAATTTCCATCCACTGTTATTTTTAATAAATTAGGATTTTTATATTTAAAAGTTAAATTTATAATAATTATAGAATTATTATGACAAAATAAACATCATTTTTTAAATCATCATGTTGAAATTAGGTTAGGGTGAATTTATGATAATTTTCTAAAATATTTTGTTTTCTGGTGAATAGTAAAAATACAGTTTTGAGTTTTCGATATGTGTAATGACATCATAATGATGTATTATGTAATATAAAATTATAGTAGTCTATTTTGGATTATAATTACATAATATGTGTCCCAAGTGTCCAATACCATGAGCAATCCCATGGTTTTGAATTTACCACTACCTAAGTGTCCAAGGAAATTATTAAACAAATCCTCCTTTTTTCTATAAATACCCACACATTTCTCCATTAGATTTAATTCCCAATTCATAATATATTAATATTTGATAGTTTTTTCTCCTAATTAGTCCTCCCAATGTGTTATCAATCCCCAAAGGTCCCAATATTTTAGTTTTAGGAGTTACTCTTCAAGGTAAGGGAAATCTCAACTTTTCTTTTCCTTTCAAGTTATCTTTTTATGTGGTATATATTTAAAATTTATATACTATGTTCTTCTGTACATTTTATTCTATCTCTATACTGTATTAATAGTCTTTTATTAATGTTAAACCCTTGTCTCCTATCTTTTTAATGTTTTCTAAAACCACATTTCATACTCGTTATGCTTACGGTTTTTCTTCTCAAAATTTCTCTCTTTTTCTCAAAAAAATACCTTATTTTATTTTATGAATACCCAAACCTCTTTATTTTCCAGTTTTATTCACCTATATGTATAAATTATCTATTATATTTAGGTATTAACATACATGAGACCCACTTTCCCTTTTATGTGTTTAAAAAGACATAATGAACTTTTCTTTAAGAACTTCTTAAAAACGTCATGATTTTGATATGAAACCTGTTTATTTTATTCTCCATGGGTTATTTGTGAAATGTTTTTCTATGATATATGTGGATCACATTAATTAAGACATATTAAGGGTGTGTCTTCATATTTATCCAATTAATTTGGTAAAGAATTTAATCTTTATAGATGATATGTTTTATGATATCTTGGTGAATAACCTTGGTAATTTTTATGACGCCTCAATGATAAAACTTGGTGATATTATTATGAATTACCTAATTAAAAATTTTAACCACATTTCCATGTTATTATTAATGTTATTTTTACTATTATATTTCTATTTTTCTTTTTCTCTAGAATTTATGATATTATTCAAGTTCTTATCAATAATTCTCATGATCACTTGTAAATTTTTTCCCTTACTTTCCCTTATTGGGTCTTATGTTCATCATTTCCTTTTATGTATTTCCTAAAGTTATGAGATTCAGTAAATATACTTATGATGAACCTATTATGAATCATTTCAAGGGTATTCGAAGAAATTTTTATTATTTTATGTATTATGTTCCTTGTTTCTAAGAAACTAAACTTTAAAAGGTCCTTTGTTTGTTTAATGTAATGTAAAGTTATGTAAATAAAAAGGTGGGATGTCATAGTTGGTATCAAGGTATGGTTTAGTTATTTTTTGAAATTAGGATTTGAAAAAAATAGGAAGAACCCTATAGACAAGTTTAAATATAGGAAAACATCTTGATATTTTGGTGAAATATTAAGTAAGTGGTTTATGAGAAAAGAAATATCTGTATGGATATGAACAAGTGGATATGGATCTAGAATAGATGTACCTAGTGGTAACAACTCTGACAAGGTGCTTCAAGCTTGACTTGATGTAACCTGTTACATGACAATTGGACTTTCTACACTCTTGTTCTGACACTCCTAGTGATATGTTTAGTTAATCACAAGATTTTTATGAACCATTATGAAGGATTTATGGAAAATGTAATTGTTGTTAAAGAATAACATATTTTATCATGATGTTTTAAGAAATTAAATTAATTTAGAATTATAATATTATTAAATAAAACATGTTTCTAACTATGCTTTTCTTCTTTTAGAAAATGGCAGGAAATAGGAGAAACTATATAAATGGTGAAAGCAGTAGACTAGGTGAAACCTTTCGATGGAAGTAAGAATGGAAAACTTCAAAATAATGATGAATCAGTTTACTGAGAAATAACTTGAATCAAGCTGAGATACCATATTCACCTTGAAGCGAACAACTTTCCATTAAGTCCTTTATGCGTCAATTACCACCTTCATTCAGAGGATCTATCGACCCATTGATTTATGAACAATGGATAATCTCTATAGAAAAGATTTTTTCTATACTCTATTGTTTTAAACAAGAGAAAATAACCCTAGTTGTGTACCGCTTAGAGGGAGAAGCTGATCAATGGTGGAAACTAGTTAAAAACACAAATCCAAGAGGGGAGATTAAAGCTATAGAGTTGGAAGGTTTCAGGGGAACCTTTTTCAAAAAATATTTCCCCCATTCAATGTGAACAAAAAGGAGAAGGAATTTCTAGAGATGAAGCAGAAAGAAAATGAATTTGTGGGAATCTATGAGATGAACTTCAAAAGACTTTATTGTTACACCTCTATCTTTGTCATGGATCCTAATGGGAAGGTTTATAGATTCTTTGGTGGACTAAGAGCACATCTACAGAAGAATCTTGCTAATCGATACTATGAAAACTATGAAGAGATTGTGAGGAGTGCTATTAAGGTTGAGATGGAGTTAAAAGAGACGCAGTGGTCCCATAGATTGAATGAAAAGAAGAGATCTTTGGATCCAAACTTATGGAGGATATTTTATCAAGGAAGAGGAGGAAAGAAAGAAAAACTTTCCACATGAAACAAATGTGGGAAGAAGCATTCGGAGAATTTCTTGCTCAGGAGCGGGAAATGTTACTAGTGTAGAAGAGAAGGTCATATTTCTCGAAACTATCATAGTGAGGTAAAGCCCTAACTTCTTAACACTAACAAAAAAGGGAAGATGGTACATTCCCTACCTGAAGTCCAATGATTCAATTGTGGACATCTTGTCCACTTTTCTAATCACTTTCCAAATCTGAAGTTAATGGAGGGGAGTCTCCATCAACCTCAACATAGGAAAATGGAGAAAGGTTGTTCTTTTTATATCATAGTGGATAAAGTTGAAGCTCTAAATAATGTGGTGGTAGGTACTCGCATTGTCCTCTCAAAGCTAGAAAGTACTTTGTTTTATTCTGGTTCTACGCATTCCTTTATTTCCTCCAAGTTTATAAATAATATAGAATCAATCCCTGAACTTATAGAAGTAGAGTTATCATTAAAGACTCTTGTAGGTATTATACAAGCATCAACAGTGTATATTAATTCTATTATTCACTTTTGTGATCACAATCTCATCACAAATCTAGTAGTAATTCCCATGCTAGAATTCAACATTATACTAGGGATGGACTGGCTCTTAAAGTATAATGCTAAGATCAACTACAGAAGCAAGGAAATCTTTGTAGTCTTGAATAAAAAACCTATAGTTGTTTTCAAAGTAGAGATATATTGACCTAATATTTTTCTATAATCACCACCCATAGAATTATTTATGGATATGATCGGTGAATATGAAGAAGGAAATGAAAGTATACAAATAGAGAATGTTCCCATCATTTAGGAATACATTTATGTATTTCTTGAGGAGTTACTTGGACCACCCTTAGAAAGAGAGGTAGATTTATATATTGAACTCATGCCTCAATCCAAGATGATTTCAAAGACCCCTTATATAATGAAAAATGTGGAGCTTGAGGAATTAAAGAAACAACTCCAAGATCTTTTGGAGTAGGGGTTTATCCATCTAAGTGTATCTCCTTAGGGAGAACCTGTTATCTTCATGAAGAAGAATGATTGATCAATACGGTTATGCATTGATTATAGAGAACTTAAAGGGATCATAGTGAAGAAAAAGTTCCCTCTTCTAAGAATTGATGATTTATTTGACCATCTTTATGGGGCTCAATTCTTCTCCAAGATTGATCTTCAATCTGGTTATTATCAATTGAGGTTGAAGAAAGAATATATTCAAAATACCACCTTCCAATCAAGATATGTGCATTATGAGTTTATTATTATGACCTTTGTATTGACTAATTCTATTTTTATTTTTATGTATTTGATGAATAGAGTCTTTAAGGGATACCTTAATAACTTTATGGTAGTTTTCATTGATGATATTTTGATATATTACAAAATTTGTGAGGATCATGAGGATCATCTAAGGGTTATATTGAAAACTCTAAGGAAGGATAGGTTATTTGGAAAGTTCATAAAATGGAAATTTTGGTTACAATAAGTAGATTTCTTAGGGAACATTGTGACCAATAAAGGAATATCATTTAACCCTACCAAGAAAAAGGTTGTGGAGGAGTGGCGTCATCCTATAACAGTAACTAAGATTCATAGTTTCCTTGGATTGGCATGATATTATAGGATGATTGTGAAAAAATGTTTGCAACTTTCTAATCTACTAACCAAGTTAACTCAAAAAGGGATCAAGTTCATCTGGATAAAGGAGTGTGAAGAAAGTTTCCAAGAGCTAAAAAAGATATTGGTTATTGAACTCATGTTAACTCTACCCTCTATCAAAGAAGAATTCATTATTTTTAGTGATGAATCTATGAAAGGGATTGGTTGAATCCTCATGAAAAATGATAAGGTGATTGCTATGCATCTCAAAAGTTTAAGCCTCTCAACAGTTGAATTCTCATGAGTAGAAATATCCTATGCATGACCTAGAGCTAGCTGTAGTTTTTTTTCTCTGAAGATATGGAGGTACTATCTTTATGGGGAGAAATGTGATATATACATAGACCATAAAAGTTTGAAGTATAGTTTCATGAAAGGGGAATTAAACATGAGACAAAGGATATGGTTGGAAATTCTTAAAGACTATGATTTTTCAATTCATTATCATCCCAGAAGAGCAAGAAAAATCGTTGTTGCATTAAGTAGGAAAGACTATATTGTTCTAACAATGATGAGGATTCAAGGATATCCTTTGATCAAAGACCTAGTAAAATTGGATAAGGTAATCGTAAGGGGAGGTACATCATTAACCCTATCCCAAATGATTTCTCAACTATCATTACTGGAGAATATAAAGAAATATCAAAGAAATGATTATTTGTTATAGAAGAAGATAGAGGTTTTGAAGGATGAGAAGTTTCATAAGTTCAATATTTATTAAGAAGGTGTACTAAAATTTCGTACAAGTATATGTGTTCCATCTATTCCAGAAATAAAGAAGGAGATTATGGATAAATCTCATAGATATACATTATTTATACATCCTAGAAGAATGAAAATGTATAGGGAAATTTGTGATCATTATTGGTGGGATAACATGAAAAGGTATATTGTCAACTACACAATAAGGTGCATGGTGTGTCAACAAGTGAAGCCATAGTGGAAACTTTCTAAAGGGGTATTACAACCACTACCCATACTGGCATACAAGTGGGATAATATCACTATAGAATTTGTCACTATTTTTCCAAGAACATCTAAAGGAAACAATGTGATATGAGTTATAGTGGACCTTCACACCGAGACTTTCCATTTTATCTCAATTCAGAAAGATTTCTCTCTCTACCAACTTGCTAATATTTACATAAAGGAAGTGGTGAGGTTATATGAAGTGGCACTTTTTATCGTATATGATTATGATTCAAGGTCCACATAAAAATTTTGGATAAGTCTTCAATATACTCTGAATACTAAATTGAATTTAAGTATGGAATATCACCCACAAACTGATGTTCAATCTGAAAGGACTATTCAGACACTCGAGGACATGTTGAGAACATGCTCGATGAAATTTAATGGTGGATTGGATAAACATCTCTCATTAGTAGAGTTCTCATACAACAACATCTTTCATTTGAGCATTCAAATGGCACCCTATGAAGCTATATATGAGAAGCACTATATAACTCCTACTTTTTGGGAAAAATCTAGTGAGAGAAATCTTTATGAACCTGATCTTATGCAAGTGATGACAAAAAAGGTTCATGTCATCCAACAACACATAAAGGTTTCTTAGAGTCGGTAGAAGATCTATGATGACAACCGTCAAATGGACTTGGAGTTTGATGTTGGTGAAAAAGTCTTCCTTCAAATTTCACCTTGGAAGAGATTCTGAAATTTGGGAAGAAAGGGAAGCTTAAACCCAGATACAATGACCTATATGAAATCCTTGATCACATAGGAGTAGTGGCCTCTTGGCTTTCACTTTAACCAAACCTAGATCAAGTTCATGATGTATTCCACGTATCTATCTGGAGAAAGTACATACCTGGCCCTTCACATATACTAAATCTTGAAGTGGTACAACTAGAACATGACATATCTTATGAGGAGCATCCAGTGGATATCTTGGACCATAGAGACAAGGTTCTACATAACAAGACTACTCACCTCGTTAAAGTGTTGTGGAGGAACCAAAAATATGAAGAACCCGCATGGGAACTAGAGGATACAATGAGGCAAAAGTACCCACATTTTTTTCAACTGAGGGAACGATTTGAAATTTTGGGGATGAACTTTATTAAGGGGTGAAGAATGTAACGACCTGAAATTTTTGAATAATAAGTGTTTCCGGAAAATGTTTGTTATATTATTTTATACTCAACATAACTAAACCTCTTTAATAATGAAGTGAGTATAATTTAAAATGTGATAATTGATTTTCAACTATTATATGACTATTGTTCAATATGGTCGTTGGTAACTTTACTCTCAATAATAATTTTAACATTATCATTAGAGTTTATAAGTAAAATTTTGAAAAAGGAAAATTTTTACAGAAAGAAGAGTTAGTGGCCTCAACTAGAAGAGTTGTTCCATATGAATCCCATTTTTTAGAACTTGGGAGGGAGGTATCATCCTTGGGATTCTCTCTTGACCAAGACCAAGTCGATCTTCAACAAGTGAGGCTTGAAAAAAATCACCTATGAGAGAAGTTCAAGTTAGTGTAAATTACCATGCGGGTGATATTAGCTGAGTTGCCCCATGAATATATCACTATCACACTTCTTACTCTTAGGTTGTTTTCAGGTGTTGTAGGGGGTTTATATTTCAAGGAATTAGTTACTTAATTTATAATCACCTTTTATAAATAAAATTGTTGTTCCATCAATTCTGTTTTAAGTTTAGTTTTTCTTAAAAATATGACGAATTTGATAAATTGATTTTTCAGACAGAAATTGTACTTTTCATAAAAGATATAATTATTATTATAAACTAATTTATTATTAATAATGTTAATTTTAATTAAATAGTATGATTAAAAATCTCTTATTTAAATTTAAATTATAAAATAATTTTTTTTTCAAGTGTTTGAAGTTTTACTATGCATTTTCTATCCGCTGTTATTTTTAATAAATAAGGATTTTTATATTTAAAAGTTAAATTTATAATACTTAGAGAATTATTATTATTAAATAAAAATCATTTTTAAATCATCAAATAAAAATTAGGTTAGAGTGAATTTATGAGAATTTTATAAAATATTTTGTTTTTCAGTGAATGGTAAAAATACAATTTTGAGTTTTTGGTATGTTTAGTGACATCATAATGATGTGTTATGTAATATAAATTTTTTTCAGACTCTTTTAGATTTTAATAACATAATAGGTGTCCCAATTAGACAATAACATGTGAAAATACTACGGGAAAGCCCATGGTTTTGAATTTACCACTACCTAAGTGTCTAAGGAAATTATTAAACAAATCCTCCTCATTTTCTATAAATACCCACCCATTTATCCATTATATTTCATTAAAAATTCATCATACATGAATATATGATATTTTTACCTCCCAAGGATTCCTCCCAATGTTTCATCAATCCCCCAAGGTCCCAATCTTTTAGTTTTAGTAGTTACTCTTCAAGGTAAGGGAAATCTCAACTTCTCTTTTCCTTTTAAGTTCTCTTTTTACGTGGTATGTATTTAAAATTTCCATACTATGTTCTTATGTCCATTTTATTATATCACTATATATTATTAAGTGTCTTTTATGAATTTTAGACCCTTGTATTCTCTCTTTTTAATGTTTTCTAAAACCATGTTTCGTACCTGTTATGTTGTCATATTTTCATCTCAAAATTTCTCTGCTTTTCTCAAGCAATTCTCTTATTTTCCTTTGTGAATACCTAGACCTATTTATTTTCTAGGTTTATTCACCTAGATTTTAAAATTATATATTTTATTCAGGTATTAACATACATTATATCCTCTTTCCCTTTCTATGGGTTTAAAAATACATAATGAACTTGTCTTTAAGAACTTCTTAAAAATGTCATAATTTTGATATGAAACTCATTTCATTTATTATCTGAATATTATTTGTGAAATGTTTTTTTTAAAGATATATGTGGATCAAATTAATTAATACATATGAATGGTTCACCCTAATATCACTCTAATTCATTGGGTAAAGAATTTAATCTCTAGAGATGACATGTTTTACGATACTTTGGTAAATAACCTCTGTAATTTTTATGACACCTCGGTGATAAACCTTAGTGATATGCTTATGAATGACTAAATTAAATGTTTTATCCAAATTTATATGTTATGATTCATTTTATTTTTACTATTATATTTCTATTTTTCCTTTTCTCTTTCTTTTATTATATTCTTCAAGTTCTTATCAATAATTATCATAATCACTTGTAAACTGTTTCCCATGTTTTCCCTTACTGGGAATTATGATCACTCTTTCCTTTGATGTATTTCCTCATGTTATTAGATGTAGTAAGTATTATTAGGATGAACCTATGATAAATACTTTCAATTGGATTAGAAGAATATTTTATGATTTCATGTATTATTTACCTTGTTTCCAAGAAACTAAACTTTAAAAGATCCCTTGTTTGTTCAATGTAATGTAAAGTTATGTAAATAAAAAGGATAGATGCCATAATTTAAATAATCGAGGCTTCTAGAGAAGGAAATCTTGAGAATTATTCTAAATATCATACCATCAAGGTTCCATATCTGGATCCTAAATGGGATTTGGTGGTGGTGTATGTCCCAAATCTTGGACAGTATGCACGATCACCTCAACCAGATTCAGGTCCACAAGAGGATTTTCTCATTGAGGTTCAGCAATAGGTTCCTCATGGATCTGATTCACACATCTTCTTATAGGATTGATGTTACACAAAATCAGAAAATAATAAGTAAGACATTATATTAACACTCAAATAGAGCAACAAGGGGAAATTAATCACAACAGATTGACATAAGATTTGGATTTCAATCCATCTGAATAAAAACTAGGGAAAATAATAGAACTAATTCAAAATATATCTTTCCATAACCACCCCTAGTGACTTAAGGTTTATTTTGGTGATATCTGGAAAATAATTCAATCATAACTACCTCCTAAGTCCCAACAATATTACACAATGCAAACTAACTTCAAGACAAGAAACTCAACCTCATTTGATACCACTTTGTCCCGAACCAGCCCGGGTACCCTCGTAACCTGATAATAGAGCCAAAATTGACATGGACCAAAGGTAATTCTCAATACACATGGGTTGGAAACTAGCACCTGGCATCATACAAAATGAAAGTGGGAATGATTTTTCCATAAACATTGTGAAATGAGTTAAACAAGTCAATATACATACAAGAAAAACTCCACATAGAGTAGTGTACCAAAATTCAATAGGTATAAACAACCCAAATTACTATAGAAAAGTTACAGAAAATAGGATAAAAAACCAAGTCCTAATTGATGCAACTCTCCAATCCCATAAGGATCAGCAGCCACTACCACCTCCAAGTGGCGTCTTACCCTTGCTCGAACCTGGAAGAAGATAATCTAGAAACACCCAAAGGCACATGTAGGGTGTGAGATAAAAGCCTATTAGGGTCTTCTCAAGGATTCCCTGAGATATTCTAACCTTTAATTAACCAAATAAAGAACTTTAAATTTTAAATAAATAGGTTTGGAATTTCAAAAGCACATTTAAACCAATCATGCTTTACATTTCAAATGATGGAAATACTTTAAACAAATGATTTGCATTTCAATTTATGGAATATTTCTAAACAAATGAATTAATAAAACATTTTATATAAAATAGTTTATATAAATTCATAAGGCACATAAAACTATTTACAATAATTGAATATATTCATTTCAAATATAAACAAGTGAGAAATGTGGTCATATGCTTAAAAGGTACGATAGTTCTAGGTTATAGGACTCCACACACTCAAGGTGACATGTAAATATGTGTATACACATGACCACTTAGACAATGGTCAATGGGACTTCATCACCATCCTTTCAAGGATGTGACGTGCTACATTTATGTATTAGAATGTTGTAAATCATAGAGTGTTGTCCAAATAACTCACTAACTACCTAAGGATCTCATATTCTCTAATAGAAATCAACGATGGGAAATTTACTTTAATACTACTTAAAATAAAATTCAACCCATTATTATTTCAAATATTCCAATTATTCATTTAAAAACCAAATATTGGTTTTTAATCCAAACATTCCTTTTTCCAAGATAAAACCCAAAGGTTTCTATCAAAACCATTTTAAACCATTTTTCACAAATAAGAATTTGAAATAAATTCACAATTCAATTTCATAATTCACTTTCACAATTTAAATTTCAAACTATTTTTATCAATTTTCTAAATTTAAATTCAACAATTTAAATTCCACCAAATTCCATAAATTTCACAATTACACCTCAATTCAATGGAATTTGGGGTTTTCCCAATTTCATGCCAAAATCCAATTTCCAAAACAAAATTCCCCAATTCAATGGAATTGGGGTTTTCAACAATTAAAATTAATAAGAATAAAATCCCACATATTCAATTGAAATTAATTTAATCAAATCAAGTAATTTAGGGTTAATTAAATTTTCCAATCAAAATGGAACCACCTACCTTTTCCATGGAAACACAAAGCCTGCTATAGACCCTCACAATAAGAATAAAGGTGCAAAAGATCTAGGAACTCAACATAGAAAAAATATTCAACAACATAGAGTTTAGATTCATCAATCCCAAGATGATCTATCAAACTCCATGTAAGGAAAGAGAAATATATGAAGAGATAGGGAGAACGCTTACCCAGAAAGTCACACTGCAATCAAATCCATGTTCAATTATTGAATGAAAAAAGATGGAAGGGTTTGAGAGATCTAAAAATGCATGGGGATAGATCTTGTGTTGAGAGTAAGGATAAATGGAGAGGAGTAAATAGAATTATCGGTCAAGATTCCTGTTTAAAAATAATACCCACGACTTTATACAACGTGTAATCCAATTACATGTTGTGTAATTGAAAAATCCCAAAATAATTGAAAAATAGTCTCCTTTTATTAAAAATGGATTTATTATCATTATTATAATTTACATGGCATGTATCCATATTACACGACGTGTAAATCCCTAACAGCCTATAGAAACAATGGGTTTTATGTTGAAAATCCAACAAAACTCTGACTTCACCATTATAGGTATCTTACAAATTATTTCTCATCCCTACCCAGAAAATAAAAAAGGAAAACCATGACAAGGGTTAAAATATACCTTTTAGAAAGGTAATGGGATGTTTCATTGAATCAGAGTTCTTTACAAATAGAGATCTCATTAGGAATATCAAATAGTTGAAAGTTTTTTTACACGAGTGAGGAAAATCGGACTGAGCAGTTGAGTAGAGTTTGAGAAGTGAAGTTTGAGAAAAGGGGTCATTATAATGATTCTATCATAATGAGAAAATATGACAGAGGAAATTGAACCTAGGTTCATTGGACTGAGGTTATGGACAAAGTTTTGTGGAGCAAAAGTTTTTGGTGATCTGTTCTTTTATGGACAAATTGTTTGTAAGAAAACATTATAAAGTAAATGGAGTTGGTATAATCAATATAATTAGGATATAGAATGTGTCTAATTAGAGTTTTAATAGTTTTTATTCACTTATTCATTATAGAGAATTCCCATAGACCAATGGGAGTGGTTATGGCAAGGATGTAGGTTCTTAAACTAAGAGTGAACCTTGTAAATCTTGTGTGCTTTACTTGATTTTCTACTTTTTCATGCATGATTATTTACTAAAATATGTTAATATATGAAATTTAACAGGTTTTAGGGGTTATGTTATAAAATTATTGAAACTTATAAAAAGGCGAACAACTGATTCAACCCCCCCCCCCTTCTCAGTTGTTATTTGATCCTTTGGAACTTCAATTGGTATTATAGAAAAGGTTCCCTCATTGAATCCTTATCATGGGTAATATCAATTCTATCAACAGTAGCGGAATTCCTATATTTTATGGAAGAAATATTATTGTTAGAAAAATAGGATGATTTCTTATCTCTTATCTCTTGACTTGGAAGTTATTGATCCTGCTATAATTGGGTTTCCATATATTGAGAAGGATTCCCTGATGAATTTTGCTGATAAGAGAAATATAAAAATTGATGGAAAATCTAGGAATTATATTCTTATGTATCTATCAAAAAAATGTTTATATGAAGTTAATTGGTCTCAAAAATTCAAAGATTATGTGGGATAAGCAGTAAATTATTTTCGAAAGGAATGTTAAAGAGAAGGAAGAAAAGCTAAAAATATGGCATAGTAAATTTGAATACATAAGAATGAGAGATGAATAAACTATTGATGAATAACTTAATAGGGTAAATGAAATTTTTTGAAATATTATAGGATTTAGAGAAGTTATAAAAGATTCTATAATAGTGAATAAACTTATGAGAAACTTTATAAATAGGTTTGATTCTAAAATTTCCTCTTTAGAAGATAATGATGATTTATCTCTTGATAAAGTGCATAACTTTATTATTTATTATGAAATAAGGAAATCTAGAATGTTCAAAAAGAAGATGAACTATTAAATGGATTTTAAAGATATTATAAAATGTAAAACTCAAGATACTGAAGATGTAAATCCTTGTGATTCTGAAGATAGAGATTATGATGAGTGGAATGATAAAAGCATGTATCTTATCTCTAAGAACTATAAAAGAGGAAGAGGAAAGTATGGAGGAAAAATTCCTATAATTTTTTTTAAGTGTGGTAGGATCGGTCAATTTTCTTTGAATTTATTCAAGAAGAAAGTTGGTGAGTATCAAGATGAATCTGATGAAACACCTCGATGGAAGAAGTGGAACAATAGTTCTAAATAAGAAAAGTCGTCCAATAAACACAAGAATAAGTTTATCGGTAACAAAAGAAGTATGTTGAGTAAGAAATATGAATCAGACTCAAATGAAAACAATTATTCAAAATATTAAAGTTCAAAAAAATTCAAAACCTTTATTGAAAATTTTGAGAAAACAAAATATTCCTTAGATAGTGAAGAAGGCGGTGAAGAATCAAACAGAGTGTATCAACTCAGAACAAAACTTGTTGAATTTCTTGATAAAAACCAAAATCTCAAGAAATAAATAATATTAATGAATAAATATTATGAATAAGTTGTTTAATAAAGAAAATATTTCATCAAGTAGGAGGAAGAATACATTCAGTAGATCTTAAGTTACAAATTAAGAGTTGTTGAATAGGGAAAGATGGTTGAAGATATTAGTAAGAAATTAGAATCTAAGGAATAAGAAGTCAATAAGTTACAATATAAACTTATTTATTCTAAAATTACCTTGAGTTATATGAATTAAAACTTCAAAAAATATTCAGAAGTAAAATCTATAACTTCTAAAGTTGTTGAGAAAGCTCAGATCAAGAATCATGTGAATTCCTCACCCTCTATTAATAATGTTTCATATGATTTTTCTAACATTTCATGTGAAAATAAAAGTAATGGTAAAGTTTTGTTGGATAAGGATTTGATAAACCTATCAAATCTAAAAAATTTGAAAACTCACTCAGAAGGAAAGATGTTCCACACCTAGAGTATGTTAGAGCAGGATGCAGTTATCAAACTCAACAAAGTTTCTATAGAGAAAGATCATACTTCAATAAAAAAATTAACATTTGATGGTTTATATTAGTGTTGTTGAATCTATGGAAATTGGGTTTATAATTTTTGGCATAACTTATCTCTTCCTAGAATAAGTTTTAAACAGAGTGGAAGAAATAGTGAAAGTAGAATGAGTAACTTTCCTAACACACAAGAAGATAGAAAAGAAAAATATCAAGATGTTAGAAACTTTCCAACAAAAAATTAATTTGAATGTATATAATAGGTTTTTGGAAGATTTTATCAGGTGGGTAATTATGCTGAAATATTTATAAAACTCTTTCTGGAACAAGTTTCTTATGGGATAAAAGAAAAGGAAGCTGGAAAGAATAAAGTTGAGGAATTTGTTTCTGTTCTTGAGACTGCCTTGAAGGCAAGTAAAAAGAAAAAACCATGGATACTTGATAATGGTTGTTCTTCACAAATTAAAGTTGATTTAGAAATATTAAAACATTTTTAAAATCATGATGGAGGTGTTTTTACCTTTGATAATGATAGTTCCTTAAAAATCATAGGAATCAGAATGGTTGATATTGAAGTAGAAAAGTTGAAATCTAAGAAATTTTTATTTTTTGATGGGATAAAACATAACTTAGTTAGTGTAATTAAAATTTGTGATGATGAAAAATAAGTGATCTTCATAAAATATTCTTGTATTATCAAAAGTGTGAAATATGGAAAAGTTATTACAAAAGGGGAAAGAATGGGTGGGAATATCTTCCAAATAGAATAATTTAACAACTCCTGTTACTTAAGTGCTGAAGATGAGAATAAGTTGTGGCATCTAATACTTTCCCACATTGGGTAGAAAAACATGAAAAAACTTTCTAAATTTGATGTTATATGAAATTTTATATAATTGAAAAGAAGAGATTAAGATGTTTGTGTTACTTGTCATAAAGGGATGATAACTAATAGAAGTAATAAGAAAGTTGAGATTCAGTTTACCATACCTCTTGAACTTATTAATTCCAATTTATGTGGGACAATGAGACATAAATCAAAAAATATATTTATAATTTATCACTTTTATTAATGATTTCACTCGGATGACCAACATCATGTTTATGAAAAAAAAGTCAGAGGATATAGAAATGTTTAGGTTTTTCATAAAAGAAGTTGAGAATGAAATAGGGGTTTATATAAAGAAGTTGAGAATAAATAATGGTACTTAATTCACATGAAATGATTTTAAAACTTATATAAGAAATCATAGTATCAAACATCAGTATAGTACTCCCTACACTCCACAACAAAATGGAATAGTAGAAAGAAAGAACAAAATTTTGTTGGAAATAAGAAGAAGTATGTTAGCAAAATACAAACTTTAAAAGTTACACAAGAGAGAAGTTATGAGTACTTCTGTGCATATTCAGAACATATTTTTGTTGAGATTGGAATCCAACATGAATTCTTATGAAATTTGGTATAACAAAAAACCTTCATTGAATTACGTCAAAGTTTTTAGAATTCTATGTTTACTTAAAATCAAAAATCTGGATCTAGGAAAGTTTGATGAGAAAGATAAGGAAGGAACTTTTATGGGTTATTCACCAAATTAAAGAAGTTAAAAATATTGGAACAAACATTTATAAAAGTTGTTGGACTCATATAATGTGAAAGTTATTAATAATCCAACTTATTTAACAAAAGTTTTTGGGAATGTTGAGGAAGAAAAACTGAAAGTTTCTAATGAAAATGAAAGTGAAAAAAATAATGTGAATGAAGATTCAGATGAATCATGTGATGAGGAAAGTGAAGTAGGAAAAGGGAATCTAAAATTTCCTACTTTACAAAAACATTTTGAGACCAAAAATATCCTTGGTAATCAGAAGGATCCAGTTCAGACCAGAAGAAATCTAAGATTAGAAAATCAAATTTCACTCATCTCAAAAGTTGAACTAGAATCAGTTTCAAAAGATGTTAAACATAAATAATGGGTGAATGATGTGAATTAAGAGTTGAATCAAATTGGGAAAAATGAAACATAGAAAAATTTTCCATGTATGAAAGGTAAAAAAGTTATCATAAAAAAATGGGTTTATAGAAATAAGTTGAACGAACATGGAGAAGTTTTAAGAAACAATGATAGGATTGTTTGTAAAGGCTATGCATAGGTGGAAGGTGTGTATTTTGATGAAACATTTTCCCCAGTTTCAAGGTTAGAAAGTATTAGAATGTTTCTAGTAGTGGATGCTCACTGGAATTATAGAGTATATCAGATGAATGTAAAGTCATCATTTATCAATGAAGAAATTGAAGGAGTTTAAATTTAACAACCATATGGTTTTCTACTTGATGAAGATGAAAAAAAGTTTGTAGATTAAAGAAAGATTTGTATGGGATGAAACAATATCTACATGCATGGTATTCTAAGCTTGATAATTATTTGATAATGTTGAATTTTTCTGAAGGAAAAGTTGATATCAACTTATATGTGAAAGATGTTGAATTTGGAACTCTAATTATAATTCTTTATATGGATGATATAATTTTTAATGGGGATAGATAAGATGTTTGTGAAACATTTTCTGAAGAAATGAAAAGGATATTTGAGATGTCAATGTTAGGAGAATTAAAATTCTTCCTTGGTTTACAAGTTCAATAAAAAGAAAAATACATTTTCCTATATTAAGAAAAATATGACGGGGAATTGTTATAAAAGTTGGTCATGGTAGAATTCAAATAAGTTTCTACTCTTATATCAGTGGGGATAAAGTTGAGTAAAAATGATTCTCGTAAAAGTGTGAATCATAAAGACTTTCGAAAGATGATAGAAATTCTATTTTACCTTATAGCCTCAAGTCTTGATATTTTTTATGTTGTGACTTTGTGTTCTAGGTATAAAAGAAATATGAAAGAATAACATATGTTGGAAATAAATAAAATTTTGAGGTATGTCAAAGGAACAACTTCACATGAGTTGTTATAAAAAATAAATTGTGATATGAAGTTTTATGGTTATACTGAAGTCGATTGGGATGAATATTGTGATGATATTAAATCAACCTCAGGAGGAACATTTTTATCGAGTTAATGTTGTGTGAGTTGGAATTATATGAAACAAATTTCTGTAACTTTGAGCACAAAAAATTAGAATATGTTATGGATACTTAGGCTTTTACTCATATGTTTTTGATGAAAGTTCATTTGGAATATTTGAAAGTAAAATTTTATAAAACATTGAAGATACTTTGTGATAATCAGAGCATAATTGATCTTTCTAAAAATATTGTCCAACATTAAAGATAAAAACAAATTGACATAAAGTTTCACTTTATAAAAGAGAAAGTTGCTTCTGGAGATATTTTACTAGAATATATCTCAACGAAGTATCAAATTTTTGATATCTTCACAAAGGAAATTCTAAAATAAAGTTTTGTTGAGTTGATGTTGTAACTTTAAGTTCAGCCTCCACCAATTACTTTCTAAATATCATATGGAAGTCTATAATGTTCCCAACCCAAAATCCACTAAATCGGTGCTCCAAGACGGGTGGTTACATGACCTTAAGTGTGCCTCCTCATACGCCAAAGGCTGCCGACTAGCAGCGGGGGTCTATGTAGTCAAATGGGGAGACTATACCCCCTATATATCAGAGTAAGCCACAAAAAAATAACAAATTAGCAGAAACAAAACCAATTAAACAAGGAACATGTATATCAAACATCTGCAACAGTAAATATGTCATGTCATGCTACAAGTGAAAAAGTGAACAAAAAGCCCAAAATAAAGACAACGACCAAATCCCCAAAATGGTCTCGACTCCAAGTCTGGATCCTCCACCAAATGCTACCCATTCCACTCACTATCTAGAAAGGAACCTTTCCCTTCTATTGACCTGCAGACATGAAGTCTTCTCGGGTACCCAACGGCGGCCCGAGCAGGGTGTGAGTACAACTTAGTAGGCCACCACCAACGGTGTCTACAAAATATCCAGTATAAATAGGAAGTGCATGAAAAAGGAAAATGAATGATAAATGCCAAGTGATTATTTAAGGTTCCATTAACTAGTTCAATCCAATCCATTACCACATTCATTACCATTCATTTCACACCAATCAACATCACTTACCATTTCATCACATTTCCATGGGTTAATCACATTCATCATGTTACATGGGTCTAAGGCCAATAATCACATGAAAGAGGGTAAACACATCATTATTCTATCTCATTAGGACTAACTCCCTCATAACAACCACAACCTCACCTCGAAGCATCAGCCTGGGTGGATTCAACCATATCCTCACCTCGAATCCTCAGTCCGGGTGGATGCAACCGTTAGGAGGAAAGAGCATTAGTCCCCATTCCTAACCCGTGCATTTAGGGTGGAGTTCGGAGCCTCAGTCTTCACTCGACTCGTGGGCATTGAGCCTCAAGTCATACCCCACTCTACCAAGCCATTTGCACATGATCATATATATATATAACCATTAACCATTCAAAACATTTCCCTTCAACAACCACTATTCACAATTACTCACATGGGAATCCACATTATGCCTTAACCCATTAACACATTACCATTTCACATCAATTAACCATTAACCCAACTCCCATGTTTTATGCCTATCTCACTAAGAATTCAACACTAGACTCATAATCCATCCCATTATGGTCATTAATCAGTTTACACATTAACCCATTTAACATGTTCATCATTTCCATGAACCAACCATTCAACCCATTCCATATAACCCTCAGGTTATTACCAAGTCTAGGTGCATCACCTAACTTCTATTCCAAGTTCAACCAAACATGCCAACATATTCATCATGGTCTCTAACTTTTATTACAACAAAGTCACTTGTTCAATCACATTCCCTAAGTCCGGGAAAATCTGGCACATCCCATAGATGGCCCCAATTAGGTCAATTTAATCCCAACACATCCCACGGGGATCGTGAGGGTTCCCATTTGACATTTTAAACACCATTATTACCAATCATGCCAAAGCTATTCAAAAACATAACCAATGAGAAACAACACTACTACAAAAACAGGTTTTAACAGCGCTAAAAACGGGCTTTAATAGCGCTAAAAAAGTGCTGTAAATCTCGGCGCTGATAAAGGGGGGTACCCTTTATCAGCGCTAAAAGAGCGCTGATAAAACAACCCTTTATCAGTGCTAAAAGAGCGCTGATAAAATGATCCTTTATCAGCGCTTCTTTAGCACTGATAAAGGTGTAGTTTATCAGCGCTCTTTTAGCGTTGATAAAAGCACCATTTATCAGTGCTAAAAAAGTGCTGATAAATTCCCTGTCTGCTGCTACGAAATAATCTGCAGCAGCACACCCGAACACCTGCAAAAAAATCAGCATCTCAATAATCTAATTAAAGCAAGTATACCCATACAAAATTAACACATAAATCATAAGATAATTAGACCAAGTATACCCATACAACAAGTATACCCGTACACCATTAACACATAATTCATAAGTTAATTAAGTACATAAAATTATCTATTTAACCCTTTTTACTGTAGAATCTCTAAAAGGTCACCATCCCTTACCAATCACTCATAATCTCCACCCATCTTCTAAAGAATAAATAATGTATTTTTGAGTAGTAGAATACATTATGAGAATAAAAAGGTACAACACATAAGATATCCACAGAAGAAAGAAGCTAATTCAACATCCAAGCCTTCTCCACATCTTCCACCATCAGAGTTATCATGTTGTCTTACCCTTTGTATAGTAGCTTTCCCCTCATATTTATATATGTATTAATCTATTATATCCATGTGATTTCTCTTTTCCGTTAGAAGGTTATCATTGGTTTTTGGAGTTCTCCATCATTATTCTAGGAATATGAGGCCCTAATTCATAGGTTTCCATAATTTTCTCTAAGTAAATGGGATGTATATTTTAGAAATCACATGGATATCGAGTATTTTATATTATATTGAAACAGATTTTACAAAATGGACAGAAACCAGGGGGAATACCCGTTATGGAATCTGATTCCCATCATGAATGTCTCTTCCTGGAGTTGGTAAATCCAAATCCCCCTTGATAATAACTCTTTCATCCAAAAAATAATCAAATTCCATATTCAAAACCTCATTAGGGTGGCTAGTATTGTAACGCCCCGACCCCAGTTACCCAGAGTCGGTGCATTATTTTAATACATTGGCATGATCACAAGGGATCAAATCCCGAAATACCGATCAGTTTAGTAGACTTAGAAACACTAGATATATTCATAATCCATACATTACATAATAAATAAAAAAGACTACAACAACATATTTTCTTCATATCCCCTCATACTATCCTTGCAGGTCATTCATAAAATACTTCTTCACATCCTGGGAAAAATAAAACACTAAAAGGGGTGAGCTCAGATGTTCAGTAAGGATAACAATATAGTAGAAACTTGCATAAATAAACATAAACATTTAAGGCAATGTATAACTAAAACAAAAGCCTTTTAAACTTGAACTTCATCATAATATGGAAAAGTTAAAATGAAATAATGCCATTTAATTATTCGCATGGATATTCTACTAATCTAATAATCACATGCAATATCAATAACCACTTTCATAACAAGGGAATGCATAATTCCGAACTTTAATTTCTGTGTCAAGGCATCGTGCCAAGACCTAAGGGATAACTGTAACAGGAACCCAACTCGGAGTGCCTCTAATAACCGGACACCAACTCGGAGTACCTATAATAACCAGACACCAACCCGGAGTGCCTCTAATAACCGGACACCAACCCGGAGTGCCTCTAATAACCAGACACCAACCCGGAGTGCCTCTAATAACTGGACACCAACCCAAAGTGCCTCTAATAACCGGAAACCACCCCAGAGGGTCTTATGTAACCGGACACCAACCCAGAACATACTAGTCCAACACATTAATCTTAAGAAGAAGATGAAATATAACATAAACATTCGTATTAAAACTAGCATATGGAATTCAAAAACATTAATCATAAACCATTAATGGCATAAAAATAACTCATCCATAGTCAAACATATCACAAAACCTTAAATACAATATGGATGATTTGTATCATAATAATTCAACTTCAAATAAGCTTAAAAGCCATCAAAGGATGTTGACATAGATGAAATCAAAACTATTTGAGAGAAATATCTCTTTTTTTGAAATCATTTAAAAGTCACATAATTATAAAAGAAAACATTTACTTTAAAAATATTCTTATAATCTTGTAAGGTAATCTTTGAAGATTTTATAATGGCGGAAAATAGTCTCACCCGCCGTATAAGTTAAAAAATACACTCTTACCTTAATTCTTTTGAAAAGGTTAAAAAGGACCTTGTTTGGAAAACAACGGAAAGATTCCTTATAAACTTCTTATAAAAAGTCAACAAGGGTAAAAATGACTTTAACCCATATTCTTTAAAATAGTAAGAATGTTTTGAAATACATTTTTAAGAAACATGGATGTGGATGATAAAGAGGTCCCAGTAGATAATTACGTATAAACAACCTCGGATAATGAAGAGATTGTGAAATAAACCCTTACTTTGTACTTTTCCTTGGTTGAGGGTAGGTTAACCTCCTGTATAATGATGAAATAATTGTTATAAATTATAAAATAATCATATACATTAATATGATATCATATATGATCTTTTAACATTGCTTTGTTAATAATATTTTAGTATTATCGTCGTTTTGGGTGTTAACTTACTCGTTTTATTTTATATGTTTTATTACATAATCCATGTTTGTTATGGATAGGTTGTATGTTATTCATATACAGAATTATATCAAGTCCTTAAACATTAATTTTAATCATAAAATGAGAATTATACTTGAATGGATACGATGAGGAATGAATCTCATCGCGTTCATGGAGACGGTAGTCCGTACGTACGCACAAGCGACAATATCACTCTTTTGATATTGAAATAATATATAATTGGATGGTATATCATATATACAGAATCATTATCATGTTATATTTATTATTTACATGAATTAAACATCATTATTATACCCATACAAATAATAATGTATTAAATAACAATTACACCACGACGTGGAGACGGTAAGTCGTACGTACGCACGTATGGTGACATGTCATTCAAGGGATTGATAGAATACTGAATATGGTTGTAACATATTTATAATAACATCGAAGTATATAGGAGATTCTGGAGTTATTATTTTAGAATGGAAATAATAAATAAAGAAGAAGTTGAAGAAGAAAAGAACTTGAAAGAGGGTGGTGAAAACATTACCTCTTCTTCGGGCTCTTCCTTTTGATTTGATCAAAAGGGATCCTTAGGTTGGATTTCTGATCAAAATAAGGAATCTAGGTTGAAGTGAGAGAATTTGAGAGAATATTTGGGTAGGTTTTGGCCAATCCAAATGGCTTTGAAGGTGTGAATTAGTGAGAAGGGTAGTGCCCTTTTATAAGAGGAGTGAGGGGCTCCTTTGGAAAAGCTAGAAATATTATTTTATAATAAATTCATATTCGGTTTATAATGGCTCAAAAGTGGATTATTTAAAGGGTAAGGTGGGGATAGGTCGAAAACAACTCAAAAAATAAGTTTTATACAGGTTTGGGTCATATTATTAACTTTATCTTTTAGTTTTAACTCTTAGTTAATTAGTTTGACATTTACCATGTCTCTTTGTATTTTTATATTATATAGTTAATAAACTTACTATATACCTCCAAGAGACCCCCAATTGATCCATTAATGATACACCTATCATGATACAAGTCCTTTGGCCTAACCTTATATTTCTAGTAATATAATATGAATTAATAATATGATATTTGTTTTAAAAACTCTTTTATGTTAATTATGACACTATTTGGAATTTGATTTTTGTGAAAATCATAACAGCATGATTACTTCAAAAAAAGTTAATTAAATAAATCCTAAAATTTCATATTATCCTATAAAATTAGTGTAATTCATAAAAGGTCTCAAATTACATTTATTTGGATATTTATAATATCAATTATTTTAATATTTCATTAATTTGGTAATTACTGCATCACCATTGTGTAATAAATAAATTAAATTATTTAATGTATAAAAATTATAAATAAAATACAATTATTTATGAAATAGTTTTATATTTCTAATTAATATTTAAAATCTAATTTATATTATGTTTAACCCTATATTAAAAATGTTTTAGTAATTAAACTTTGATTTTAACTCTTTTAACTATTCTTTGAATTAAATAATAATAAATGTTCAAATCTAATCCAAGTAGACCTAAATGATAATATTTTATTCCTAAGGTTGTTTTTGGTTGAGATACACTTTTACAATAGAATTAGGACATGTGTTAGGGTAATATTAATATCATTTTTACCCTTAATTACCCTATTTACTTTTAACCGTGGTAAATAAAAGTAAAAAGTTATTATTCACCAAAAATTATTTTTATCTTATTGAACCATATTTTACTCCTTGATATTAACCGTGTCTCTTGTATTTTTGAAATTCCACTCACAGAAGCGGTAAAATTAAGTTTTACGTGAATTTCCAAATTCTCCTAGGAGGTGGGTAAAAGACGGTGAAAAGTTTAATAAAATTTTTATATATCTAAAATTATTCTAAACTAACTTCAATGAATTACATTGAACTTATATAAGTATTATGTATCTATTTTGACGTTAATTAAATTTAAATAAAATAAAAAATTGTTTAAATAAAAAATTGTTTTTAAACTATAACTCAGTGTTTTTTCACTATTCATCAAAAATTGAAAGTTTTCAGAAAAATTCCAAAAATTCACCCTGGGCTAATTTTGATATTCAGAATCCAAATATGAAGTCCATTTTGAAAGATAAAATTTATAAAATTTCAAAAAGTGGGTATTACTATTCATAACGGTTGCTTTGATTAGTCGCGATGTGTTAGAGTCTTGAAGTTGCGTACAATGCAAGCTATTGCTTTATTCAAATGGAAACGTATCATGGAATCTTGGGGTGTTACAAGTATCTACAATGTAGAAGAATTTATGTTATCATTCTTCATTTACCCCTGGCCCATCAAAAAGAATAATGTTGTGGACCCCTTATCCTTGAAAAATGCAACACTGCCACATTTGTAACCTCTATGGAATAATTTAAACAATATATCAAAGATTATTATCGTAAACTCTTGTTAAAATTATCCACAATGTTTTATGTAATTTATATATTGTATCCACAACCTTCGGTTCAAGCCCCATGATTATGATGACACAATGGTCAAGCCCGCGATGTAGTGGGTGTTAATTATCCAATGCCACATATTCTTCTCTAAAGCTTCCATAGTGATACTATGACACAACAAAACCAGAAATGGTGTCACCATGGATATGCCTCTTTTGTTTATTTATTTGGACATCATAGTTGTCTAATTTAGTTCATGTTATCATTCATGGATTTTTCACAATATATGAAATTCATGGGGGTCATCCCAGTCTCTAGATTTCATCCACGGCATCTCCTGACATTGATAATATAATTTTGTCTAGATGATGATCTATATCATTAGAATCTATGTAAAACTAAACTGAGATACCCTGGTGGCATAGTGATTTTGAGGGTGGTAGGCTATGACAGTTGCATCAAGGGAATGTATGATTAAGGGAACATGAGTGATGAGTGTTGAAAGGATTTTTTTGTAATTTACAATACCCTAATCTCAACTCATCCAACATATGATAATTACATGGGATCCCACTTCCATATACTTGTTCCCCTAAATTTATATTTATAATCATGTCATGTTATAGTTAGTGGAATCATACAACCTCGCAATACGACCCACACAAGTGATGTCCCTCATCCATTAGTGCACATAATATCCTAATGTCCCAATATTCTCTTCTACTCATCCACTTACCTCTATGTTCACAATTAAATAGATTTTCTTCCACAATCCATCCATGTTGGATACCCTTTATGAAATTTAATGCCCCATAACCCTAATGTATTTTCTATGTGGCTTGAACCCTTTCGGTTTGGGGATAACATGGGTTGGACAAATTATTTACCTAAAAATATATAAAACACTTAATTAAGATTATTACACGTCACCAAGGACCCCTGGATCATTCTCATAAAAGATCAAGGCAATCCGAATGCATTTGGTCGGATTTTCATAGGTCAGCTGTTGTTTTCAATTAAAATTGTGTCCATTTTAAACAAAAGAGAGACCCTTTGAGTGCTAACGGTCACACCGTGCCTCTTATTGAGGCGGGGATGACTCGTACACATCACAAAGGACATGTGGATCGTTCTCCTAAAGTATCAACACAATCCTAATGCGTTTGGTCGGATTTTCGTAGGTCAGTTGTTGTTTTCAATTAAAATCGTGTCCATTTTAAACAAAAGAGAGACCCTTTGAGTGGTACCGGGCACACCGTGCCTCGGATTGAGGCGAGGATGACTCGTATATGTCAAAAAGGACCCTTGGATCATTCTACTAAAGGATCAAGGCAATCCGAATGAGTTTGGTCAGATTTCCGTAGGTCAGTTGTTGTTTTCAATTAAAATTGTGTCTATTTTAAACAGAAGAGAGACCCTTTGAGTGATAGAAGCCACACCATGCCTCATATTGAGGCGGGGATTACTATTACACGTCATAAAGGACCAGTGGATCGTTCTCCTAAAGGATCAACACAATCCGAATACGTTTGGTCGGATTTCCGTAGGCCAGTTGTTGTTTTCACTTAAAATCGTGTCCATTTTAAACAAAAGAGAGACCCTTTGAGTGATAGCGGCCACACCGTGCCTCAGATTGAGGCGGAGTTGACTCGTACAAGTCAAAAAGGACCCTTGGATCATTCTCTTAAATTATCAAGACAATCCGAATGCGTTTGGTCAGATTTTCATAGGTCAGTTGTTGTTTTCAATTAAAATTGTGTCCATTTTAAACAAAAGATAGACCATTTGAGTGCTAGCGGTCACACCGTGCCTCATATTGAGTCGGTGTTGACTCTTACATATCACAAAGGACCCGTGGATCGTTCTCCTAAAGGATCAAGACAATATTAATGCGTTTGGTTGGATTTTAGTACGTTAGTTGTTGTTTTCACTTAAAATCGTGTCCATTTTAAACAAAATAGAGACCCTTTGAGTGGTACCGGACACACCGTGACTCAGATTGAGGCGGGGATGACTCCTACACATCACCAAGGACCCTTGGATCGTTCTCATAAAATATCAAGGCAATCTGAATGCGTTTGGTCAGATTTTCATAGGTCAGTTGTTGTTTTCAATTAAAATCGTGTCCATTTTAAACAAAAGAGAGACCCTTTGAGTGCTAGCAGCCACACCGTGCCTCGGATTGAGGCGGGGATGACTCTTACACATCACCAAGGACCCTTGGATATTTCTCATAAAATATCAAGGCAATACTAATTCATTTGGTTGTATTTTCATAGGTTAGTTGTTGTTTTCAATTAAAAATTGTGTCCATTTTAAACAAAAGAGAGACCCTTTGAGTGATAGCGGCCACATTGTGCCTCGGATTGAGGCGGTGTTGACTTGGTCACATCAAAAAGGACCCTTGGATCATTCTCATAAAATATCAAGTCAATCCTAATGCATTTGGTTGGATTTTCATAGGTCAGTTGTTGTTTTCAATTAAAATTGTGTCCATTTTAAACAAAAGAGAGACCCTTTGAGTGCTAGCGGCCACACCGTGCCTCGTATTGAGGAATGGATGACTCGTACACGTCACCAAGGACCCTTTTATCATTCTAATAAAATATAAAGGCAATACGAATGTGTTTTTTTTGGATTTTCATAGGTTATTTGTTGTTTTCAATTAAAAATTGTGTCCATTTTAAACAAAAGAGAGACCCTTTGAGTGCTATCGGCCACACTGTGCCTCGGATTGAGGCGGGGTTGACTCTTACATGTCAAAAAGGACCCGTGGATCATTCTCATAAAAGATAAACACAATCCAAATGTGTTTGGTTAGATTTTCGTACGTCAGTTGTTGTTTTCACTTAAAATTGTGTCCATTTTAAACAAAATAGAGACCCTTTGAGTGGTACCGGCCACACCGTGCCTTGTATTGATGCGTAGTTGACTCATAAACATTACCAATGACCCTTGGATCATTATTATAAAATATCAAGGCAATACAAATGCGTTTGGTTGGATTTTCATAGGTCAGTTGTTGTTTTCAATTAAAATTGTGTCCATTTAAAACAAAAGAGAGACCCTTTGAGTGATAGTGGCCACACCGTGCCTCGTATTGAGGAAATGTTGACTCTTACATGTCACAAAGGACTCTTTTATCGTTATCTTAAAGGATCAAGACAATCTGAATGCATTTGGTTGGATTTTCGTACGTCAGTTGTTGTTTTCACTTAAAATCGTGTCCATTTTAAACAAAATAGAGACCCTTTGAGTGCTAGCAGCCACACCGTTCCTCGGATTAAGGCGGAGATGACTCTTACACATCACAAAGGACCCTTGTATCATTATCCTAAAGTATTAACAAAATTTTAATGAGTTTGGTTGGATTTTCGTAGGTCATTTGTTGTTTTCACTTAAAATCATGTCCATTTTAAACAAAATAGAGACCCTTTGAGTGGTAACGGCCACACCGTGCCTCGAATTGAGGAGGGGTTGACTCTTACACATCACCAATGACCCTTGTATAGTTATCATAAAATATCAAGGCAATCCAAATGTGTTTGGTTGGATTTTCATAGGTCAGTTGCTGTTTTCAATTAAAATTGTGTCCATTTTAAACAAAAGAGACACCCTTTGAGTGGTACCGGCCACACCCTGCCTTGGATTGAGGCGGGTATAAATCATAGAAATTAAAAAGGACCCTTTTATCGTTCTCCTAAAGTATTAACACAATCCTAATGCGTTTTGTCGGATTTCCGTAGGTCAATTGTTGTTTTCACTTAAAATCATGTCCATTTTAAACAAAAGAGAGACCCTTTGAGTGATAGAAGTCACACCGTGCCTTGGATTGAGGTAGGGATGACTCTTAAATGTCAAAAAGGATCATTGGATCGTTCTCTTAAAGGATCAACACAATCCGAATGAGTTTGGTCATATTTCTGTAGGTCAGTTGTTGTTTTCACTTAAAATCGTGTCCATTTTAAACAAAAGAGAGACCCTTTGAGTGCTAGCAGCCACACTGTGCCTCGGATTGAGGCGGGGTTGACTCTTAAACATCACAAATGACTCGTGGATCATTATCCTAAAGGATCAAGACAATATTAATGCGTTTGGTTGGATTTTTGTACATCAGTTGTTTTTACTTAAAATCGTGTCCATTTTAAACAAAATAGCGACCCTTTGAGTGCTAACGGACACACCGTGCCTCTTATTGAGTTGTAGTTGACTCTTACACGTCACCAAGGACCCTTGTATCGTTCTCATAAAAGATAAAGGGAAACCGAATGTGTTTGGTTGGATTTTTATAGGTTAGTTGTTGTTTTCAATTAAAATCGTGTCCATTTTAAACAAACGAGAGACCCTTTGAGTGGTACCGGCCACACCGTGCCTCTAATTGAGGATGGGATGAATCTTACACATCACAAAAGACCCTTGGATCATTCTCCTAAAGTATCAACACAATCCGAATGCATTTGGTTGGATTTCTGTAGTTCAGTTGTTGTTTTCACTTAAAATCGTGTCCATTTTAAACAAAAGAGAGACCCTTTGAGTGATAGCAGCCACACCATGCCTCGGATTGAGGCATGGATGACTCGTACACATCAAAAAGGACCAATGGATCGTTCTCCTAAAGGATCAACACAATCCGAATGCGTTTTTTCAGATTTTTGTAGGTCAGTTGTTGTTTTCACTTAAAATTGTGTCCATTTTAAACAAAAGAGAGACCCTTTGAGTGTTAGCGGCCACACCTTGCCTCGGATTAAGGCGGGGTTGAATCTTACATGTTAAAAAGGACCCGTGTATTTTTCTACTAAAGGATAAAGACAATCCGAATGCGTTTGGTTGGATTTTCATAGGTCATTTTTTGTTTTCAATTAAAATGGTGTCCATTTTAAACAAAAGAGAGACCCTTTGAGTGCTAGCGGCCACACTGTGCCTCAGATTGAGGCGAGGATGACTCTTACACATTAAAAATGACCCTCGGATTGTTCTCCTAAAGGATCAACACAATATGAATTTTTTTGGTCGGATTTACATAGGTCATTTGTTGTTTTCACTTAAAATCGTGTCCATTTTAAACAAAATAGAGACCCTTTGAGTGGTACCGGCCACACCGTGACTCAGATTGAGGCAAGTCTGACTCTTACACATCACCAAGGACCCTTGGATCGTTCTCATAAAATATCAAGGCAATCTTAATGCATTTGGTCAGATTTTAATAGGTCAGTTGTTGTTTTCAATTAAAATTGTGTCCATTTTAAACAAAAGAGAGACCCTTTGAGAGCTAGAGGCCACATTGTGCCTCGTATTGAGGCGGGGATGACTCGTACACATCACCAAGGACCCTTGGATCATTATCATAAAAGATCAAGGCAATAAAAATGCGTTTGGTTGTATTTTCGTAGGTCAGTTATTGTTTTCAATTAAAATTGTGTCCATTTTAAACAAAAGAGAGACCCTTTGAGTGCTAGCAGCCACATTGTGCCTTATATTGAGGCGGGGATGACTCTTACACATCACCAAGAACCTTTGGACCATTCTCATAAAATATCAAGGCAATCCGAATGCGTTTGGTCGGATTTCCATAGGTGAGTTGTTGTTTTAAATTAAAATTGTGTCCATTTTAAACAAAAGAGAGACCCTTTGAGTGCTAGCGGCCACACCGTGCCTCGGATTGAGGCATGGATGACTCTTACACATCAAAAAGGACCCTTGGATCGTTCTCCTAAAGTATCAACACAATCTGAATGCATTTGGTCGGATTTCTGTAGGTCAGTTGTTGTTTTCACTTAATATCATGTCCATTTTAAACAAAATAGAGACCCTTTGAGTGGTTCAGCATTCTTGCATGTTGCTGGGGAATATCATCTGTTAAAATGGTAAAATTACTCATTGGAGAAAGGATGTTTTATTTAATAACAATTACAATTTTCCTACAAACATTTACATACAACAATGTTTCATCTTTTGATCCCCTTAACCCCTCTCAAAAATGACCACCAATTGTACATGTCCCCAAGTCAAATCTTCATTGTATTTGTGTACAATCTACCATCAGGTATGCGGCCCACTCATTTCTGAACACATATATATCATCTTGTGAGTATGAAGCTTTTCGTCAGTCAGAGTAGTACTTCAAAATATAAAAATAAATAATTAATAAATAACTTAAACGAACTAGTAGTTGTTTTTGAAAATACCTATTTAGGGATGCTATTTTGTTGATGAAAAACGATCTATTTCATAAATTTACAAAAATAATAACCGCAATCATTATCGTTTGTTTGTTTTGGACACTGAAAAAAATTGATCATTAGGAGAATAACTAACTTGTGTTGAGATGTGTTTGGATAGTGAAATTTTATTATATATACCCTAATATTTGTACAGACGTAGTACTTGCTCGCCTCCTTATGCTTAGCCCCTGTCCTCATTCCTTTTTTTAGATGATAATGATACACCTCCCTATCATAATAGAATCCTTGGTAAAAGATAATATAAATTATATTACTTTATGTTTAGACCTAAAACGTAAGATGTAGTGTCTTACAGATTCACAAACTCCATCATGTGTGGTCGGTTTGATGGATATCCTTGCTTTGAATCCAGAAAAATAAATATTTAGAGTATCCAAATTCATCGAAATTAGCAACCAATGTTGCATAAAAACACAAAAAGGAATAAGTAATAAAAGAAGTGAAAATATAATTGATATTCTTTAATCGTAGTGTATTACCCCTGCATGGTTGGTATTAGGAAAATTTTGTCATATGTAATCTTGCTTTCAAATGTTTTCAGCAAGTTGTTCACTATTGCATCCCTTTTTGATGGCTCTATTTTTGTTAGGTGTGTTGATGTGATATGAGGACTAACGAGTCCAAATCTTAGCTCATGGGAAAATTCCTTCAACTGTTTTTTATAAATGCGTCTGCCAATAATATAAAATGCATTTAGTCATAATTTTCACATTAGATCAACTTTTAGAAAATAAATTCATGGAAACATAACTCATATATACATTTACAACTGTGACTTCTAGCCAACCATTTTCAAGGATCTCATTTACATTTTCAGCAGCAATTAAATCTTGACTTTCCTCTCCATATATATTCTCTTCGAAAACCACTATATGACTATTACCATCTTTTAGCTTGGTATCCACATGAGTCTTCAATTATAGTAAATGTGGATAGAGAATAGGTTGTGTTATTGTGCTTTAAGAAGCTCCTTGGGATCGGTTGGTCGATCCTTTAGATGGTTTTGAACCCACGTTTGTCACCCCCTTCCCTTTCTCCATCTATAACAACAATCATTAGTTCAGACCCTTTTTTCATTAATTGTTAAGGGTTTAGCTTGAAAAAAAAAGGAAATAAATACCTCTTTGTCCGCATGTACTCTTACAAGTTGTGATGGCCATGCAATGAATGTCCCAATAGCCTTTTCGACTGTATGAATATCATCATCATCAAGTGGAATAGGCAGCTCTGCATTTGGCTCATGAGATACAGTAATCATCACTTTCAGATGATCTTTCAGAAGTGGTCTATTATGCAGTATGGCATCTGGGATATTGAACACTGTAGCCCTCGCTACAAGGTGATAGGTGGGTGTTGACAGATATAAATCACAATCATTATCATCCTGTAGAAGATCAGTGCAGAAAAATTATCAGTGTTTTTCTGATTCACATTTCATGGGAACAATTATTAGAACATTGATTAACACGGCTAAGACAGTTCTTTTAGGCGAATGGCTTGCCTCAAAGATAGTGGGGGTGGGGCGGGATGTTCACGCGCTGGTTGTTCCTGAGTTGTGTCTTCCCTTTGCTTCCCACCCATAAAATTTTCTAGCAACTCTCCCTGCCATCGCAATCATTCTTCAAGGGTTTCTATTTTTTCTCTCATTTGTTCCAATTTTTCATCTGTATCATCCGTTTTTTTTTCTTCTTCTCAAAATATACTCGGGGTGTCACCCCAAACCATGCACCTCTGACACGACTGTATTTTTCTGGCTGCTTCAAATCCGTCGATAATAGGTCTATATCTGCTACAGGAGTAGCTGATTCCTGTGACTGTCAGATATGGGAAAATAACTAATTATTTTTATGTAATTTCAATTTAAAACAAATATTTTTATCGTCGTGTCATACTTACACATATTTCCCACACTTTCTGTGCGTTCTCATCTACTAACTTCCCTTCTTTGTTCACACATGCCTCCTTCCATAGCACATGACGTGGGATGGAAGTGCATTTGGTTTTAGACTCATCAATCTACATATAAACATAGAATGATAATTATGATGTTGTTTATTGGGACCTAACAATATTACTGTAAATTTAAAATACGTACCATTTTCTTTTCTAATGAAGCGTACCCCATCCTTGCTTTACAATAGGGGTATGTTGGTTTTTATGCACATTCCTTATTTTCAGTGCAGAGTTTCTATTTCATAAATGAAATATTGACAATCAAAGTGATGAATACAGGTATCCTCAAACAACGTATTATCACCCACAATGTACCTGAAACTTCTCATCCCCACAGTGGACAATAAATGCATCCCATGCTTCTTGGGATATCAGGTGAGTGTAGACAATGGGTGGGTGCAGGTTTATTTTACCTTTGGAATCTTTCAGGTGACATCTTGTTAAAATAGTATGAAAACCTTGATGAATCCTTCCTTCAAGCCTTAGTACATAATCCTTGTGTGAATCGTCTACTATAAATGTACTCTGCAAGATATTGAGAAGAGTAAGACATTGTTTCATTATTTTATTTTCTAGTAAATTAAAGAAATAAATTCATAATGTTGCCGTAATTTCTTTCCAGATCACAGCCTTCATCCCGGACACAACATGGTGCCATGAATCTATGTCAATCGGCACGCGTTGTCAAGTGAAAACTCCAATGTAGCTGCTAAACATAGCCTTGTTGGGATTCACATGTTGGCCTCATGAATTCCATCCGACTTCAAATTTGATGCCTTTGCTTTTCACCTTAATAATTTTGGCTAACACCGTCAAAATACGACGCACCTGTGTTTTCTTCAACGTCGGTCCTTCATTCCCAACTATTTCATCGATATCAACATCATCTACATGTTCATATGAAATGGTATCAATGGAATGTACTGATGGTTGTTGGACCTCAACACTTGGAGCAGCAGGAGCCGCAGTATTAGGAGCAGTAGCAGCCACAATAGGAGTAGCAGGAGCAGTAGGAGCCGTAGTAGGAGGAGCAGAAGGAGCAACAGGAGCCGCAACAGGAGCAGCAGCAGGAGCAGTAGGAGCTGCAGGAGCAGTAGGAGTAGCAGCAGCTGTAGCAGCAGCAGCTTGAGAGACTTGTTCAGCCTCAAGGTTAGGAGCACCAGAATGTGCAAAAGTCATTATCTACAAAAGTGGTTAAACAGTTAATTTAGATTACATAAATTTAGTAATGATAAGATAATAACATGAGATAACAATATCTATATTACAAATAAAATATAACCAGTTTATTGAACTCTCTTTTTTTCAAAGGTTGAAGGGATTTGACACCTCTATCGATTATCCAAATCCCTTCATTACGGTCTCCTCTAACATACAAAACATCATCTGCATTGGGACCGCTCCGAAATGATTGAGACGTACCACTAAAAGGATCGTCCTCAACTAAATTTTCATCAAAACCTTCAGTAATTTTGGACGATAACAAAACAATCGACCACTTTTGGTTTGCGGGATCTGGAACATAAAAAACTTGTACCGCTTTTGATGTCATTATAAATTGTTCGTCTTTGTACCCTTATTTACTAAAATCAACTTTCATAAATCCCCATTCATCTATTTTAACACCACTGTTGTTATCAACCCATTTGCATTAAAAAATTAGCAATTGGAATGTCGTATAATCCAACTCCCATATTATTTTGATAATGCCAAAGTATGACATATTTGCATAAATTGTATTTTTTTCCTTACTACCAGAAACATGCATCACTTCAGCCACTAGTGTAACTCTACTATTTTGCATGGTACTATCTTCATCATGTTCATCTGTATAAAATGTATAACCATTAATTACATAACCACTGTAAGATAATACATACACACTTGGTCCAACGGCTATCCATCGAAGTCGTTCTGACATTGAATTTGGATTTTCATCCAACTGCTTACAAATATGGTCCTGAAACCATCCTATAAACTGGTGATTATGTGTATATAATAACCATTTTTCATCCCTTGATGGATTCAACTACCTAAGAATTTCTTTGTGAGTTTCAATATATAGAGCAACCTCCCAACTGTTATGCAAAACATAAAGATGGGCCTGCTCCTGATCTATAATACTGATTGTCACAACTTCTCTTCCAAAAATTCCCTCACCCTCAATGCGTCCAGTGTGATGAGATTTCGGGAGACCAATGATTTCCACATTAGATAGGTATTCAGTACAAAATTCAATGGCTTCCTCAACAATATATCGCTCCACTATACAACCCTCTGGCCGACTTCGATTTTTGACATAACCTTTCAAAATCTTCATATACTGTTCAACATGATACATCCATCTATAGTTCATAGGACAAAAAAGTCAAATATCTCTCACCAAGTGAATCATCAAATAAACCATCATATCAAAGAATGTTGGAAGGAAGAACATTTCTAATTCACATAATATGATGACAATTTCTTTTTCCATAGCTGGAAATTTTGTCGGGTCTAAAACTTTGCTACATATAAATTTGAAAAATAAACAAAGTTTGGTTAACATATGATGAACATTCTTGAGAAAAATGCAACGTAAAGATATAGGAATTAGATCTTGCATCAAAACATGGCAATCATGTGATTTCAAACCTTTTAACTTCAAATCATTCATTGAAAAAATGTTCTTGATATTTGATGAGTACCCCTATGTAACCTTTACATCATTGAAGAAGTTGCAAAATTGATATCTCTCTTCCCTAGAAAGAGTATAAGCAGCTGGAGGAAGAAACATTCGATTTTCACCCTTCACGAGAGCCAACTCTTCTCGTATTCCCATGTCAACCATGTCCAACCTTGCCCTAATTCCATATTTTGTTTTTTCAAGGGCATTTAGCAACGTTCTGATAACACTATCACATATATTTTTTTCCACATGCATCACATCAAGAAAATGTCTGACATACAAACAATTCCAGTATGGTAATTCAAAAAAAACTGATCTCTTTTTCCAACTGATTTCCGTATGGTTTTTCGAAAATGGTTTACCAAAAACAGTGTTCAGATCTTTTAATTTCTCAAACAGCTGATCACCTATTAGTGGAGACGGTGTTGCGCATTGTTTTGAACTTCCATTGAATGATTTCTTCCAAGATCGGTACTTATGCCAACAAGGTAGAAATATACGATGTCCTAGAAACACATATTTTGATGAATGTTTAAACCTAATTGATTTTGTATCTTCTTCACACATGGGACACCCTTGATTTCCTTTAATGCTATAGTCTGAAAATTTTCCATAAGTAGGGAAATCATTTATTCTCCCATACAACATCGCTCTCAACGTGAAGTATTCACTTTTATAAGCATCATACAACATTACACTTGAATCCCACAATAACTTCAAATCCTCGATAAAAGGAGCCAGATAAACATCAATATCGTTACCTGGTTGTTTTAGTCCTGATATAAGCATAGAAAAAATGATGAATTTCCACTTCATTCATAACTAGGGTGGCAAGTTATAATTTACCAACATAACAGGCCATGTACTATGAGTGCTGGTTTGAAAACCAAAAGGATTCACTCCATCTGTAGATAATGCAAGACAAAGGTTTCTCGGCTCTTTTCCAAATTCAAGATACTCATGATCAATTTTCTTACATTGAGGAGAGTCGATCGGATGATGTAATTTCCCATCTTTATTTCTTTTATCTACATGCCACGAAAATTGTCTTATAGTTTCTTCACTTCCATATAGACACCTAAACCTTGGAATGGTTGGAAAGTACCATAAAACTTTCGTAGGATTGGATTTATCTTTCTTGTATTTAGAAGCACCACACTTTGGGCATTTTCTAAGTGATTTGTTTTCCTTGCGAAACAATATACAATATTTCGGGTAGGCATGTATTCTTTCAGAAATTATACCTATCGAGCGTAGCATTCGTCTAACTTCATATGTCCGGCTTGGGAGCTCATTATCTTCCAGAAGCATGTCATTAAAGAGAGAAAGTAGTTCCGTAAAACTGACATCACTCCATCTGTTGCCTGCCTTCAATTTATACAACTTCAGTATAGCTAACAATGTTGTATACTTAGTGCAAGCAGCATACAATGGCATCTTTGCACAACTATTTAATTTCTCAAACAATTTTGGGCAATCATGGAGTTCATCTTCAATTGTCTTTGTCATTTCCTCAATACAATCTTCATCATCATTGACATATGTAATCACATCCCCCATACGGTCTTCTTCATTATCCATATTTTTATTCATATCTGATGATCCATAAAACGCAGTTTTATCCCATCCAGTAGCTACATTCGCTTTTTCTCCGTGTTTATTCCAACATTTATAACTCTGATCTATTCCGTGACATATCAAATGTTCTTCCAACTCCTCTGGAGTAAATAGTCTAGAATAACAACAACGTAAACACAGACAAAGGATTTGAGAAGGATCCTTTGTGTGATCCTTTGCAAACTTGATGAACTCTTTCACTCCATTCTCATACTCTATTTTCAAACGATTAGAATACATCCAATATTTATTCATCTTCATCCTATTTGGATCTCAAATATTATTTTTTATGGTTAAAGTACAAAAAAAAAAGACTTCCAAATACAGTAGAATAGAACCACTTCCTTATAAAAATAGAGATTAATAGAGCCTAACCATTAGTATTTATTCATCTTCATTAAATATAATTAATTTAGATTCATTATAGTTTCCTCAAATCACCCCATACCAAACATAAGAATAATCAAGAATGATACATCTACCACTCCTAGGTCTCTTCCCTACATTCAATATCATCATGCCTAAATACCCATATATTCACACATACACATGTCACAAACACATAAAAAACAATATCCACATCAGAACCAAAGTACCAATATGGATTTAAATCAGGTTACTCGACTCAAGTGGTGGTGTGTAAGAAATAATAAGAAAATATAATAATTATATAGTCACACATAAATCTCAAACCGGTGTTAATAATCCAATAAACCAAAGGTATCATTCCATCTATCAAAATACTCTGAAGGAGACCATATGCGACAGTAGTCCCAAGTGGTGAAGGTTCCTGAGGAGGAAGGGGCGAACACGCACCTATCGGGGTTCGAGGTCAGGTCACTAAGGTTGAAGGTGGCCCGATACTCCTACAAGGGTTCATTCTATATTTCACAAACCATGTCCCGGTACCCTAGGATGTTAAACCACTGCTGGTGGAAGTGAAACTGTTCCTGATGATCATGCTAAGAAGAAATGGAAACCAAGAGGGGGAGTGAATAAAAATACCTCAAGCAAGATAAAAAAACATGGTATTTGAGAATAGGTTAGTGGCTTTCATGTTGGCTAGACACCTATCCAATATACTCCATAGGTGGTGATGGCCCCCGCAGTTGTTGCACCAGGTGAAACTATCACCTGAGAAGATGAGATCAATGAGGCCCTTTCCAGCCATGAACTGAACAAACTCCATGATGGCCTTCCTCTGGAATGGGATTATACCTTTACTTTCCTTTGGGTTGGAAATGAAATTAAATTCACCCCTAACAAACAATGGATGGTGGCCGGGATCGAAGGTATTTTGTTCAAAAGGACAATCAATCCCCCTCAATTTTTTAAAATACCAATACCATAAACTGTTTAAAAACAAGAAATATTAATTTATTTTGGAAATCATTCCCAAAAAAAATTCAATAAACAAACACATGCCAAACCATTTGGAATTTTATTTAAAGAATCAACTTATATTTATTTTAAACCATGATTTTCATTTATAATATCAAATCCACCAATGGTATAAGGAAACCTAATTTATTTCAATGAAAAAGGTTAATTCACAACAAGATACCATCCATTCCATATATTATTTTCATTAATAGGGTTATTTTGTGCTTCAAAATGATCCAAACATGTCTAACCAACTTCAAATGGATAAAATATGAATTCATGAAACACATGAATCCCAAAAAGTAGATATAGTATAGAAACACCCACTTGGAATATTTGGGATCAAAACACAATGAATCTGAATGAGTCTACTCAAATAAAGAACATTGAATCAAATAAAAGGGATCTAAATAAAATGTAAAAGAGATACTATAACCATAATTCCCCATAAAAATTATAGGTCTAGTAAATACCAAGGCTTCCATAGCCCCCAGGAACAAAGAATCAAGTGATGGAGAGATATTGAAGTTCAAGAAAAGAAATAAATACCAAAAGAGGATCACCATTTCGAATGAAACTTCAATCCACCAAGTGATGAGGATAGAAGAGACAAACTATACAAAGGGGCTCCCAAGGCTTGAGTGGGTTGAGTTAAACTTTAGGGAGAAGATAAAATAAATAAATGGGGGTATCGGGGTGCAATTACCCTACTACCTCAATGCTTCCTCATATACAACGACACCACTAGCTAGATAGTGGCCCTCACCAGCTAGACAATGGTTATAGTATAAATGTTATAACCATAGGTTATCCCACTGGCTAGTCACTACAGACCCACTATCTAGATAATGGCTATAGAATTTTTTTTGTATCCATTGTGAATCCCATTGCCTATCCAATTACCCTCACCGGCCATTAGGTGGACCACATGAAGCTTTTCAACCTACATGTTCACGTACACACCTTCTATGATAGTCTAGGACATCCTATGAACCCTCAAGAAACCCAAAAAAACTCAAAGAGCATTGCTTTGATGAAAGAGATACTGAGATGTTACAATTCTCCCCATCGTTCTGCTTTTTATTTGAATAAATATTCTAGTACGAAGGATAGAAAATGATGAGACAAAAATAAATTCCACACAATAATTATTGTGTAGAAAATTCAAAAAATATATGAAGATTCACCGAATAGAGGACCACTACGAAAAAATTAAAATGAACAGATAACCAATATTCTCAAGAACCCTTAATGTATATCCTCCAAGAACATCATACATCTCCAAATGACACGTCTACATCACTAAGAAGAGAGAAAATCCCAATAATGTCCAGAGACCTAAAATAGGTCACCCAAACATTTAAATTTTCACTGAAATTGTGGGACATAAGATGGAAATATACTAAGAACACATCCCTTCACCCAAATAAGAGACTACAACCACTAACCATGAAGAACCACTAAGAGCATAATTCGAAACCTAAGGAAAGGTACACCAAAAACATACCAATGAATCCAAATGAAATAACACAATAAATATCCATAAATGATTCAACCAACAACAAGAAATTAAAAAACTAAAAAGGATTTATTCCTCGATCAAGTACTCGATGGAAACCTTGAATTCCCACTATATAGTGTCACCCATCGATGGTCTCATTGAAGTAGACACCAACACCTCCCAGTGCTTGTTCCATCAAGAGACTTCATAATCTTAGTCATTTGAGTACACACCAAAATCCTATCTATGTCCAACCATAAATAGATCATATAAAATGGTTTTTGCCCAAAGATGGCAAACTAATCTCTTAAAAGATAGACCACACAACACATCAAGATTGAGCTCTAACCAAGAAGTTGTGAATCAGAGGACAATAAGGAATAATAACCACCTTAATGGTCTCAAACACCCACCCAAATAAGACAACCATGGAAGGAAACATAAGGGATTTTAAATGGAAATAACCTAAAACATCCATAGGTTTCCAGAAAAGGATGAATCATGTAGCCTACAACCATCACAATCTAAAATATCCATTAAATCTACCATGCCAAATCAACATATGGTTATGTGTGATGGGAGAGGAGAACAATATTAAAAAATGATTTGGAAAACATGCCTTAAAGGGAGGTCTGGAAAATCGAAGCTCGAGGGCGTTGCGAGAGGCGGAGGTCCGAAAAACCGAAGCTCGAGGGTGGCGGAGGTCCGGCAACGCGAACTTAGTGGGTGGCGGAGGTCCGGCAATGAGAAGTGAGGGCGGAAGAGGTCCAACAACACGAACTCAACAGGCAGTAGAGGGGAGTCACAGGGTTCCAGTACCATGAGAGCTTTAGGTCGTGATAAAACGAGGGCACTGTGCGACCGACTTTATAAAAAAATGGACTAAGGTTTTATCAGCCCTAACAAAGCGCTGATAAAGACTACCTTTATCGGCGCTAACATTTTAGCACTGATAAAGGAATCCTTTATCAGTGCTTTTTTAGTGCTGATAATGGTACTCTTTATCAGCCCTAAAAAAGCGCTGATAAATCCTTCCTGTATCAGTGCTAAGATTTTAGCGCTGATAAAGGGTCGTTTTATCAGCGCTTTGTTTAGCGCTGATAAAGGTTACCCTGTATCAGTGCTAAAATTTTAGCGCTGATAAATGGATTCTTTATCAGTGCTTTTCTAGTGCTGATATAGGGCCTCTGTATCAGCGCTAGAAAAGCGCTGATAAAGAAACCCTGTATCAGCGCTACCCTTGCCCATTTTTGTAGTAGTGAAAGAACACAATTAAACATGCACAAATACCCAAATAATTGTGGTATATCACTTGTAGACCACCTACCTCAAACTTGCGGTTGAACGCACTCTCAATCGAGTCCTTAGACCTCGATTCAACCAACCTTTGGAGCTTCAACCTAAAACTCACCCAAAAGATAGGGTTTTAGGGCTTCGGAACAAGAGGGAGATAAGACACAAACCCTAAACCAAGAAAAGAACCAAGGATGGGATTAGCCTTACCCAGAGCTTCGATCCGCAACCAAAGACACCAAAAACGCCATAGAATCGAAGGAGATCGGTCTCTTGGATTCCTTGGGAGGTCTGGTTCGTGCCTAAGGTGAAGAGAGGAGGAAGAGAGGAAAATCTCGAGTGGGGTTTAAAAGGTCAGAGTGGAAAATTTGTAATTTTTCCCAACTTTAAGTGGTTGCACGGTTTAGCCGCACGGTTTGGAAAACCGTGCGCAAACCGTGCGCACGCCATTTCCCGAGGAAGGAGGAGCTACACGGTTTAGCCGCACGGTTTAGCCACACGGTTTGGAAAATCGTGCGTAAACTGTGTGCTCGCTTCTGTCCAGAGGAGGGAGGGTCGCACGGCTTAGTCTGGGAAGGCCGCATGGTTTGGATGACCGTTCGCAGGCTGTGCGCCTTGGTCTGCTTTGCCCAGACTTCCCTTCTTCCGTGTCCCAAGCCCCTGGAACACCTTCATAGCCTCTCCTACTTCCAAGAAACCTTTTAAAGTCCCAAAATAAAAGGGTTCAACCCAAACACAAAAAAAACATACCTTTAAAAAATCTGGGTTCTTACAACCTCCCCACCTTATAACGGCTCGTCCTCAAGCTGATATCCCAAGCTTCATTGCTCCACCAAAGAGAAGAGTTCAGGCCACTGAGCCCGCATATTTGATTCTCGCTCCCAAGTTTCTGCTTTAACTTTCCCATGTTTCCATATTACTCGCACTAATGGCACAACCTTGCCCCGCAAGACCTTTTCACTACAATCCACCACACGAACTGGATGCTCCTCAAAGGATGCATCAACCTCAAGCTCCACATCCTCAACATCAACCACATGAGATGGGTCAGGGTGATACCGTCAAAGTTGTGACACATGAAACACATCATGCATCCCACCATACCACTGTGGAATATTCAATCAATAAGCCACTGGTCCGATCCTCTCCACAATCTAAAAAGGTCTCACATACCTGGGTGCCAACTTGCCCTGCTTCTGAATCCGACGGTGACCCAACCTTGGAGACACCCGAAGGAACACTTTATCACCCACCCCAAACTCAAGAGGTCTATGCCTCTAATCTGCATATGACTTTTGCCTACTCTGAGCCGTAGCCATTCGCTTCGTGATCAACTGGACTCTATCTGAAGTCTCCTGCATGAGACTTGGTCCCAACCACTCAGATTCACCAGCCTCTAACCAACACAACGGAGATCTACACGGTCTCCCATAAAGTGCCTCAAACGGTTTCATCTGCATTGTATCCTAAAAACTGTTATTGTAGGAAAACTCAACCAACGATGGGTGCTTCTCCCAAGAACCACCGAAGTCCAAGACACAAGCTCTCAACATATCTTCCAACACTTGGATCGTACATTCTGACTGCCCGTCCGTCTGCGGGTGGAAAGCCGTACTCAAAAACACCTGCGTACCAAGCGCCTTCTGCAACCCTTACCAGAAACACGATGTGAAATGCGGATCTTGGTCTGAAACTATGGTTTGTGGCACACCATGAAACCGCATGATTTCCTGAAAATACAGCTCACCCAACTGGTCAACTGTATGGGTCTCCTGAATCGGTAATAAATGATCCACTTTCGTTAAACGATACACAACTACCCAGATTACATCATTCTTATGTGGCATCCTCAGAAGACCCATGACAAAATCCATTGTCACATCATCCCACTTTCATTCCAGAATGGGAAATGGATGAAACAAACCACCTGGTCATTGATGCTCGGCCTTCACCTACTGACAGGTAAGACACCGTGCCACAAATCCCGCAACTTCCTTCTTCATTCCAGGCCACCAAAACTGCCTTCGGAGATCACGGTACATCTTGGTCAAACTAGGATGCACTGATCACTTTGATGCATGGAACTCACGCATCAAATCTTCCCGCACACACTTTTGCACAACCACACGATCACGAACACAAACAATGTCGTCCACGCTGACGGCCCATCCAGAAGGTAGCTCCCCACCTTTAAGCTTTTCCTTCATGATCGAACACTCAGAATCATCGAGCTTACTTTCCTTAACTCGACTAAAAATCATCGACTCCATCTTTAAGGAATCAAGAGTGACCTGACCATTCTCCTCTTGCACCTCCAGGTGCATCTCTGCAAACAAGGCCATCACCTTCCACTCGGTGTTGGACTCCTGAACTGCCTGATTCTGAACCTTCTTGCTCAGAGAATCAGTAACGCTATTTCCCTTTCTTGGCATGTACACCAACTCAAAGTCAAAAGACTGGAGATATTCAACCCATCTTCATTGTCGAAGATTCAGATCCTGCTGTGAGAAGATGTACTTAAAACTTTTATGGTCGTTAAACACAGTAAACCGCTCCCCCAACAGATAGTGCCTCCAACACTTCAAGGCGTACACTACTGAAACCAACTCAAGATCATGAGTGGGATAGTTCCTCTCATGGGGTCTCAACTGCCTCAACCCATAAGCCACAACCCGCTCATCCTGCATCAACACAGCCCCAAGTCCGATTCCGGACACATCACAAAACATGACGTACTTCTTACCCGACTCAGGTAAGAACAAGATAGGTGTGGTCGCCAGCCGCTTATTCAACTCTTGGAAGGCATTATCACAAGCCTCGGACCACTCAAACCTGATTCCCTTCTTGTTCAAGCCTGAGAGTGGTTCTACCAAGCGAGGGAAATCCGGAATGAACCTTCGGTAATACCCGTCCAAACCCAGAAAACTCCAAACATCAAAAACAGAATTGGGATGCTCCCAAGATACAACTGCCTACACTTTCTCTAGATCCACGGACACACCTACCTCCAAGATGATGTGACCCAGAAAATGCACCTCACATATCCAGAATTGACACTTTTATAGCTTGGCGTATAGCCGGTGCTCTCTTAGCGTACCCAAGATGATGTCAAGGTGTTGGGCATGATCATCGTGAGTTTTCGAGTACACTAAGATATCGTCAACAAATACAAACATAAACTGATCTAGATAGGGATGAAAGATATGTTTCATCAAAGCCATAAACATTGTCGGTGTATTGGTCAAGCTGAAAGGCATTACAATAAACTCAAACAACCCGTACCGACTCTGGAAAGTTGTTCGCGGTATGTCGGAAGACCTCACCCTCAACTGGTGATAACCTGACCTTAGATCAATCTTGTAAAACACTGATGCACTCCTCAACTGATCAAACTAGTCATCAATTCTAGGAAGAGGGTATTGATTTTTCACCGTTATCTGATTCAACTTTCGATAGTCAACACATAGCCTTAACGACCCATCGGCCTTCTTAGCAAAAAGCATAGGAGATCCCCAAGGAGACGTACTAGGATGGATAAACCCCTTAAGCTCCAAATATTCAAGCTGAACCTTCAGTTCCTAGAGTTCTTCCGGTGCCATTCGGTATGGCGGAATAGAAACTGGCTCCGCTCCCGGCAGCAACTCGATCGTGAACTCGACATCCCTCTCGGGTGGAAACCCCGAGAAATCCTCAGGAAACACATCCTAAAACCGATCCACCACAAGAGGAAAATTAGATTGTTCTCCTACCTCATCATCATCAAGCATGATACATGCCACTTGAGCCATGAGTCCACTCATCTGTTGACAAAATGACCCTGCACGCCCTGCTCGAACATCCCATTCGCCACGGTGGACATAAGTGTCACCCTCAAGTGACCTGAACGATACTCTGCGACGATAACAGCCTATGTGAACCCGATACAACACCAACCAATCCATTCCCAAAATTAGGTCAAACCCTGACATCTCGAGAACAAACAAGTCCCACAGAAAACGATACCCACCAACTTCCAAGGAACATCCCCTGCATTACTTGATATCCTCAACTCGCACCCCCAACGGAGTGTCAATTGACATAACTCCACATACCCTCTCTACAGGTAAACCCAGCGCTACCACAAGTTGAGCAGAGACAAAAGAGTGTATGGCTCCTATGTAAAACAACGCACTAGAAAAAGTAGAAGCTACAAGGATCGTACCTCGAACAGTTGATGGTCCAGCCTCGCCATCACCAGGCGCAAACTAAACTGCCTGAAGTTGACTTGCCCCTCTACCCTGGGCTCCATCCTGAACGCCCTACGCGGCACTACCCTACTGGCATGAGTGATCTTGCCCTGGAGTTCCACGTCCACCACCCCTGCCAGTACGGCCCGTGGAGCTCCAACTACCTGCCTGATACGGGGCGACTGATCCCCTTCCCGTACCTAGCACCTGCTTTTCACCATCATGCTCACCCGTCTGCCGAGGGTTCCTTCAGAACCTCTGCACATGCCCCATCCTACCACATGAACGACACTCAACTGGAGGTCGAGGACACTGACCACGCATATGCCCTGGCATGTCGCACTGATAACAAAACACCTGGTTCCCACTCTGAGAGGATGACCCTCTTTTCTGACCACCTTGCTGGAAACCTTCCAAACGACACTTCCGACTTTCGGAAGATGCACCAATTGTCTGCCCAGCTGGCACAACAATCCCACCACTCGAATCTCCCTTCAGATTCCCTTCAGAGATGAGTGCCTGATCCATCACCTCCATAAACTTCTTCAAGCGGAAGATATTCACTTGATACCTGATCTCATGTCTCAACCCATCCTGGAAACGCCTTGCTATCATTGTCTCATCCCCAGGTAACACTAGGACGAAGCCTCTCAAATCAGTGAGCAACTAGAATAGTCCATCACCGATAGCGATCCATGAGTCAGGCTCATAAACTCTGCAGCCCACTCCTACCTCAAAGTCTCTGAGAAGAAATGCTCCAGAAACTTTTCCTGAAAAACCTTCCACGACATCCCCTCAGCTTGCTCGGTCTGAGCCTGAATGTCCCACCAACGCCTTGCCTGGCCCTGCAACATATAAACGGCCAGCTTTACCCGCTTTTAAACAGGGATCTCCAGGTGATCCAGTATCGTCTGGACAGACTCTAACCAGAACTTCGCTGCCTTTGGGCCACCCTCTCTGGTGACGGTCAGAGGGTGCTGCAGCTAGAACTCCCTGGTCAGCTCAAACATACTCGGTGCAACCCGCCCTGGGTCCCGATCCATCATCTACACAAGGTGAGCCAAGTTCTCCTGGAACTGGTCTTCTCTACCTTCATTGATCACCACATTCTCTTGCTCTTCTACCGGAGGAGTGTTCTCAGAAACACCCTCCCATTTCCCAACTGGAAACTGACGTCGTGGTGGCATCTCTCTATAATGCCAAGCACGATATTTAGAACGCATACCATAAAACTTTCACGACTTCATAAAAAAAATCTCTTACTAGCCACAACAACCCATTCTCATATACTAATCCAACAACATTAGCACCTTGAATTCACTGCCCCGACCATCCCTACCGCAGGCCATGGCCCACATGGGGTAAACAACCATGCACTACCACCAAACTCACACAATGTTTTACAAAACATTTTCCACTCCGTTTCAACCCTTATATTTCATTAAACATCCTTTACCCACTTGTTTTATTTCATTCTTCTCATTATTTCTTGGTTTCATGAAATGCATGATGCACCCTACTTTCCTGCCTCACACACCCATCTCGTGCGTGTGTATAATACAATGCATGTCACCTATCTCCCTAGGTGCCTATAATGATGCATGAATGAAAATACTCATGCCGTTAAGGCCACGAGCCAAATATCATAAAACAGTCACATCAAACCACATGTGCATCACCCAATGGTGAAATATCATCAACTGTAGCATCACACCACCAAAAACAACATTTCCCCACCCAGGGTGACTTGGGTTTCCCCCGTACCTGGGTTAGCTACTCCCAAGCACGAGCTCACTACCAAGGCCCGACACGTCTTAACCCTTGGATACCAATCCCAAATAACAAGACCTTAGAGAAGGAGAAGAAAGAACTTCTCTAATACCACTTTTTAACATCCCCAACCCGGAATCCACTAAACTGGTGCTCCGATCCGGGTGGTTACATGACCTTAAGTGCGCCTCCCCGTACGCCAAAGGCTGCCGACTAGCAGCGGGGGTCTATGTAGTCAAATGGGGAGACTATACCCCCTATATATCAGAGTAATCCACAACAGAATAACCAATTATCGGAAACAAAACCAATTAAACAAGGAACATGTATATCAAACATCCCCAACAGTAAAGATGTCATGGCACGCTACAAGTTCAAAAGTGAACAAAAATCCCAAAATGAAGACAACGGCCAAATCCCCAAAATGGTCTCGACTCCAAGTCTGGATCCTCCACTAAGTTCTACCCATGCCACTCAGTATCTAGCAAGGACACTTGCCCTTCTCCTAACCTGTAGACATGAAGTCTGCTCGGGTACCCAATGGCGGCCCGAGCAGGGTGTGAGTACAACTCAGTAGGCCACCACCAATGGTGTCTACAAAATATCCAGTATAAACAGGAAGTGCATGAAAAAGGAAAATGAATGATAAATGCCAAGTAATTATTTAAGGTGCCATTAACTAGCTCAAGCCAAGCCATTACCACATTCATTACCATTCATTTCACACCAATCAACATCACTTACCATTTCATCACATTTCCATGGGTTAATCACATTCATCATGTTACATGGGTCTAAGGACAATAATCACATGCAAGAGAGTAAACACATTATTATCCTATCTCATTAGAACTAAATCCCTCATAACAACCATAAACTCACCTTGAAGCATCAGACTGGGTGGATGCAACCATATCCTCACCTCGAAGCCTTAGTTCGGGTGGATGCAACCGTTATGAGGAAAGAGCGTCAGTCCCCATTCCTAACCCGTGAATTTAGGGTGGAGTTCGGAGCCTTAGTCTTCACTCGACCCGTGGGCGTTGATCCTCAAGTCATACCCCACTCTACCAAGCCATGTTCACATGCTCATATATATATATGTAACCATTAACCATTCAAACCATTGCCCTTCGAAAACCACTATTCACAATTACTCACATGGGAATCCACATTATGCCTTAACCCATTAACACATTACAATTTCACATCAATTAACCATTCAACCAACTCCCATGTGTTATGCCTATCTCACTAAGTATTCAACACTAGACTCATAATCCATCCCATTATGGTCATTAATCAGTTTACACATTAACCCATTTAACCCGTTCATCATTTCCATGAACCAACCATTCAACCCATTCCATATAACCCTCAGGTTATTACCAAGTCTAGGTGCATCACCTAACTTCTATTCCAAGTTCAACCAAACATGCCAACATATTCATCAAGGTATCTACCTTTTATTACAACAAGGTCACTTGTTCAATAACATTCCCTAAGTCCGGGAAAAGCCGGCACATCCCATGGATGGCCCCAATTAGGTCAAGTCAATCCCAACACATCCCACAGGGATCGTGAGGGTTCCCATTTACCATTTTAAACACCATTATTACCAATCATGCCAAGTCTATTCAAAAACATAACCAAGGAGAAACAATAACACAATTAAACATGCACAAATACCCAAATAACTATGGGATATCACTTGTATACCACCTACCTCGAAACCGCAGTTGAACGCACTATCAATTGAGTACTTAGACCTCAATTCAACCAACCTTTAGAGATTCAACCTAAAACTCACCCAAAAGATAGGGTTTTAGGGATTTGGAACAAGAGGGAGATAAGACACAAACCCTAAACCAAGAAAAGAATCAAGGATGGGATTAGCCTTACCCGAAGCTTCGATCTGCAACCAATGGCACCAAAAATGCCTTATAATCGAAGGAGATCGGTCTCTTGGAGTCCTTGGGAGGTCTGGTTCATGCCTAAGGTGAAGAGAGGAGGAAGAGAGGAAAACCCCGAGTGGGGTTTAAAAGCCCGGAGTGGCAAATTTGTAGTTTTTCCCAACTTTAAGTGGCCACAGGGTTTAGCCGCATGGTTTGGAAAACCGTGCGCACGCCACTACCCGAGGAAGGAGGAGCCACATGGTTTAGCCACACAGTTTGGAAAATCGTGCACAAACCGTGCGATAACTTCTGTCAAGAGGATGGAGGGTTGCACGGCTTAGTCTGGGCAGGCTGCACGGTTTGGCTGACCGTGCGCAGGTCGTGCGCCTTGGTATGCTTTGCCCAAACTTCCCTTCTTCCATGCCCCGAGCCCCCGGAACACCCCCATGGCCTCTCCCACTTCCAAGAAACCTTTTAAAGTCCCAAAAGAAATGGGTTCAACCCAAACACAACAAAAACATACCTTTTAAAAATCCGGGATCTTACAAAGTCCCCCACCATGTTTTGGATTATGTTGACAAAGGGGGAGAAAAAGTAAAAAAATTTTACTTTGTAATAAGTTTTTACTTATCTTTATTTTATGATTTTGAATCTGTGGTTATCAGATAATGGGGTATAGGAAAATAAAAGTGAGATAAAGGGAAAAGTGAGAAAAGATAAAAGTGGGGGGGGGGGGTTATCTTAACATGGCTGCAAAATTTTCTTATCACTAAGGGATGAAATTCCTTCAAAAACATTACTTTATCCAGTAGTGTGGTGTAGGGACACTCTATTTTGAGAAGGGTTTCCTTTTAATAAAGGTTGAAAACTTTGAATTTTTTCAAAAATTTACTGTGAAAAATTATGAGTTTTTGAAAAATGGTGAGTTATAAAAGTTTTTAAACAAATCCAAAGGGGTGATTGAAGGACCTTTGTGGTGTTTTGATTTAACAAAGTTTTTTTATTTGTTGACAACTAATCTTTTGTAAAATAATGTTTTTGAAAAAAAGGTGAAATTTGTTGAATGTTCAAACCCATACATAAAGGGGGAGAAAAGTTTTGTTTTTGAGAAAGTTATTTTCTAGATGTATAGGATTGAACTGATCAGCAACAGTCACAAAATTCATCATAAATTTAATGTTTTTTATTAAAAACATCATCAGTATCAAATCCATCGGCATGAAATTAAAGATCTTTCGGATATGATGTTTGTTATAAAGAAGTTTCTAAGTTAGAAAGTCAGAATATTGTTGAATAGTTTGAATGAAGACAATTATTTTGGGAGTTATAAAGTTGTTAAAATTTCTAAAATTAAGTTAGATAGTGCTTTTCCAATATTGAAGTGAAAACTATAATGATAAAATCTTTGGAAGAAATGGAGGAATTGTAAAGATTGTATTAGTTCTAGGAATCAAAAGAAATTTTTCATCAGATCTAGAAGTACCAGACACATAAGTTATGAATGAGTTATATATAATGAGGTTTGAAGATTTTCAAAGTTGTAGAGTGGAGTTTTCATCATAATGATAAATTCATTGTAATGATAATTCCATCATAATTAGAATTCCATCGTAATGAGAATTCCATCGTTATAAGGATTCCATATGATTGACTCTAAGGAGGAAATTCAATCGGACTAACTCTGAGAAGGAAAGTAAATTGGTATGAATTTGGGGAGGAAAGTAGATCGGACTAACTCTGATAAAGAAATTCAATCAAACTGACTCTGAGAAGGAAAGTCAGTTGGACTGACTCTGATAAGGAAAGTCAATCTGACTAACTCTGATAAGGAAAATCAATTCAGAATGAGCAGAGGAAGTTCCATCATAATTTTATGAGAAAGTTATTTTGAAATGAACTGAGGAAGATCCATCGTAATGAGCTGAGTAAGTTCCATTGTAATGAGATAATGAAGTTTCATCTTAATGAGATGAGAAAGTTCCATCATAGTGAGATGAGTAAGTTTCATCATAATGAGCTAAGAAAGTTCTACAGTACTGGAGAAAATTTAGGAAGTCTGAGAAGAATGATTATAAATAAGACTCAATAAGATTCCAGAATATGTGTGAAGAGTCAAATTGGTCAAACTTGAAATTAAAATATGTCAAGATCTCATGGTTTTTGAATTTGAGTAATCTAGAAAAGTTTTTTAGTTTTCTTCCTTTTCCATTCCGGGATGCCTATAAATAGTTACACAATACATTCATACTTTTCATATCATTTTCTTATGCAGAAAAGGTATATCACTATAGAGTTTGATTTGGAGTTTAAATCAGAGTTCTTTCCAGAAAAATATCTCATTAGAAATATCATAGAGTTGAAAGTTTTCTTATTGGACTAAGGAAGATCGAACTGAGGAATATTAGACTGAGGAAGATCAGATTGATCAATTGATCAAAGTTTGAGCAGTGAATTTTTAGAAAAGGGGTCATCTTAATGATTCCATCGTAATGATACAATCAGACTGAGGCAATTGGACCATGGTTCATTGGATCGAGGTTTCATAAAGAGTTTTTTAGAGCAAATTTTTTTGTGATATTTTATTTTTTTGGCTCAATTGTTTGTAAGAAAACTTTGTAAACTTATGGGAGTTAGTATAATCATTATTATCGAGAGATATAAGGTTTATAATGGGAGTTGGAATAATTTTTATTCACTTCTTCATTATAGTGAACTCACATAGACCCACGGGAGTGGCTATGGCAAGGATGTAGGTTCTCACACTAAGGTCGAACCTTGTAAATCTTACATGCTTTACTTGCTTTATTACTTTTTCATGCATGAGTATTTACTAAAAAATGATAAGGATTTTAAGTTTAATAGGTTATAGAAGTTAAGTTATAAAAGTATTGAAACTTATAAAAAAGTGAACAACTGATTCAGCCCTCCCTTCTCAGATGTGATTATATACTTTGGAACTTCAATTGGTATCAGAGTAAAGGTTCTCTTATTGAATCTTTATCATGAATAATATCAATTCTATCAATAGTAGAGTAATTCCTATATTTGATGTCAAAAATTATTATGGATGGAAAAATAAGATGATTCCTTATCTCCTATCTCTTGGAATAGAAGTTATCAATGTTTCTACAATTGGGTTTCCACCTATTGAGAAGGATGATCCAATGAATTTTTCTGATAAGAGAAATATCAAAATTGATGGAAAATCTAGGAATTTAATTATTATGTCTCTGCCAGAAAATTTTTATATGAAGTTAATGGGTCTCAAAACTTCAAAGAGTATGTGGGATAAGCTGCAAAGTATTTTCAGAGAGAATACTAAAGTGAATAAAGTAAAACATAAAATATAGTGTGGTAATTTTGAAGGAATAATAATGAGAGATGAAGAAACTATTGATGAATACTTCACCAGTGTAAATGAATTTTTTTTCAACATTAGAGGATTTGGAGAAGTTCTAAAAGATTCTATAATATTAAATAATCTTATGAGAAACTTTTCGGATAGATTTGATTCTAAAATTTCATCTTTAAAAGATAAAAATGATTTATATCTTGATGAATTTCATAAATTTATTGTTGCTTATGAAATAAGGAAATCTCTAATGTTCAAAAAGAAGATTAAATATGAAATAGATTTTGAAGCTTTGAGAAAAATTAAAACTCAAGATGCTAAATATGTAAATCCTTATGATTACAAAGATAAAAAGGATGATGATTTCAATGCTAAAATCATGTATCTTATCTCTAAGAATTATATAAGAGGAATAAGAAATTATAAAATAAAACTCCATCTCAAATGTTTTGAGTGTGGTGGAATTGGATACTTTTCTATGAATTACCCCAAGAAAAAATTTGGTGAGTATCAAGATGATTCCAATGAAACACCTCGATAGAAGAAGTGTAACAAAAGTTATAAAGAAGAAAAGTCATCCAACAAACACAATAATAATTTTAATAGAAAAAAAAAAGAAGTATGTTGAGTAAGAAAGTTGAATTAAATTCAAGTAACAACAATTCTTTAGAAGATGAAAGTTCAGAAAAATTTATAACTTTTATTATAAAAGTTGAGAAAAAAATAATCCTTAGATAGTGAAGAAGATGATGAATCGTTATATAGAGAGTATCAACTCATAACAGAACTTGATCATTTCTTGAAAAAAATAGAACTCTCAAGAAATTAATTGAAGTAATGAATAAAGATTGTGAATAAGTTATTTAATAAAGAAAATATGTCATCAAGTAAGAGTAAGAATAAATTCAAGAGATCATAAGTTACAAATTAAGAGTTTTTTAGTAAGGAAAGATGGTTGAAGATATCAGTAATAAATTTTCATATAAGGAATAAGAAGTCAATAAGTTTCAATCTAAACTTCTTGAGTCCAAAAGTACCTTGAGGAATATGAATGAAAACTTAAACAAAGCTTCAGAATTAAAAGCTAAGACTTCTAAAGTTACTGAGAAATCTCATATCAAGAATCAAGTGAATTAATCAACCTCCAAAAATAATGTTTCATCTAATTTTTCTAACATTTAATGTGATAAGAAAATTAATGGGAAAGTTTGGATGGAGAAAGATGTGAGAAACCTATCACATTTATAAAATTTGAAAACTCACTCAGAAGGAAATACGGTCCATGCCTGAAGTATGTTATAGGAGCAAGAAGTTATCAACCTCAATAAAGATTTTGTAGATAATGATCGTACTTTAATAGAAAATAAAGATTTGATGGTTTATATTGGGGTTATGGAATCTATGGGTATAGGGATTATAATTTCTAGCATAACTTATCACTTCTCATAATAAGGTTTGAATAGAGTGGAAGAAATAGTGAAAGTATAATGAGTAACTACTACTACAAATATGGTCTTTATCGGTGTTATAAAAGAGGATTAATAGTGATAAAAAATGATGTTAATCAAGGCGAAGATAAAGTGGGGTCCCTGTTATCAATGCTCAGAAAATCACTGATAAAGACCCTTTTTATCGGGGCTTTTTTTAAGCGCGGATAAAAGTCAAAAAAATTTAAAGCTTTTAACAGAGCTTGACTCCCCCTTTATCAGTGTTTGGTGGGACCCCCTACCACTCTCCCACGCACTGCCCTTGCCCGCGCATCCCTCACATGCTCGCGCGCCCCTCCTTGCTTCCACCTGAACTCAAACCCGCAACCTCCCCCCTTGCGCATCTGCACCTTTACCACTAAGTCATTTAGTTTTTTTCTCTATTTAATGATATATATATTTATTTTTATATATATAGTTATATTTATTTGTGTATTAATATATATTAATATAAATATAAATATATCTAGTTATATTAATACATATATATTTATTCATATATTAATATTTATTTATTTATTTATTTATTAGTATATTAATATATATTTATATTTATTTATATATATATAGTTATATTTATTCGTTTATTAATATAGATTCATATTAATATAAATATATTTAGTTATATTAATACATATATATATATTCATATATTAATATATATATATTCATATATTAATATATATTTATATTTATTTATATATATATATAGTTATATTTATTCGTATATTAATAGAGATTCGTATTAATATAAATATATTTAGTTATATTAATACATATATATTTATTCATATATTAGTATATATATTTATTTGTATATTAATTTATATTTATTTTTATTTTTTTATATATTTTTAGTTGTAATTTTTTATCTGTATATTTATTTATATATTAATATATATTTATAAGATTATTTTTAAATACATTTATAAAATATGTTTTTTATGTGTTTATAAATAAATAAATACATACATACATACATATATACAACACACACACACACACACACACATATATATATATTTACGAATAAATACATATATATGTGTATTTGAAAAGCCATAGAATGTTAAAATGACCATAAATTATAATTCAGAAGTCTGTTTCAACTCCACAACCATTCAAATTGAAGAAAATGAAACAATCTTCGATATGATATGTGGTACAATCCTAGAGGACATCCGGATCAGAAGTTATACATGTTTGAATGTTAAAAAATCGGGGTATCCCGACTAAAAACTTAGTTTTGGAGGCCTTCTGGGCCTTTTGGGCCTTGAAAAATGTGACAGAAGGTTTTCTTGGATGAATAGCGTGTATAGCTCATCACAAGATTTGATTTGATATGTTGTAGAGCTCAAACAGACACCCAGATCAAAAGTTATGGTCGTTTGAAGTTTGAGTTACATTTTCAACATATTTTATATCTTTTTTTTTATTTTGTGTGTCTTCAAATTGTTATTAAATGATTATTAATTGATTATAATTAGAAAATTATTAATTAATAATATTTTTTAAAATATTTTAAAGTCACTAAATTTCTATATATTAAATGTAATAGTCTATTTATAATTATCTAAAACATATTTAAAAAATATATATTATATTTATATCAATATAAATATACTTATATAACAATATATTATTTTTCATGATTTTTTTTTGAAATATAAACTTTATCAATGCTAGGAAAAAATGCTGATAAAGCCCCCCTTTATCAGTGCTACTAAAAAAACGCTGATAAAGGGGTCCCCTTTAACAGCGCTAAAAAAAGCGTTGTGAAAGGGTGACACTGCGAAAACCCAATATGTGGTAGTGAACTTTCCTAACACATGGTAAGCTAGAAAAGAAAAATATCAAGATATTAGATTCTTTCTAAAAAAATCAATTTTAATGTTTGAAAGAAGTTTGTTGAAGATGTTATTAGGTTATTCATCATGCCAAAAGATGTATGACACTCCTTATGGAGCAATTTTCTTATGGGAGAAAAGAAAAGTAAGCTGGAAAGAAGAAAGTTGAGTAAAGATCTTTTATTGTCGAGATTTCCTTGAAAGCAAGTAAAAAAGAAAAAACCATGGATACTTGATAGTGGTTGTTCTTCACACATTATGGGTGATTTAAAAAATTTTAAACATGTTGAAAATCATTTTGGAGGTGTTCTTACCTTTGGAAATGATAATTACCTAAAAATTAGAGGAATTAAAAAGGCTGAGAATGAATCGGAAAAGTTGAAATCTAAGGAATTTTTATTTGTTGATGGGATAAAATATAACTTACTTAGTGTAAGTTAACTTTGTGATGATGGAAAAGAAGTGATCTTCATAAAATATTCTTATGTTGTCGAAAGTGTGAAAGATGGCAAAGTTATTACAAAAGGATAAAGAACTAGTGGGAATATCTTCCAAATAAGAAAATTTAAAAACTCATGCTACTTAAGTGTTGAAGATTAGAATAAGTTGTGTCGCTGAAGACTTTCATGCCTTGGGAAGAAAAACATGAACAAACATTCTAAGGTTGATGTTGTATGAAATTTTCCAGAATTTAAAAGAAGATAGAAATTTGTTTGTGTTTCTTTTTAGAAAGGGAATGTGACTAATAAAAGTCATAAGAAAGTTAAGATTCAGTTTACCAAACCTATTGAACTTATTCATTTCGATTTATATGGGTCAATGAGACATCAATCAAAAATGGGATATTTATACTTTATCACTTTTATTAATGATTTCACTTGGATGACTAACATCATGTTTATGAAAAACAAGTCATAGGTTGTGGAAATGTTCAGGTTTTTTAGAAAATAATTTGATAAAGAAATGGGGGTTTACATAAAGAAATTGAGAACATGTAATGGTATTGAATTAACAAGAAATTTTTTTGAAACTTATTTGAGAAAGCGTGGTATCAAATATCAGTATAGTTCTCCCTACACTCCACAAAAAAATGTAGTGGTAGAAAGAATTAATAAAAGTTTGGTAGAAATGGGAAGAAGTATGTTAGTAGAATATAAACTTTCAAAGTTCTACTAGAGAGAAGTTGTTAGTACTGCTATACATATTCAGAAAAAAAATTTGTTGAGGCCTAAATCCAACATAACTTCTTATGAAATGTGGTATAACAAAAAAACATTCATTTAAGTACTTCAAGGTTTTTGTAAGTCCATGTTTACTTAAAATCAAAAATCCAGATCTGGTAAAGTTTGATGAGAAAGCTGAGGAAATAACTTTTATGGGTTATTCACCCAATGGAAGAAGTTAAAAATGTTGGAACAAGAATTTAAAAAAGTTTGTGGACTCATATGATGTTAAAGTTATTGAGACTACAACTTCTTTAACAAAAGTTTCTGGGAAAGTTGAGGAAGAAAAACTGAAAGTTTCCAATGAAAATAAAAGTGAGTAAAGTAATGTTTATGAAGATTCAGATGAATCATGTGATAAAAAAAGTGAAGCAGGAAGAGAAACTCTGAAATTTCTTACTTTACAAAAACATGTTGAGACTGAAAATATTCTTGGGAATCATAAGGCTCCAGTTTAGACCAAAAGAAAGCTAAGATTATAAAATAAGACTTCACTCATCTCAAAAGTAAAACTAGAATCAGTTTCAGAAGCTATTTAATTCAAAGAATGGGTAAATAGTATAAATGAATAGTTGGATCAAATTGAGAAAAATGAAACATGTTCCATATTCGAAATGTAAAAATTTTATCAGAACAAAATGGGTGTATAGAAACTATTTGAATGAACATGGAAAAGTTTCAAGAAACAAAGATAGGATTGTTTGTAAAGGTTATGCACAAGTGGAACGTGTGGATTTTGATGAAACTTTTCACCCCATTTCATGGTTAGAAACTATTATAATGTTTCTAGTAGTTCCTACTCATCATAATTACAAATTATATCATATGGATGTAAATTCAGCATTTCTTAATGTAGAAATTGAAGAAGAAATTTACATTGAACAACCTTATGGTTTAATACTTTATGAAGATGAAAACAAAGTTTTTCGATTGAATAAATATTTATATGGTATGAAACAAGATCCACATTCATAGTATTCTAATCTTGACAATTGTTTGAGAATGTTGAATTTTTCTAAAGAAAAATTTGATAGAATATTATATGTGAAAGATGTTGACTTGAGAACACTAATTTTAATTGTTTGTGTGGATGATATAATTTTTGTTGGAGATAGAGAAGATGTTTTTAAAACATTTTTTAAGAAATTAAAATGAACTTTGAGATGTCAATGTTAGGATAATTAACATTCTCCCTTGGTTTAAAAATTCAATAAAAAGAAAAATACATTTTTCTATCTCAAGAAAAATATGTTGGAGAATTTTTAAAAAAAATTGGCATGGAAAAATCTAAAGAAGTTTATAATCCTATATCATTGGGGATGAAGTTGAGTAAAGATGAGTTTAATAAAAGTGTGAATCATAAAGACTTTCAGAAGTTGATAGTAACTCTATTTTACCTTACACCCTCAAAACCTGATATTGTTTATGTTGTGACTTTGTGTACCATGCATCAAAGTAATTCGAAAGAATCACATATTTTGGAAGTAAAGAGAATTATAATATATTAAAAAGGAATAACTTTACATGTGTTTTTATACAAAAGAAATTTTGAGATGAAGTTTCATGGTGATATTGATGCCAATTAAGATGGAAATTGTAATGATAAAAAATCATCCTTAGGGGGAACATTTTTCTTGGGTGAATTTTGTTTGAGTTGGAATAGTAAGAAATAAAGTTCAGTAACTTTGAGCACAACATAATCATAATTTTTTGTGGCTATTCATACTTGTACTCAGATGTTGTGTATTAAAGTTTATCTGGAAGATTTGAAAGTAAAAGTTTCTAAACCATTTAAGATACTTTGTGATAATCAAAGTGCATTTGATCTTTATAAAAATATTGTCCAGCATTCGAGATCAAAATACATTAACATAAAGTTTCACTTTATAAAGGAGAAAGTTTCTAATAGATATGTTTTGCTGGAATATATCTCAACAAAGTATCAAATCATTTATATCTTTACGAAGGCAATTCCAAAATAAAGGTTTGTTGAGTTGAGGCTACAACTTCATTTTCAGCCTCCTCCAATGACTTCCTAAATCTCATAAGGAAGTTCCCCACCATTCTTTGGATTATGCTGAAAAGGGGGAGAAAAAGTAACAAATTTTCACTCTATAATAAGTTTTTACTTATCTTTATTTTATTAATATGAATATGTGGTTATCATATAATGGGGTAAAGGAAAATAAAAGTGATAGAAAATGAAAAGTGAGAAAAGATAAAAGTGAGGGGGAATTTATCTTAACATGGCCACAAAATTTGATTGTTGTCGAGGTATGGAATTTCTTAAAAAAACATTACTTTATCTAATAGTGTGGTGTCTAGATGATTTATTTTGAGAAAGGATATGTTTTGATAAAAGTTGAAAATTTTGAGTCGTTTCAAAAAATTGTTGTAAAAAAGTCTAAGTATTTGAAAAATGGTGAGTTTTAAAAGTTGTTAATGAAAGTTTTCAAAAAAATCTAAATAGGGATATTGAATAATCATTTGATTTTTTGTTTCAACAAAGTTTTTGTATTTTTTGAAAACTAATCTTTTCTAAAATAATGTTTTTGAAAAATAGGTGAAAGTTTCTAAATGTTTAAACCCAGACATAAAGGGGAGCTAAGTTTTTTTGAGAAAGTTGTTTTTTCGATGTAGAGGATCAGACTGAATATCACCAGTCATAGAAGTCATTAGAAAGTTAAATTTTTTTATTGAATGCATAATTAGTCTCAAATACATCAACATGAAGTTAAATATATATCAGACGTAATGTTTATTAGAAAGAAGTTGGTGAATAGGTTGAATGAAGACAGTGATGTCAAGAGTTATAAAGTTCTTAAACTTTCTATCCTTAATTCAAATGATGTTTTTTCAATCTTAAAGTTCCCATAAATCGTGGAAACTCTCATGATAAGAGATTTTGAAGAAATGGAGGAATCATAAAGGTTGTATCGGTTCCAGGAATTAAGACAAAGTTTGCATCGGATCTAAAAGTACCAGTCGTAGAAGTTTTCAGAAGCCTGAATGAGTTATAGCTAATGTGGTTTAAAGATTTACAAAGTTGAAAAGTAGATTTTTCATATTATTGAGAATTAAATCTTAATGATAATTGCATCGTAATTATAATTCCATCGTTATGAGGGTTCCATCGAACTGACTCTAAGAAGGAAAGTCAATCGGACTAACTCTGAGGAGGAAAGTCAATCAGAATGAATCTGAGGAGGAAATTCAATCAGACTACTCTGATAAGGAAAGTCAATCAGTCTAACTCTAAGAAGAAAAGTCAATTGTACTAACTCTCATAATGAAATTCAATCAAACTAACTCTGGTGATGAAAGTCAATTCAGAATGAGCTTATAAAGTTCCATCATAATGAGATGAGAAAGTTCCTTCAGAATAAGATGAGTAAGTTCCATCGTAATGAGATGAGGAAGTTTTATCGTAATATGTTGATAAAGTTATGTCATAATGAGATGAGGAAGTTCCATCTTAATGAGTTGAGGAAGCTCCATCTAATGATCTGGGGAACTTCCATCATACTAAAGAAAATTTAGGAAGTCCGAGAAGACTGATTATGTAGAAGACTTAAGAAGATTTCAGAAGATTTTTTAAGAGTTGAAGTGGTAAAAATTGAAAATCAAATATGCATAGATCTCAAAGTTTTTGAATTTGAGTGAGTATGAAAGGTTTTTCAGTTTTCCACCTTTTCCATTCTAGGATGACTATAAATAGTTGCATAGTACATTTGTACTTTGCATATCTTTTTCTTGTATGGAAAATACGGAGCACTGCATATGTTGAGTTAGAGTTTGAATTGCAGTTCTTTCTGAATAGAGATATTTTTAGGAAGATCAGGTAGTTGAAAGTTTTCTTATCATACTGAGGAATATCGGACCGAGGAAGATCAGACTGAGTAGTTGAGCAGAGTTTGAGAAGAATGGTTTGAGAAAAGGGGTCATCATAATGATTCCATCGTAATGAGATAGTTGGATTAAGGTAATTGAACCTAGGGTCATCATACTGATGTTTGAGACATATTTTTGTAGAGAAAAAGTTTTTTTTGATCTTTTCTTTTGTGGCTCAATTGTTTGTAAGAAAAAATTGTAAACTAATAGAATTTAGTATAATCATTCCTATCAGAAGATAGAAGGTTTCTAATGGGATTTTCCACAAGTTGTATTCACTTATTCCTTATAGTGAATTAACATAGACCCATACGAGTGGAAATGGAAAGGATGTAGGTTCTCACACTAAGGACGAACCTTGTAAATATTGTGTGCTTTAATTGCTTTCCTACTTTTTCATGGATGGTTATTTACTAAAAAATTATAAGGATATGAACTTTAATAGATTATAGGGGTTAAGTTATAAAAGTATTGAAACTTACAAAAAAATTGAACAACTAATTACCCCCCAGTTATTATTCAATCATTTGTAACTTTAATTGGTATCATAGGAAAGGTTCCCTTATTGAATCCTTATCATGAATAATATCATTTTTTTTTCAATAGTAGATTAATTTTTACATTTTATGGAAAAAAATTATTATGGATGGAAAAATAGGATGATTCTATATCTCCAATATCTTGTTATGGAAGTTCTCTATGCTGCTACAATTGGGTTTTCACCTATTGAGAAGGACGCCTCAATGACTTTTGATGATAAGAGAAATATCAAAGTTGATGGAAAAGATAGGAATGGGATTCTTATGTCTCTATCAGAAATTTTTTATATGAAGGTAATGGGTATCAAAACTTCAAAGAGTGTGTGGGATAAGCTTCAAAGTATTTTCGAAGGTAATACTAAAGTGAATAAAGAAAAGCTACAAATTTGGCATAGCAAGTTTGAAGACACAAGAATGAGAGATGAAGAAACTATTGATAAATATTTCACTAGGGTAAATAAAATTGTTTTCAAAATCATAGGATTTATAGAAGTTCTGAAAGATTCTACAATAGTAAAGAAACTTACGAGAAACTTTCTATATAGGTTTGATTCTAAATTTTTCTCTTTAGAAGATAAGGATGATTCATCTCTTGATGAATTGCATAGATTTCTTATTGCCTATGAAATAATAAAATCTCTAATGTTCAATAAGAAGATGAAATATGAAATGAATTTTAAAGATATGAAAAAAATAAAAACTTGAGATTCAGAAGATGTAAATCCTTATGATTTTGAATATAAAGAAGATGATGAGTTGAATGATAAAATCACATCTATTATATCTAATAACTATAGAGTAGTAAGAGAAAAGTATGTAGGAAAACTCCCTCTCAAATATTTTGAGTTTGTTAGAATTATTCAATTTTCTATGAATTTCCCTAAAAAGAAATTTGGTGAGTATCAAGATGATTTTGATGAAACACCTAAATGGAATAAGTGGAACAAAATTTATAAAGAAGAAAAGTCATCTAACAAACATAAGAAGAAGTTTAATGGAAATAAAAAAAAGTATTTGGAGTAATAAAGTTGGATCAGACTCAACTAAAAACAATTATTTGGAAGATGAAAGTTCATAAAAACTCATAAACTTTATTGAAAAAGTTGAGAAAACAAAATATTCCTCAGATAGTGAATAAGGTGGTGAAGAATCATATAGAGAGTATCAACTCAGAATAGAACTCATTGCATGTCTTGAGCAAAACAAAACTCTCAATAAATAAATCATAGTAATGAAGAAAGATTTTGAAGAAGTTACTAAAGGAATAAAATATGTCATCAAGCAGGAGGAAGAATACATTTAGGAGATCTTAAGTTACAAATTAAGGGTTATTGAAGAGGGAAATATGGTTGAAGATCTTAGTAAGAAATTGGTAGCTAATAAAGAATAAGTCAATAAGCTTGAATCTAAACTTATTGAGTCCAAAATTAATTTGATTAATATGAATGAAAACTTAAAAACATCTTTAGAAGTAAAAGTTGAGACTTCTAAAGTTGCTGAGAAATCCCAGATTAAGAATCAGGTGAATTTCTTGCCCTCTAAAAATAATGTTTAATCTGATTTTTCTAACATTTCAGGTGATAAGAAAAGTACTAGAAAATTTTAGGTGGAGAAAGGATGTGAGATACCTATAACATATACAAAATTTTAAAACTCACTCATAAGGAAAGATGGTCCATACCCATAGTATGTTAGAGCAGGAAGAAGTTATCAACCTCAACAAAGTTTCTACAGAAAAAGATCGTACTTCAATAGAAAATCAAGATTTGATGGTGTATGTTGGTGTAGTGGAACCTATGGGCACAGGGCTTATAATTTTTGGAATAAATTATTGCTTCTCGGAAGGAGGTTTGAATAGAGTGGAAGAAATTTTGAAAGTTAAAATGAGTAACTTTTCTAACACATGAGAAGTTAGAAAAGAAAAATCTCAGTATGTTAGAAACATTCCAACAAAAAAATAAATCTGAATGTATGGAATAAATTTGTGGAAGATGTGATTAGGATGGTCATCATGTCGAAAGATACATGACTCTACTTAATAAATAAGTTTCTTATGGGATAAAAGAAAAGGAAGTTGGAAAGAAAAAAGTTGAGGAAAGATCTTTTATTATTGAGACTACCTTGAAAGCAATTAAAAAAGAAAAAACCATGGATACTTTGTAGTGGTTGTTCTTTACACATGAAAGGTGATTTAAAAATCTTGAAACATGATGAAAATCATGTTGGGGGTATCGTTACCTTTGGGAATTATAGTTCCTTAAAAATTAGAGGAATCAGAATGGATGAGATTGAAGTAGAAAAGTTGAAATCTAAGGAAGCTTTATTTGTTGATGGGATAAAACATAACTTACTCAGTGTAATTAAATTTTGTGATGATGGAAAATAAGTGATATTTAAGAAATATTCTTGTATTATCAAAAGTATGAAAGTTGGAAAAGTTATTACAAAAGGAGAAAGAATCTGTGGGAATCTCTTCCAAATAGGAGAATTTAACAACACCCACTACTTAAGTACTGAATATGAGAACAAGTTGTGTAATAGAAGACTTGGATGCCTTGGGAAGAAAAACATGAAAAAACTTTCTAAAGTTGATCCTGTATGAAATATTCTATAATTGAAAAGAAGGGTGGAAAATGTTTGTGTTACTTGGCAGAAAGGGAATATGACTAATAAAAGTCATAAGAAAGTTGAGATTAAGTCTACCAGACCACTTGAACTTATTCATTACAATTTATGTAGTCCAATGAGACATCAATAAACAAAATAATATTTTCACTTTATCACTTTTATTGATGATTTCACTCATATAACCAACATCATGTTTATGAAGCACAAGTCAGAGGCTATGGAAATGTTCAGGTTTTTCAAAAAAGAAGTTGAGAAAGAAATGGGGGTTTATATACAGAAGTTGAGAACATATAATGGTATCAAATTCACAAGAAATAATTTTGAAACTTATCTGAGAAATAATGGTATCAAACATTAAATTATTACTCCCTACACTCCACAAAAAAATGGAGTAGCAGAAAGAAATAATAGAAGTTTGGTCGAAATGAGAAGAAGTATGTTGGAAAAATGAAAATTTTCAAATTTCTACTAGAGACAAGTTGTTAGTACTATTGTATATATTCAGAATAAATGTTTTTTGATACCATAATCCAACATGAATTCTTATGAAATTCGATATAACAAAAAACCTTCATTGAAATACTTCAAAGTTTTTGTAATTCCATGTTTACTTAAAATCAAAAATCCAAATCTGGGAAAGTTTGATGAAAAAGATGAGGAAGGAAATTTTATGGGTTATTCACCCAATGGAAGAAGTTAAAAATGTTGGAACAAATGTTTAAAAAAGTTGTTGGAATCATATGATGTGAAAGTTATTGAGAATCAAACTTCTTTAACAAAATTTGCTAAGAATTTTGAGAAAGAAAAACTAAAAGTTTCCAATGAAAATGAAAGTGATGAAAGTAACGTGCATGAAGATTCGAATGAATTGTGTGATGATGAAAGTGAATAAGAAAGAATAAATCTAAAATTTCCTAGTTTAAAAAAACATATTGAGATCAAAAATATTCTTGTGAATCATAAGGCTCTAGTTTAGACCAGAAGAAATCTATGATTAGAAAATCAAACTTCACCCATCTCAAAAGTTAAACCAGAATCAGTTTTAGAACCTATTCAACACAAAGAATTAGTGAATTCTATGAATTAAGAGTTGGATCAAATTGAGAAAAATTAAATATCGGAACTTGTTCCACATCTTAAAGGTAAAAAATTTATCATAACAAAATGGGTTTACACAAATAAGTTGAATGAACATGAATAAATTTCAAGAAACAAATCTAGGCTTGTTTGTAAAGGCTATACACAGGTGGAAGGTGTGAATTTTTATGAAACCTTTGCCTTTGTTACAAGCATAGAAACTATTAAAATGTTTCTATCAATGGATGCTCACCAAAATTACAAAGTATATCATATGGATGTAAATTCAACATTTCTCAATAGAGAAATTAAAGAATAAGTTTACATTGAACAACCTTGCGGGTTTCTACTTGATGAAAATGAAAAAAAAGTTCATAGATTGAAGAAAGCTTTGTATGGGAAGAAATAAACTCTGTGTTCATGGTATTAAAAGCTTGAAAATTGTTTGAGAATTTTGAATTTTTCTAAAGTAAAAGTTGTTAGAAACTTATATGTGAAAGATGTTGACTCTATAACTCTAATTGAAATTGTTTATGTGAATGGTATAATTTTTTCTCAGGATAGATAAGATTTTTGTAAAACATTTACTAAAACAACCTTGTGGTTTTATACTTTATGAAGATGAAAACAAAGTATTTTTATTTAATAAATCTTTATATGGTCTGAAACAAGATCCACATGCATAGTATTCTAATCTTTACAATTGTCTGAGAATGTTGAAATTTTTTAAAGGAAAAATTGATCGAATATTATATGTGAAAGATGTTGACTTTAGAACTATAATTTTAATTGTTTGTGTGGATGATATAATTTTTATTGGGGATAGGGAAGATGTTTGTAAAACATTTTCTGAAGAAATTAAAAGGAACTTTGAGATGTCAATGTTAGTAGAATTAACATTCTCCCTTGGTTTAAAAATTCAATGAAAATAAAAATACATTTTTCTATCTAAAGAAAAATATGTTGGGGAATTTTTAAAAAAGTTTGGCATGGATGAAGCCAAAGAAGTTTCTAATCCTATCTCATTAGGGATAAAGTTGAGTAAAGATGAGTTTGATAAAATTGTGAATCGTAAATACTTTCAGAAGTTGATAGGAACTCTACTTTACCTTACACCCTCAAAACCTGATATTTTTTATGTTGTGACTTTGTATACCATGTATCAAAGTAATTTGAAAGAATCACATATATTGGAATTAAAGAGAATTATAATATTTAAAAAAGGAATAACTTCACATGGGTTTTTATACAAAAGAAATTATGAGATGAAGTTTCATGGATATACTAATGCCAATTAGGATGGAAATTGTAATGATAAAAAATCAGCCTTATGAGGAACATTTTTCTTAGGTGAATTTTGTGTGAGTTGGCATAGTAAGAAAAAATGTTCATGAAATTTGAGCACAACATAATCATAATATGTTGTGGCTAATCATACTTGTACTCAGATATTATGTATTGAAGTTTATCTAGAATATTTGAAAGTAAAAGTTTCTAAACCATTGAAGATACTTTGTGATAATCAAAGTGCTATTTATATTTATAAAAATATTTTCCATCATTCGAGATCAAAATACATTGACATAAAGTTTCACTTTATAAAGGAGAAAGTTTCGACTGGATATTTTTTTACTACAATATATCTCAACAAAGTATCAAATCATTGATATCTTTATGAAGGCAATTCCAAAATAAAGGTTTGTTGAGTTGAGGCTCCAACTTCATTTTCAGCCTCCTCCAATGACTTCTTAAATCTTATAAGGAAGTCCCCCACCATCCTTTGTATTATGTTGACAAAGGGGGAGAAAACGTAACAAATTTTCACTCTATAATAAGTTTTTACTTATCTTTATTTTATTAATCTGAATCTGTGGTTATCAGATAATGGGGGAAAGGAAAATAAAATTGATAGAAAAAGAAAAGTGATAAAAGTTAAAAGTGAGGTGGAATTTATCTTAACATGGCCACAAAATTTGATTCTTTTCGAGGGATGGAATTTCTTCAAAAAACACTACTTTATCTAATAGTGTGGTGTCTAGATGATTTCTTTTAAGAAAGGATATGTTTTGATAAAAGTTGAAAACTTTGAGTTGTTTCAAAAAATTGTTGTAAAAAAGTATAAGTATTTGAAAAATGGTGAGTTTTAAAAGTTTTTAATGAAATTTTTCAAACAAATCTAAAGAGGGATATTGAATAAACTTTTGATGTTTTGTTTTAACAAAGTTTTTTGTATTTGTTGACTACTAATATTTTCTAAAATAATTTTTTTTTAAATAGGTGAATGTTTCTAAATGTTTAAACCCATACATAAAGGGGGGATAATTTTTTTTTGAGAAGGTTGTTTTTTGAATGTAGAGGATCAGACTGAGTATCACCAGTCATAGAAGTCATTAGAAAGTTATAGTTGTTGATCAAATGCATAAATAATCTCAAATCCATCAACATGAATTTCAATATCTATCAAACATGATGTTTATTAGAAATAAGTTAGTGAATATTTTGAATGAAGACAGTGATGTCAATAGTTATAAAGTTCATAAACTTGATATCCTTAATTAAAACGATGTTTTGTCAATCTTTAAGTTCTCATAAATCATGTAAAATCTCATGATAAGAGATTTTGAAGAAATTGAGGAATCATAAATGTTGTATCAGTTCCATGAATTAAGACAAAGTTTGCATCAGATCCAAAAGTACCAGAAAAAAAAAGTTTTCAGAAGCCTGAATGAGTTATAGCTAATGTGGTTTAAAGATTTTCAAAGTTGCAAAGTGGATTTTTCATCTTATTGATAATTCCATATTAATGATAATTGCATCGTAATTAGAATTCAATTGTTATAAGGATTCCATCGAACTGACTCTAAGAAGGAAAGTCAATCAGACTAACTCTGAGGAGGAAGGTCAATCAGAATGAATCTGAGGACGAAATTCAATCAAACTACTCTAATAAGGAAAGTCAATCATTTTAACTCTAAGAAGAAAATTCAGTCGGACTAACTCTCATAAGGAAAGTCAATCAGACTAACTCTAGTGAGGAAAGTCAATTCAGAATGAGCATAGGAAGTTACATCATAATGAGCTGATAAAGCTCCTTCAGAATGAGATGAGGAAGTTCCATCGTAATGAGATTAGGAACTTTGATCGTAATATGTTGATGAAGTTATATCATAATGAAATGAGGAAGTTCCATCTTAATGAGCTGAGGAAGCTCCATCTAATGAGCTCGAGAACTTCCATCATACTAAAGAAAAGTTAGGAAGTCTGAGAAGACTGATTATGTAGAAGACTCAAGAATATTTTTTAAGAGTTTAAGTGGTCAAAATTGAAAATAAAATATGCATAGATCACAAATATAGAGCACTGCCTAGGTTGAGTTAGAGTTTGTACTTTGCATATATTTTTCTTGTATGGAAAATAAGAAGCACTATATAGGTTGAGTTAGAGTTTGAATTGGAGTTCTTAATGAATAGAGATATTGTTAGGAAGATCGGGCAGTTGAAAGTTTTCTTTTCGGATTAAGGAAGATTGGACCGAGGAAGATCAGAAAGAGCAGTTGAGCAGAGTTTGAGAAGAATGGTTTGAGAAAATGGGTCATCGTAATGATTATATTGTAATGAGATAGTTGGACTAAGGTAATTGAACCCAGGGTCATCAGACTAATGTTTGAGATATATTTTTGTAGAGCAAAAGTTTTTTTTTATCTTTTCTTTTGTGGCTCAATTGTTTGTAAGAAAAATTTGTAAACTAATAGAATTTAGTATAATAATTCCTATCAGGAAATAGAAGGTTTATAATGGAATTTGTCACAAGTTGTATTCACTTCTTTCTTATAGTGAATTAACATAGACCCATGCGAGTGGAAATGGAAAGGATGTAGGTTCTCACACTAAGGACGAACCTTGTAAATAATGTGTGCTTTACTTGCTTTCCTACTTTTTCATGGATGGGTATTTACTAAAAGATGATAAGGATGTGAACTTTAACAAATTATAGGGGTTAATTTATAAAAGTATTGAAACTTATAAAAAAGTGAACAACTGATTAACCCCCACCCCAGTTATTATTCAATCATTTGAAACTTTAATTGGTATTAGAGGAAAGGTTCCTTTATTGAATCATTATCATGGATGATATCATTTTTTTCAATATTAGATTAATTTTTACATTTGATGGAAAAAAATTATTATGGATGGAAAAATAGGATGATTTTTTATCTCTAATATCTTGGCATGGAAGTTCTCTATGCTACTACAATTGGGTTTTCACCTATTGAGAAGGATGTCTCAATGAATTTTTATGATAATAGAAATATCAAAGTTGATGGAAAAGATAGGAATGCGATTCTTATGTCTATGTAAAAAAAAATTATATGAAGGTATTGGGTATAAAAACTTCAAAGAGTGTGTGGGATAAGCTCCAAAGTATTTTCAAAGGGAATACTAAAGTGAATGGAGAAAAGCTACAAATCTGGCATAGTAAGTTTGAAGACACAAGAATGAGAGATGAAGAAACTATTGATAAATATTTCACTAGGGTAAATAAAATTGTTTTCAACATCAGAGGATTTGGAGAAGTTCTGGAAGATTCTACAATAGTGAAGATACTTATGATAAACTTTATAGATTGGTTTGATTCTAAATTTTTCTCTTTAGAAGATAAGGATGATTCATCTCTCGATGAATTGTATAGATTTCTTGTTTCTTATGAAATAAGAAAATATCTAATGTTCAACAAGAAGATTAAAGGTGAAATAAATTTTAAAGATATGAGAAAAATGAAAACTCAAGATTTAGAAGATGTAAATCCTTATGATTCTAAAGATAAAGAGGATGATGAGTTGAATGATAAAATCATGTCTCTTATATCTAAGAACTATAGAATATGAAGAGAAAAGTATGTAGGAAAACTCCCTATAAAATATTTTGAGTGTGGTGGAATTATTCAGTTTTTTATGAATTTCCCTAAAAATAAATTTGGTGAGTATTGAGATGATTCTGGTGAAACACCTCAATGGAAGAAGTGAAACAAAATTTATAAAGAATAAAAGTCATCCAAAAAACACAGGAAGAAGTTTAATGGAAATAAAAAAAAGTATTTGGAGTAAAAAAGTTGGATCGAACTCAACTAAAAACAATTATTTGGAAGATGAAAGTTCATAAAAATTCATAACCTTTATTGAAAAAGTTGAGAAAACAAAATATTCCTTAGATAGTGAAGAAGGTGGTGAAGAATCATATAGAGAGTATCAACTCAGAACAGAACTCATTGCATGTCTTGAACAAAACAAAACTCTCAATAAATAAATTGGAGTAATGAAGAAAGATTTTGAATAAGTTACTAAAGGAATAAAATATGTCATCAAGCGGGAGGAAAAATACATTCATAAGATCTTAAGTTACAAATTAAGGGTTATTGAAGAGGGAAATATGGTTGAAGATCTCAGTAAGAAATTGGTATCTAATAAAGAATAAGTTCATAAGTTTCAATCGAAACCTATTGAGTCCAAAAGTAATTTGAGTAATATGAATGAAAACTTCAAAAAAAATCTTTAGAAGTAAAATTTGTGAATTCTAAAGTTGCTGAGAAATCACAAATTAAGAATCGTGTAAATTTCTTGCCCTCCAAAAATAATGTTTAATCTAATTTTTCTAAAATTTCAAGTGATAATAAAAGTAATAGGAAATTTTAGGTGGATAAAGGATGTGAGAAACCTATCACATATACAAAATTTGAAAACTCACTCAAAAGGAAAGATGGTCCACACCCAGAGTATGTTAGATCAAGAAGAAGTTATCAACCTTAACAAAGTTTCTACAAAAAAAGATCGTACTTCAATAGAAACTCAAGATTTGATGGTTTATGTTGGTGTAGCAGAACCTATGGGCACAGGGCTTATAATTGTTGGCATAAATTATTACTTCTCAAAATGAGGTTTTAATAGAGTGGAAGAAATACTGAAAGTTAAGATGAGTAACTTTCCTAACACATGAGAATTTAGAAAATAAAATTCTCAATATGTTAAAAACATTCCAAAAAAATAAATCTGAATGTTTGGAAGAAGTTTGTGGAAGATGTGATTAGGTTGGTCATCATGCCTAAAGATACATGACTCTACTTCATAGATAAGTTTCTTATGGGATAAAATAAAAGGAAGTTGGAAAGAAGAAATTTGAGAAAAGATCTTTTATTGTTGAGACTGCCTTGAAAGAAATTAAAAAAGAAAAAACCATGGATAATTTGTAGTGGTTGTTCTTTACACATGACAGGTAATTTAAAAATCTTGAAACATGTTGAAAATCATGTTGGAGGTACTGTTACCTTTGGGAATGATAGTTCCTTAAAAATTATAGGAATCAGAATGGATGAGATTGAAGTAGAAAAGTTGAAATCTAAGGAAGATTTATTTGTTGATGGGATAAAACATAACTTACTGAGTGTAATTCAATTTTGTAATGATGGAAAATAAGTGATATTTAGGAAATATTATTGTATTATAAGAAGTGTGAAAGATGGAAAATTTATTACAAAATGAGAAAGAATTGGTGGGAATCTCTTCCAAATAGTAGAATTTAAAAACACCAACAACTTAAGTACTGAAGATGAGAACAAGTTGTGGCATTGAAGAATTGGACACCATGGGCAGAAAAACATGAACAAACTTTCTAAAGTTGATCATGTATGAAATATTTCATAATTTAAAATAAGAGAGGAAAATGTTTGTGTTACTTGGAAGAAAGGGAATATGACTAATAAAAGTCATACGAAAGTTGAGATTAAGTCTACCAGACCACTTGAACTTATTCATTCCAATTTATGTAGTCTAATGAGACATCATTCAAAAAAAGGAGATTTATACTTTATCACTTTTATTGATTATTTCACTCATATAACCAACATTATGTTTATGAAACACAAGTCAGAGGCCATGTGAATGTTTAGGTTTTTCAGAAAATAAGTTGAGAAAAAAATTGGGGTTTATATAAAGAAGTTGAGAAAATATAATGGTATCAAATTCACAAGAAATACTTTTGAAACTTATCTGATAAATCATGGTATCAAACAAAAAAATATTACTCCCTACACTCCACAACAAAATGGAGTAGTAGAAATAAATAATAGAATTTTGGTGGAAATGAGAAGAAGTATGTTGGTAAAATGAAAACATTCAAATTTCTACTAGAGACAGGTTGTTATTACTATTGTATATATTAAGAACAGATGTTTTTTTATACCATAATCCAACATGAATTCTTATGAAATGCGGTATAACAAAAAACCTTCATTGAAATACTTCAAAGTTTTTGGAAGTCCATGTTTACTTAAAATCAAAAATCCGGATTTGGGAAAGTTTGATGAAAAATACGAGGAAGGGAATTTTATAGGTTATTCATCCAATGGAAGAAGTTAAAAATGTTGGAACAAATGTTTAAAAAAGTTTGTGGAATCATATGATGTGAAATTTATTGAGAATCAAACTTCTTTAACAAAAGTTTCTAAAAATTTTGAGGAAGAAAAACTAAAAGTTTCCAATGAAAATGAAAGTGATAAAAGTAACATGCATGAAGATTTGGATGAATTGTGTGATGATGAAAGTGAATAAGGAAGAATAAATCTGAAATTTCCTAGTTTACATAAACATATTGAGATCAAAAATATTCTTGGGAATCAAAAGGCTCCAGTTTAGACCAGAAGAAAGCTGAGATTAGAAAATAAAACTTCACCCATCTCAAAAGTTAAACCAAAATCAGTTTTAAAAGTTATTCAACACAAAGAATTGGTTAATTATATGAATGAAGAGTTGGATCAAATTGAGAAAAATTAAATATGGGAACATGTTCCACATCTGAAAGGTAAAAATGTTATCAGAACAAAATGGGTTTATACAAATAAGTTTAATGAACATGAAGAAATTTCAAGAAACAAAGCTAGGCTTGTTTGTAAAGGCTATGCATAGGTGGAAGGGGTGGATTTTGATGAAACCTTTACCTTTGTTACAAGCTTAGAAACTATTAAAATGTTTCTAGCAGTGGAATCTCATCGGAATTACAAAGTATATCATATGGATGTAAAGTCAACATTTCTAAATAGAGAAATTGAAGAAGAAGTTTACATTGAACAACCTTGCAGGTTTCTACTTGATGAAAATGAAAACAAAGTTCGTAGATTGAAGAAAAATTTGTATGGGAATATATAAGCTTCATGTTCATGGTATTAAAATCTTGAAAATTGTTTGATAATTTTGAATTTTTAACATAAAAGTTGTTAGAAACTTATATGTGAAATATGTTGACTCTATAACTCTAATTGAAATTGTTTATGTGAATGATATAATTTTTTGTCGGAATAGATAATATTTTTGTAAAACATTTACTAAAAAAATGAAAAGGAACTTTGAGATTTCGATGTCATAAGAATTAAAAAATTTCCTTGGTTTAGAAGTTCAAAAAAGAAAAGAAAAATACATTTTCCTATCTAAAGAAAAATATGTCAAGGAATTGTCATAAAAGTTTGGAATGGAAGAATCCAAAGAAGTTTCTACTACTATCTCAGTGGGGATGAAGTTGAGTAAAGATGAGTCTAGTAAAAGTGTGAATTAAAAATACTTTTGGAAGCTAATAGGAAGTCTAATTTACCTTACAACCTCAAGGATTGATATTGTTCATTCTATGACTTTGTGTGTCAGGTATCAAAATAATCTGAAAGAATCACATATGTTGGTAGCAAAGATAATTCTGAGATATTTTAAAGTAATAACTTCACATGGGTTGTTATACAAAATAAATTATGAGATGAAGTTTCATGGTTATACTGATGTTGATTGGAATGAATATTATAATGATATAAAATAAATCTTAGGAGGAATATTTTTCTTGGATGAATGTTGCGTGGGTTGGCATAGTACGAAACAAAGTTTAGTAACTTTAGACACAAAAGAATCAGAATATATTGTGGCTACTCAGGCTTCTAATCAGATGTTTTGGATGAAAGTTCAGTTATAATATTTAAGAGTAAATGTTTATAAACCATTGAAGATTATTTTTTATAATCAGAGTGAAATTGATCTTTCTAAAAATTCTATCAGACATTCAAGATCAAAACACATTGACATAAATTTTCAATTTATAAAATTGAAAGTTGATGATGGAGATGTTTTTCTGGAATACATCTCAATGGAGTATCAAATTATTGATATCTTCATAAAGATAATGTCAAAACAAATTTTTGTTGAGTTGAGGCTCTAAATTTATGTTCATCCTCCTCTAATGAATTCCTAAATCTCATAATAAAGTCCTCCATTGTGCTTTGGATTATGTTGACAAAGATGAAGAAAAAGTAACAAATTTTTACTTTGTAAGAAGTTTTTACTTATCTTTCTTTTATGAATTTGAAGTTGTGGTTATAAGATAATGGGGGAGAGGAAAAGAAAAGTGAGAGAAAAATAAAAGTTAGAAAAGATAAAATTAAGGGGGTTATCTTAATAAGGCCATAAAACTTTTTTGTCACTGAGGGATGGAATTCCTTCAAAAACGTTATTTTATAAAGTAATTTGGTGTCAAGATACTCTCTTTAGAGAAAGGATGTGTTTGGTAAAAGTTTAAAACTTTGAGTTGTTTCAAAAAATTGTTTTGAAAAATGGTGAGTTGTAAAAATTGTTAATGAAAGTTTTCAAACAAATCCAAATGGGGATATTGAAGAACCTTTGTGATGTTTTTTTTTAAAAAAAATTATTTATTGAAAAATAATCTTTTATAAAAGAATATTTTTAAAAAATAGGTGAAATTTGTTGAATGTTCAAACCCAAACATAAATGGGGAGAAAATTTTTGTTTTTTAGAAAGTTGGTTTCCATATGTAGAGGATCGGATTAAACAACATTGGTCGCAAAATTCATCAAAAAGTTAAAGTTTTTAATCGAACACATCAACGGTCTTAGACCCATCAGCATGAATTTCAAGATCTATCGAACACAATGTTTGTTAGAAAGAATTTATTGAGTTAAAAAGTAATAATGTTGCAGAACGGTTTGAATGGAGACAATTATTTTAGGAGTTAGAAAGTTTTTAAACATTCTAACCTTAAGTCAGACGATTATTTGTTAATATTGAAGTTCTCATAAATCATGAAAACTCTCATGATAAAAGATTTTGAAGAAATTTAGGAATCATAAAGATTTTATCAGTTCTAGGAATCAAGAAAAAGTTTGCATTAGATCCAAAATTACTAGACACAAAAGTTTTCAGAAGTCTTAATGAGTTATAGCTAATGAGATATGAATATTTTCAAAGTTGTAGAGTGTATTTTTCATCATAATGATAATTCCATCATATTGAGAATTCTATTGTAATGATAATTTCATCTTAATGAGAAATCCATCATTATAAGGATTCCATCGGATTGACTTTGATGAGGAAAGTCAATTGGATTAACTCTAAGGAGGAAAGTCAATCGGAATGACTCTGGGAAGGAAATTCAATCAAACTAACTCTGATAAAGAAAGTCGATCGAACTGACTCTGATAAAGAAATTAAATCGGACTGACTCTATATAACAACCTTATCCTTTATTTAACATTAATACATGATTTATTACATTAAATTACACATAATACAACCCAGAAGATCAAGAAGTCTAGTACCTTTGGGAATTATGTACATAGCATAACATCTTGAACATGGGATACAACATCTTTATTAAAAAATTCTTTAACATGATTCTAAAATTCCATGGTTTTTTAATTTGAATGGGATAACTTGGGGAAAAACATAAGAAAGGGGTGAGCTATAAATCCCAATAAGGGAATAAACATGGCATAAGGCGATACATGTAATGCCCTGACCCCAGTTACCCAGAGTCGGTGCATTATTAAATAACATTGGCATGATACAAGGAATCATGTCCCGAAAGACTGATTAGTTTAGTAGCCTTGGAAGTACTAGATACACTCATAATTTTTACATTACATCATGAAATAAAAACATCAACAACATTTCGTCCCCTTTTTAAACACACTTATATCCTTAGCTTATCCCTACAGGTCAACCATAAAATAATTCTTCACATCCTGGGAAAAATAAAACATAGAAAGGGGTGAGATCAAATGCTCAGTAAGGATAACAATATAGCGGAAACTTTCATAAATAAGCATAAACATTTAAGGCAATGAAAAAGACTAAAACAAAATCCTTTTAAACTTAAACTTCAACATAATATGGAAAAGATAAAATCAAATAATGTTATTTAATTATTCCCATGGATATTCTACTAGTCGAATAATCGCATTCAATATCAATAGTTACTTTCATAATGATGGAATGCATAATGTCAGACTTCATAACCACATAGTCAAGGCTTTGTGCCAAGACAACAAATAAGATTTTGTCAAGGCCTTGTGCCAAGACTACAAATAATATTTTGTCAAGGCCTTGTGCCAAGACACTATTTTGTCTCATCAGACCTACCGATACATCGAGGAGATATAACAAGATCCACCCATTACTTACTAATTCCAATGCATTCCTCATATGAAAAGGTTGAAACATATCATAAACATTCATATTAAAACTAGAATACGAAATGTCAATACTTTATCCATAAACCATGAATGGTATAAAAATAACACATCCATGGTCAAACATATCACAAAACCTTCAATATAGTATGAAATATTTGTATCATAATAAACCAAACTCGATCAAGAATAATACCCCGTAAAGGATGTTGACATAGTTGAAAATGATCAGTAAAAATCATTGAGAGAAATACCCCTTTTTCATGAAAACATTTAAAAGTCTCATTGTTATCAAGAAGTTGTTTAAAATAGATTTTTGAATCAAAGTTTCCCATACCACTTTGAAACTTTTAAAAGGAATTTAAATTTTAAAACATTAATGTTCATATAAATAAAACCTTAAAACCATTTTTTTAAACAAGGACATTAATGAGAAAGATTTAGAAGAATAAATTTTTAAAACGTTTAAAATGACATTTTAGTTAGAGTTCCTAACCAAATGAGAGATGCTTGAATACAAATAATTGAGGTAATAAAAACATTATAATATAATGAGAATAAAGGTATTCAGGATATATTATGTTAAAGTACATTATATACCCCAAATAAAAGTAAATTGAAGCATAACAACAAAGAAGTCTCAACTGAACGTAAGTTGAGATGAATTCCATTATAAAGACTGTATCCTTAGGTTGAGGATAAATCAATGACATAATTTTGTGTGAAAAATATAAATACACTCAATATGATTGGATATTCATCGTAAATCAATCAGAGGATATTCACACATATTCTTGTAAAAATAACACCAATGACATGGATGTTTAACTCAATAAATAGAAATTGAGTTAAAATTACTCTTATCAAGTTTATACTGATGACTTGAGAATTTATAAATGGAGTAATTATGTGTATCAAAAGTATATACACACAAAGGGGAGTGTAAATTACTACATATTTAAATAAATAATGATTTCATACATAATCTTGGAGTAAAGTAATCAATGAAGTTTGCGTAAAACCGAATGAGTGGAAATTGAAATTTGAAATTACCTTACCGATTTGGTAACAAACGAAACATACACCACATGAATGAAGGATCATACAATTATGATTTAAATAACCATAAATTAAAGTATATTACGCAAACCATACAATCATGGGCAGTACATATACCACACAAAAGGTATTAGTGGCAAATATAGCATGAATCTCACGAGAATAAAAGTGAGATGAAAACCCCTTACCTTGTACTTTTCCTTGGACAAGGGTAGGTTAAATTTTTTTATAATATTTAAATAATTGTTATTAAATTATACAATAACCATATACATTAATATGATATCATATATGATCTTCTAATATTGCTTTGTTAATGATATTTCAGTAGTATCATCGTTTCGGGTGTTAACTGATTTGTTTTCCTTTATATGCTTCGTTAGGTAAGTAATGTTTTTTATGGATAGGATTTATCTTATTCATATTGATAATGATATTAAGTCTTTAAAAACATTATTTTTAATCATCAAATGAAAATTATTCTTGAATGGATATGATGGGGAATGAATCTCATTGCGTTCCCGGAGATGATAATTCGTACGTACGCACGAGCGACAATATCATTCTTTTGATATTAAAATCATATATAATTGGATGGTATATCATATACAGAATCATTATCATGTTATATTTATTATTTACATCATTTATACTCATTATTATACCCATATAAATTATTAAGTGTTTGAATAACAAACTACACCATGACGTGGAGACGGTAATTCGTACGTACACACGTATGGTGACTTTGTCATTTATAGGATGCATAGAATAATGAATAGGGTTGTACCATTTTTATAATAACATCACAGTATATATAATATACTAGAGTTATTATTTTAGAATGGAAACAACAAATAAATAGGAAGTGGAAGAATAAAAGAACTCGAAAGAGGTGATGAAATATTTATCTCTTCTTCGGGTTCTTCCTTTTTATTTGATCAAAAGGGATCCTTAGGTTGGATTTATGACTAAAGTAAGGCCTCTAATATGAATGGAGGATAGTTAAGAGGATATTTGGGTAGGTCTTGGCCAAGAAAAATGGCTTTTAAGATGTGAATTTGAGAGAAGGGGAAGTACCATTTTATAAGAGAGGTGAGGGTCACTTTAGGAAAAACTTGAAATATTATTTTATAATAAAATCAATTTTGGTTTATAATGGCTTAAAAATGATTTATTTAGATTATAAGGTGGGTATGGGTCTAAAACCTCTCAACCAATAGGTTTTAGATAGGTTTAGGTCACCATATTAACCTTATCTTTTAGATTTAACTCTTAGTTAAATAGTTTGACATTTACCATGCCTCTTTGTATTTTTATATTATATGGTTAATAAACTTACTATAAACTTCTAAGAGAACCCCAAGTAGTTAATTAATGATACACCTATAATTATATAATTCTTTTTTCCAAACCTTAGATTTTTAGGAATAGAATATCAATTAATGATATAATATTTGTTTTAAAAACTCTTTTATGTTAATTTTGACACTATTTGGTATTTTGTTTTTGTTAAATTAATAACAGAATTATTACTTTAAAAAATTCATTTCATCAACACTAAAATTTCATATTAACCTATAAAATTAGTGTAATTCATTAAAAGTCTCAAATTATATTTATTTGGATATTTATAATATCAATTATTTTAATCTTTAATTAATAAGGTAATTACTACATCATCATTGTGTCATAAATAAATTTAATTATTTAATGTTTAAAAATTATAAATAAAATACCATTATGTATGAAATATTTTTATCTTTCCAATGGATATTTATAGTTGAATTTATCTTATGTATAACCCAATATTAAAAATGGTTTAGTTATTAAACTTTGATTTTAACTCTTTTAACTCTTCTTTAAATAAAATAATAATAAATATCTTAATCTAATACAAGTGGACCAAAGAGGATCATGTTTTATTACTAAGTTTTTTTGGGTTGAATTATACATATCCAATAGAATTAGGACATGTGTTAGCGTAATTATGATATCATTTTTACCCTTAATTACCATATTTACTTTTAACCGTGGTAAATAAAAGTCAAAAGTTTCTATTCATAAAAAATTATTTTCATCTTATTGAACTGCATTTTACTTATTGAAATTAACCATGTCTCTCAAATTTTTGGAATTCAACTCACATAAGTGGTAAAATTAAGTTTTATACAAATTTGCAAATGCTCCTAGGAGGTGGGTAAAAGACGGTAAAAAGTTCGATAAAATTTTATATATCTAAACTTATTATAAAATGACTCCAATGAATTACGTTGAAGATATATAGGTATTATGTATCTATTTTGACCTAAAATAAATTAAAATAAAATAATTAATTATTTAAATAAAAATTCGATTTTAACCAATAACGTAGTGTTTTTTTCACTATTCATCAAAAATTGAAAGTTTTCAGAAAAATACCAAAAATTTACCCTAAGATAATTTTGATATTATGAATTCAAAAATGATTTCTATTTTACCAAATTCAAAACATAGAAGTTTCATTAATTAATTTAAAATTAATTTCCGCTGTCAAAACCGAAAAGTGGATTTTTTAAAAAAGTAAAAACTATCAAAAGATTGACATGTGTTTATGTCAAATTTAAATGTGAAATTAATTATAATTACCTACATTGTATTAAATTATAAAAAATATAACCTAATTATACTTCCAAACCATTAAAATACATAATTTAACACTATAAATTATTTCGATTAAAAAAGTTGTTATCAATTAAAATTTAGTATTTTTCAATATTCATCAAAATATGAAAGTTATTAGAAAAGTATCAAAAATTAATCCAAAATAAATTTTTATGTCTTGATTCTAAAGAAGAATTTAATTTAATTAAATTGAATATATTAAAGTGTCAAATATTGGTTTTAAAAAGCATTTTCTATTAAAAGGTGGTAAATTTTCATTTTTTGAAAAATATTTCTTTTATCTAAAAAAATGAATTTGTTCTTATATTATGTCTAAGAAACACATAATATGGATTCTAAAATTATAAGGAGTATATAAAATTCCAAATTCAGTTAATACTATTCATAACCACTTTTGAACGGCTAGTTTGATAAGTCGTGATGCGCTTGAACTCGATGATGCATGTAGCACAAGCTATTGAATTTAAATAAAATAACTTACTATGAAATCTTGGGGTGTTACATTATTCCAACCTTTTTGAAATTGCATCCTCGCAATTTTAAAATTGGTCTTGGGAACTTCATTAAAAGTCCCACATCAGAAAAAGAGTCAATAAAACTATCTCTTTAAAAGAAAGAAAGAGAAGTATAAAGGTCATCTGAGATAACTCATACTAGGATTCCATGTAGGAAAACATAGATATGGAAGATAAAATAAGTGTCAAGTTATGGTGGAGAGTGATAAAAAACAAGATCAGGAGAAAGTTAACAACAATAAAACCACAAACTTGTGATGGGATAAATGGTCATTAGTTTCCTAGTAGGAAAAGTAAACGGATAATGTTTTTTGTTTTAAGTTTCATTTAATAAAGTTGAGGAATTTATTTATGAGATTGACTAAGAACATAAAGAGATATACATACTTTTAAAGTATAGTTTCATCCTTTAATAAATTTCTACCACTTACTCATCTTTTTTTCAAATGATGAGTATTCAAGAATACTTGGTCACACCTGAAGCACTAGAATCAACTTCTAGAGGATCACATAATCTAAAAAGGATAAACTATATATATTTACCTTGTCTTTAGAGATTAACCAAAACCAAAATGGTTATTACAAGATCAGATGATCCCCAAAAAGGTTAATCCTTTAGAGAAAGAAATACTAATCTTAATTTCTAAAATTAAACCAACAATACCCAAAGTTTAATAAATACCATTCAATAAACAATTGTCCTTAAAATCCTTCAAATAACACGACTACTATTAAAGTCACATACTTAAAAGTAATTAACCTAATCACATATTCTCTATGATAGGTTAATCATTTCCATAAATAACCCAAATCGCTATAAATCCATAATAAAAACATAGATAAGAATCCACCATTACTCTTCAAATTAAATCTCATAGTATTCTATTTTCCTTAGGCATATAGTATTCCCAATAGAGCGAACGTCTTCCAAAATAACATTTATCAATTAATCACCAAATAATTTTCATATACTAAGGATATCTATTTGATAAGACATAAGATCCAAAATCAACTTATTATTGATCAATAAAATCATTTAACTAAAAAGAATTAGTCACACTAACCAGAGACTTCACGTAGTCCAGTGGTAGGTGATAAATCCCAATCGCACTATGGTTGTGGGTTCAATTCTCGCATCTTTGTCAAACGCGACGGGTTGTCACACAGTCTTTGTATTGTACTTTTTAAAAAACTATATTTTATAACATTCCCAAAACGAGATAAATTCCTCAAAATAACTATAACATAATTTCACTACAAATGTTATCTCATACCTCACATTTTCATCCCAAAATTTAATAACTTGTAATTGCCTCAAATTCAAGGATCATATAAACCCAAATGGTTATTTATAACTATATCAACAATAGAAAAGACAATTCTTCCTAAAATATAATTTTCACATAACAAACTGCAGGGTTACACATACAAGAGAAAAGTATTCCAAAGTAATCCCATAAACAAAGAGCACTAATACTTTTAAACATTTCACCATTCATTTATTTCCAAATAGGTTCTTCCTTGACCAATAGGTTACCCTATAGAATAGGGAATTCACTCGGGTAATGCCCATGTCCCCTACATTTATGTAAAATGACTATAAATGGATTCTTAGGATCATTTTTATTTTCTTCCATAGTACTCTTCATTTTTCCTCGACAATTATTTACTTTATGTCCTTTCCCACACATAATGCATTTCTTTGTTCCATTGAGACACTTCCCTAGGTGTTTCTTTCCACATTTCCTGCATGATAGAAATTGAGCTTTCTTTTCTCCATGGTCTCAAATACTAGAGCTCTTATCATTCACCGCCTTTCTCTTCTTTGTTGAGTTTGGGAGTTGGTTAATATATATGTTTTTTATCATATTTTTGGAAAACTGATTCGGCATGAAAATGATATCTTTTACACCTATCAACATTCCATTTCATTGCTCATTTCCACCATCATGTCCACCTTGTACATCATGTTCAATATTACTATGACTTCCTTGGAATCCAGCCATTGACTAACACAAGAAAGCATAATGTGAGTCATAAAATCATTTAGACAATATCATAACACCTTATTTTCAATCTAAAACACCTTAGGATTATCCAAGGTTATTTATTCTCATCTTATATTAAAATCCTTCAAATCGGTTTGTAAATAAAATGTGGATTATCCTAAGCATATCCCCTGGGAGTGTCATAACCAAGAGTGCAGCAAGACCCATTGTCATGTACCAAGATACATCGGGTCAAGCCTGAAACTCCTTGTCAGAGTTTTCACTCCTAGGTACATATGTTCCAGAGCTACATGTACCTGATCGTATCCATATAGGGATGTATTTCTTGGAAAACCCATATAATATTTACATTACCAAAAAATTTGGATGTTCTTCTATACTATTCCTCAAGGTCTATCTTAGGGTAGTGTTTTCAAATCAAAGTTTTTCTAAATCTAGCTTCCAAGGTTTGTACTAAACTTCCTCTGATACCAACTGTAACACCCCGACCCCAGTTACCCAGAGTCAGTGCATTATTACATAACATTTGCATGATACAAGGAATCATGTCCCGAAAGACTGATCAGTTTAGTAGCCTTGTAAGTACTAGATACGCTCATAAGTTTTACATTACATCATGAAATAAAAACATCAACAACATTTTTTCACTTTTTAAACACACTTATATCCTTAGCCTATCCCTGCAGGTCAACCATAAAATAATTCTTCACATACTGGGAAAAAATAAAACATAGAAAGGGGTGAGCTCATATTCTCAGTAATGATAACAATATAGCAGAAACTTTCATAAATAAGCATAAACATTTAAGGCAATGTATAAGACTAAAACAAAAGCCTTTTAAACTTAAAATTCAACATAATATGGCAAAGATAAAATCAAATAATACCATTTACTTATTCCTATGGATATTCTACTAGTTGAATAATCACATGAAATATCAATATCTACTTTCATAATGATGGAATTCATAATGTCAGACTTTGTAACCACATAGTCAAGGCCTTATGCCAAGACTAAAAATAAGATTTTTTCAAGGCCTTGTGCCAAGACACTAGTTTGTCTCATGAGACCTACCGATGCATCGAGGATCTATAACGGTCTCCACCTATCACTTACTAAGTCCAATGCATTCCTTATATGAAAAGGTTGAAACATATCATAAACATTCATATTAAAACTAGCATACGAAATGTCAATACTTTATCCATAAACCATGAATGGTATAAAAATAACACGTACACAGTCAAACATATCACAAAACCTTCAATATAGTATGAAAGATTTGTATCATAATAAACCAACCTCGATCAAGAATAATATCCAGTAAAGGATGTTGACATAGTTGAAAATGATCAGTAAAAATCTTTGAGAGAAATATCCCTTTTTCATGAAAACATTTAAAAGTATCACTGTTATCAAGAAGATGTTTAAAATAGATTTTTGAATCAAAGTGTCCCATACCACTTTGAAACTTTTAAAATGAATTTCAATTTTAAAACATCAATGTACATATAAATAAAACCTTAAAACCATTTTTTTAAACATGGACTTTATAAGAAAGATTTAGAAGAATAAATTTTTAAAACATTTAAAATGATATTTTAATTAGAATTCCTAACCAAATGATAGATGCTTAAATACAAATAATTGAGGTAATAAAAACATTATAATATCACAAGAATAAAGGTATTCATAATATACTATGTCAAAGTACAGTATATACCCCAAATAAAAGTAAATTGGCGCATAACAACAAAGAAGTCTCAATGGAACGTAAGTTGAGATGAATTCATTTATAAAGACCGTATCCTTAAGTTAAGGATAAATCAATGACATAATTATGTGTGAAAAATATAAATACACTCAATATTATTGGATATTCAGTGTAAATCAATCAGAGTATATTCACACATATTCTTGTAAAAACAACACTAATGACATGGATGTTTAACTCAATGAATAGAAATTGAGTTAAAATTACTCTTATCAAGTTTATACCGATGACTTGAGAATTTATAAATGGAGTGATTATGTGTATCAAAATTATACCCACACAAAGGGGAGTGGAAATTACTACATAAGTAAATAAATAGTGATTTCACACATAATCTTGGAGTAAAGTAATTAATGAAGTTTGTGTAAAACTGAATGAGTCGAAATTGAAATTTGAAATTCCCTCATCGATTTGGTAACATATGAAACATACACCCCATGAAAGAAGGATCATAAAATGATGATGTAAATACCCATAAATTAAAGTATATTATGCAAACCATACAATCATGGGCAGTACATACACCACACAAAAGGTATTAGTGGAAAATATAGCATGAATCTCACGTGAATAAAAGTGAGATGAAAACTCCTTACCTTGTACTTTTCCTTGGTAGAGGGTAGTTTAACCTCCTATATAATGGTGAAATAATTGTTATTAAATTATACAATAACCATATACATTAATATTATATCATATATGATCTTCTAATATTACTTTGTTAATGATATTTCAGTAGTATCACCGTTTCGGGTGTTAACTGATTTGTTTTCTTTTATATGCTTTGTTACGTAAGTAATGTTTCTTATGGATAGGATGTATCTTATTAATATTCAGAATGATATTAAGTCTTTAAAACATTATTTTTAATCATCAAATGAAAATTAGTCTTGAATGGATACGATGGGGAATGAATCTCATCGCGTTCGTGGAGACAGTAATATGTACATACGCACGAGTGACAATATCATTCTTTTGATATTAAAGTCATATATAATTGGATGGTATATCATATACAGAATAATTATCAAGTTATATTTTGTATTTAAATCATTTATACTCATTATTATACTCATCCAAATGATGAAGTGTTTGAATAACAAACTACACTACGACGTGGAGACGGTAATCTATACGTACACACGTATGGTGACTTTGTCATGTATATGATGGATAGAATAATGAATAGGGTTGTACCATTTTTATAATAACATCACAGTATATATAATATACTTGATTTATTATTTTATAATGGAAACAATAAAGAAATAGGAAGTGGAAGAAGAAAAGAACTTGAAAGAGGTGATGAAATATTTACCTCTTCTTCGGGTTCTTCCTTTTGATTTGATCAAAAGGTCTCCTTAGGTTGGATTTATGACTAAAGGAAGGCATCTAGGATGAAGGTAGGACAGTTTAGAGGATATTTGGGTAGATATTGGCTGAGCCAAATGGCTTTGAAGGTGTGAATTTGAGAGAAGGAGAAGTGCCCTTTTATAAGACAGGTGAGGGTCACTTTAGGAAAAGCTTGAAATATTATTTTATAATAAAATCAAATTCGGTTTATAATATCTCCAAAATGATTTATTTAGAGTTTAAGGTGGGTATGGGTAGAAAACCTCTCAACCAATAGGTTTTAGATAGGTTTAGGTCACCATATTAACCTTATCTTTTAGATTTAACTCTTAGTTAAATAGTTTGGTATTTACCATGCCTCTTTGTATTTTTATTTTATATGGTTAATAAACTTACTATAAACTTACAAGAGAACCCCAAGTAGTTCATTAATGATACACCTATAATTTTATAATTCTTTTATCCTAACCTTATATTTTTAGGATTAAAATATCAATTAATAATATAATATTTGTTTTAAAAACTCTTTTATGTCAATTTTGACACTATTTGGTATTTTGTTTTTGTTAAATTCATAATATAATTATTAATTCAAAAAAAATTCATTTAATCAACCCTAAAATGTCATATTAACCTATAAAATTAGTTTAATTCATTAAAAGTCTCAAATTAGATTTATTTGGATATTTATAATATCAATTATTTTAATCTTTCATTAATAAGGTAATTACTGCATCATCATTGTGTCATAAATAAATTTAATTATTTAATGTTTAAAAATTATAAATAAAATACCATTATCTAGGAAATATTTTTATATTTCTAATTAATATTTATAGTCAAATTTATCTTATGTATAACCCAATATTAAATATGGTTTAGTTATTAAACTTTGATTTTAACCCTTTTAACTCTTCTTTAAATAAAATAATAATAAATGTCCTAATCTAATCCAAGTGGACCAAAGAGGATCATACTTTATTACTAAGTTTTTTTGGTCGAATTATACTTATCCAATATAATTAGGACATGTGGTAGGGTAATTATGATATCATTTTTACCCTTAATTACCCTATTTACTTTTAACTGTGGTAAATAAAAGTCAAAAGTTATTGTTCACCAAAAATTATTTTCATCTTATTGAACTAAATTTTACTTACTGACATTAACCGTGTCTCTCATATTTTTGAAATTCAACTCACAGAAGCAGTAAAATTAAGTTTTAAATAAATTTGCAAATGCTCCTAGGAGGTGGGTAAAAGACGGTAAAAAGTTTGATAAAATTTTATATATATAAACTTATTATAAAATGACTCCAATGAATTATGTTGAACATATATAGGTATTATGTATCTATTTTTACCTAAAATAAATTAAAATAAAATAACTAATTATTTAAATAAAAATTCGATTTTAACCAATAACGCAATGTTTTTTTAATATTCATCAAAAATTGAAAGTTTTCAGAAAAATACCAAAAAATTACCCTAAGATAATTTTGATATTATGAATTCAAAAATTAATTCTATTTTAACAAATTCAAATCATATAAGTTGCATTAATTAATTTAAAATTAATTCTCGTTGTCAAAACTGAAAAGCGGGTTTTTTTAAAGTAAAAACTATCAAAAGATTGACATGTGTTTATGTCAAATTTAAATGTGAAATTACTTATAATGACCTAAAATGTATTAAATGATAAAAATATAACCTAATTATTCTTCCAAACCATTCAAATACATAATTTAACACTATAAATTATTTCGATTAAAAAATTTGTTTTCAATTAAAATTTGGTATTTTTTAGTATTCATCAAAATATGAAAGTTATAAGAAAAGTATCAAAAATTAATCCAAAATAAATTTTTATGTCCAAATTATAAGGAATAATTTAATTTCATTAAATTTAATATATTAAAGTGTCAAATATTGGTTTTAAAAGGGGTTTGCTATTAAAAGGTGGTAAAATTGCATTTTTTGAAAAATACTTCTTTTATCTGAAAAAAGTGAATTTGTTCTTATATTATGTCTAAGAAACAGATAATATGGATTCTAAAATTATACTAAGTATATAAAATTCCAAATTCAGTTAATATTATTCATAACCGCTTTTGAACGACTAGTTTGGTAAGTCGTGATGCGCTCGAACTCGGTGTTGCGTGTAGCGCAAGCTATTGAATTTAAAGAAAATAACTTACTATGAAATCTTGGAGTGTTACATACATGTTAGACAATACGAATATCAATGGGACATAAAAATAATAGTAATCATAAACATGAACAATGAGACATGATATAACATGGTAATCATAACATGGTAAATGTGGAAACAACTTAAAACACTGCATCATAAACATAGGTCAAGGCTAAACTACCAAGATATAATTGTGGAAAAAGTATCATAAAGGAATCGTGTTCACTCCATATCCCAACATGACCTATCATGATACTAAACATTACCCAATTCATTGGAGCACTATATAATTTTGGGTGCACCCGTCACATCCATTTTATTTTCATGCTTAAGTGTGCCACATAGATCATACAACATGGATTCATTCATCATCATAATTTATTCCATGATAATGAAGTGTGGAATACATATATATAAGTCCCCAATCAAAAAGTATATGTGCATAAATTTGAACACCCTTTATATGAATGAGTGTGGTATTCACTACACAATTGTTTTAACATAGAAAATCATGGTGAAATTCCAACAGCATAACAACATCACTTAAAGATTCATAAAAATGGGTTGATGAGAGAGAAGGGGGTATCTCATCACATATAAATCAAATGGGTAGTAATAGAGATATGAAAAAACATATCCCAACATTAGAAATTGTAAATAGAAGGCATAAGTTAATGAAGAAACTTGAATAAAGAAAAGGATTCTAACTATATTTTAGCATGGTAATGGGTGTACACAAAGGATCATGGGATGCTTAATGAGAGTGAAAGGGGGATATAATAATTTATAAATTAAATTTATAGTAATTTTAATATGTAAGAACATATCCCAATATAATCAAATGGAATTTAAGAGAAATAACATAAAAGAAGTGCTTGAATGGAAATGAGGAGAGAAATCTCTTACTTGAGTGTGTGACTCCAAATGCTTGGGAGGGGATTCTTGAGAGCTTGGGGGAACCTTAGGATAACTCCATATAGTGTAGTATAGAGTACTTATGTTCTCTAAGGAGTTTTAGTGAAGATAAATGGGAGCTTAGGTGAGTTTATATAGGAAAATAGGGGGATTTCTTTATTATTTAGGTTTTGGACTCTACATAATAAAATAACCAAAACCAAAAACCATGCCATGGTTTTTTCCCATGGTTTCTACCAAATGGGAGTGGGTCTCATTATCTTATAATTCCAAGGTCCTAACTTAATAAAATAATTCCCTTGCTTATGTGGTGGTGAGTCATACTCTTAAAGAAATGGTTTTAAAACCTTAAAATGTATTAATGGTTTTGGAGGATTCATAAAGGCATTATAAAATTAACAAAATAAACATAAAATAAATGTATTTTAAATTTAAAACATATATTTGGTTGTGTATACCCTTTATAGTATTTATTACATCACTTTTGGTTCATTATGATGTCATAATACACAAAGTATATTTATACGGTATTTATTTTTTACCTGAAAATTTGACTGTCTCAGAAAATTATGAAAAATTTACCATTGGATAATATCAATGCTTTGATTTCAAAAATAATATTATTTTATATAAAAAAATTATAAATATGTGAATTTTCACTTTTAAAATAAAATCGACATTTATTAAGAAATACTGGGTTTTTTGACAATAACAACTTTCAAACCCTTATAAAAATTACATATAACTTTGTAAAAATTATTAAATCATTTATATTTAATAAAAATTATTTAATAATAATATTTTATTTAAATATTTTTTATTTCAAAAATCCATTAATTTATCAAAATAAATCCCTTAAATGAATTTGAATATTAACCAAAAAATACTATTTGTGTTTTATTGAATCAAAATAAAAAACATTTATAAAATAACAATATTAGGATGAAAATATATTCATTATTATATACAAAATAATATACATACTCATACTGCTAGGGTCTTGATATGTATCTCTTTAATACACCAACAAACGCCCTAAGAGTAAGGCATTCAATGGTGAGACTTTCATGGGATGATTCAGTGTATATGGTTTGGGTCGTGATCTTGATGAGCTTGAACTTCTCCCATAATCAGTTTCAATCATGATTAATTTGTTGGATCTTATCTTGGGCATGATCAATGGAAAATCCTAGTAATTATATCTCCCTCATAAGCTCTGATAAATGGGCTTATAGGGTACAATCCTACTGGTTGAGGTCATCACTTCCTTTTTACGTGTCACTTGGATTTGTTAAAACCCTATATTTATACTAATTATGTGATCATTGTTCAATGGTAATGATTCTTAATGGTCATTTAAATCTAATAGGATATAATAAAACCAAATAAGTGCATGTGTTTTCTATAACCATATTACATAATAACACATTTAAATAAATTGTAAAGGAAATTTTATTTATAACAGTTCGGGTTGTTACACTCTGATAAGGAAAGTTAGTTAGACCTACTCTGGTGAGGAAAGTCAATTTGAAATGAGCTGAGGAAGTTCCTTTGGAATGAGTTGAGGAAGTTCCATCATAATGAGCTGAGGAAGTTCCATATTAATGAGACGAGGAAGTTCCATTGTACTGAAGAAAAGTTAAGAAGTTCGAGAAGATTGCTTATGGAGAAGACTCAAGAAGATTCTAGAAGATTTGTGAAGAGTTGAAGTTGTCAAACTTAAAATTCAAATATGTGTAGATCTCAGAGTTTTTGAATTTGATTAAATGGGAAAAGTTTTCTAGTTTTATGCCTTTTCCATTGTGGGATGCCTATAAATAGTTGCATAGTACATTCATACTTTTCATATCTTTTTCTTGCATGGAAAAGGTGTAGCATTGTAGAGGTTGAGTTAGAGTTTGAATCAAAGTTCTTTCGGGATAGATATCTTGTTAGGAAGATCGGACAACTAAAAGTTTTCTTACCAGATCAAGGACACTACTGGAAAGGATAGCTTTCCCAACACTTCTATACTAATGGTTCAAAATAACCATTGGTATATATTTCCTTTACCAGCAGTTTTAATAAACTGTTGGTAAAGGTGTGGTTAGGGAAGGATTTCCCAACGGTTTGAAGAAACCGTTGGGAAATCCATGCTTTTCCCAATAGTTTTTAATAACCGTTGGGAAATACATGCTTTTCCTAGCGGTTTTTAATAACTGTTGGGAAAAAACCCCAAATTCATTGAAACGGAACCCCCCGACTCCCAGAAGCGCCCCATTTCCAGAAGCACATTCCCGACTCCCAGAAGCACCCACCTAGGTGAACCTCTTCCATCTGATCAGCTGAAACTCCCCCATTCAGGTTAGACTCCTTCAACCACTTCTCATATTAGCTAAGGATATCCTTCTATTCTCAACATTTCTCCATTTATTTCACTATTTAGAAAGATCACATCGTTTTTCCCTATTTCTAGGGATTTTGTAAAATGTTATGATTCACTACTCCCTTCACGAATTGTGTACTCAAATCACTACATCAATGTACACATTTTCCAATTAATGTTTTCATTACACATATACATTTATAAGGGCATGGTATCTTTCTTGTGTTCTAATTTTAAAGATTCATAGTTCTTTTTTTAATCTCAATGCTCCAAATATTACAGCTTCATGTATATGAACTCATAAGAAATTGTTTGTAATATTTATTCATAGTATTTCATAAAAATCACTCCTTTCATTAAGATCATGTCAAACATGAAGATCTTATTCATCTTCATTTTTGTACACTATGTGTGTTACATAACAAGTATGTATCATGTTTCTATCAAAATATTTATATATATAAAATGACACACTGTTCACTTATCCTTTTCACAATAGAAAATATGGAGTATCTTCTTCAACTTTGCAAAATAGTATGTGGTCCCTAATTATTTTTCACGAAATAAATAAGAAATACTTAATCGTACAATCCAATTTCTTTATGAATAAAATATATACAAAGGGAACTCTCGGTGGGACATCTCCTTCTCCCATGTAGTACTTCTTACTTCTTCATGAAACTAATTCACATAAAACCCTTTTAGATTTTTTCTCCGGAACCATAGAAAACCCTTTTAGATTTTTTAGTTGTCACTTTAATTTATCATATCATTATATTAAAATGTTATATAAATAGACTGGATAGTTATAGACCTCTCGGTGGTCACCTGCAAGAATTGCATCTCACACATTGTTTAAGATTCCATTGGGTACCCGGATAAACTACATGATTATATGTTTAGTTAAGAGGAATCACCATTTTACAGATGCATGACTACTCACATGACATAGGATGGAGCATGTAGCAGATGATTGGGTTGTAGCTTAAGAAGCTAGGTTGAATTTTAGAATTTATTGAGCCTCTTGTATAGTACTATTTCATACTAGTTGTAACTATGTTTTTCTTCTTGATACATGACATACATTACCATCATTCGGTTTATGATTATGTTATTAGTTGTTATTACTGATTTGGTTATTTTCATCCATTTCAAATATTTTCCCATTGTTATCTTTCTTTCACTTTTTAACTGATAATATTAAAATTGTGCAAATTAGGTAATGAGGGAATAGTCTCCCCCAGACACACCAAATGCTCTCACTATTAGTCAATAACATTTGGAATTTTGGTAGATGTGCTTGAGGCCATGTAACCATCTGGGTTCAGGTCACTAATGAGTAGCATCCTGGTTTGGGACGTCACAATTCCTAGATATCCTTTTTATAGGTGTTTCTAATCAAATCCATACCTATAACTATTGAAGTTCCCTCTCCAAAATCAATTGGGACATGGTTCAATGAATACACCCTACCAACCTATGATCTATGGCCCCAAACCTAGGATTCTTTAATCCATGGTTAAGGTGAAACTTGATGAGGCCATAACTACTTTTGATGTGATCCTCATCCTACTCCTCATCCTGATCTTCCTGAAGAAGTTAAAGTATAAAACTCATGTACTCCCAACAATACCCTTAAAGATTATGTATTCCTTGATCCACTTCCAATATCTTACTGGGCAATCCTTGAATATAGGCATTAGAAATTCTATATCTTATTTTCTTATATACATTATATTTTTTTGTGTTTATTAATATGATTCTCATATAGAGTAATGTGTCAGTTATGCTTTTATATAAAGTAAAAAATTTTCATTTACCTAAATATTTTTTTGATTGAACTTCAATATTATTGAATTGCTTTGAAATGACTTATTGCAATTTTTTTACAGAATGGATAGAAGTTGGATGTACAAAACTGATCGGATTTCAACCGATTTTCAGAATAATTTGAACATCTTTTTAGATTTTGCATTTGACAAGGCTTCAGATAGTGGTCAAATACACTTCCCATGTTCTAATTGTGTTGGAAGACCTTGGTTGAGTCATGAAGTAGTTAGATATCATATAACCAAATATGGTTTCCAAACAAACTATTATGTGTGGTATCACAATGGAGAGAAAATGGAATCTCAAAATGTTGATGATCCAAATGATAGGACTGAATAGGAGAGTTTGATATATGATCGGTTTCTATTTATTTGGCATCATGAGAAAGAAAGGATGTCCAACCAACAAGATTTTGATACAAGCACACATGATGCGTCCAGTGAAATTGATGATGTTGATAGGGTGAAAAAATTGAATGATGCTACGACGACTCTAGTATATCGACAATGTGGTAAAATGAAAAAGTTGGAATTTTTAATCTGATTATTTCATGGGAAAACTATGTATGTGATTTCAAATACTGTAATCGATTACATTCTTACCTTCTTGAAGGACTTACTTCCAGATAATGCAGATATTCCCTCAAACCACTATATGGCATGGAAGTTAGTTGATGAACTTGGATTCTCAAAAAAAAATCATGCTTGCCCGAATGATTACAGCTTATTTTGGGAGGAAACTGCTGAAAGAAATGATTGTATCAAATGTGGAACCTCTCGATGGAAGCCAAAAGATGATGGAACACCATCTCATGTGCCACAAAAAGTAATGTGGAACTTTCCATTGATCCCCATATTACATAACCTTTTCATGTCTGATGAAATTTCAGTAAAAATATGATGGCATGACACTGAGAGAGAAAAGAATAATGAAGAGTTGGTTCACCCTGCATATGGATTTTCATGGAAGAGATTTGATGCTCGATATCCTGAATTTTCAGTTGACGTACATAATGTGAGATTGAGTCTTTCATGTGACGGTTTTAATCCATTTGGGAAGATGCTTACTTCGCACAACACATAGTCGGTTTTCATACACATTTATAACCTTCCCCCATGGTTGTGTATGAAAAATCCTTACATTTTCTTGAGTATACTGATATCTAGCCCTTCTGATCCTGACAATGATATAGATGTATACATGAAACCTTTAATAAAATAGTTGAAACTTCTTTGGGATGTGGGTGTGCCCACATACGATGCATGTTCGAAAGATATATTTCAGATGTGTGCTATACTTATGTGGACGATCAATGATTTTCCTACTTATGCAATGATGTCTGGATGGAGCACAAAAGGAAAATTGTCATGTCCTGTTTCTATGAAGAATACTCAATTGATAATATTGAAATATCGTTGTAGTTTTAGTTTTATGGGACATCGACGATTCTTTCCAATGAACCATCCATATAGAAACAATCATCGAAGATTTGACAATACCATGGAGACTGACGATCCACCTCAGCGTATGTCTGGAACTGATGTGCTTAATGAATTGAAAGATTCCAGTTATTCATTTGGGAAGGGTGTAATGAAATCTAGAAAGAGGAAAAATGTTTCCAATGATACCTATTACAATTGGAAGAAGAATAGTATATTCTTTGAGTTGTCGTATTGGTCAACCAACTTGTTACATCATTGCTTAGATGTAATGAACATTGAAAATAATATATGTGAAATGTTTCTTTTAATTCTTCTAAATTTCAAGGGGAAGACAAAAGATGATTTACGATCTCGGTGTGACTTGGTAGATTGGGGGATCAGACCAGAATTGCATCCTGTCTGTATCAATGAAAATAAATGGAAAGTTCCATGTGCTTCTTATGTGATGAAACCTGCTGAAAAAAATCAATTTCTGGAAGTACTAGAGATTATTAAAGTTCTTGATGGATATTCAAGCAATATATCAAAACAGGTCAACAGAAAAGAGTTGAAGCTAAAATCTTTGAAGACTCATGATTATCACGTCCTTTTGCATGAGTTGATTCCAATAGTAATCTGTCATATTTTGTCCAATAATGTAAGAGTCTCAGTTATTCGGTTGTGCTATTTGTTTATATATCTTTGTGCTAAGAAGTTGTCCAAATCCTTCTTGCAAAAAATGTTGGCAGAGACACCATTAATTTTGTGTGAGTTAGAGAAAATATTCCCTCCATCATTTTTTACATGCATGTTGCATCTGACTGTCCATCTTCTGACCAAAATACTTCTTAGAGGACTCATTGTTTTTTGTTGGATGTATCCAACTGAAAGAAACATGTACACATTGAAATCATATGTTCAAAACAAGAATCATCCCAAAGGCTCTATTGTGAACGGTTACTTGTCTTAAAAATGTATGGATTTCTGCTCAATGCATTTGTCTGATCTTACTATGAGAATAAACATACCAATGAGAAATGAAGAAGAATAGTATGAGCAAATTGAACCCAGTTTTCCATCACTTCCTTAGACAGGAGGAATTCCGGGATCATATACATTAACAACATTAAGCCTTGAAGAGCGGGAGATGGCACATCACACAGTGTTGTTCAATTGTGATTTGTTCGATGAGTATATCAAGTAAGTAAATTGTACATGTATCTCTTATATTATCTCTTGTAATTTTAAATATTTGTTAAACTATTATTATTTTTATCTACAGGGAACATAAAGAATTGATATATAGAAAGTATCGTTCTTTATCTTTGAGAAGGAAAGAGACTTTTCATAGCAAAGAGTTTTCTGCTTGGTTGAAATTGAAGGTAAAAATATTTTTGTAATAGCTAAATAAAAATAATATTTAATTAAGTTTACTATTTATTTATATTTCAGGTATTGAGTTTTCCTACAAACTCTGTTTCTGAGGAAATAAGAGTTTTGGATTTTGGTCCTAATACCATGATTTGTGCTTGTAAATCACTTGTGATCAATGAATATAAATTTATTATCACTGAACGAGCAGGGAACACGAGAACACAACATGATGGTGTTATGCTAACTGCCACAATAGACTGTTATGTCAGTTCATCAGATAATAAACCTCATTATGAAAATGTAGCTTATTATGGAGTTGTGCAGAAAATAATAATTTTGGATTATTACTCACATGGTCGAGTCATGATGATAAAATGTCAATGGCTTGATTCAATGACGAGGTAAGGTACCTTTATTGATTATTGTGGATTTCAAGTTATTGACATGACTCACACTCTTGCAACCGATGAACCATATGTATTGGCATCAATGGTGAAACAAGTTTTTTATGTCAAAGATCATCGTCATCCTAAATTTGGTGTAATTATTGAAGTAAATCCCAGACATGTTTTTGATGATGGTGATGATGAAGTTGACACTATCCCTACTTCAATTGGAAGCAATCCGTTTATTACTTATGATGACTCCAATAGCTCAATTTTCAGAGTTGATTGTGAACCCGAAGTTGTGGTGGGAAATATATAGAATCATACAGTCGTGTTCTCACCTACATATTTCACCTACATCATTCAGAGTGTGTATTCTAGTACTTACCTTCAAACCACCATAAATCTTTTGTTTCTTTATGTTTTTTTATCAGAATGGTTTTTCTATATTTTGTTTTTTGGGTTACACATTAGTTATCTGTTTCTAATTACTTCCATATTTGTTTTCATTGTAGGAAATGACACCCATTGAAGATATGCGATGGAAAAAGATAATAGAAAATAATCGTCGCATGACACAGATGGGCATTCATCCACTCATCCCTATTATGAGTATTTTATTTCAAATATATATATTTCAATAACTTATAATATCATGTGTTTACTTTTGTGTTAAACTTTTTTTCAGGATCCACCCCCTAGACGAGAGATATCCGATGAGGAGCCTGATATTGCTCCTAGTATAGGGGATAGTGGTAGGAGGGGTGGTGGTGTCAGAGTTAGACGATCATATGGTGGTCCCGGTACTGAGGTCGGTGGTACGGGGGCTTGTGGTGCGAGAGTTAGACGATCCACTGGTCGTACCCGATTGAACTATGCCCCTACCATAGACGTATCTTCTATGCCCCATTTTGATCCTGGTGTGTCTTTAGGGACACATGGGATATTTAGGCCTCCGATGTTTACACTACCAGTTGGCCATACGTATGTGCCATCATCTTTTGCTTCTGGTTCATTATCTCTGAGCTATTATATTCCACCTTCTTCGACTCTTGATCCGACACAGTATGTGGCTGAGGAGCATACACTGAGGGATACTCCACCTGTATAGGATATTCCTTCAGCTTCTGCACATCCAGTGACACCCATTGATCCGACTACCACAGGTATATTTATATAACTCTAACAAATTTTTATACCAAAATTTATTTTTATTATAACTTGTGCTGATATTTTTTTCTTTAATAACAAATTAATCTACTGATAGGAGGAGGGGGAGGGGGCGTACTCGCTTGCGTGCGATATAGAACCTCCAGACACAGTTGATGGTTGAATACAATGATGATGGACAGATGATTGATAAACCTGGGCAGCAATGTCAGGGTTTTTTGGCGACGCTAGCCAAATACTCTGACATCATTTCGGTCATCCCTCTCTCTTGGAGACATCTGCCACACGAAGTCAAGGATAATGCATGGGCACAAATATGGGTAAAAAATCTATTGGATTTAATGTAGTATTTTTTTGTATTTATATGAATTAATCTATTGGGTGTCAGCTTCGGTTTAACTTTCCTGACGGTGAGGGTGCATGACCAACACATTTAAATGAGCTAGGAGAGCTTTGGAGAGATTATAAGCATGAGTTGTATGTTGGATGGTGTGATAGAGTGGGCACAGAGTTGGAGACAGTACCTATCGTGGATGACTACCCGATAGAGCAATATCTCCAAATGATTACTCATTGGGCGACTGCCAAATTTAAGGTATTAATCCCATTTGAGGTATTTAAATGACAGTTTTCATATTTTGCATTAATATTATCTTATTTATTATTAAACATTATTTAGGAATCTTCTGAAAAAACAAAAAAAACATTGATTCAAAGGAATACCTCCACACTTTGGGGTGTACTACTATGTTAGATCATGAGAGTTAGCTGGTACGATATAGTTGTTTATAATTTTTCTTTAGGACTTTCCCTTTTTATTATTTCCTACTTAAATTATATGATTTATTGAATATTTAATATATGATTATACTTTCACTTTATATTGTTTCAATGTCATTATATAAGCACAAATTGAATATTGAAGGACGTCTCCCTCGAGCAAAATTGTTTTGTTCGAGTAGAAGGAAAAAATACGGAACTATGGTTAATGAACCGACGCAAGAAAAGATTGTATGTTTTAATTTGTTTATTTCAAAGTTTAATATCAATTTTGAAATTTAATAATCTATTAATATTTTTAATAGGCTGCTTTAGAGGCCCTTGATGCCCAGGAGCCTGACAATTTTGGTCCACATGATCATTTATATCAGGTTTTGGGAGATGATCACTCTGGTCGAGTACGCTGCCGACCTGGAAAGAATATAGTCTCGACGAGGTATTGATCCTCTCCAGGTATCCATTCTAGTACCACCAAGTTGGAACAGGTCAAGGATCATGCAAGACAGTCAGATAAAAGGGTCACAGATTTGGAAGAACAGGTTCAAACGAGGGAGAAAGAATTTATGAAACTAATCAAAGCTTTATCTCCATCACTTCCACTAAAGGCCAGTGTGGATTGTCAGGAATATATGTCATTGATGGGTTCATTATTGAACGCACCAGGTGGAAGTTCTAGTGGCGGTCAAGATGATGACATTCCTGGTGATGACGAGAATACTGAAGAGGAAGATGTTGGGGATGATGATGATGTCGAGATCGAGGGCGAGGATGAAGGTGAGGGAGAGGACGAGGATGAGGATGAGGACGAAGGCGAGGATGGGGCTGAGGATGAGCACGAGGAAGATGACGAGGACGACGACGAGGACAAAGATAGCGGTGAGGATGAGGATGATGATGATAGTGGTGATGGTGATGGTGATTAGGGGCATATTGATTCATTACATTTTTGACTGATATTTATAACATTTGATTTTTGATTTAATATGGATGTTTCGTTCTACTTCAAAGCCTAGCACACCTTGCACACACCCATAAAAGCCCCCCCACCCTCCTCCCTGGACCCCGGACATCCCCCCGGACAGTCCCCTGGACAGCCCCCCGGAGAGCTCCCCGGACAGCACCCCCGCCCTCCGCCCTGGACCCCAGACAACCCCCCCACCCTCCTCCCTGGACCCCGGACAGCCCCCCACCCTCCTCCCTGGACCCCGGACAGCCCCCCACCCTCCTCCCTAGACCCCAGACAGCCCCCTCCCCCACCCTCCGCCCTGGACCCCAGACAACCCCCCCACCCTCCTCCCTGGACCCCAGACAGCCCCCCAGATAGCCCCCCCCACCCTCCTCCCTAGACCCCAAACACCCCCCGGACAGCCCCTAGACAACCCCCCCAACAACCCCCTTGGACCCCAGACAGAATTGTTCTCAAATAAATTTTTACCACCCATTGAAGGTGAACTTCAGGATGAGTTCCTTTAAATGGGAAGACTATAAGAACCTGGTTTTTCACTCTGGTATAGATATTTTTTAATTTACTATAACTCTTTATTTTTTACCAGATATGGAAGCCTAATGATGTTATAATGGTTTATGGGGCTTCTAGGGCTTATTCGGAGCTCGGAACCCCGATCGGCGTAGAAAAACACTATACCTCACGGTTAGTAAAAAATTTAAGTCCATCCCACAAGGTATATACCAACCATATAGGGCTATATATTAGAAGCAATTTGCATGATTTTACCTAACCATGCACCAGGGGATGCACATCATGCACAATGTTTATAGTTTTAGTATAAGATATTATCACTGTTGTTGCACGATTTGCCTAACTGGCATATGGAAAACTGACCAAACGCATTCGTATTGTGTTGATACTTTATTAAAATGATCCATGAGTCATATGTGACGTGTAAGAGTCAACCTCGCCTCAATCTGAGGCATGGTGTGGTCGGTATCACTCAAAGTGTCTCTCTTTTGTTTAAAATGGATACCCTTTTAAGTAAAAACAACTGGCATACGGAAAACCAACCAAACATATTTTGATTGTGTTGATAATTTATGAAAATGATCCATGGGTCATATGTGATATGTACGACTCAACCCCACCTCAATCCGAGGCACGGTGTGGCCAGTACCACTCAAAGTGTCTCACCTTTATTTGAAATGATCAACATTTTAAATGAAAACAACAACCGGCATACGAAAAACTGACCAAACGCATTATAATTGTGTTGATACATTAGGAAAACGATCCATTGGTCATTTTTGATGTGTACGACTCAACTCCGCGTCAATCCGAGGTGTGGTGTGGTCGGTACCACTCAAAGTGTGTCACTTTTATTTGAAATGGACAACATTTTAAGTGAAAACAAAAAATGGCATATGGAAAACCAACCAAACGCATTCAAATTGTGTTGATACTTTAGAAAAATGATCTATGGGACATTTGTGACGTGTAGGAGTCAACAACGCATCAATATGAGGCACGGTGTATCCGGTACCATTCAAAGTGTCTCACCTTTATTTGAAATGATCAACATTTTAAGTAAAAACAACAACTGACATAAGGAAAACAAACCAAACACATCCGTATTGTGTTTATACTTTAGTAAAATGATCCATGGGAAATTTTTTATGTGTACAAGTCAACCCCGCATCAATCCGAGGCACGGTGTGGCTGGTACCACTCTAAGTGTCTCTCTTTTGTTTAAAATGGACAATGTTTTAAGTAAAAAAAAACTGGCATGCGGAAAACTGACCAAATGTATTTGAATTGTATTGATACTTTAGGAAAATGATACATGGGACATTTGTGACATGTAGGAGTCAACCCCACGTCAATTCGAGGTGCGGTGTGACTGGTACCACTCTAAATGTCTCTCTATTGTTTAAAATGGACATCATTTTAACTGAAAACAACAACTGACATACGAAAAACCAACCAAACACATTTGAATTGTGTTGATACTTTAAGAAAAAAATACATGGGACATTTTTGACGTGTAAGAGTCAACCCCGCATCAATATGAGGCACGGTGTGGCCGGTACCACTCTAAATGCCTCTCTTTTGTTTAAAATGGACATCATTTTAAGTGAAAACAACTACTAGCATACAGAAAACCAACCAAACGCATTCAGATTGTGTTTATACTTTAGGAAAACGATCCATGAGTCATATGTGACATGTAAGAATCAACCATACCTCAATTAGAGGCACAATGTGGCCGGTACCACTCAAAGTGTCTCACCTTTATTTGAAATGATCAACATTTTAAATGAAAGCAATAACTGGCATATGGAAAACTGACCAAAGGCATTCAGATTGTGTTTATAAATTATAACAATGATTAATTGGTCATTTTTGATGTGTAAGACTCAACCCCGCATCAATATGAGGCATGGTGTGGCCGGTACCACTCAAAGTGTCACACTTTTATTTGAAATGGACAACATTTTAAGTGAAAACAACAACTGGCATACGGAAAACCAACCAAATGCATCCGGATTGTGTTGATACTTTAGGAAAATGATCCATGGGATATTTGTAACATGTAAGAGTCAATCCTGCATCAATCCGAGGCACATTGTGGATGATACCACTATAAATGTCTCTCTTTTGTTTAAAATGGACATCATTTTAAGTGAAAACAACAACTAACATACGGAAAATGGACCAAACGTATTCTTATTTTGTTGATACTTTAGTACAATGATCCATGAGTCATTTATGATTTATATGAGTCAACCCCGCCTCAATTCGAGTAGCGGTGTGGCCGGTACCACTCAAAGTGTCTCACCTTTATTTGAAATGATCAACATTTCAAATGAAAACAAAAACTGGCATACGAAAAACTGACCAAATTCATTTGGATTGTGTTGATACATTAGGACAAAGATTCATTGGTCATTTTTGACATGTACGACTCAACCCTGCATCAATTAGAGGCGTAGTGTGTCCGGTACCACTCAAAGTGTCTCACTTTTATTTGAAATGGATAACATTTTAAGTGAAAACAACAACTGGCATACGGAAAACCAACCAAACGCATTCAGATTGTGTTGATACTTTAGTAAAATGATCTATGGGAAATTTGTGATGTGTAAGAGTCAACCCCACATCAATATGAGGCATGGTGTGGCCGGTACCACTCTAAATGTCTCTCTTTTGTTTAAAATGGACATTATTTTAATTGAAAACAACAACTGGCATACAGAAAATGGATCAAACATATTCGGATTCTGTTGATACTTTAGGACAACGATCCATGAGTCATTTTTGATGTCTATGAGTCAACCCTACCTCAATCCGAGGCGCGGTGTGGCTAGTACCACTCAAAGTGTCTCACCTTTATTTGAAATGATCAACGCTTTAAATGAAAACAACAACTGACATACGGAAAACCAACCAAACGCATTCGGATTTTGTTGATACATTATGAAAATGATCCATTGGTCATTTTTGACATGTAAGAGTCAACCCCACCTCAATCTAAGACACGATGTGTCCGGTATCACTCTAAGTGTCTCTCTTTTGTTTAAAATGGACACTGTTTTAAGTAAAAACAACTGACATACGGAAAACCGACCAAATGTATTTGGATTGTGTTGATACTTTAGCACAAAAATCCATGGGTCATTTATGACGTGTACGAGTTAACCGAATCTCAATATGAGGCCCGTTATGTCCGGTACCACTCAAAGTGTCTCACTTTTATTTGAAATGGACAACATTTTAAGTGAAAACAACAACTGGCATATGGAAAACCAACCAAACACATTCAGATTGTATTGATACTTTAGGAAAATGGTCCATGGGTCATATGTGACGTGTATGAGTCAACCCCACCTCAATCTGAGGCACGGTGTGACTGGTATAACTCTAAATGTCTCTCTTTTGTTTAAAATGAACATCATTTTAAGTAAAAACAACTGGCATACGGAAAACCGACCAAACGTATTCGGATTGTGTTGATACTTTAGCACAACGATCCATGGTCCAGCCTCACACAATCCACTTCTCATGTGAGGAACTCCTACCCCTATTCTAAAACACATGACATTTAATACGCCAATGAAAACTATATTCCCTAAGTCACATAAGCTCATTGATACACACTCATTATCATCATCACTAAGTTCAAAGACACCCGCCCCAAACCATGGGACACTGTATTTGTGTTTGGTTGAATTCATTTATTCATTTCCTTATTTTGGGTTATTAGATTCTAATTTCTGAATTCAATCGTGTATGTGTTATAAAAAATGCAATTTTGTATGTATTCTTAATTTTGTATCACATATAATTACGTATTCAGTTTTTAACGTATTGTATTCATAATTGATTATTAAATTATGTATTCTTAATTATTATGTATTGTATTGTATTCTGCATTTACTGTTGTACAATTCACACAGCAGCACAATAGCACACAGAGCAGGCTGTTGTGTGAATTGTACAACAAAGCCTATACCAACAGTTTTAAACCATTGGTATAGGTTTTGTATATATTTTTTTTACCAACAGTTCTAAACCATTGGTAAAAAGCCTTTACCAACGGTTTAAACCGTTGGTATAGGGGTGAATGGAAGACTATTTGTTGGGAAAAAAGATATACCAACGGTTTTGAAACCGTTGACATATGTGTTGTATGAGAACTCTATACCAACAGTTTTTTTAAATCGTTGGTATAGAGTAGATTTCTGCACATATACCAACAGTTCATCTCAAACCGTTGGTATATGTCTATTATCACGACTTACTTGGCTATGGTTTCTAAAACCATTGGTATAATTTATACCAACAGTTCTCCACCCTATACCAATGGTTTTCAACCGTTGGTATACCTTAAATTTCTAGTAGTGGGAAGATCAGACTGAGTAGTTGAGCAAAGTTTGAGAAGCGCAGTTTGACAAAAGGGGTCATCATAATGAGTCCATCATAATGAGACAATCGGACTGAGTCAATCGGACCAAGGTTCATCGGATTGAGGTCCCAGACAGAGTTTTGTGAAGCAAAAGTTTTTTGTAATCTTTTCTTTTGCGGCTCAATTGTTTGTAAGAAAACTTTGTAAATTGACGAGAGTCGATATAATCATTCTTATTGGGAGATAGAATGTGTCTAACGAGATTTGATACAAGTTGTATTCACTTCTTCATTATAGTGAATTCTCATAGACCCACAATAGTGGCTATGAAAAGGATGTAAGTTCTCACATTGAGGTCAAACATTGTAAATCTTGTATGCCTTACTTGCTTTCTTGCTTTTGTATGCATGGGTATTTTTTAAAAGATGATAAGGATATGAACTTTAACAGGCTGTGGGGGTTAAGTTATAAAAGTATTGAAACTTATAAAAAAGTGAACAAATGATTCCCCCCCTCCTTCTCAGTTGTTATTCGATTCTTTGGAACTTCAACCTCATATTCGATATAAGCCCCAACCATGTTATCACCACCTTAAAGGGTTGTATTCCTAATGAGGCAAATGAGTCTTCTTCATATGCGTAAGCCCCAATGCTTCGAACCACGTGATCTTTGATTCTCATCCAAATGGAATATGTAGGAAGCCTCTATGAGGTCCAACCCCAACACCCCAAACTCACCCTAATCTTCTCTGGGCCATATTCCCAGTAGGGTCACATCCAACCTCGGAGGCTACATCCCTTCCAAGTCCCTCGGGCCGCTTCAACATAAGTCTCATACCAGCCCTTGACTAGACACCTTCCACATGGACGTTTTTGTCGCATGATGTTAAACTACATAGTTTGATCTTCATCGCATGACCTTAAAAGGTATGATGTGTCCTGTTAAGTGACACTAAACTATGTAAGTCCTGATTCCCTTCACAAGTATATGCAAGAAGCCCTTCTCATGTGCCCGATCCTGACATCCGAACAACCCTCGTCTTCCTAGATGGAAATAAATTCCAAAGCACCCTATAATGTGGCTTAAAACCAACATCATGATAATAAACGATATAAGAATCTCTAATTCACATATAAATGGGTTTCATCGATGGAGAACCTTAGATACATACTGATGTTTCTGCTGACGAAGAATCTTAGATTCATACGGGTGATTTTGAAGTCGATACATGCTTATAATTGATTGTTAATATAGGGGCGACCTGTTATGTATCTGAGAGTTAATAAAGGATCCACAAATATATCTTAAATGTACAAGAGAGTATCAAAGTATGCAATAATTTTCCCCAAAATGGTGTGAAGAGTCCGACCTCCCATCATCTTGACCAATGTAAGTCCCTAAACATCATTGGAAACATCTCTCAATGACCACCCGCCTTTGGAAATCATGTTTGCCAAACACCACAAATAAGGGAATCACTGGGTGTTTTTGGTTCCACAAACAAAACCGGCTGAAAACCACCTGGAAAGGACGTGGACATGTGTTTGATATGATTGGTCATGCCACCACCACCACAAAACGTCATTCACACCCACATGGTTTTCAGGGACGAAACAATATTATATAGTTGTTTAAATAAAATATCAATATATTATATTTATTTTAATTTTATACACATTTTGTAATTAAAGTATATAAATAAAGTATTAAACATTTTGACTAATATAAATTTGATGATTTTCTATATATAAAATTCTGAAAATAAGATTCATTTTTTATTAAAAGTTATATAAATCGTATTTATAAATTATATTCACACACACATGTACTTATTGTAATATAAATCTGATTTAAAAATATATAAATTAAATTACTCACTACGACCTTTATAATGCTAGAAAAAAACGTTGATAAAGGTGTCACTTTTATTGGTGCTAAAAAATGCTGATAAATGGAAGAGTTTTTTCAGAGTTAGAAAAAATCGTTGACATTGGTTATCTTTTTATCATCATTTTTGCAAGCGATGATAAAAATCTCCCATTTATCATCACTTTTTGTCTAGCGTTGTTAAAGATCAACGTTGAATAAAGCGTGATTTGTGAAAGCAGTTCCCCATGAGCTATCCCACCGTCTGCGGATATTTTTGTTTCTTGGGTTCATGATGTTCGAGGGTTTGTGGAAGTTTATGTTAGAGTTGATTGCATAGCGCGGGGGTATGAAGCCGCATCAATAATACACATTGTTGGTGACGTGACAATAGAAAACTCACTCACGCCGATCCCATATACGAATCATTAAATAAATATTATAATTATATTTATAATTTAGAATAATATAAATATAAGTCCAATCCATGATTTGAAAAATATATAAATTATCATCACCATCATTATTTATTTTATAATACTATAAAAAATATATTTTTTAACTGTAGTGTCTTTAAAAAATTTATTATCCATTAATTAATAATAATTTGCATAATCTGGTCATGGTTTACGATATCCTAAGAGTCTTACTATAATGCTATCTATTTATTAATTGATTTTTCAATTTGATATTTTAACCCTATAAATACCCGTTTAATCGGATTTGAATATTGATTATATATTTTAACTGAGCCGGTTCGGATGCATTTTATCCGGCAACACACTGTCCTAATCCATAGCCCACGCTCCAGCTGCGCCCGACGTTCAGCCGCCTCTTTAGTCAGATGCACGAACTGCTCCCCACTGCCATCCAGTCCCTCCCGCAGCACCATATTCCTCGCAGCAACTTCTTACTACACTCTCCATCACCGCAACTCAATATCGAGGAGGGGAGCGCCAGGAAGAACCAGACCCGCGACCTGCGAAGGGGACACCGAACCGGTTTCTTCGAAGTCACCGCATTGAACCACGGCATCTGAGGTATATCTAACTTCCGCCGGTATCTAATACAATGTGTGTTGCGATTATTTGATATTCGATGGTTTTTAGGGTTTTTGTAGAACCTCATCGCTAGTCGTCGATTCCATAAACCATTCTAGCAATTGAACTTCCATGCATTGTCTATATTTGTCGATTCTGTTAGTTGCCGATAATTGAACTTCCGTGCATTGAAATTCCATACATTGAACTTCCATAGTCGAATCCTCGTCCAATTTTGCTAGTTGATATCGGTGTATTGTTGAACGTTGACATGCCTTTGTGTGCTATCTGCGAGCTTCCAGCTGTTTTTTGGTCATGGAATCACAAAACACTGAAGTTTTAACGAAGACCGGAGCCATTAAGAGCTGTATTTTTCATTTTCAAGCAATATTAGACATTCGTGGTTCAGTTTCATCTCCTCAACATTTATTTTGGAATATTTGTTTTCAAATAGTTTAAGGCTACCTTGACATCTAAAATTTTCATCACAGGCAGTCAAAGATGAAAAATTATGTTTGTAAGCTAGGAAAATCACACACCAAAACAATCATTTATAACCAGTAGCTGCACCTACCCAAACGTGACAACATTCCACACCATTATACAATTGACCTGAGCTGCGCCACTTATGCTTGCAGGAGAATATTGTTGCAAATTCTGGAAATTCCTCACCAGTCTGTCCCCTGCAGGTGTAGACGTTGCCGCCCCAAACTGATAACTCACAACCAAGAACAATGACCAAACAAAGCCCAATTTCTGCACTCATGCATCTAAAGCCAAAAAAAATTTGGTCTTATTTGGTATGTTGGAATTGCGACACTAGAAGTGGAAATGGGCTTGGAAAATTTGAAATGAGTTTTTTGGCAGGAACCATCTTCTCAAAGGAACCCATTTCCATCTAAAAGGATAAAATTAGTTTTCATCCTATGAACCATTGAATTGGGAGAATTCCATGGAATCAAAATTTCATCATAAAAATATAACTGTAATCATAATTAGATTTACTTATTACAATTATGATTTTACTTATATTTTAATTTTAATTATTTTTATTATCATGAGTAATTAATTAATTAAATATCATATATTTAATAGTGATCAATAATAATACTTTTTAATTAAAAAAAATATATTTTTATTGTATTATAATTATAATTATAATTTGATTTTATTAATTTACTTATATTAATAATACTTTTAGTTATTGATCGAGTCACAGTCAGTGGTATTGAAAGAAAGGAGTACTTCTCGAATTATTCTCAGGAAAACCAGCTATTACAGGGGAGTTCGTTCTAGAAGAACGAGGAAGAAAGAATTGCTCCCCTCGGACCACTCCAGGGGCCAAGGCTCTCGCCTCCCACAACTGAGTTGTACAAACAACCCCCCCAGCAAACTCCCAACATATATTAAAAGAAAAGAAAACAACGACAAAACTACACCTAAGGGTGCACTTCTCTATTTGAGATAGACCATTTCTATAAAAGGGTGTACATCTTTATTTGAGATAGTGGGATCAAGATTGAATTGGATTTAGTCAATGCCAATGATGCACAAATAATTGACATATGAATAAGTTCCACAAAAACTCATAGAAAATGAATGTTCCAAAGACACATATTGCATAGGAAGGGTAAAACCATGGTAATTGTTTTACATTCACTGTGACTGCTGATACATTATTCATTGAGAGTAATGAATCCTACAATCAGTAAATGAGAACAAGCTAAGATTGACAAGATCATGTAAAATTCGTTGATGGATTCCATGTATCAAAGTTTAGGTGCTTATTATTTTGAATATTGTGGTGGGTATTCAAGTGAGACTATACATGGGTGGTACAAGCATGGGATTGATAAGGCTCGATTGATAACACCAATTCGTTGTGCCTAAATCCATTAGAATTATACTTATCATAGCTACTTTCTATGACCATTAAATTAGGCATTGGATGTCAAGACCACCAATTTTGGAAGGAGTCTATACGACGCAAACAAAAAGGGTTGGTGACACCATAGAATGCCAATAAGGGGTTCGAGTTACTGAAATCCAGTTTTGGATTGAAGTAAGATACAAGATCATAAAATATTCATTTTGAATGAATTTTTGCCATGTGGTCTACAAGGGGTTAGTGGGAGTGCCACAATTTTCAAGGAAAATATGTTTGATAACATATGGAAAACATCCATTGGTCTTCCAGTTAAGGATCAGAATGAAAGTAACCCTTCAGAGATTGACTTAAAGTAGCAACCTACGTTCTAGGAAACGAGATCAATTGAGGTAGATCTAATGGGTTGCTTAGACCACTATTGGTATTAGCAAAGATGTCAAGCTTTACGTTCTAGGGAACGGGATCAATTGAGGTAGATCTAATGGGTTGCTTAGACCACTATTGGTACTAGCCAAGATGTCAAGCTTTGACAGTGGACAAAATGAATACACTCGGGGATACCATATCTTGAGGAGTATTACTCAAGGAGGTGAAGTCGCAGAAAGCAGAATAGCCACGCAACGGAGACGTGGTAGGCCTAACGACTAATGCCACAACTCCGCAGAAACATGATCTTATCACGTGAGAGCTAACAAGGTTTGTTAGCAAGTTGGCTCTGGTGCAAGCGAGAGTGTTGTAATAGTGTGTGCCCTAGATCCAACTAAATAATACTTTTCGATTACTATATCATGTATACAGTGAGTTATGCATGATGTACACTTACCATAATAGTGTTGATATTTCTGCGTCCATTATTTAAACGGTAATGTCCATAGATTATTTATCATATCAAAAGGTTATAGCAGTTTTCAGACTATAATATGGATGTCGAGATGATATGACATTAATCTTAAACATATGTCTTATGCATCATACTGACTGAACACGAACAATGTTTGACTATCAGGTGTTAAGGGTCATAAGACTTCTTCTCATTAACTTCACACTTGGTGATCTTGAGTAGATAAGATCATGAAGACTCACTCGCCAATAGGAACACCACATGTTTCAAGTGTCATTGGTAGTTCCTATCTGCGAATACGTGTAATGGTCTCTTGACTTGAGATTATTATGAGTGTATACTATTTGATCATGTATTTTGATGCAAGTTAAAAGCTATAACATTGAATTCGTAGCGAGGTAGTTTGCGTTGGGTGCGTCATTGGTGACATGACATTGATTGAATAATTAAGAAGGAATTTTTCACTTTCGAAAAGAAGTGATATCTTGGGTATAGTTGATCAGGATGGTAGTACCTAAACTAAATCCATGGTCATGGTAGAAGAATGTAAGTCTGTCTAGCCAGGTTAACGTATAATAAAGCAAGAAAGGATGATGACACAAAGTGTGCGTCCTGCTCTATGAGATATCGTGAGACAAAGAGATTATATTACACGACCTGTCTTCATAGGAATGGTTGTCGTTGCTATGACTATACCTTATCTTTTTAGAGGCCTTGATGGGTTGTTAGTCTCCGTTCCTGGTCTGTGAACAATATATACTACTATTGTGATAAGGGTCTTGAGGGTTACACACTAAACATATTCAAAAGTTTGACCTATTCTGATGAATAAGAGTTTAGGACATGGTGGGCCCCACCATTGGGGTCCGACGGATGTCTGAGAATATTTGATCGCCATGAAATAAATAAATTCATATTATTCGAGTTTAGAATAATTGGTATTGAATTTATTTATTAAATGTTTTTATAAGTATTAAAGTAAATTTATGGAAAAATATTATACGAATGAATATTATTTTAATATTCAAGGTTCGTTTAATATTTGCGGGAATGCCGATCCAAGTTAAAACCCGGTTTTATCATGTAATATATTTATTATATTAAAGAAAGTGATAAAAATATAAATGATATTTATGACTCAGTAAGTAGTCATACGATATCGTTTATAGCTAATTTAGTGGGTAATAAATTTCCAGGGCCCGTGGAGTTTTTTTCGGATATTTTAGAACCTTACTATAAAAGGAAGAAGGAGCTCTCATGCAATGAACTATTCATCGCACTATGGATGAGAGCCTCTCTCCCCTCTCCTGTGTCCTAGAGAGAGAAGATCTCTATCCAAGACTTCGATCATAGTTCAGCTTCACAGATCAATGGATCGATGGAACGGTGATCGTCGGGACGTCGAAACCATCGTCGAATCTTCGCGATAACACTCTGATTTCGACAATCGATGCTTCCGTAGATTTTCGAAGCACGTGTGGACGATCTAGTGTAATCTGTCTTCGGTTCCTTCGTGCAACGATCGTCGACGACGAATGAATGTCGAATGCGGCTTCAAATCGAACGAGGTAATTTCCGGTTTATGTTTCGTGCTTAAAAAATTTCACGCGGGATCCTTGGGGCTTCGTACCGGGTTGCGCTTCGCTGGCGACGACGTAGTTACGTCAATCGCCGGTGAAATTTTTTAAATCGCTGGCCTATTTGCTTCTTTTGCACTCCTCGATACTATAAAATACACCATACAATCATAAACAAATAACATTTTTTTTCATTCTTCTACTTTTAAACTTCTGTATTCCTTCCTCAACTGCTATTAAAAAAGTGTATCTATATTAGCTTCAACATGAAATCTAATCCACTAGAGTCCTTATAGCTATGGCATTAATGGGGTTAAGTCGTGAATCTACATGTGTTCCCGAGGCTTGTACCGTTCACAATGAAATAGCTTGGAATTAAATCATAAATCTATTTTTATGCTTGGTCTAGCTAATGTTTTAGGTTACTCATATTTTAATCAAGTTAGAGGAGTGATGGTTTGCTTAATTAATCACGTGATCATGTTGTGTTTTCCATGAACGAATGAATTGGGCTTGATCATCGTCTATGCCTTATTGGCAAGGGGCACTGTTAGCCATCCAGGTTCGGGTCCTGTTCCAGGTAATACTCCCCACGTGAGGCCTCACCCGCCTATATTGCATACTTACCAGCGGGAGGGTAAAAAGGGTAAAGGGGGACTAAGTTGGTGGAACCGCTCCTCGTGGGAACCAACGTACGTTAGGCCGGTACTTTTAGCTTCAGCCAGTGAAGTGGTGGGGGATCAGCGATCATACGAGAATTCTGTTGGAATAGTCCGGGCGGGAGGCAGCGGCCTGACTCTTGGCTCCTCCATCCACGACAGGGCAGGTGTCTTGGAGGTGGTCTCTTCATAATATCGATCTGCTGTATCTTCTTTCTTTCTCAATTGTAACGCTGGAAACTGGTAATACCAATCCGAGTCTTTCCTTTTGCTTGTGTTACTTTTATTTGATCGCGCACACACATAATTACATAACAGTTTTGGCGACTCCACTGGGGAAGTCTGTGGCGATCTTTCTTCTTCCTTTTGCTCAGTTTGCTAGGCGTTGGTTGTTAGTTATGGAGAGCTCTTTGTATGCGAACAAGAATGGAACGTGTGGCGACGATTGAATCTACGATGGACAACATCAGAATAACCCTGACTTCGATACAGGAGAACATGGAGAGAATGTTGCGTGGACATAATGATAGCTAGCGTGTTGCCCAGGACGTAGCGCAACAAACAGAGGAGCGAGTCTTGCGGCGAGTCCGAGACCTGGAGGAGCAGACCTTGGAGAGGTTAAAGGGAATAAAATCATAGGTTGAGCGCAGATCAGAAAATGTTAAACAGAGTCGAGGTGAGCAGATGACTAAAGAAGGCAGAGACATGGGAACCTGGAAGTATGGGGAGCGCATGCAGAGAATACCGAACTTTGAGGCGCCTGATCATCCAGATGAGCTGCGCGGCCTCACCAGGAAGGTGGAGGTACCAACGTTTACCGGAGAAGATCCTTTGGGATGGGTAACCAAGGCGGAAACATACTTTCTGATCAACCGAACACCAGAGGATATGAAATTGCATTACGCCCAAATTTGCATGGAGGGCACGACTTTGTACTGTTTTTTTGTCTTGGCACAACACTACTCCAGGAACGACCTGGAATTCCTTTAAGTCGGCACTGCTGGATCGATATGGAAGAAACACAGATGGAGATCCATTGAGGTTTTTGAAGAACTTGAGGCAGACAAGTTTAGTGGATGAGTATATAGAGGAGTTCGAGCAGATAGCCTTCAGACTACCTGATTTTCCAGAAGCCTGGTACATGAGTTTGTTTATGGGTGGTCCGCGACCTGAGATTGAAAACCGGATTTCCACGGACGAACCAACAAACAAATTTCGTATGTTAATTCTAGCAAGAAAGGTAGAAAGAGAACTGATCAACGAGGGAGTACTTCGAGGGACTCGAACTCGACCCATGGGGCCACCCATGCATCGACAACCTGGGGTATCAGCGGCGAATTTTCCTACTTCTCGTCCGGTTGTTGACCGTACTCGCAGCGAGGAGTTGCGAAGGGCTGTTGGAGAAGACCATTGGGGAGGGGTGCAAACTCTAAGTCGGCAAGAGCGGGAAGGACGAAAACAAAAAGGGCTTTGTTTCCGTTGTGGTCAACCATATGGGCCGATGCACAAATGTCCAGATAAGCACTTGCGGGTGCTGGTGTGGGAATATGAGGAACCTGAAGGACAACTGGAGGAAGAAGCTTTGTTGAATGCTGAAGGAGGAGGTTTAGTAGTGAGTGTTGTGGAGACTGATGAGCCACCTGGAGCACAGACAAGGGATCAGGTGCAGCTTTGTAACTTGGGAAAGATAGGGGCTGATTCTATGATGTTTGCTGGCCAAATTTCTGGGGTGCCGGTGTAGGTGTTAGTGGACAGTGGTGCCAGCCACAATTTTGTTTTAAGACGGCTCATCAAACTAGCTAAGGTGCCTGTCCAACCGACGAAACCGTTTGGGATAACTCTCAGAAATGGCTCACGGACCCTCTCGTAAGGCTTATGCAAGAACCTCCAACTCAGTTTGGAAAAATCTGAATGTTTTGTTTTTGATACAGGGGGGCCAGATGTGATTTTGGGTATGCAATGGCTGACGAGCCTTGGAAGCGTTTTAACCGACCGGGGGCATAAGACAATGGAGTTTAGGCAAGGGCAGGAAGCGTGACAGAAAATGTGAACCCATGGAGATCGCAAAACCAAGTGCAGTCTAGGACTCTTCTGGCAGAGTGGTGGGCTTGGTTGGCCCGGATTCAGCTCCCAGCAGTGGAAAAAAGGAGTGACATACCTATCCGGAATCAACTGGAAGAAATGCTGTACAGATTCCAGATGATATTTGACAAGCCACGGGGTCTTCCTCCGCAACGTGAGACGGACCATGCAATCCATCTTGAACCCGGAGCTACAGAAGTTAGCATTCGCCCCTACAAGTTGGCCCATAATCTTAAGGATGAGGTTGAACAACAGATTCAGGATATGTTGGCACAGAGGATCATCCAACATAGTGGCAGCCCGTTTGCTAGTCCCATAATCCTCGTTAAGAAGGATGGAAGTTGGAGAATGTGTGTCGACTATCGAGCCCTTAATAAGCTGACCATTCCGGACAAGTTTCCGATACCTATAATTGAGGAATTGTTGGATGAGTTGCATGGTGCGCCTTATTTCTCCAAGTTGGATTTGAAGTCCGGATTCCACCAAATCCGGCTCCGTTTGGCTGATGTTCACAAAACAGCCTTCCGGACACACGGGGGCCATTATGAATTTCTTGTCACGCCGTTCGGTTTAATGAATGCTCCGGCTACCTTTTAGTCCACCATGAATCGGATATTTAGGGAACATTTGCGAAAAATTGTATTGGTTTTTTTTGATGACATATTGATTTTTAGTAAAACTTGGGAGGATCATTTGAATCATTTGGAATCAGTTTTTCAAGTGTTGCAGAAAAATCAGCTCCACCTTAATCAAAAAAATTGTTTCCTAGCCCAGCAATCCGTGGAGTATTTGGGCCATGTCATTTCCGCTGAAGGTGTCTCGGTAGATCCTGTGAAAGTAGAGCATGTGCTCGGCTGGCCACGACCACAATCTGTAAAAGGGGTCCGTGGGTTCTTGGGGCTGACAGGTTATTATAGGAAATTTGTTGAAGGGTATGGGAAGTTAGCTAAGCCACTGACAAAGCTGGCCAAGAAGGATAATTTTCTCTGGACAACCGCGGCTGAACAATCCTTTAATACCCTTAAAAAATGTTTGGTTACAGCTCCTCTTCTTGCCCTGCCAAACTTCCAGCAGCCTTTTACTGTTGAATGTGATGCTTCCGGTCAGGGAGTAGGAGCTGTTTTCATGCAGTCTGGACGCCCAATTGCCTATTTCAGTAAAGCTTTAGCTGATGCCAACCTGTCTAAATCAGTGTATGAAAAAGAAGTCGTGGCTCTTGTCCTAGCAGTGCAACATTGGCGGCAATACCTGGTCGGAAATCGTTTTCTTGTGTATACAGACCACAAGGCCCTGAAACATTTACTCAGTCAGCGCCTGCACACTGCCAACCAGCAGGATTGGCAGGCCAAGCTTCTGGGGTTTGATTTTGAAATTATTTACAAACCAGGCCGTTTAAATCTGGCAGCCGATGCGCTCTCCTGCCAGGTTGTTGATGCTCTTGATTCCAGCCCCAAAACCATCACCTTGGGGTCAGCGGTGTCTGAACCTCTATGGCTAGAGTTGGATGTTATTAAAACAGAAAACCAGCAAGATCCGGTGCTCCAGAACCTCCTTACCGCTGTCCAAACTAAGCCCTCTTCTCAGCCCCGATATTCTGTCCGTCATGGCTTGCTCTACTTTCAAAACAGGCTTGTGCTGTCCACTGCATCCAGCCTAATTTCGAAATTCCTCCATTACTACCACAGGTCTCTGGTTGGGGCCCATGCAGGATATCACAAAACTTATAAACGTTTGGCTGCAGGTCTGTTTGGAAAGCAGATTCAGCAGTATGTACGTGAATGCGACATCTGCCAACGCCATAAGACCCAAACTTTATCTCCAACGGGTCTTTTCCAACCCCTACCGATTCCTGAACGAGTTTGGAAAGACATTTCAATGAATTTTATTTCTGGACTGCCCAAATCCCAGGGATACAGTGTGGTTTTGGTGGTCGTCGATTGTTTCACCAATTATGCACACTTTATATTGTTGCGTCATCCCTACACTGCCAAGGTGGTGACATACTTATTCATCAGGGAGGTGGTACGTTTGCGTGGCATTCCTAGTTCTATTCTGAGCGACTGAGACCCCATTTTTGTCAGCAATTTCCGGAAGGAGCTCTTCCGTTTGGAAGACACCACACTCAAGATGAGCTCTTCCTATCACCCCCAGACGGACGAACAAACAGAAATTGTCAATAAATGTCTTGGAACCTACCTCCGCTGTTTTACCTCTGAACGCCCTCATTCGTTGACTTGTTGGTTGCCATGGGCCGAGTATTGTTACAACACCGCTTCCCATTCTTCCACCAAAATGACTCCGTTCGAAGCAGTGTACGGCCGGCCACTGCCTACTGTCCAGCATCCTCCACGGGACTCTACTCCGGTTGACACAGTATCTACACTTCTTGCTGAGCGGGATCAACTGATAGAACAACTCAGGCATAATCTCACCCGCGCTCAATAGATTATGGTTCATTCTGCTAACAAGCACCATCGGGACGTCACCTTTAATGTCGGCGATCTCGTTTATCTTAAACTTCGGCCCCCAGTTCAATCCTCCAAATTTCCCAAGCACACTTCTAAACTGGCGGCTCGATATTATGGACCTTTTCCTCTTGAAGCTTGAGTCGGAAGTACAGCTTATAGATTGACTTTGCCGAATACAACTCGGATGCATCCCGTTTTCCATGTATCTCAACTCAAGCTGGCCAGGAATCCATTCAGTCCACGCCGACCTACCAGTATGGGACATTAATTCTTCCATCGGACCCCTGCCCGCGACAGTTTTAGCCGCTAAGTCTGCACCGGGGCATCCGAGAGGCCTACGGTTGATTGAATGGCAGGGCAAGCCTTCTGAAGAAGCCACGTGGGAGGATGCAGAACATATTATGCTCCAGTTTCCAGACCTGCACCTTGAGGACAAGGTGCCACTTGCTGCGGGGGGAAATTGTTAGCCATCCGGGTTCGGGTCCTGTTCCAGGTAATACTCCCCACGTGAGGCCTCACCCGCCTATATTGCATACTTACCAGCGGAAGGGTAAAAAGGGAAAAGGGGGACTAAGTTAGTGGAACTGCTCCTGGTGGGGACCAGCGTACGTTAGGCCGGTACTTTTAGCTTCGGCCAATGAAGTGGTGGGGGATCAGCGATCATACGAGAATTCTGTTGGAACAGTCCCTGCAGGAGGCAGCGGCCTGACTCTCGGCTCCTTCTCCATCCACGGCAGGGCAGGTGTCTTGGAGGTGGTCTCTCCATAATATCGATCTGCTGTATCTTCTTTCTTTCTCAACTGCAATGCTGGAAACCGGTAATACCGATTCTAGTCTTTCCTTTTGCTTGTGTTACTTCTGCTTGATCGCACACACGCACGGAATTACATAACAGACACCGTGTCTTTTACGAAATTGCTTAGTTGTATTGATATAGTAATTGCTTTTAAAATCGGCAAATCTGAAACATTGCGTTGTCTTAGTTCCAACTAAACTCACTGTGCAGAAACATGGTGGATGTTTAGCTTCCAAAATTTATGGTGGATAACAAATTTAAGGTGCAGAAGATAAGATTTGCACATCCAGGATACGAAATTCAAAATGACATAAAACATGACCTCACGCCGCCTTAGGATTGGAAATATCTAAGAAGTCCACTGCGTGGGGTCGCAGTTTATCATAAGCACCCTTAGGGTGGGTCACATTTTTGACTTGCATAATGTCTAAAAATCCAATTAGACTACAAGAGCCAGGTGCCCAGATTTAGAAACCATACTGTATTTTTAGGAAGTGCAGTTACCTACCCAATATGGCATATGGATCATGCCCTCTTCTGCAATGAATCGCAAAACCTCACAACATGAAACGCTTGCAGCAGCAGCAGCAACATTATGGAGCTCAAACATCATTGGGCAATTAATATGAAGTGATTCTGCATGTAGGAGAATAAAATAGGAGACCCGAACCCCCAAGGTGTGTCTCCAAAGGAGCCCTTGGGGTGTATTTATAACAAATAATAAAGACCACACCGGACCTCAAGTCCGATGTGGGATGCAGACTCCAACACTCCCCCTCAAGCTAGGTGAACCTAGCTTGGACACATAATGAAAAGAAAACAATAAAACAGACGCTAACACTCCCCCTCAAGCTGGACATACCCAACTTGATGACAAAACATGACGAAATAAAAAGAAAGTTGCAAAAGTTGCTGCTCCCCCTCACGATCGAAGCTCCCCCGCAGGATTATGGATGGAAGATGTTGCGGGCGCAGCAGATGACCACGCAGACCGGCCAGTTGACGGAACGCCAGGAATGCCGCACTAGTGGGGCCGGTCGATGAAACGCCGGGAAATCCAAACTAGCACCGGGAAAACCGCACTTGCGGGGCCGGCGACGGGAGGCGGGGATTCCGCAGAAGTGTTGCGGGATCTGGCGGCGCCAACGGGGCCCGAATCCTAGGTGGTCGAGTTGCTGCGCTAGCGAAAGGACGTGCCGGCGGAGAGAGATGCGGCTGCCGGGAGGTGCCGGGAGATGCCGGCGAGGCGGGGATGCCGCAGGAGGAGGCCGGCGAGGGTGCAGGAGGCCGGGAGACGGCGCTGGAAGTTGGAGGAGGCCACCTGCGTGGAGCGGCCGGCACGGGTGGAGGCCGGTTGCTGGCCGGAACAGTCCGGATATCGCCGGAACTGGCCGGAAATCTCTGGATCAGGCCGGAGCCGGCCGGAGTAGCCTGGATCTGGCCGGAAATCACCGGATCTGGCCGGATTCGGCCGGAGCTGTCCGGATCTGGCCGCCGGAGAGCAGCAGGCGAGGTCTCCGGGAGGGGAGCGGGACGGGAGAGGCCGCCGAAGAGGGGTCGCCGGACTGGAGGGAGATCCGCCGGGAGCCGCGGGAGGAGGGCTGCCGGAGGAGGAGCCGGCGCGGGATGAACCGGGGCGGGGCCGGTCGTCGCAAGGAGGCGAAGCCGGGAAGCCGCAGGAGGAGGGGACGTTGTCGACGGAGCAGCGGAGCAGTGAGTGGATCCGGCCAGATCTGGCCGGATCTGACAGAGGGAGCCACCGAGAGGCCAGCGTGCGAAGGAGGGAGCCGCGCCGGAACTGGACTCCGCCGGGAAGAGCTGAGGAGGGCCGGCGACGGGCCGTGCTGCGTGCACAGGAGGAAGGGCCGCGGGAGGGATGGGAGCCGCGGGGCGGAGCGAAGGGAGGCGCTGGAGCAGCGGGAGGCAAGCCGTCGGGGAGGAGAGTCGGGCCGAGGCGGAGGGGGAAAGCCGCCGGATGCCGCGCGAGAGGAGGGAGGCGCGACGGGAGCCGCGTACCAGGGAGGGAGAGGGCCACCGGGAAGGGGAGCCGCGCCATGCAGGAGAGCTGCCGGGAGGGAGGACCGGCAGGAGCAACGTGGAGCAGAGGCGGAGGGGCGGCGGCGGTAACCCTACGGGGCCTTGAGGCCGCCGCCCCCCGGACGGGGAAACCCTAAAGGAAGGGGAAAAAAATAGGGAGGGAGGGAGGGATTGAGTTTCAAAAAACCTCCTCTGATACCATGTAGGAGAATAAAATAGGAGACCCGAACCCCCAAGGTGTGTCTCCAAAGGAGCCCTTGGGGTGTATTTATAACAAATAATAAAGACCACACCGGACCTCAAGTCCGATGTGGGATGCAGACTCCAACACTGCACAATATGCTCCCAGATGATGACCGAAGCATTTGATTTCTGCCTCCTGCGCTGTGGTGGTTCTCCCCATGAATTGTATTACTGTCGCCATTAGGGTTTTACTCCATCGCTGTTCTGGATGAAACTTCTAGGACACAATGTTATTGTTGCTACACGTGTGGCCAAAAAACTAATTTTCCACATGTAGATTCTCTTTTTTGTTTTTGCTTGCTAATTTTGTGATGCCATATAGGTTGCTTCACTGTGCTTATCAGCCATGACTGCAAATTTTATTTGGTTGTGAGATTCCCAGGTGGAAATCTTCCTTTTCTGTTGTCTTTTGCCAAACTATTTCTTCCTTTCTCATTTTCCCATTTCCACCTTCTTTACTCATCCCAAGAATGCCCCTTTCTGGCCAAACCTTAATAAGAGGGTGTTTGATAGAGCTCGGGACCAGCCTGGGTAGTGGAAAGTTTATACCAGGCGTAATAAGGGTAGTAGGGTTGTCGATGGGGGTAATTAGCTGGACTGTACGGTGGGGAGGGGTAATAAATGGGGAGTGGTTGGGGAAGAGAGAGGTGTGAACATTCTTGCCGTTTTGGTTAGGTCGGCCTACGGGCTTGGGGAGGATAGCTAGGTAGCTCTCGTGTTCTATTGTTTCCTTCGGGACTCTTCTTCCTCCTCTTGTTTCTTCTCCCCGCCACTCTTCAACTGTAAACCTCGCTCATACACAATATAATTCAAGCTGGATTGTTTCTTCTGATAGCTTAGTGACAAGATTCTATCATTTGGTTCATGTCGGAAACTCCTAGGGGGCGGGGATTGTGAATGGAGACTCGACATCATGCTCGACTGGATGGGATGGAGCAAAGAGTGGGAGTCAACAAGGTCCAATTGATAGAATTGATTACCGCGATTGAGACTCTCTGTTGGACAATAGAAGATGGATCAGGATCATTGGCGTTGGGAACAAGAGTTGAAGGATCAGGCAGAATTCCGTTGTTTTATCACTGGTGCGGTGCGACGACTTGTGAAACAACCACAGCAGGGAGTGACGCGAGCGTTAGAGGAATCCGAGGAATCTGGTGCGTTTTCTGGAGGGAACGTCGAGAGGGAGGAGCACGGAAGAGGGCCCCGTTAGCAATGCCCGACAGGAGATGCAAAAGCCGATAGTGACTGGGGGCAGAGGAGTTCGGGACCTCACATCTCAGGAGTGGGAAGAACGTCGGAAAAAGGGCTTATGTTTTTCGATGTGGCTTACTGTACAGTCCACTGCACAAGTACGCTGATCCTAAAATGAGAGTCTTGCTCTGGGGCGAGGATGATGACGGGGGGTACCAGTGGACGACAAAACTGTGTTGCACGATGAGGTACTTTCTGTTGATGAACAGGCTCTGAGTCAGGCAGAGTGCTTGGTATTGGGCTTTCAGGGAATGACCCATTCAGAGCCTATTAGGGGGCACTCTGGTAGGGAAAATATGGTTATGAAAGTGGGGGGCCATGCAGGGGAGCTGGACGTGCTGATTTTACTGGGCAATGGCGCTACACACAACTTTATTTCTCCAGAGTTAGCCAACATACTTGGATTGGTGGTATAGGATTCCTCTGCAATGTTGGTGAAACACACAACTTTATTTCTCCAGAGTTGGTCAACATACTTGGATCGGTGGTATAGGATTCCTTTGCAATGTTGGTGAAACTCAGAGATGGGCATAAAGTGACTTCTCAAGGAGTGCGTCGGAACTTACAGGTGACTTTGAGAGATTACTCCTATCTCATTGATGCAAATGTTTTAGAGTTGGGTGGCTTGGATCTCATTCTTGGAGTGATCTGGGTGTGTATCTTGGGGGATGTGCCAACTAATTGGGAAGCAATGACTGAGATTTTGGAAGGCTGAAAAAGAATATATTCTTTGGGGAATAAATTTCCTTGACCGTGTGGCTTCCACTTTGGCAGGGTCGGTGAAATAGTCTCACACAATGTGATGACATCAGCTGTTGTTGGGGGGTAAGCGTAGTAGGTCTACAAATCCTCTGTCTTCACATCAACAATTGAGCCTGCAGGACATGTTAACTGAACCATGAAGGGTCTTTGATACAACCATGGTATTACCACCTGTTTGGCAACATGTCCACATTATTAGATTGCAGCTTTAGTGCGTCCCTACTGGTACCCTTAAAAAAAATAAAAAAAAGAGATTGAACGGCAGATGGAAGAACTGCTACAATCCAAAATTATTCGAACTAGTTCTAGTGCGTATTCCAGTCCGGTTTTGTTAGCCAAGAAGAAAGATGGGCTTAGTGAATGTGTGCGGAATATAAATCACTAAATCGGGTCACTATGCCAAATAAGTTTCCTATTCTGGTGGAAAGTGCCTCTTTGCTCGGTAGGAAGTAGTGTACCTTGGCCATGTTGTCTTTCATTTGGGGGTCTCAATGGATCCAACTAAGGTTCAAGCTGTTTTGGGCTGGCCTAGACCACAAACAGTGAAGGGCGTTCAGGGCTTTTTAGGCCTTCACTGGATATTATAAGAAATTCATACAAGGGTATGGCCAAATTGTGCAGCCCCTAACTGTTTTGACACGCAAAGGCGGTTTCCAATGGACGCAGGATTCCCAACAGGCTTTTGACCACTTGAAGAAACTCATTACGGAGGCTCCTGTTTTGGCTTTACCTGATTTTTTCAAAGACTTTGAAGTGAAGTGCGATGCGTCGGGTTGCGGGGTTGGGACAGTCTTAATGTAATGCCGGCGTTCCATTGCATATTTTAGTAAGGTGTTGGGGGTATAAGACTTAAACGAAGTCTACCTATGAAAAAAGTCATGACATTGGTGTTAGCCGTTCAACACTGGCGGCCATATTTGCTAGGGAGGACCTTCACTGTTTATTCGAACCACCGCAGTTTAAAATTTCTGCTGCATCAATGTGTTGCGACTGCTGATCAACAAAGCTGAATTGCCAAGTTGTTGGGGCTATTGTTTTGATGTTAAGTTTAAGCCAGGAAAGGAAAACACTGCCACCAATTCTTTGTCTTGACGGGAAGATTTTTCGGAGCTCCAACACATTCAGTCCTATTCAGCTTGGGAGGATTGGAGCCGTTTAACCGAGGGTGTTCAATCAGACTTTTTCTTCCACAGGGTCATACAGAGAATCACAACTGGGCAACCCTCACACCCTTGGAACACTTTTTCACAAGGCATTCTCAAGCATCATGGTCGATTGGTTATACCAGCAACTTCCCCAATGATTCCTTAACTGCTGGAGTATCATACAACTCCCCAAGGGGGGCACTTCGGATTTTACCGAACATACCGCCGATTAGCAGCGAATTTGTATTGGGTGGGTATGAAATGCCAGGTGCTGGAATTTGTTCAACGTTGTGCAGTTTGCCAACATTCCAAATATTCTACACTTCTCCGGTTGGTCTGTTACAACCTCTAGAGATTCCATCGACCATTTGGACAGATCTCTCTATGGATTTTATTTTGGGGCTGCCTCTGTCTTGTGGCTATGATGTCATTTTTGTAGTGGTTGATCGGCTGTTGAAGTATATGCCCATTTTATCCCGTTACGACATCCTTGTTCAGTTCTGTTTATCATTCGCAAACGGATGGTCAAACTAAAGTCGTCAACCGTTGCTTGGAGACTTATCTTCGGTGTTTTGCGGCGGAGCATTCTAAAAGTTGGTCTTATTGGCTTCCTTGGGTAGAATTGAGTTATAATACCACCTGGCATGACTCAATCGAATCCACACCCTTTGAAATTGTTTGTGGCTGCAAACCGCTTTCTGTAGTCACTTATTTACCTTCTAGAATTCGGGGTAGCGGCTATAGCCTCTGTTTTGGGGGACCGAGATGAAGCTTTGCGACAACTCCAGCACTATCTTGCTTGTTCGCAGAGTTGTATGAAGCGGTAGGCCGACTGTGGTTGCCGAGCATTGGAATTTCAGGAGGGGGATCGTGTGTTCCTTAAGCTTCGGCCACACAAGCATCACTCCATTGTGCACCAGATCAACCACAAGCTCTCCCCTCGCTTCTTTGGCCCCTTTACTATTGTGAAACGGGTTGGGCCCGTGGCGCATCAGCTGGACCTACCACCACTTGCCCGTAAACATCACGTCTTTCACGTTTCAAAGCTCAAACGGGCCATTGGCACACAATATGTTCAACCCACATTGCCTTCAGATTTGGATGGGGACCTCCCCTGATTGGCCGGAGCCTGAGACTGTTCTCTCTCACTGTTTTATGCTGCAGGACGACATAAATATGCCTCATTACCTGGTCCAATGGCGCGGGCGACCGCTGGACGAGGCGAACTGGGATGATGATTATGTTCTCCGGAATCAGTTTCCAGATTGCAGTCTTGAGGACAAGATTGTTTCTCAAGACGGGGGAAGCGATAGAGCTTGGGACCAGCCTGGGCAGTGGAAAGTTTATACTTGGCGTAATAAGGGTAGAAGGGTCATTGTTGATGGGGGTAATTAGCTGGACTGTACGGGGGGGTAATAAATGGGGAGTGGTTGGGGAAGAGAGAGGTGTGAACATTCTTTTTGTTTTGGTCAGGTTGGCCTACGGGCTTGGGCAGGAGGGCTAGGTAGCTCTCGTGTAGTTCTACTTGTTCCTTCGGGACTCTTCTTCATCCTCTCTTGTTTCTTCTCCCCGCCACTCTTCAATTGTAAACCTCGCTCATACACAATATAATTCAAGCTGGATTGTTTCTTCTGGTAGCTCAGTGAGAGGAGATTCTATCAGTGTTTGCTAAAGCTTCATCTGTACTGCAGTTTTATTTTTCTTCTGACCGCGTATGATTCTACACTTAGTGATAGGCCTGTGTTGTCTTCGAACAAACTGATAGTTTCACTTGCAAATATTGTTTCAGTGTCTTGCTTGTTATACAGCTTTAGTTATAATTTAATCCCATTTTGTTTTGAAAGCTAAACTGCTGTCTAAGGTCATGTCTTCTTTTTTGACAGCGGTTCTTATGGAATCAATGATAGTTTTCTCTCATGGTTTCGACAGGTTTGAAGGCACAACAAAGAATTTCCCTTAAATCTGCGCATTTATGTTTTTTGAGTCCTGCCAATCTTGGGCAACCATTTCTCCATTGTTCACTCTCCATCAAGTTTTGAAGTGGTTGCTTGGCACTTTGATGGAAAAGTGGGTTCACCTCAGTTTCTGTAATCAGATTAATTTTTCGTATTCGTTTGTGCCGTTCAAAAAAACGCTAAGATCTTTACATGTTATATATGTGGGATTGGATCTCCTTTTTAGCTTTGCGGTGGCTATTAGAGTCCTTTGTAATGTTTTCTTTGAGGGATGTTCTGGTTTTTTCTCTCATGTTCTGTTTCGTTTTAAAGAATTTATCATCATCTGCCTTGTACTCATAAACTTCTTGGAGCATATTTATTTCTATTGAAAAAATATTCATTGCACATGGAGGAATAATTAAAAGATCTATTGTAAAGCAGAAGGCTCCTTGGACCTCTACCATGGTAAGGTGATGCTTATTATTATAAAAATTTCAAGGCATCAAGCTCCAACCACAAATGAAAAGTGAGGGAGCGGTTTGATGATGTGAAGCTCTGCAAAATCAAGGTAAGAAAAGTGATAAGAAGGAGCATTACATTTTTAATGTTTTTTTAAAGGTAGATTTGGGAGTCTTCTCCACCTGAAAACTGACATGAAACGGAAACCATAAATTGACTTGGAAAACCAACCAGGGTAACTAGGGCGCCTGTTGTAGAAGTCTAACTTTGCTGAGATACTCTTAGAAAATAATGCCTGCTAGCCCAGAGATTTAAGCTTGAAAGTAGTTGTAGTGCAATGTTGGTAATGTTAACTTGAGCATCCTACTCACATTACTGATTTGTGTTTTGTTTTCTAGAGTTGCATTGAATTTTATTAATAAAGTATGAAACTCGTTTTTACCAACATCCATTGTGTCTCGTTCTAGATGTCTTTAAAATTTATGAGTCCATTTTTATTTCTGTTGAGCTTCATTTGTAGGCTTTTGATTTCTTTTTGTCTTTGTTTTCTTTTTTTAGATTGCAAATGTCTATCGACAAAGAGATGGAAGAGAACCCCACTTCGATCGTCGCAAATGGCGTGATTAAAGGAATAAGATTTGGTCTGACAACCTCTCATGAAATTGTGAGTACACCCTTTGAGTACGTTTTTATATGTGCGCCACCAGAAGTGGTTTGTTTTATGCCTTTTCTCTTTTTATAATCCAGCATACATGTACACAGTAGCACATGAGTATGTTTCCATGCATGCTAGTGAGTAAGCATGTGTACAAACATATCTTAAGAGTCAATATCTAACCTTAATGTCCTCTTTGGTATGTTGGAACTGGAACCAAAAGAGTTCGTGGAAATGAAAGTTTGAAAAATCATTGTTTGTTAGAATGAAATTGACGGCCTCATGGAATTCACCTCTATCAAAATGAGTGGAATTGAATTTCACCCTATGAAGGAAGCGTTGACCCTTGTCATTAAATGACCAAACTACCTTTTCACCATACTTTAATTATATTTTTAATTATGTTTTCAATTATATCATATTTAGAATAGTAGTTTAAAATTATTATAATTCCATGAAAATTATAATCTTTTTTATAATTATATTTAATTATTTTTTATTAAAACAATTTTATTTTTAACTACATTTTTATTCATATCTTTTATCATATTATATTTTTAATTCTATAGTTATTTTTTATTTATTTTTCATATAAAATATAATTATAATTAATTATTAATATTATAATAATTATATTTTAATTTAAAATTATAATTATATATTTAAAATTATGGTAGCTAATCAATTACATAATTATTTTTGAAATATTTTTTAACAATTAAATATTTTATTGATAATAATATTTTTTTATGATTATTTGTAATTATATTAGCAGACTCCATTTAATTGGGTTAAAGACTTGTTTTTTGTTGTATTTGTAATTATATTAATTTATAATAATTATAATTAAGGTGATGGAACATATTTTCTAGTGTACCAAGCATGACTTTAAACCCCATTTACTTTCCACTTCTCTTACCACATCCACTTTAATTTCCACTTTTCTATTTCCTTAAAACATACCAAATGGTGCATGGAGTTTGTATTGGTGCCAGCATATCTTGTCATGTGTTGGAAAATTATAATCATTCATTTTTCCATGTCTCAGGATTTGGGTGGTGCCTTACCGGCCATCACATCACATTAACTGAAATATTTTGCAGTTTTTCTTCCTAAATATCTAAGATTGAAAGGCTGCATAGCCTGTGATGATAACAGCAAGGAACCTGTGCATGAAAATGTTATTATGAGAAGTGCAGTTTTTGGATCATCCATTCACTTGGGTGAAAAACTAATTATTTGTACCATTTTTTTAAAAAAATTCTTTCTATACAGCGTACAGCATCCAACAGTGACTCTGCCATAGGGCATGCAAGTCAACTGACAAATCCTTTTCTGGGTCTGCCTGTCGAATCTGGTAAATGTGAATCCTGCGGCACTACTGAAGCTGGGAAATGTGACGGTTAGTATTTTGGTTTCTTTCACGGCTGTTTATTTTGTGAAAACCATTTTGAAATTTGTTCCTTTTGCCTGCTTCAGGTCATTTTGGATTTATTGAGCTACCAATACCGATCTACCATCCCTCGCATATTAGTGAATTGAAGCAGCTGTTAAGCTTACTGTGTTTGAATTGCTTGAAGTTGAAAAATAGCAGGGTATTCTATTTGAAATTCTTGTCCTACTTTTTAGCAGTATTATCTATTTGTTGTTGTTGCTTAATGGATGTGATATAATTTTTCTCTGCCTCATTAATTTTGTTTGTTTTTTCTTACTGTTCTTATTCAAGAGCAATGGCGCTGGTGATTCAGTATTAAATTCATCATTATCTTGCTGTGAGGTAAACTCTACCTTGTTATGCTGCTGTTTACCAATTTGGAATCACTGCCTTTTGATGTATAATATCTAGAAACATGTTGTGGTTATTTATATTTTCACCTTCAGGCATTGTTTTTTCAAAATTAATGGCAAAATGCAGTGAATGAAGAGAAAGAGTACAAGTAAGAAGGCAAGGACGGGAAGCCCTTCCGAGTGAGACAAATAGCAAATGCAAATAACACAGCGGGGAAATAAAATAAAACAAGTGCATAAATAAAAAAGGGCTTCTATCCAATTTCTATAATACTTTAAGAAGGATAACCTCTTGCTTATTTTTTTTGCAATGATTTATCATGAAAATTCAATTATTTTTTTCAACTCGTAAGTGTTCCATAAATGTCAACAGGGTGGAAAACCCCAAGAAAATTTCTATTCTACAATTCTATATCTTTTCGCTTACAATTGAAACTATTAAGGATTTTTAATTAAAGCTAAACGAACAATTTCCATTTGAAAAAGCAAAAGAAAGCTCACCTAATTTTTTTTAGCAGAATGATGGAAATATAATTATGGCATGGTTCCAATGGTGAAGTATGTTGTACATATGGGAAACATCCAAATGCACTTGATAAACCTGTTGTCATGTCCCTGATACTTGGAGTTTGACCCTAAGATCTTAGTTTGTATATAAATTCGGCCTGATCTGAGCCTGACCTGACCGCCAGGTGTGGGGGGCATGATGCTCAGTCTGATGGTACTGTTCAGCAGGGCCTGGCCAACCCAATCAGTGCTCAGGAGGGATGTGGCTTAGCTGGGCCCGGCCTGGCTTTTCTTTAAAATATTTACATTTTTAAATTAAAATATAGTAAAATAATATTAAATTTTAAAAAACAATTAAAATACAGGGTCTAGACTGCAGTCGCGACACGGTCCGCGTTGGCTTGATTTCGTCACCCTGCCCCTTTTTACATGCCTAGATCCTAGGTATGTGTTCACTGAAAGCATGTATTTTGTATGCTCGGAGCCGGTGAGTAGTAGGAAGGGTGTCAAACATGAGCGATGTATCTTGTATTCTGGTCCAGCCCTACTTTTGAAAGGAAGAACAAGGTTACATACTTGTCTAAGGTCCTTGGATCCATATTGAAATTTTTGCATGACTTGTCCGTTTGATGAATTGTTCGCTCTTCAAGAAACATGTGTCGCAACTTGGCTTTTCAGTTTATGGATCCTAAATTTTTGGGGCGCTATTTTTCTACAATTTTTGCCCACGTTTTTTTAAACATTACTCAAGCTTCTGGTTCCCACTACGGTTGCTTAGTAATTTTTCATACCCCCTCTGGTCATACTCAACCCGTGGTTTGGTCCACGAGCATTACTTTTAATAACTGTGTATATCCACAAGTAGGTGCCCATATCATAATATACTGAATCAAGCCGCAAGCTCATGCCTGCTTATATTGTGTCGAGTGCTGCCCTATGATATTCAATATAAGTTATCAAACTTAAATACACAGGTATGAATGTTGATCTCATCCATACCAAACATAACAGTAAAATGAATGGAAAAAGATAACAAACCACATCCTGCTATAAAGCAGGATCTATATGTTGGTCTGTATGCTATATGTGCTACTCTGTAGCTCTAGTTCAATCTTGTTGCATGACTAACTAACTTTATTTATGGACTCTTCTGAGGTCCTGGGTTAATCTGTGTGCTTATCTACAAGGGAGGGAAGGATAAAAGTGTTCAGGGGTAGTTTTGTAAAAGTCCTTGTGTTTTGTCGTGGCTGTATATTTTCTGTTACGGGATTGTGTGTGTGTGTGTATGGGGGGGGGGGTTGATTAGATTTTCCAGCTGTGGCTGTTAGGAGGTTTTGACCATGGCTCCAGGGAGTTGCACCCTGGAGAATTCTCCTCTATTTCACCTCCTTCACAATTTCTTCTAGATTGTTGTATATCGCTGCCATCAATACCAAATTTACTGTTGTTTCTTGCCTCATTATGGATTCACCTAGATCTATTAGTATTATTCTTCGAATCTGAACCTACAATCCTTTCATTTTGGTGCTTTCATTTTGGGTCAGTGGAGACGTTGACTTCTGGCTTGGGTATAAGGACAGAACGACCAATTGCAGACTCACGAAGGATGCAGGAGGTGCAGACTTCCATCGACATTCTTGCTCGTGGACACACGAAGCTTCTGCGCCAGCACCATGAGTTGCAGCAGTCCATGCTGGCACAAAAGCGCACTTTGATTGAACTTTCTGATCAACAACCTTTTTCCGGTTCTTCAAATCCTCTTGCTGTAGAAATACCTCGCCTGCGAATTCCAGCAGTTGCGCAGGATTTTTTTCCGGTTCTTCGATCCTAGCTCCAGTTGTGTAACATGTCCTGAGCCGAATGAGGATTTTGCTCCAGATTCTCGACTTGCGGCAGTCCGATGTTCGGGAGATGGTGACCTTTGGGGACTTACAGTCCACTGCTAGGCGAGTTGAGTTACCTAGTTTTGAAGGTGATGGTCCTATCGTTTGGATTATTCATGCAGAGATGTATTTCAGTGTTCATAAAACCCACAATACTTTGTGAGTTCCAATTGCTTAGCTCTGTTTTGACGGACTTGTTCATCATTGGTTTTTGTCCTTGCTTTCTACTCGACCTCGTTTGTCTTGGGATGAGCTGAAGATAGAATGTTTTTGTTGCTATAGAGTTGCGGCCGGGACTGATCCGTTGAAGCAACTCAAGAGAATTAAACAGACAAGTTCGGTGGACGATTATATTACAGAGTTTGAAAGGGTGGCCTCATGCATTTCTGGACTTCCGGAGCTTTGTTATATCGTTTTTTTTTTGGGTGGATTGCGTCCAGAAATTGAGAGCTCAGTGATTACACACGAGCCTCAGGACAAAGCACGATTGTTTTCTCTCACCAGGGACATTGAACAGGGGCATTTTATTAAAGGCCTTATCAAGTCTTAGGAGCTGAGGTGACCTAATCGTTTTTACCAAGGTAGTCAAAGTTTCAACACTAACCGTAACACCTCTGGAAAAGTGAAACCTAAAAGACTAAGTGTTACTATCCTTGTCAACAAGGTGCACCTTTTTTTCCGGGAATTTATCTGATTAGAACTCTACAGTTAAACGTGTTTGGCCTGAAGTAGCGTTTGAATGAGTGACCTCATGGGAGGCTTCACGGGGTGTGTGTGAGTGAGACAAAACGCACTGAAAGAATATGTGTTGGTCTGTGGGGACCCACAATCATTGATAAGCGACCATGGGTGGATAATAGCTTGTGGTGTGCTGGGAAGACATCCAAGGTATTACATTAGACCCATGGGGTCAGATGATCGGGTTCATGGTCCGTGAAAGTTGGGTCGTGATAAATGATTAGTGACCTCAGTGGGTAATAGCTTGTGTTGCGCTACAAAGACGACCAATGTATTACAGGTGACCCATGAGGTTAGATGACCAGGTTCATGGCCCGAGGAGGTCGGGTTTTGGCAAACAGTATCAGAGCCAATACCCAGCTGGAAGTGCAGTGACGCTGCCTGAATTTAAGGTTTGCGAGAGTCTAGCTGATTAGAACTCCACAGTTAAACGTGCTTGGCCTGAAGTAGTGTAAAGACGAGTGATACCCTGAGTGGTTTCGCATTGTGTGTGCGAGTGAGGTCAAAACACACTGAAAAAACATGTCTTGGCTTGTGGGGACAGTCATTAGTCTGATAAGTGACCCTGAGTGGGTAATAGCCTGTGGTGTGCTGAGAAGACAACCAAGATATTGCAGTAGACCCATGGGGTTAGATGATCAGGTTAATGGCCCGGGGGAGGTTGATTCATGACACCAACACAGTCAAATTGCATTTCGATTCTCTTGTATCAGATTATAAGATTGTAGAGAAGGGCGTAGATAGGCAGGAGTATGTGCCTAAGTGGAAAGGCGTTCGTAATCTGTCTAGAGCAGAATATGATGATCAAAGGGCAAAGGGCTTATGTTTTTCTTGTGGCTTAAAATATTGGGCAACTCACAAGTGTTTTGAAAAGGGAATCCGGTTGATGGTCTTGGAGTGTGTTGATCCTCCCGATGAAATACAGTTGCTCTCGATATTCCTGGGGAGGTTTGCGGTTTAGGGGATAAGCTGTGTGAAATTGTTAGTAAAATCCCGTCAAACCCCCCCTATTACACACTTACCAGCGGAGGGGCAAGATGGTAAATAGGGGGCAATAGGTGGTTAGCGGGAGACTGCTTATAATAAGTGAGGCCGATCTGTTGAGGGGGGTATCGGGAAAATAATTCGGTTAGAACCGACTGTGGGCACAATCGTGGGAGAGAGGTGGGCCACTTTCTGAACTGATCGGGATCGCTATCTATCGAAGGAACCAGAGGCGATTCTCCAAGTTCTGCTGCTAGTTGTGTTTCTCTCCTTTCTTTCATTGTAACAGAGCTACACAGGTATCAAATACAAATATAGAACTTGTGTTATACAATTGTTATTCTTTTGTTTATTTTTCTCCCCAACAAATTTGCGACTATGCTGGGGAGTCCTGTCTTGCTGTGCGAATTGAGGGAGAGCGGTGGACGGGCTAGTTGTTGGATCTGAATCTACAGATTATACACAAGAGGGGGGTGAATTGTGTCTTTTGCAATTTTTCGATAACTCTTCTCTTGAACGAGTTCTGTCCTTTATACTTTATCGGATTTGATCATGCAGCGGAAAAAGTAAAAATTAAGAACACGAAGATGTATAGTGGTTCGGGAAACAAAAAGCCCCTAGTCCACTCCACCAACGCTCTACTCCACGAGCTTGGTGATTTTCACTATCTGGTTCTCTTTTCCACAGACCGATTCACAACTGAGTACATGCAGTTGACACCTTTACAATCCAAGGCGAAACAAAGCCTTCTGGTTCAAACACGAACCTATACAGCTTAGAACGAGAAGCTGGTTACTCACGAATAAAAAATTTCAGAAAGAAATTTCCAGTTGATCTTCACAATTGCAACAGAATGCAATTGACAACAGATGGATCGACGTCTCTAGAAACATTGATCTTCAAGACAAAACAGTTCTGAGTTGATCCAGTTGTAGTAGATATAGAGATATAGTTCACAACCTTAGCAGTTGTAGATCCACAATAGATATTCGATGTAGAACAGGTGAATCTTCTATCGTGTTCCTTCTTCTTGAACAAACAGAGTTTTTATGCTCCTGTTGAATCAGCAGATCAATCGTGAATAGTTGCAATTTCTGTTTTCCACCTTTTTCAATAATAGATCGATCACATCCCCTTGTTCCTGGTGTTTCAGAGAGAACATATATAATAAAACATATCTCCTGCATATTTAGATCCATAAAAGTCGCCTTCCGATTCGCGATATTCAAAAATTTGAATTTACAGAAAAGTCGTAACTTCACTTAAGACTCGGCATAAAAAACTCATTTTAATTCGATCTTAAATCCATAAAAAAAACGGCTTTGAATCAGTCAAAGTCGTAATTTAAAAACGACTTTAAATCCGGCTTGAAATCCGCCCAGAAATCAGCTTACTGATCGTTGTACATAAATACCGTCTGCCAAAATTTCCGACGCCAAACGGAAGGTTGATGACGTGGCCTCCAAACGTAGGGTTAATAACATAGTATTCAAACGTAGGGTTAACAACGTAAGGTTGAACACAAACGTAAGGTTGATCATCCATACTTTTTTCTTCAACACTCAAACGTACGGTAAAAGATCCATACTTTTACTTGATCCATACTTTTCCAAGAACGTATGGTTGTTCACAAAAGTAAGGTTGATAAACCATACTTTTGAGAAATAAACGTAACGTTTAGAATTTACGTACGGTTCTTATTCCATACTTTGTTGATAACTAAAACGTAGGGTTCCTTCCTAACGTAAGGTTCTTCTTCCATACTTTGCTGAAAACGTATGGTTGTTTAACCATACTTTTCTTTTATCTCAAAAAGTATACATGCTTTTCATCCTTACGCTACGTTTATCCACGTAGGGTATGAACTGTGATTCCAGAACGCGCTAAAACAGATTCCGCGCTATATTCATCTACGTAAGATGTGAACAGTGATTTCAGAACGCACTAAAACAGATTCCGCGCTAAGTAATAAATTCTCGTTATTTCAAGAGTAAAATAAATTAATAAACTTCTGCAAAATACTAAATAAAATCATTAGAAAATAACTAAGGGTATTTGTGAGTATCAAAATTATCATAAAGAGACAGAGTATTATTTTCAATAATCCCCCCCTTTAAATAACATTAATACGTATTGTTGAAAACAATATTTTGCTCAACAATCTCCCCCTTTTTGATGATCACAAAACCCATAAAATAATTAAAATTATTTAAACAAAATTAACTTTCAAAATTCGTTATAAAGTTTTAAAAAGATAATTATAAATCCAAATATCTCATTTAATTTTCTCCCTCAATAAAATGAATTCTCCCACTAAATGTGTTTATCCAAATTCTCCCCCTAAATAAAATGTCGGTTTTGATGTTGTGTTTATCCAAATTCTCCCCCTTTTTGTGATAGAAAAAAGAATGAAAAAATCATGGATTTTAACACTTTTAATATTGCACTGAACTGTTAGTAAATGCTATTATGAACTGTTGATCAATAATTAAATCTGGAGTACTGACACATTAAAAAAAAAGTTAGTAAAACAAATAAGGAAAGAGACAAATAAACAATGAAGAAAATTGTCATTCAAAAACAGTAGTATATACATGACAATGATATACACAGGAATCAAGGTTTGGGTAAGATAGGCAACAGGGTCTATCTCTTCTGAATTGCAGACTTGATTTCTGTAAACTGTTCCCGAAGTCTCTTCATCATCTCATCTCCAACCTTGATAATGAGCTCCCTGTTCTCTTGAGTCCTATGAATATCCTCAATTAAATTGACTCTGAAAAACTCATGCATCCTTTCCTCTTTTTCAACAAATACTGACAGCTTCTCTGATAACTGATCTAACAAAATTCTGATCGATGGCTCACTAGATGTCAGTTGATCCACTAAGAATTTCTGATTGTCCAGCAACACTGACAAAGGAGCACTGTTACATTGAAGATCTTGTATCATGTCATTCATATTGCTCAACGCAGCTGTGATAGCCTGAAACCTTCTGATTAAATTAGGTGAAGTACCTGATCCACTAACAGCATTATTTGCAACTGATGCAAATTGGTTCTCCATAAACAGCTTCAGATCTGATAAATCTGACTTCATAGCCATTTCAGATTTTAATTGTGCAACAACAGTCAGCATATCCTCTTTAAACATTTCAACTTCTTGCCTTGAAACTGTACACTCCTTCAGCTTTTGAAACTTCAAATGTTTTAAGTCTAAGGCATTTCTCAGAGAAGCATTCTCAGATTCCAACTGAGATACTTTTCTGTACAGATCTTCAACTTCTTCTTTTCTAGAATCAGATGCACCCTGTGCTTGATTCACAGTCCCAGGTTGATGCAGCAGTACCAAAGGCAATGATTCAACATCAAATTTTTCTTTTTCTTTGTTCTGAGAAGGTTGGTCCACAAATCTTTCCTTAGAGTTTTCAAACTCCTCCACAGAAAAATCCTCTTGAAGTACCTCTGTTTGAGCTTTAGAAGCATGCTCATCACATTTATCTGCATCTTTGTCTTCCTCTGGAATTTCAAGAACAATATTTTCAGAAGTTTCCTGAGGTCTGGCCACTTCTTCACCAGACACTGCCTCCATCTCTTGTTCCTGTTGAAGTACAACTTCAACATCAGCTACAATTTGTTCTTGATTTTCCCTTTGAGTTTCTTCTTGAGCTCCTGATTTCTCTACTAGAGCCGTTCTCTCAGTAACATCTTCCATGGTTTTATCAGCAACAGCTTCTCTCACAAAAGAATAAGAAAATAAAGGTTCTGTTGGAGTTTCCAAAGCAGTGGAAGTGACTTCCTCATTTACTGGTCTTTTTCTTCTTGATTGAAGTCCCTCCTGGCTTCTGTCTTCCTCAACATCTGCCACTTCAAAGCGAATCCTTCTTGCTACATTGCTGATTCTGGATTCAGCTTGTCCCTCCTTGGACTTAGCAGGTTGAGCCTGAGCACTCTCTGAGTCTTCCTCAGCTCCTACTAGCAAAAGTTTTCCTTTAATTGTGCTCTAGAAATAACCAACTTTCCTCAAAGTTCCAGCATTAAACGTATTACTGTGATGACAGTTAACTCTTGCATCCACTAATCTCACCATGTCTTTCTTAAACAGCAGCTTAGAAATAAATCTACCAAAGGGGTAGAAATTCATCCTGGCCTCGCTTTGACAACAGTAACTGAGATACGTTATCATGTATCTTGGAAAGTTTAACTTAATATCACTTAACATAAGAAACATTATATACATATCTGGATACAAAATCTTCTCCATTTCTGCCATCCGTGGAGCTATTCCAGTCTGAATAAATTTTACCAAAATCTTCTGATCAGGCTCCAAATCCTTAACAAACATTTTCTTGATTGTCTTGGTACCAAAAAGAAAAGACATGATGTCTTCGGATTTATGCACAGAATCTCCTATATTCTTCAAGTCCAAATGAAAAACTCCCTCATGAGGGCAGTTGAGAATCTGACTAATCTCTACTGAAGAGATTGAGAAATCCCTATCCTCTATTTTAGCCATCATACTGTCTTCGGTAACTCCCAGACTAAACCGTACAGATTTGTAGAAGTATCTCAGTTCTACTTCATACAGAAATTCCATATTTTTACTATTGAACATCTGTTCAAGATTCTGAAACGACATCGCTTGCTTCAACAACAGATTCGTTTGAAATAACCAGTCGAGATCGATTACCTTGCCCTGTAAGATTTTTCTTCCCTCGGTGCGTTGTCTCTTGGCATTGCTCGGCTCGGCCTCACTGGCTCTTTTAGTCCTTACCATTTCCGCGAGAGTCGCTGAAGGTTTGAAGGTTAGAGTTTCAGAAGTTCGAAGGTTAGGGTTTCAGAAGAGGAAGTGCGATTTTCGGATTTCGGAAGGGTTTCGATAGAAGTGAAAGGGTTTAGAAGTCGAAAAGGCTCTGACAGCCTTGATTCCCGTGTAATCACTAATCATCACATATATTTAAAAAAAAAATTTATACGACGAAAGAAAGAAAACCTTAAACAGTATTCAATAAACAAAGTAAAATTTACATAAATAAATAAAAAAAATATTATTTAAAATTAAATAAACCCAGCTCCCCCTTAATGAAATCAAACCTTGCAGTGAGAAGTGGTTTAGTAAAAATATCTGCTAATTGAATTTCAGTATTTATAAATTCTAAAAATATATCTTTTTTAATAACATGATCTCTTAAAAAGTGATGCCTTATATCAATGTGCTTAGTTCTAGAATGACTAATGAGATTTTTTGAAATACTAATTGCACTCGTATTATCACATAAAATAGGTGTATTATTAAAATTCAATCCAAAGTCCATAAGAGTGTTTTTCATCCACAACACTTGTGCACAACAACTGCCAACAGAAACATATTCCGCCTCAGCTGTTGACAAGGCAACTGAATGTTGTTTCTTACTAGACCATGATACTAAGGACTTTCCTAAAAAGTGACATGTACCCGATTTACTTTTTCTATCTAATCTACAACTTCCAAAGTCAGCATCTGAATATGAAATCAAATTAAAATCAGAAGTTTTAGGATAAAGAAGAGATTGAAAAACAGTTCCTTTTAAATATCTAAAAATTATTTTAACAGCAGTTAGATGAGATTCTTTAGGATTTGATTGAAATCTAGCACAAAGACATACTGAATACATTATATCTGGCCTGCTAGCAGTAAGATATAACAGACTACCAATCATACCTCTATATAACTTGTTGTCAACTGACTTGCCAGTTTCATCCAAATCAAGTTTTATATTAGTACACATAGGAGTTGTAAATGTCTTGCTGTTTTCAAGACCAAATTTCTTAAGTAAATCAGTAATGTATTTGCTTTGATTTAAAACATTTCCAAAATCTTTTTGAAATATTTGAAGACCCAAAAAGAAATTTAATTCTCCCATCATACTCATTTCAAATTCTTCTTGCATTAATTTTGAAAATTCATGACAAAGAGTTTTAGTTGTTGATCCAAAGATTACATTATCAACATAAATTTGAACCAATAAAACATTATTTTTCACAGTTTTCTTAAAGAGTGTTGGGTCTGCCATTCTAACAGTAAAATCATTTTTCAAAAGAAAAGAACTTAATCTTTCATACCAAGTTCTAGGTGCTTGTTTAAGGCCATAAAGAGCTTTAGTAAGTTTAAAAACAGAATCAGGTTTTTGAGAGTTTTCAAAACCAGGAGGTTGCTCAACATAAATTTCCTCCATTAAATAACCATTTAAAAAGGCAGATTTAACATCCATCTGAAATAATTTAAAATTCATATAAGATGCATAGGCTAAAAGGATTCTAATGGCTTCGAACCTTGCTACAGGTGCAAAAGTCTCATCATAATCTATTCCCTCTTCTTGATTATATCCTTTAGCTACTAATCTTGCTTTATTTCTAGTTATTGTGCCTTGGTCATCCTGTTTATTTCTAAAGACCCATTTGGTTCCTATTACAGGATAATTCTTAGGTCTTTCAACTAATTCCCAAACTTCATTTCTTTTAAACTGGTTTAATTCATCCTGCATTGCTATTACCCAGCTTTCATCATCTAAAGCTTCTTCTATAGTCTTGGGCTCTTGTTGAGATAGGAAGACAGAGAATTCCACTAGGTTTCCTAAGTTTCTTCTAGTTTGAACACCAGTTTCTAGGTCACCTATTACAGTTTCTAAAGGGTGATTCTTTAGGGTTCTAGACTGTCTAGGTAATATATTTAAAGGTTCTTCAGTATCATGTTCCTCTGAACTGGACTGAATTTCTTTTATATCATTTTCAAAATCATTCTTTAAATTCTCAAGTCTCATGTTATCATTAGAGTCAAGTTCATCCATTTGTTCTGTCCTTTTCTCAAAAGGATCAGATTCATCAAATTTCACATGAACTGATTCTTCAACAATCCTTGACTTCTTATTATAAACTCTATAAGCTTTGGAGGTAGCAGAATATCCTAAGAAAATACCTTCATCAGATTTTGGATCAAACTTACCAAGATTATCCTTGGTGTTTAAGATATAAACCTTGCATCCAAAAACTTTAAAGTAGTTTACTTTAGGTTTTCTGTTATTTCATAGTTCATAGGGTGTCTTTTTCAAAATAGGTCTAATTAAAACTCTATTAATTATATAACAAGCTGTATTCACAGCTTCTGCCCAGAAATATATAGGTAGGCTATATTCATTTAACATAGTTCTAGCCATTTCTTGAATTGTTCTATTTCTTCTTTCTACAATCCCATTTTGTTGAGGTGTTCTTGGTGCAGAAAAGGTGTGTTTAATACCCATATTTGAGCAAAAAGAATTAAATTCCAGATTCTCAAATTCTCCACCATGATCACTTCTTAATGAGATTATATTGAAACCTTTTTCATTTTGAACAGATTTGCAGAAACTTTCAAATAAAGTAAAAGCTTCATTTTTAAATTTCAATAAGAAAATCCATGTAAATCTTGAATAGTCATCAACTAAAACATATACATATAATTTACCAGCTAAGCTTGCTACTCTTGAAGGTCCAAACAAATCCATATGAATAAGTTCTAGAGGTTTAGATATAGCAATCTTATTAATAGATTTGAATGATGATTTGTGTTGCTTGCCAAGTTGACATGCATCACAAAATCTGTCACTTTCAAATTTGAGACAAGGTAAATCAGAAACTAAATGTTTCTTGGATAACTTATGTAAAACATATACATTGCAATGACCAAGTCTTCTATGCCAGATCTAGGATTCACTTACTTTAGCAGTCAAGCAGTTTACTTGTTGTTTACACAAGGAATTTAAATCCAAAGTATAGACATTTTCAGTTCTTGGTGCTTTAAATTTAAACAGTTTATCTTTAGAAACAGTACAACAGTTGTTAGTAAAATCAACAGTATATCCATCATCACAAAGTTGAGAGATACTTATCAGATTGTGTTTTAGTCCTTGTACATAAAGTACTTTGTTGATTGAGACTGTTTTTGGATCTCCAACATTTCCAATGCCAATGATTTTTTCTTTGGCATTGTCACCAAATGTGACAAGTCCTCCTTCCTTTTGAGTGAGTGAAGAAAAATTCAATGAGTTTCCACTCATATGTCTTGAGCAGCCACTGTCCATGTATCATATATCTTTTCTTCTCTGGTGACCTGCTACCTGCAAAGACATTCAAACAAATTGCTTTGGTACCCATATTTTGTTGGGTTCAGGAGTGTTAGCTAGCAATGATCTGGGTATCCAGATTTGCTTTGTTCTTTTAAAATTAGCTGAATCATATAAGTCTTTTGAAACATAGGCTTTCTTAATACCACAAATTTGAGGTAGTCTTAAGAAACAGTTTTTAGCTACATGTCCCTTTGCCCCACAAAAATTACAATTAAGCTTTTTAGAGCTAGGAACAAAGTAATTTTTATATAGCTTTGGTTTTTCTCCTTTACTGCCAATTCCAAATCTCTTCTTTTTAATGACAGTTTTTCCAAGAATTTCATTTAATGAATTCTCTCCTTTTGTAAAAACCAATGCAGCCTGTTTGTAAGATTCTACTTCATCCTGCATTGATTTTATTCTTGATTCAAAATTAATATAGTTAGTATTAATCGAATTGTATTTATCAGTTAATTCTTTATGTTGTTTCAGCATTGTGTCTCTTTCATCTGAAACGACTTTATGTATATTTTTTAGTGACTTGTGTTTCTTAAATAGTGAGTCATATCTTTCTTCAAACATATTGTAGTAGGCTGCAAGTTTTTCATTTGTGTAGCTTGATTCAGAATGTGATTCAGAGGAGTAATATGAGTGTACCTCATCAGTTTCTGCCATGAAACACATGTTTGTCTTTAGATTGAGTCTTTAGATACACTCCAAGTGGCTTTCATAGCTTTCTTGTCTTTCTGCTCAAAGTCATTTCTTTTGAAGAATTTCTTCTTCTTTGCATCCTTCAATTGTGGACAATCTGGTCTGATATGTCGCATTTTTTTGCATTCATAACATCTTACTTCCTTATTATCTCCCTTAAAGGATTTTTTGAAGCCTCTTTTCTTGCTGTAGAATTTTCTAAATTTTCTGGCTAGTTGAGCCAGTTCTTCATCTGAGTTGGATGAGTCAGAGCTTTCTGATTTAGCTTTGACTTCTTTGCTTTTCATCTTTCTATTCTTTTGTTGTGAAGTTACCTTCAAGGCAATATCTTCTCTTTTGATAAGCACTTTATGTTCATTAGCCTCATCTTGTATTTCAGCTTCATACATCATCAGTGTACCAATTAGCTCTCTCATAGTTAGATCTTTGACAGGTGTTGATTGTCTGATTGCAGCAGAAATACCATTCCATCGAGTAGGAAGTACTCTCAGTACTTTTAATGCTTGATCAGCCTGCTCGATAGATTCTCCTAGAGCAGTTATGTTATTGACAATTTCTGTCAATCTCCCATTCATTTGGGTAATGCTCTCACCTTCAATCATTCTGAAAGTATCAAATTTCAGTTTTGCAGTTGCATATCTCATTTGCCTTACATTATCTGTTCCTTCATATGCCACAACTATTGTTTGCCACATCTCATATGCTGTCGGGCACTGAGATACTCTGTTAAATTCATCTGGTCCTAGACCGCAGATAATTGCATTCATAGCCTTCGAGTTCATATCGTACTCTGCCTCTATAGCAGCACTCCATGCCTCAGGATTTTCAGAAATTTCATAAGGAGTCAGAATCTTTGAATAGACTCTATATCCGAGGTTTTTCAGATATATTATCATGCGCGATTTCCAGCAACCACAGTTGTCTCCATTAAAATATGGTGCTCTAACCATCGACATCCCTTCTCTTGTATCAGTCATGATGCTCTGTTGTATAATCCTTAAATGCTTCTAGCTTTCTAAGGCTCTATCAAAAGCTCCTCCTTTGATACCAATTGTTGGATCTGAATCTACAGATTATACACAAGAGGGGGGTGAATTGTGTCTTTTGCAATTTTTCGATAACTCTTCTCTTGAACGAGTTCTGTCCTTTATACTTTATCAGATTTGACCATGCAGCGGAAAAAGTAAAAATTAAGAACACAAAGATGTATAGTGGTTCGGGGAACAGAAAACCCCTAGTCCACTCCACCAACGCTCTACTCCACGAGCTTGGTGATTTTCACTATCTGGTCCTCTTTTCCACAGACCGATTCACAACTGAGTACAGGCAGTTGACACCTTTACAATCCAAGGCGAAACAAAGCCTTCTGGTTCAAACACGAACCTATACAGCTTAGAACGAGAAACTGGTTACTCAAGAATAAAAAATTTCCGAAAGAAATTTCCAGTTGATCTTCACAATTGCAACAGAATGCAATTGACAGTAGATGGATCGACGTCTCTAGAAATATTGATCTTCAAGACAAAACAGTTCTGAGTTGATCCAGTTGTAGTAGATATAGAGATATAGTTCACAACCTTAGCAGTTGTAGATCCACAGTAGATATTCGATGTAGAACAGGTGAATCTTCTATCGAGTTCCTTCTTCTTGAACAAACAGAGTTTTTACGCTCCTGTTGAATCAGCAGATCAATCGTGAATAGTTGCAATCTCTGTTTTCCACCTTTTTCAATAATAGATCGATCACATCCCCTTGTTCTTGGTGTTTCAGAGAGCACATATATAATAAAACATATCTCCTGCATATTTAGATCCATAAAAGTCGCCTTCCGATTCGCGATATTCAAAAATTTGAATTTACAGAAAAGTCGTAACTTCACTTAAGACTCGGCATAAAAAGCTCCTTTTAATTCGATCTTAAATCCATAAAAAAAACGGCTTTGAATTAGTCAAAGTCGTAATTTAAAAACGACTTTAAATCCGGCTTGAAATCCGCCCAGAAATCAGCTTACTGATCGTTGTACATAAATACCGTTTGCCAAAATTTCCGACGCCAAACGTAAGGTTGATGACGTGGCCTCCAAACGTAGGGTTAATAACATAGTCTTCAAACGTAGGGTTAACAACGTAAGGTTGAACACAAACGTAAGGTTGATCGTCCATACTTTTTTTCTTCAACACTTAAACGTACGGTAAAAGATCCATACTTTTACTTGATCCATACTTTTCCAAGAACGTATGGTTGTTCACAAAAGTAAGGTTGATGAACCATACTTTTGAGAAATAAACGTAACGTTTAGAATTTACGTACGGTTCTTCTTCCATACTTTGTTGATAACCAAAACGTAGGGTTCCTTCCTAACGTAAGGTTCTTCTTCCATACTTTGCTGAAAACGTATGGTTGTTTAACCATATTTTTCTTTTATCTCAAAAAGTATACATGCTTTTCATCCTTACGCTACGTTTATCCACGTAGGGTATGAACAGTGATTCCAGAACGCGCTAAAACAGATTCCGCGCTATATTCATCTACGTAAGATGTGAACAGTGATTCCAGAACGCGCTAAAACAGATTCCGCGCTAAGTAATAAATTCTCGTTATTTCAAGAGTAAAATAAATTAATAAACTCCTGCAAAATACTAAATAAAATCATTAGAAAATAACTAAGGGTATTTGTGAGCGTCAAAATTATCATAAAGAGACAGAGTATTATTTTCAATAATCCCCCCCTTTAAATAATATTAATACGTATTGTTGAAAACAATACTTTGCTCAACACTAGTTATGGGAACGAAGGAGCTGCGAGCCTTAAAAAGGAAGCGATCGCGGCTACAGAGCTCTTCAGAGAATTCTGAATTCGAAAAAACACGAGTGAAACACCCTGGAGATGGAGAACCAAGTCTAGGCTATTGAAGAAACTTTGATAGGATTTTGGCAGGCGATGATGGCAATGCAAGAAAGCATTGAGAAAATAATGCGCGGGAAAGCTCAGACCTTGGCACAACAGTTAGAGGAGCGAGCTGCGCTCCGGATGCGCGATATGGAGGAACGGAACCTAGAAAATGAAGGAGATAGAATTACAAATTGGAAAGGGGGCGGAAATGGGAAGATAGAGCAGAGCCGCGCTAGAAAAATCTGGAGGTAGCGGACAGGAAAGCGTGATAGCAGGAGAGAAACCATCGGGAGAGTCTGCACCCGAGGAAGTCATCTTCTCCGAAGCCATGCAGAATGCAGTCAGGAAGGTAGAATTACCATCATTTGCGGGGGAAGATCCCTTCGGATGGGCTGTTAAGGCAGACACATATTTCTTGATAAATCAAATACCTGAAGAAATGAAGTTGCATTATGCTCAAATCTGTATGGAAGGAACGACGCTCTATTGGTTCCTCTCTTGGCATCGGGCTATGCAGGAACCAACTTGGGAAAGGTTTAGAACCGCTTTTATGGAGAGATATGGGAGGACTATTGAAGAAGACCCATTGAGATACATAAAAACACTCCGGCAGACTGGTACAATGGATGGATATTGATAGAGTCCTGCTGCCAATTAGTTAGGGACTTGTAGTAATTGAGTTGGTTAAGGGGTATTGTGGTCTTTGTATGGGGCAGTTTGTTATAGGGGAGTCGAGGGAGTTTGTTGGAGGGAATATTGTTGTTAGAGGGGCCACGTGGTGATGAGGGGATCTCTTATAAATATGATTGCATGGGGGAGGGAAACGGGGGAAGAGAGAATATTGTGAGTTCGGCCTTTTGGCTTGGAAAGCAGCCTGCGGGCTTGGGCGGGTTCTTCTTCCGATCTTTGTCTTCCTTTTCTGCTTGTATTTATGTTGTTCTCCTCTTTTATTCATTTAGTCGGTGTTGGTTCTTATCAATTGGTCCAGCCTGCCTACGACCTCCTCAAAGGAGGCGCGCTACGGGTTGACTTTGTTCTTCTGGTGCATCACGTCTAGCGGAGCATCATTTTTCTGCTGCTGGATTTCTTTTCGTTTGAACGACCCGCGCCCCGCTGGAAATACGCACCTAAGGGAAACGCTCGGCCGACTGGTTCTTCAGCACCCGGCGAACCGACTTAGACACACCAACCTTCCGCAACAATAGACGCTCGACCAGGAGGACCGCTGTGGAGTCGCGCGCTGACCTGCTGCAACGCACGCAACCAGGAGGACCGCTTCAGATCTTCCTCGTTCTACACAGTCGCGCCCTGTCGGCTCGTTTCCTCCCGGAGGCGCGCACCGTCGACCGCTTCTTCTCCGACGTCGTGCTTCCGACTCCATCCAGCTGCGACGCACACCCCTGCGTCCGTCATCCTCTCACTCCCTGCCGTCTCCACTTCAACTTCCGCTGCCATCGGCTCTTTTCCCCACAACGATGCCTCACAACTACCACTCGACTTGCGTCCACCACTCCAACTCGTTTTTTCAGCGGCGGCTTGGCCGGCCGACTCGTGTTCTTCCATTCCCTGATTCTCGGCCTGTCCGACCGACTCGCGTTGCAGTCGCTCTACGGGAGGGGGGCGTGCCCGACTAGTTTTCATTTAATTAGAAAAAAAAAGAAAAAAAAGAAGCCACTAGCGGCAAGCTCAAAAAAAAAAAAAACAAAAAAAAAAGGCGGCGTGTTACCTTTTCTGTTCCGCAAGAGAAACATAGGTGGGAAAAAAAACAGAGGAAACTGCAGAGTGGCTGCCCATCAGGGGCGCCGCACGTTGCCCGCTCTCTACCGGAGGATACGCGCTTACTTGGGAAAGCCCTGCTCTTTTGACACGACACTCTATGGCACCTCAAATGACGGAACTCTGGACTTCATTGGCCCGAGTGACTAGAAATCAGGAAAAATATTTACAAGAAGTGATTCTACCAGAATTTTCGGTCACATATCCAGAGGCGTGGATCTCAGGGGCTGAGGATTATTTCTCGCGCAATCAAACACCGGATCAGATGAAGGTGCCAATGGCACGCCTCTACATGTCAGATATGTCTGCATTTTGGTTTTTAGTAGCCAAAGGGTTTGCACCTACGTTCACCTAGGCGCATCTTAAAGAAGCGATTCTTGAGGATTTTGGAAGCTCTGTGAGCGAACTCCCTGCAACTACATTCAAGTTCCTACCGACGGTACCGCAGCTGTCCGCATCGCACTTCGAGGGGCCTACCGAACATGGGACGCACAACTTGAGCACGGGACTGACCGCAAATCCCGACGACACTATCTTGAGCCAATTTGTGATAGACTTCCCTCATATTGTGGAACCGGACACCTCAACATTCGTTATGCAGGAGCACCAGTCGCCACAGACTGCACCGGCTCAAACCTGGGCTCTTGTTATTTTACCTCTAGCTGCACAGGTCATGCCCGCGGTGACGGGCTGGGGTCCCCAGGCTCATACAAAAGGTTCACATAGTTTTTATCCACCATAAGTTGGGTGGTACTAGCCGTACTTGCAGCCCACTTCATGGAAGCACACAAGAGGCCTCTCCAATGGAAGGAGGACGAGCATTATGGAAGGAGGCATTCTCAAACTTGTTTATCCAAAACTGATCCATGATGAAGGCCGACGCATTTGGGAGATTGCTTGGCGTGCACCTGCGGCACGGGTGCCTTATACAGGACCACAACGGCTCAGTCCTCTGTCAACGATGTTGCTTGCTTCGACCCGACGCGCTAGAGTACAGCGCATAATATGGAAGATTGCTTGGCATAATAGCGAGATCCACCACCTTGAGGACAATGTGGTTTTTCAGGACGGTGACAGTGATAGAGACCTGCTGCCAATCAGTTAGGGACCTGTAGTAATTGAGTTGCTTAAGGGGTATTGTGGTCTTTGTATGAGGTAGTTTGTTATAGAGGAGTCGGGGGAGTTTGTTGGAGGGAATATTGTTGTTAGAGGGACCACGTGGTGATGAGGGGATCTCTTATAAATATGATTGCATGAGGGAGAGAAACGGGGAAGAGAGAATATCGTGAGTTCCGCCTTTTGGCTTGGAAAGCGGCTTGCGGGCTTCGGCGGGTTCTTCTCCCGATCTTCGTCTTCCTCTGTTTGTATTTCTGCTATTCTCCTCTTTTATTCATTTAGCCGATGTTGGTTCTTATCAGATATATTGAAGAATTTTAACAAGTGGCGTTGAGGATTCCAAATTTCCCAGAATCTTGGTACATGAGCACATGGGGGATTGAGAAATGAGATAGAAAACTGTGTTTCAACTCATGAGCCGCCAAACAAAATGAGAATGTTAGTTTTGGCAAGGAAAATTAAAAGGGAGTTGATTGGGGAGGGAGTCCTCAAAGGGAAATGAGGGCGGCCACCTCCCTTGCCGATGTCTCGAGGGATAGGTTGTCAATCGATTGGTGTTTCACTCAGTCGGGGTAATATGGAGCGAAACAAGTGGGAAGAAGAATTAAAGAAGGCAGTTGGGGAAAACCGATGGAATGGGACTAGAACTATTAACAGGCAGGAACGTGAGGAGCGAAAACAGAAGGGGCTATGCTTCCGCCGTGGACAACCGTTTAATCCGATGCACAAGTGTCCGAACAAACATTTAAGGATGCTGGTATGAGAATATGAAGAACCTGAAACCGGACCGGAGGACGAACATGAGCCACGACCGGAGGAAACAGAGAGAAAGAATGGAGAACAACTTGCGGATGAGCTGGGTGGAGGCCAAATTGAATTCCGCAGTATGGGGCTTGCAGGAGTGGAATCTCTGGTGTTTGCAAGGAAGTTAGCAGGGGTGCCAATCACGGTACTTGTGGACAGCGGGGCGAGCCACAATTTTATTTCAAGAACTCTTGCAAAAATAACCAATATGGAGGTGAGTCTTACCATGCCGTATGGAATCAAGTTGGGAGACAAACACCGGGTAATTTCTCAAGGGGTATGCCGCTAGGTGGAGGTGAATCTAGAAAAGGTAACATTTATTATCGAAACCTATGTTTTTGATACGGGAGGGCCGGATTTGGTCTTGGGTATGAAGTGGCTGCGGAGTTTGGGAAATGTTCTAACTAATTGGAGCCAAAAAAACTATGGAGTTTACTTGGCAAGGAGAGGAAATTAAGCTCCAGGGGGAAATCGGGAACATGGGGCAGTTGGAGGGAGTGCAACAACCAATACAGGCGAAGTCCTTGCTGCTAGAAGGTTGGTACTGGCGAATGCAACTGCAATTTTCAGCCGAAGGGAAAACTCTGGAACGGATTAGCGGACAGCAGTTAGAAGCACTGCTGCAGAAATTCCAGAGGGTGTTTGAAGAGCCCAGGGGACTTCCGCCCATAAGACAAACGGACCATGCAATTACCCTAGTATCGGGGGAAACACCTGTTAATATCAGGCCTTACAAATTGGCACACTACTTAAAAGATGAAGTGGAAAAACTGATTATGGAAATGCTGTTTAGTGGAGTGATTCGGCTTAACAATAGCTCATATTCAAGCCCAATTATTTTAGTCCAAAAGAAAGATGCTAGTTGGCGGATGTGTGTTAACTATAGAGTTTTGAACAAGTTGACAATACTGGACAGATTCCCAATCCCAATCATAGAGGAGCTGTTGGATGAGTTATATGGAACTCGTTTTTTTTCCAAGCTAGTTTTGAAGTCCAGGTTTTACCAAATTCGGGTAATGGAAGTAGACGTATGTAAGACTGCCTTTAAGACGCATGAGGGGCATTATGAATTCCTTGTCATGCCGTTTGGACTGATGAATGCCCCTGCCACCTTCCAATCTACCATGAACAGTGTGTTCCATGGGGCTTTACGGAAATTCATATTGGTGTTTTTTGATGATATACTTGTGTATAGTAAGGCTTGGGCCGAACACTTGAGCCACCTCGAAACGACATTCACAATATTAGAGGCAAATCAGCTGCTGGTAAACAGGAAGAAGTGTTCGTTTACACAACAGTCTTTGGAATATCTAGGGCACATCATTTCTTGCGAAGGGGTTTCCATGAATCCAAGAAAGTTAGATTGTGTCCAGGGCTGGTTGCGCCCCAAAAACATGAAAGAAGTACAGAGATTTTTGGGGCTTACAGGGTACTACCGAAAATTCATTGAGGGATATGGGAAAGTTGCCAAGCCTCTCACTGAATTAACCAAGAAGGATAATTTCCTTTGAAATGCCGCAACAGAGCAAGCCTTTGAGGAATTGAAGAGGTGTGTAACGACAACCCCATTGCTAGCACTGCCAGAGTTTCAGAAGACCTTTGTCATTGAATGCGATGCCTCGGGGAGGGAGTCGGAGCCGTGTTAATGCAAACTCGCCGGCTAGTTGCATATTTTAGCAAGGCTTTGGCAGAAAACAACCTTTCCAAATCAGTCTATGAGAAAGAAGCAATGGCCCTCATCCTAGCCGTGAACCACTGGAAACAATACTTGCTTGGAAGACATTTTGTGATTTTGCACGGACCACAAGGCCCTCAAGCACCTCCTCAGCCAGCGACATCACACAGCAAATCAACAAGACTGGCAGGAAAAACTACTCGGGTTCGATTTCGAGGTAATTTACAAACTAGGACGGGAAAATCGGGTTGCAGATGCTCTTTCCCGGATTGCAGAAAATGTGGGGGAAGACAGTGCAGTAGAAAAAACCCTGGGAACTGCAGTTTCGGAGACATTTTGGATGGAGGAGGTAGTAAAAAAGGAAATACAACAGGATCCAGCCCTTAAAAAAATCATTGACACTATCGTGAGGCAGTCTGAAGCATACCCAGTTACAGCTTGCATGAAGGGTTTTTATTTAACGACTGGTCTTGTCCAGCCAATCCGCTCTTATTCCAAAGTTCCTCCACTATTATCATTCTTCAGCAGTTGGGGGACATGTGGGCTTCCATAAAACTTATAAGCGGTTGGCGGCAATGCAGTTTGTCCAAGAATGTGAGACCTGTCTACGTCAAAATATTCACATTTTGTGCTATTAAAACATCCATGTACAGCAAGATCAGTAGCAGAGGTATTCGTTCGAGAAGTGGTCCGCTTACATGGAATTTCAAGCTCAATAATTAGTGATCGGGACCCATCTTTGTTAGTAATTTTTGGAAGGAACTGTTCCGCATGGAGGGGACCAAGTTGAAGATGAGTTCTTCTTATCACCCCCAAACGGATGGGCAGCCGGAAATAGTTAATAAATGTTTGGAAACCTACCTCCGATGCTTTGCTTCTGAACACCCCTTTTCTCGGGCACGATGGGTACCTTGGGCTGAGTTTTGTTATAACTTCACACCTCATATATCTACTAAATTCTCCCCTTTTGAGGTAGTGTATGGCAGGAAACCTCCTTCGGTTCTGCGCTTGGCTGGACGCCACACACCAGTGGATGCAGTCGCTACGGCCCTAGCAGAGCGGGACCTGATTTTACTTCAGCTACGGCAGAATCTTGCTCGTGCACAGCAGTTGATGACTTACTATGCCAACAAACACCGGCGAGATGTCTCCTTTGAAGTGGGAGAATCTGTATAAGTCAAGCTAAGGTCAAATGTACAGACTTCCAATGCTACTAAACTCCACCCGAAGCTCACAGAAAAATACTATGGCCCCTACCTGATTCTAGAACGACCGGGAAATACAGCCTACAAGCTCAGCTTGCCCACTACTACTTGAGTTCATCCTGTGTTCCATGTGTCGCAGCTCAAACGAGCAGTGGGAAATTCTGATGTGCAGACTGACCTATCGGAAATTCAGGATTCTGCTTGTCCAGCAGGGGTTGAACCAGAAAATGTGCTGGCCACCAAGCCAGCGACCGGATTTCCACAGGGCTTGTAGCTTATACAGTGGAAAGGGAGGCCTCAAGAAGAAGCAACTTGGGAAGACGCCGTGTTGATTGGTTTGCAATTTTCAGATTTTCACCTTGAGGACAAGGTGTCTTTTGAGGAGGGGCGAAATGTTAGTAAAATCCCGTCAACCCCCCCCCCCCATTACACACTTATCAGCTGAGGGGCAAGATGGTAAATAGGGGGCAGTAGGCGGTTAGCGGGAGATTGCTTATAATAAGTAGGGCCGATCTGTTGAGGGGGGTATCGGGAGAATAATTCGGTTAGAACTGACTGTGGGCACAGTCGTGGGAGAGAGGTGGGCCACTCTCTGAACTGATCGAGAGCGCTATCTTCCGAAGGAACCAGAGGCGATTCTCCAGGTTCTACTGCCAGTTGTGTTTCTCTCCTTTCTTTCATTGTAACAGAGCTACACAGGTATCAAATGCAAATATAGAACTCGTGTTATACAACTGCTATTCTTCTCCTGTTTATTTTTCTCCCCAACAGAAATGACTTGTCATGCTTTGTCATTCTCTGTTTTGGATAGGCCTAATTTCCAGAATACTAAATCTATGATGCTGGAGGGTAGCGTTGAAGGTGTTTCCATTTTGGTATTGATTGACAATGGAGCTAGCCATAATTTTGTTTCTGCGGCCTTGCTTATGTCGATACTCCCATTCTTGACACTACATTTTTTGGAATTAAGCTGGGTGATGGCCATCATGTTTTGTCAAGTGGTAAGTGTGCGGCTCTTCCTGTTGAATTGGGTAGCTTTCAGTTTACAGTGGAAGCGGGTTAGGGGCTGTTTGTTGGGGGCTGTTGATGGGTTAGTTATTGCGAGGAAAGATATTGTAATTCCTTTAGTAGGTTGGGGCAGCTGGGTTAATAAATGTGGGTTGTTGGGAGTAGTTAAGGGGGTGTTATTCTTTTGGCTTTCAGCACGACTGATTGGGAGGCTTGGCCTTGGCTTCGGGGAACATCTTCCTCGAGGAGTACCTTCTCCTCCTACTTCTACTTCTGCTCTTCTTCTGTAGTCTTCAGAACTTTTGTTGATGCTGGTACGCTATTATCAGTAGAACGCTCTTTATTTTCTCTTATACTCATAATTCTATCAATTGATGCTTTCATTGTGGGGTTTCACCATTTGAGTGAGAGGATCGTAGATGAGTTGAGGAATGACGGAGCAGCTGTAAGATGATGATCTGGATGGCATCATGCGATGGAGTTGGTGAGTGCCAGTTTGGAGTAGACGCTGCAGACGCACGCAACAAACATAGACCAACAATGAGATATGTTGAGCACACATGACGGACGGCGAAAGCTGCAATCACTAGCGACCGGGGTGGAGGAACTTGCCGGGGGACATGCGGAGTTAATGAAGCAGCAACGCGAGTTTATGCGTTTGCTGTATGAACGGTGGGGAGAATGGAATGAAGAGACGGTGAAACTTTTTCTAGTCTAGTCAAAGTTCGACCAGAAGGGGGAGAGTGGCAATTGGGAAAGGAACAGCAAGGAGGTGCAGATTGGTTCCATTCTGATTTGGTGTAAAGAGGTTGGATGACTTCTTATTGAGTAGGCAAAGTGTGTGAAGCAGCGGGAAGTACAGTCTCGTCCTGCCTCTTTGACCGCCAATGATTTCTCTTCACAAGGAATCCCGAATGTGTTTGAATCAAACTTACCTATGAGTCAACCAAACCGTCTTACATTTTCTTTTGAGCGCAAGGAGAGCAAGAAGGCCATTGTAGATGTATTTAAATTGTTCAACATATTCAGCATGCTTCAGTAGTGAGAATACTAATTTGAGAACTAATTGTATATTTAAATAGTTCAACATACTTCAAATTTTTGATAGAACAAAGATACTTAAACAGTTAATAGACAACCCCTCCCCCCAAGATTATACATGTTAAAAGATATACCTGAAATATATAAACAAATAAAAAAATTCCCTCTTAATAAATGCTTCTTCACTACAGTGAAAGATTCCTTTTATCACCAAAGTGAACTTCTCCTTTATAAAGCTTTAATTATAAGGAGCCACAAAACAGATAAAATAATATTCAAAGAATTTTCAGCAAATTAAATAAACATCTAATTTTTTTATTAATATCATGAAAAAAAGAAATTTATCACATGCCAATAACACATTAACCACATGCTAATCATTTAAAATAACCCCCCTTAGACTAAGCATAAATATCAATCAAAATCAGGGAATTAATTTTTTTTTGATTGATAAATAATTTGGGCATGTTTCATCTATTTTATAGATAAACATAAATCATGACCAAAATATAATAATCTTACATTTTAGCACATGAAATCATAACACATTTCAATGCGTTCTAGTAAAACAAATGATAAAATATTAAGGACATGCTTACTAGTAAAATAACAAGTTATAAATTAGTTCATGTCAACATACCAATAGATAAAAGTTTTAAGAGCCTGAATGCTGGCAAAAAAACAAAGCAATTCAAAGAAGTAATTAGTCACATAGAATAATAAAGCAGTAGCATATATTAGTCTATTAGAATGATAAAACAATAAAAAGCATGCTTACAAACATATTTTATTTCAGGAATATAGAATATAGAAGAGATAAAATAATTATCAAACCTTCCCCCTTGTTTGGTGTAGTACATAAACCAAATATAGAATAAAACATGTACCCTCTGGATAACAGTTCCAGCTCCAAGGATTTTTTTCTTTAGGATAACGTACTACTTTAGAGTTGGACAATACTTGTAAAATAATTGTGACTTTCATTAGACTATACAAAAAAATAAGAAACTTAAGTATTCTCCATTTATTGAGCAGCCACAAAATAATTTCACATTGAGGTTCAGTTGCAAATCCCTAAAAAATATCAAATATAAGCGTCTTTTGATACCCATATGCTTTTGGGTTCGATAGTGTTGGCTAAAAGAGATTTCAGAATCCACACTTATTTAGCATATAATTTTCCATAAGAATTCCTAGACAAAGGTATTAAAAGAGAGATGAATTGACTTAGGCCTACCATAACGAACATTTTTACACTCACATTCATAAATCAGATGCCCGGTTTTTCTACAATAATTGCAAAATTTATTCTGAGAGCATCATCTTACAAAAGTAGTTTTATTTTGAGGTGCTTGATTTGTAAACCAAAACCAAAATGTTTTTTTACATATCATTGAGAACCAAGAAGTTTATTTAAACCTTCTGAACTTGGCAAGAAATTTTTGAAAATCTTTAATTTTTATTCTAATTTTTCAACATCAGGTTGCTCTTTTAATTTCAAGGATAACTCCTCATTTGCTTCAGGGTGGAATTTGAGGATGTGCACCGGCTTACTGATGGCCAAGTCAGCCAACAGCTCCGGAAAGCTGTGGGTTGCCCACAGAGGGACGAGTTGGCGCACAAGGCATGGGACCTGCCTCGAGACTACTGCACCAACAACCCCGAAAGCTCATCTAGTTTTCCACCTTGAGGATAATGTGTTTTTTCAAGGTGGTGGAAATGATAGGAACGTGGGGGGTAGGGGCTGTCTGTGGGGGGCTGTTGCTGGGTTTGTTATTGCTTGGGGGTAGTATTGTAATTTCTGTAGATGGTTGGGGCAGTTGGGTTAATAAATGTGGGCTGTTAGGAGTAGTTGAGGGGGGGTATTGTAATTTCTGTAGATTGTTGGGGCAGTTGGGTTAATAAATGTGGGCTGTTTGGAGTAGTTGGGGGGGGGGATTATTCATTTGGCTTTCAGCATAGCTGATTGGGAGGCTTGGCCCTGGCTTTGGGGAACGTCTTCCTCGAGGAGTACTTCTTCCTTCTATTTCTGTTCTTTTTCTGCAATCTTCTACACTTTTTTGCTGGTGGTACGCTATTATCAATAGAAATCTCTCTATTTCCTCTCTTTTGCATCCACAGTCCTATTTGATAGGACCTGTCCTGATTTAGTTTTGGGAATGACTTGGTTGGAAACTCTTGGTTATGTTACTTCCCATTGGAAGAACCTTCTATGAGTTTTGTTTATCGTGGACAACGTTACTCTTCAGGGATTGCAGTACCCGCAGGAGTTGCCCTTGTCTTTGCAACAGTTTCTCACTGGGAAACAGATTGTTGCTTAGGGTCTTCAATCGGCCTCCAGTTTGGCTTTGCCTCGGGGTGACTTGCATTTGCGTCCGCCGCAGTTTGCTGATTTGCTGAATTTGTTTCTTCAGTATCATGTGCTGTTCGAGGGACCCAAAGGGTTGCCACCCCAAAGATCTACCATTCATGCCATCCGACTTAGACCCATAATGGAACCTGTTTCCCGAAAACCTTATAAACTTGCCCATCATTTGAAGGATGAAGTGGAACAGCAAGTCAAAGAATTGCTTAAGCAAGGTGTAATTAGTAGTACTATCCCCTATTCTAGTCCTCTCAATCTGATCAAGAAAAAAGATGACGACTGACTTGTTTATGAAGGAAATAGTCTGTTTACATGACATGCCCAGTGCTATAGTGAGTGACAGAGATCTCCTGTTTACTACTTTGTTTTGGAAGGAATTGTTTCGATTGCACATGACTAAATTGAGGATGAGTTTTTATCATCCTCAATTCGATGGACAGACTGAGGTTGCTAACCGTAGTATTGAAACTTTATGTGATTTTTTTCTTCAGACAGACCCATTTAGTGGCTTGTTTGGTTACTGTGGGCCAAGTTTTCCTACAACATCTCTTTCCATGTTTCTGATGGTAAAAGTCCTTTTGAAATTGTTTATGGCCCACAACCACCCTCCTTGATTCATTATTGTAAAGGCGAGACTGTTGTTGAGGCCCTTTCTATTGCTTTGGTTGATTGCGGCAAAATGTTGTCCCAGTTGTAGATTCATTTGTAGCATGCTCATCAGTCCATGCAGCACTTTGCTAATCAGAGTTTCAGGTCAGGACTCTTTTTTTTCAAACTTTGGTCTCCACATACGGGTTTAACTTCTAAAATTTAACCTAAGTTGGGTGCTTGGTTTTATGGGCCTTTTCGTGTTGTTGGGAGGGTGGGCAACGTAGCTTACAGGTGCGGACTTCCACCACACAGTCACCTTCATCCAGTTTTTCATTTCTCTGTACTTAAATTAGCTATTAGAAATCCTCCTTTGGCGGACTTACTTAAGTGCTTTACTGAAGGTGAAGATGTTCCGGTTTTGCTTGAAGCAGTTTTAGCGACTCAGGGCTTTGGCTGTAACGTCCCCAGCTCAATGCTTCCTCACGTGACTGAGGCGGGTTGGTTACGTGGCCTCAGGCGCGCTTCCCCCGTATGCCAGATGTTGCCGACCAACAACGAGGGTATAAGAAATATAGTGGGGAGACTATACCTTCTGGTACATAGTTGCAATAACACCAAAATAACATAAATAATCAAACATGCAACCACAACGGAAAAAACAAGGACAATCAAATAATCCAATAATAATAGAATCATGTAATGACAGGTTGAATGTAACTAAATGTCGTGCTGAATGTTATACAAATAAGACTAAACAGACTTGATAAAAGATGGAGTCTAAAACCCTGGTCCTGAACCTCATGTCGGTCTTGTCTTCAAGCTCCAACCCATCCAGCAAACAGTCAACCAACGTAGCCCCATTGCCTTTGTCCATACCTTCATCCATGAAATCTTTCAGGGTATCAAACGGCGGCCCAAACAGGGTGTAGGTACAACTCAATAGGCACCACCAACGGTGTCTAATCAAACCCAGTTTGATCATATAGTGCATGCAATGACGCAGCAAATAGGGGTATTAATTTAATAAATTATTATTGCTCATAAAATAAACCCGTTGACCCTCAGGTTCTAAGATGACTCTTAGGGAAAGCCAAACCTACTTCGACGCGATATCGGATATCTCTGAGCATGTCGTGTAACCATGCCAACCGTAGCCACACCCCTCCAGGGTATAGTACACAAATCAATCACAGGAGAATCAGACACAACCCTATATGCGTTACAACATAACCGAGCGTGAGCCCTTTATATAAGCATTTCAACATAACCGGACGCGAGCCCTTTATTAATCATTTCAGCATAACCGGGCATGAGTCCTTTATATAAGCATTTCAGCATAAACGGGTGCGAGCCCTTTATATAAGCATTTCAACATAACTAAGCTCCAAACACATCAACATGTCAACACACGCTAGCTAAGTTAATCATTTCATTCCCAAATTTCACCCATTTAATCCATTGAGCCAATCATCAATTATCATCATAATTGTTACAATCCCGGTTTTGAGTATAAATTAAACTCATTAAATCATTCTCATGCCATTATATTCATAATGGCCCAGTTTATAATGCCTAAGCCACCAATTAAAGTGCCACTTCATCTTTTCAAGTCATATGATTCATATTTAGGCCAAATACCCAATGACCATGTCATGCCAAATCTCAATTCACATCCCAAACAATTCACATTGTTAAGCCAGAATTTACATTCACATTATCAAAATTGTCTGTTCATGACAAGCTCAAAGGGGTAGGTTCACCTCTCGGGTGGCCGCAAGTCCGGTCTCATTGTCGATGGACTCGAAGAAATCCATGGGAGGTTTAAGCAACGTGATTCTTATCAAATAGTGTTTCAATCAATTTGGCAGGTTGCACACACGACATGTCGACACGATTTCACTTATTGCACATACCGGAGGAATTGAAGCAGACATTTAGGAAGTTGTTCTAGACCACCTACTTCAAAAGCAGAGAAGATGTAGACAAATCCTCAATGTCCGAGGTAGCGGTCAAATTCTTCCTTCAAACTCTAAGCTCGGAACATCAAGATCCAACGTATCTTGCTTTCGGTTTACAGAGGACACTCAAAGATCGCCGCTAGAAAGGCTTGGATCACCATAGATTGATCCTTAGAAGGTGGGGGTTGAATTCGATTGAAAGGAGCTTTAAAAGCCTTAAAAAAGCTATCAGGTGCGTCTAGGGTTTGAGTGGAAGAAAAGAGAAAAGAGAGTTCGGAGGGGTTTGTTGTCACAAACCAGACCTGGATGCCATCCGACCCGATACCTGACCCGGTCCAAGATATGGCCCAAAAAGCGTTCCTGATCCCCACGGCCTGGATGGGGGACCCATTTGATGGGCGACGGTAGTAGACGGTGCCAAATCGGGGATCAGTAAAGTGGGACACCTGAGGCAGAGGTGGGTGAATGATGAGAGGAAGACAATCCTCGATGGTGGTGTCTGGATGAGAAAATGGAGGAGAGAAAGGAAAGCTCTCGACAAAAGATACATCAGCAGAGATTATATAACATCGTAAGTCTAGAGAGAAACATCGGTAGCCGTGCTGAGTGCGGGAATATCCGAGAAAGTTGCAACCAAAGGATTTGGGAGAAAACGTTGAGAGGTTGGGACGATTGTCCCAGATATAACAAAGACACCCAAACACACGGAGTGGAAGCGAGCGAGAAAGGAGAGTAGAATATAGCCTGAAAAGTAGTCTCCTCTTGAAGGATAGAAAAAGGAAGGTGGTTTATAAGGTAGGTAGTGCAGTAAGGATAACATTTCCCAAAAAATGAAGAGGCACCGCATGTGGAATAAGAGGACACAAGCAGTCTTCAGAATATGACGATGTTTACGCTCGACCACTTCATTCTGCTGGGGTGTATCGGGGCAAGATGTCTGATAAATGATGCCGTTATCCTTGAGAAACTACTGAAGGGAAGTGGATAAATATTCTCGGTCATTGTCCGAGCGGAGACATTTAATAGGCTTGGAGAGTTGAGTGTGAATTTCATGGTAAATGGTTTTGAAAATATCACACACCTCAGAACGATCACAAAGGAGATATAGCCATGTCATCCAAGAGTAGTCATCAATAAAGGATAAATAATTACTGTACCCTGTTACGGCGCCAGTGTGTGTGTGTGTACGAAGATAGGAAATAACAGTAGCATAAGAGAGAATATAGATTGATATTACCGGTTTGCAGCTGTTACAACAATGGAAGAAAAAGAAAATACAGCAGGTTGAAGGTGAAGAGCCCTCCTCCAGCGTCCGCCTGCTGCTATTGGGAGTTTCAAAGTGAGTCAGGCCACTAATTCCCTCCTCTTTCTGTTCCAACAGAATCCTCAAAAATAATATTCTAACTGCTTAGCGGGCCAGCTCTTCCACTTATAAACCGTTTGGACTAGCTGCTGGTCCCCACCCCACTAACAGAATCCATATTTTGAGTTTTACCCCTCCGCTGGTAAGTGTGCAGCAGGGGAGGGCGTGGGCACGGTGGGAAAGCTCCCCCCGCACTGCTAACATTTTCCCCCTCGGCAATCGGCACCTTGTCCTCAAGGTGTAAATCTTGGAACTGTGAAATGATGTGCTCAGCATCTTCCCAAGTTGATTCTTTAGTGGGTAGGCCCTGCCACTGAAGCCATTTGCCTCGGGAGTGTCCAGGCGCTGGTTTTGTAGCTAGAATTGTTGCTGGCCGTGGTCCGGTAGAGGTAGAACTGTCCCATAATTCTGGAAGTTCGGAGTGGACTAGAGAATTTCCAACTGCACGTTTGAGCTGTGAAACATGGAAAACCAGGTGTATCCGTGTTGTAGGTGGCAGAGTCAGCCTATAAGTGGTGTTACCCAGGCGTGCTTCAACAACAAATGGACCATAATAGCGGGCTGCCAGCTTGGGAGTCAATTTGCGGGCTATGGAAGTTTGGATATTCGGCCAGAGTTTGACGAAAATGAGATCTCCAACATCAAAAGTAACATCCCGGCGGTGCTTGTTGGCACCTCGAACCATCAATTGCTGAGCGCGAGTAAGGTTGTGGTGGAGCTGCTTTATCATTTGATCCCGTTCCGCAAGAAGTGAGGACACCGTGTCCACTGGAGTTGACTGTTCAGCAAAGCGCTGTACTGCAGGAGGTTTCCGCCCATAAACAACTTCAAATGGGGACAACTTAGTTGAGGAATGGGTTGCCGTGTTGTAACAATATTAAGCCCATGGCATCCATCGGGACCAAGTTTGTGGTTTTTCAGAAGCAAAGCAACGCAAGTATGTTCCAAGGCACTTGTTAACGATCTCTGTTTGCCCATCCGTTTGGGGATGGTAAGAGGAACTCATCTTAAGGGTGGTGCCCTCCAAGTGAAATAATTCTTTCCAGAAGTTACCGACAAAAATGGGATCTCAGTCATTAAGGATCGAGCTAGGGATGCCATGCAATCGTACTACCTCTCGGATAAAGAGTTCAGCGACGTCCTTGGCTGTATAAGGGTGGCGCAGCAGGAGGAAATGGGCATATTTGGTGAAGCGGTCCACAACCACCATTATTACATTAAATCCTTGGGACCTTGGCAAGCCAGACAGAAAATCCATTGATATGTCCTCCCAAACCTGAGTTGGAATCGGTAGCGGTTGCAGTAAGCCGGCTGGAGACATAGCCTGAGTTTTATGACGTTGGCAAACATCACATTCCCTTACGTACCTGTTTTGTCATTCCCTTCCAGAATAAGCCAGAAGCTAACCTTTTGTAGGTTTTGTGAAAGCCCGCATGTCCCCCCACTGGAGAAGAGTGATAATACTGTAAAAACTTATGTATGAGGCTGGATTTGGAGGACAGAACGAGGCAGTCTTGGAAAAATAGCAAGCCGTGCCGTACAGTATACCTGGGCTGTGTAGAGGGGTGCTGTTGGACAGCAGAAATAATGTTTTTTAGCACTGGATCCTGCAGATTTTCGGCCTTAATAACTTCTGTTTCTAGCCAGAGTGGTTTGGAGACTGCTGAACCTAAGGTTAGAGGCTCAATTGGGCTGTCAAGATCGTCAGCGGCCCGGCGGGAAAGAGAATCTGCCGCCTTGTTTAGGCGCCCTGGGTTATAAATAATCTCAAAGTCATACCCCAAAAGTTTAGCCTGCCACTCTTGCTGATTTGCTATGTGAAGGCGTTGGCTGAGGAGGTGCTTGAGAGCTTTATGATCGGTGTAAACAATAAAATGGTTCCCAATCAGATACTGTCTCCAATGGTGGACCGCCAAAACAAGTGCCATAACCTCCTTTTCATAGACTGATTTGGCAAGGTTGGAAGCCGCTAAAGCCTTGCTAAAATAGGCTATTGGTCGTCCAGCTTGCATGAGGACAACCCCCACCCCTAAACCGGAGGCATCACATTCTATTATGAATGGCTGTAGGAAATCAGGCAGAGCTAGTAGAGGAGCTGTAACAAGACCTTTCTTTAAGGTATTAAAGGCTTGCTCGGCTTCCGGTGTCCAATGGAAATTATCCTTTTTTGTCAATTCTGTGAGGGGCTTTGCTATCTTACCATACCCTTCAACAAACTTTCTGTAGTAGCCGGTTAATCCCAAGGATCCTCGGACCCCTTTAACAGATTGTGGACGTGGCCAGCCGATAATGCGTTCTATCTTTGATGGTTCCACCGAAACACCCTTGGTAGAAATGATATGGCCTAAATATTCCATGGATTGTTCCGCCAAAAAACATTTTTTGCGGTTTAGATGAAGCTGATTAATCTGCAGCACCCGGAAAACAGTCGTTAAATGTTGCAGGTGGTCTGCCCAGGTTTTGCCAAAGACTAGAATATCGTCGAAGAACACCAAAACAATCTTCCTCAAATATTCCTTGAACATTCGGTTCATTGTGGACTGAAAGGTAGTCGGGGCATTCATTAAACCAAATGGCATGACAAGAAATTCATAGTGTCCCTCGTGAGTTTGGAAGACCGTTTTACTAACATCCGCCGTTCGGACCCGAATTTGGTGGAAACCAGATTTCTGATCCAATTTGGAAAAATATGTTGCTCTTTGCAACTCGTCCAGCAACTCTTCGATAATGGGGATGAGAAATTTATCCGGTATTGTTAGCTTGTTTAGTGCCCGGTAGTCAACACACATTCTCCAACTCCCATTTTTTGTTTTAACTAGAATTATGGGGCTGGCAAAGGGGCTGCAGCTGTGTCGTACTATCCCCTGAGCTAACATATCATTTATTCGGTGTTCGACTTCATCCTTAAGGTAGTGAGCCAACTTATAGGGTCGGATGCTTACAGGTGCTGCCCCGACCACCAGATTTATAGCATGATTAGTCTCCCTTTGAGGTGGGAGACCTCGTGGTTAGTTGAACAGGGTCTGAAAATTTTTCAGTACCTCTTCCAATTGGAGCTGGTCAACCTGTTTGTCGCCTATTCCTGCTGCTGGAAACTGAAGTTGTGCCATCCAAGCCCACCCATCAACCAACAGGGTTTTGGTGTGAGCATGGTTAGGCTGCCCCCATGAGCTCACCTCTTCGGCCGTCTTTCCTTGTAGTCTGATTTCTTGCCCCAGCCACACAAATTCCATCGTTTTATGTCCCCAACCAGTCAACACACTTCCCAAGCTTTTCAACCATTGCATTCCCAAAATCACGTCCGGTCCTCCTGTATCGAAAACATAAGCGTCTACTATGACATCAAAATTTTCTAAGTTGATCAGGACCTGTTGGCATAGACCCTGTGATAGGGCTCGACACCCATTTCCGAGAGTAATACCGAAGGGTCTGGTTGGGCTTACCTTCACATTTGCGATTTTTGCAAGCTGTCTAGAGAGGAAATTGTGGCTGGCCCCGCTGTCCACTAGAACAAGCATCAGCACTCTTGATAATTTTCCAGCTAACATCATTGAATAAGCCCCCACGCCTTCCAGATTTCGTAACTCTACTTGCTCCTCTAGTTGGTCGGTTGACATTTCGTCCAGAATTTCTTTCTCGGCCACTATCTCCCCATCGGCTGCCTTTGTTTCACCCCATAACTCCAGTTGTTCCTCGGGTTCCTCATACTCCCAAACCAATAACCGCAGGTTTTTATCAGGGCATTTATGCATGGGCCCGAATGGTTGGCTACAGCGGAAACACAATCCCTTTTGCTTCCGTTCTTCCCGCTCTTGCTGACTAAGTGCTCTCACTCCTCCCCAACGGTCATTCCCAACGGCCTTCTGTAATTCTTCGTCACGACGGTTTCAGTCAATAGTTGGTTGGGGAACTGGAAAATTTGTTGTTGCTTCTCCGGAATTCTGAGGGATGGGGGGGGGGATAATTGGGCGGGAACGTGCACTTCGAAGCACTCCCTCACTAACCAATTCCCTTTCAACTTTCCTTGCCAGAACTATCATCCGAAATTTGTTGGACGGTTCATGTGTTGAGATTCGATTCTCTATTTCAGGACGTAATCCCCCTATGAACAGGCTCATGTATCACGGTTCGGGAAAGTTGGGCAGCCTCAAGGCAATCTCTGCTCGAATTCCTCGATATAATCGTCCACTGAGCTGGTTTGTTTCAGATTTTTCAGAAGCCTTATTGGGTCTCCATCAGTGTTCCTCCCGTACCGGTCTAGAAATGCAGGCTTCAAGGAGCTCCAGGTAGCTCTCGGGGTAACACTGTTCCAAGACAGGAACCAATACAGCGCAGTGCCTTCCATGCATATTTGTGTGTGATGTAATTTCATATCTTCGGGAGTTCAGTTTATCAGGAAATAAGTTTCAGCTTTGGTGATCCATCTTAGAGGATCATCACCAACAAAACTGGGTAATTCAATCTTCCGTGTCAAGTTATGCAGATCGTCTGTGAATTCGGCAACCTCTCTAGCTGGTGTTTTTTCCAGGCACTCATCAAACTCCCTGCAAGACGTTTTAATTGCGCTAGCACTCTGTTTTCCAGCATCTGAACTGTGCTCGATATGCGACTCCATTCCCCTTAGTCTTTCCGTAGTTTGCTCCTCCAAATTTCGAACCCGCAACATCAACCGTTCCTCCGACTGCTGCGCCTCATCATGAGCTATACGTAAAGTCTCACCCTGCCCGCTCATCATCTTCTTCATATTTTCTTGTATAGACATCATGACAACCCTTATACTTTCCATGGATGATTCAATCGAGGCTACTCTGTGCTCCATCCGAGTTTGCATAATACCGAAGCCAAATATCTAGAGTAAAAGAGAATTTTACAACGCCTGCTCTTAGCGTGCGTCGTCCTCTGTCCCGTGCGTCTGCCCGATTGTCCCCAGCGGAGTCGCCAAAGATGTTACGGCGCCGGTGTGTGTGTGTGTACGCAGATAGGAAATAACAGGAGCATAAGAGAATATAGATTGATATTACCGGTTTGCAGCTGTTACAACAATGGAAGAAAAAGAAAATACGACAGGTTGAAGGTGAAGAGCCCTCCTCCAGCGTCTGCCCACTGCTACTAGGAGTTTCTACAGGAGTCAGGCCACTAATTCCCTCCTCTTTCTGTTCCAACAGAATCCTCAAAAATAATATTCTAACTGCTTAGTGGGCCAGCTCTTCCACTTATAAACTGTCTGGACTAGCTGATGGTCCCCACCCCACTAACAGAATCCATATTTCCCATTTACCCCTCCGCTGGTAAGTGTGCAGCAGGGGAGGGCGTGGGCACGGTGGGAAAGCTCCCCCCCGCACTGCTAACATACCCTGACTGGCTAAGAACCCTGCAAAGACCCCATACATTGGAATGAATAAGGTCAAAAGGATTTGCTGCACGCGTTTCCAATCGAGGAACATACGCCACCCGATGATGTTTAGCAAACTTGCATGATTCACAATGGAAGGAAAGATGTGGATTGAATTGGGGACAAAGCTTATGTAAGACGGAAGTCAGTGGATGACCAAGATGAAAATGTAGGTCGAAGGCACGAGCAGAGGTGGATGAGCAAGTAAGGGATGGTGGGGTATCTACCAAGTTCTCGATTCGTCGACCGCTCCTGAAAAACAACACAAGAAGATGTAAAAGTAGCAACACAATTTAAGTCTTTTGTGAGTTTACTTATGATGATAAGATTAAACGGACTGTGAGGAACATGAGTTATTGAGGCCAGACGAATAGATGGAGTCAATGAGCATGTGCCAAATCCCGCAATACGGATTGTAGATCCATCAGCAACAGTAATTGCAGAGGCACCTTTATACGGATGATAGGTAGTAATTATACCCGAATCTCTTGTGAGATGTTCAGACGCACCAGAGTCAAGCATCCAAGGTGTCGGTCAATGAGAGATACGTGCGGTAGGGCCAACAGTCTGAGCAATGGTGGCTGGAGAAGAAGAAGGTGACCAAGAAGCCCGATAAGATTGTATAAATGCAATCTCCTCTTTCGAGAGTGTTAGTTTGTGACGGATACTGGATAGTGGCGAGGAGGAAGACATGTCTGGGTATGCAGAGTGTGCCAGGGAGGGAAGGCTGGCTTGCGGGAGAACCAGTGATGGAGCACGGGACAACCGCGCAGGCGGGAGCACAATCGCGGTGATTGACTGCGGGGCTGTCGTGCGGGAAGGTTGGCTGTAGGGGCACGAGGGAGCCATGCAGGAGAAGGGCCACCGGCTGTCAGATCTTTGCAGGACTGCCAATTGGTTGGGGATAGCGAGCAAGAGACCGCGTGCAGGGAGGGAGTTGCGCGTCAAGCAGGGATGCGCGCAGGACGACACAGGGAGGATGCGCGTGGGACAGGAGGTGCCGGTGGTGGCCGGTGCTGCTGGATCCGTAACGCAGGGTGCTGGCGCATGAGAGTCGCTGAAGATGGGAGGGGCTAGCGTCTGGGCACAAAAGAGGAACGACACAGGAGGGCTGGTGGGCAGGCAGATTGCGGGGCCAGTCGTTTGGGGTTGCTGGGAAAACCGCAGAGGAGCCATGCATCGCCCGCAGGGAGGGGAGAGGGCCTGGTGTCCCGCGCAGGGAGGGTTGTGCCAGGAGGGTGTCGCTAGGAAGGTGATGCCGGGAGGGTTCCGCAAAGGAGGCGGTACTGGCGTTGGGGAGGAACCGTGCCTGGAGGGCCGCGGAGGGTGGAGCACAGGGATGGGTGGGCGGCGCACAGGAGTCATTGACGTGTGTTGGCGGGAGGGCGGTCGGCGGGAGGTCCTCCGATCGCTAGAGGGTGGCGGGGCTGGGAAGCCACAGCGGGAGGTGGGGTTCGGGAAGCCGTAGAGGGAGGCGGGTTGGGAAGCCGCACAAGGAGGCGGCGGGAAGGTTCCCGCCTGGAGGGTTCCGCTAGGAGGAAAGAGCGCAACGAATGAGAGGGAAAAAAGGAATTATCAGGAGCTATCCTCTGATACCATGTAGGAATGTTCAAGTCCCTACCCCAATGAGGGGTGAGAAGATTCTTTTATAGATAGATGAAAAGAATTACAAGTTGAATTAATCTGATGCGGGACTCGGAAATACCCTTTACCCAGAAATACAATTAACCGGGTTCAACTAGAACGATTTAGCCCAAGAATAAAACAGGATTGAAATACCAAAACTGAACACGCAACAAAGGTCAACAGTTGAACATCAATAAATATACAAAGTGATACAAATACAATAATCGCTGAACATAACAAAAACTGAATACAAAAAACCAAACCCGCACGATCACCATGTGACCTCTTAGTCACCACCAACCACAAGACCAACCTGCTCCAAAAGAAACTCGAACCAGAAACCTGAACATGCAAAACAGCTCCGGTCTATCGACACCGAATGGTACAAGTAGGGCGTGAGCTTTAACAGCTCTGTAGACAACCACCACAGAATCCATACATTTCTTTTCCCGAAACAGTCCACCAACACTAGTTTGAAATACATATAAAAAAATGGTTTTTTATCATTTTTAATAAACAACCACACCTTTCCCTTTTTCAAAACAACACACGCCACATTCCCATTTTCAAAACAAATTTACCATTTTAGAAACCTGTAGGATGATAAAATAGAATGACCCAAACCCCCAAGGTGTTTTCTCTAAAGGAGCCCTTGGGGTTATTTTATAATGAATAATAAACTCCACATCAGACCTTAAGTCCGATATGTGATACATACTCCAACACTTCCCCTCAAGCTAGGTGTACCTAGCTTGGACACATAAAGAAAAGAGGCCAAACCAAACCATTGAAAACAAAGCAATCAACAGACTGCAAACACTCCCCCTCAAGCTGGACATACCCAACTTGATGACAAAACAAGACGAAGTAAAAAGAAACAAGCGACGATCGTAACTCTCTTTCAAGATCGCAGCTCCCCCTTGGGATGATGGATGAAAGAAGATGTCGTGAGCACAGCAGATGAACCACATAGACAGGGCCGGTTGACGAAGCGCCAAGAATGCCGCACTAGTGGGGCCGGTCGATGAGACGTCGGGAAATCCACACCAGCACTTGGAAAGCCGCATTTGCGGGGCCGGTGACGGGAGGCGGGGATTCCACAGAATTGTTGTGGGATCTGGCGGCGCCAAAGGGCCCGGATCCTGGGCGGTCGAAGTGATGCGCCACGGTGGAGGAAGCGCGAGGGTGTGCCGACGGACAGGGAGGCGGCTGTCGGGAGTCGTCAGGAGATGCTGGCGACGGGATGCGGGGATTCCGCAGGAGGTACAGGCGACGGGAGGCGGGGCTTCCTGACAGAGGAGCAGCCACGGTTGGCGGGAGCTGTCTGGCAGGAGGGGGGGACTGGCTTGTCCGGATCTGGAGGAGCCTGTGGCGGAACAAGTGATACAAGGCTATACTGAAAATAAAATAAGGCGATACCAAACAAGTAACTATGTGCAATAGAAAAATAAACAAGCACATACAAATAGTAACCATGAGCGTTTCTTCAACATCCATAGAGCGATCCCTGGACGTCCCCAGATCGGACTTACTTGTCGGAGTATGGTGCAACTCCGTAGTCAATAACCAACTGGCCGCTCTAAACTAGCAAATCCAGTGGCACGTCCCACCAAGCCCTATAATGTCAAGGGGTACCAACCCGTCTTATCGGGGTTGACAAACAACCATCACTCGACCCTCTAAAAGACGCACAGGAAACCCATGGTAATAGTACATGGTGAAAGGGGAGGCCCTTGCACGTGTAGCTCACCTGCCCTGCCGCTGGCGCACTTGCCTACCCCAAACACCGACACCACCTATGCGATAACCCACTTTTGGGGAATTCTCCATAGGGGTGCCCATCTCGCAACAATCCTTTTGCAAGTGCCAACTGGGCCGTTACATCACATAATCTTTCAAAACATTTCTTAAAATAGGCTAGGGTGCCAACCAGGCATTTACACCTCCAAAACCACTATTCATTTCCAAAACATCATAAAGTGCCAACCGGGCCTTCAACATTATCAATTCCAATACATTACTAAAATGTTTTCTAACTATTTCCAAAACAACATAAAACACCACTTTCATGTTCATAATGCCAAACGGGCCCTTATATTTCAAATCTGATTTCATTTCCAACACCGCTTCACGCCAAAGAGAAAACACACAACATACTTAAAGATGCCAAACGGGCTTTCATATCATTTAGAAACCAACCATCTTTTCCAAGGTACCAAACGGACCATAATTTCAAACATAACATTTGAAACTACATTCTATCCACTTTGTGACCATGAACCATTTAGAAAACATGTAGGCTTAAAGGAAATTTAGAAAGAGGGAAGGAGGAAAGGTTGAGTGTTTTGGAAACCAGGTCTTTAAGTTGAACAAGGCCATTATCATTTGTTGGCGCATCCATACATGCACCTCATGCATGCACCCCATGCACATATGGATGTGCCTACATCCAATGGCACACCCATGAAATCCCAAGAGAGCATCCAAAACCTTTTCAAAGAACCACATCTTGCACGCAAGGTTCATATCACCATCAAACTAATCTATCATAATGTAACCAAGGCCAAACATACTCTTAAACCACTCAATTTCTTAAAAAAGGACCAAGCGACATTTTATCAAACACTTTGCACACGTGAACACATAATCATATTTAAGAAAACCCTTTAAAAACCAATCTGCACCAATTTTCCATCATAAAAACACCAAATCATTTTACACTAACACGCCACAAGCAAGATTATATTACTTTGGAAGCAAGTAGGAAAGCTCAAACATTCAATGGAATGTGCCGGAAAGGAAAATAATGGAGACACCTACCTCAACGGCGTGCAAATGCAACAAAACTTCGGGAGGAGGAAGAATACGCCCCAAAAGACGATTCACACACCTTAACATCAAAGAAATCGACCAAAATCAGCCAATCCTAACCCCCTAGGGTTCGGCCGAGAGGGGTCCAAGCCAAGAAAGAACCATGAAATAAGAGGGGGAGGAGGAGAAGAGAAATGAGGAAGATTTGATGAAAAAATCATGAAGAATCACCAACCCTTGGTGAGAAATCGCCCAAAAAATGCTCTAAGACGAAGGAAAACGAAGGGGGGGGGGGGGCTATGGTCGATACCCAACTGATAGGGCTTCAAATGGGAGGTGGAATCACTTAAATCGGTTTTTTAAAATAAAAGTTATTTATGTTTTAATGGGCTGCACGGTTTTGATGCACGATTTTGTAAACCGTGCGAAAACCGTGTGACTGCTACTGGAAACATTTTTTAAACTTGCAGATTTAAGTTGCACGGTTTGGGCAACCCGTGCTCAAATCGCATGACCTGAAAAATTGGCCAAAAACCTTCAAATGACACCCCCAAACACTAGGAGAGTCCACCCAAAGATCCTTAAATGATTTAAACACAATTCTGTGACACTGTGGGTGTCACAAACTCTCCACCATACCACTTTCTCCCAATACCTTTCACAATAACCATGCACATGGCTAGAAACAAACTGAAACCACCAGAACCCAAGGACTATTGTTGGACACTCAACCCAACCCTCAACCCAAAGATCTAACATTGATAAATAAATAAAAATAAAAGAAAACCGTGGTCGGGTTGTGACATTTGTGGTATTTATAGACAGACCGTAAAACAGAAGACCATGGCGCAGCCTCCCATTCCACGTCGCAGAACAAGCTGACACGGGTAGGACTACGATGTAGCGCAAGGAACCACGCCGCAGCATGCCGGTCAAACCGTGTTCGAGGATCACGATGGGGCCACGGTGCAGCCCAAAACACCACGCCGCAGAGCCAATAAACCCAGAAAGATGGTTACACTGTAACTGTGCTCCATGCTGCAGGGGTGTCGAATTTGGTAGAACCGGCCAAATTCCTTCCCGAGGCCCTTGCGCTGCAACTGCCCTCTCTACGCCATAGCGCACAACCAGCCTACGCCGTAGCTATGCCAAAAAAAAATAGCTCGGATTCTCCTCCTCCCAAGACCCTACGCCGCATCCTGGATCTGCATGCTGCAGCCACCTGCCTTATGGCGCAACACAGAGCTCTACGGCGCAAAATCCTCCTTAGCTGAGATTTTCAGCTCAACTCCCTTTTTTCTTCTTGAAACACCTTGGAACTTTCCAGAACAGACCCATTTGGACCAAGGCTCAATAGGCTCAAAGAGGTTTTTAAAAAGGGACGTACCTGGTAAAAGACCGGATCTTACATTGGCCACATGCTTTTCTGGTTGGTTTGGCATGGTTGCCCTCCAGAGGAAAGCTACTTGGGAGAATGCTGAATTACTCCGCGTTCAATTTTCCTTCTTCCACCTTGAGGACAAGGTGGTTCTTCCGGTGGCAGGGAATATAAGTGTGCAGATAATCCAGTCTTAAAAACCTACTTTAGAAGGGAGGGTGGGAAGGATAAAAGTGTGCAGGGGCAGTTTTGTAAAAGTCTCCTTGTGTTTTGTCATGGCTGTATATTTTCTGTCACGGGAGTAAGGGAAGGGGGTAGATTGGATTTTCCAGCTTTGTCTGTTTGGAGGTTTTGACCTTGGCTCCACAGAGTTGCGCTTTTGGAGAATTCTCTTTTATTTCCTCTCTTTCCTCCGCAGTTTCTTCTGGATTGTTGTATATCACTGCTATGAATACCAAATTTACTGCTGTTTCTTGTTGGAGTCTCTATCCCACACCGGACTTGAGGTCTGATGTGGAGTTTAATATTCATTATAAAATAACCCCTAGGGCTCCTTTAGAGAGTACACCTTGGGGGTTCGGATCTCTCATTTTATCATTCTACATGGTATCAGAGGAGGTTTGATAAACCCCCCTCCCTCCCATCTTTTTTTTATCCCGTTTAGGGTTTCTGATAATTTCCCCGGTGGGGGGGGGGGGGGGGGGCTCTGCCAAAGGCCCCGCCTCCCTCCATCTCCGAGGGATCTCACCCCCGGCCAGCGCCTGCTTCCCGTCGGCCTCTAGGGTTTCTCCCGGTTGGGGGGCGGCGACCTCCATGGCCAGCAAGCCATCAGTATTACCGCCGCCCCCCTTGCCGGCTATCTCTCCCAGGCGGCGGATCCCTCCCAGCCAGCCTTTGTCCGGCGGATCTCCCCCATCACCGCCGGCCCCTGCGGACTCCCTGCTTTGCCAGGCTCCGCCCTCCCTGCGCGCTTCCCCTGTGCGACGGGCTCCAGCCATGACGGCCCTGCGCGTCTCCTACCAGGCCCTGCCTCCATGTGCGGTTTCTCGACCACCGCCACCTGCTCCGATCCCGGCTGCTCCCGCCCGACGCCAGATTCTCGACGGCTCACGCCGGCTTCGCTCCCCCTGTCGATACCTCCTTCCCGGCAGATCTCTCCCACTGGCTCCTCTGCGCGCACCGGCAACGCTCTCTGCGCCATCGGGATGGATCCTGTCGCCTCCCGATCGGCCTAGGCACTCTAGTCCGTTCCCGCGCGACAGATTTGCAGCGACGGCCCGCCCCTCCCTGCTTCCTCCTCTTCGCGCGAGGACGATGGCTTCCCTCTCCAGGTGGCCCTCCCTCCCGCGGCGTTCCCCCGCCTTCCTCCCTCTCGGTGGATCTCTCCCCCTACCGGCTCCTCCAGGAGCTGACCTCCATCCCTGTTGCCCCCTCCATGTCGGCCACCTGCAGCACCGTGACTCCATGCTTGACGGCCTTCCCCGCCGACTTGGTCTCTGCCGGCCTTCTGCCCATGACCCGCCCTCCCGCCGCTCCTCCAGTATGCGGCCCTCCGGCTCCTCGTCGGCAGTCCCGACTCCCGCTTTCCAACGGCTATCCTGATCCCGACGCTCCTCCCTCTGCCCCCCCTGCTGGCTATCCTGATCCCGACGCTCCTCCCTCTGCCCCCCCTGCTGGCTATCCCTCCCTTTCCCGGCAGATCCTTCCTACGATCGACAGTCCTCCAGATCGACGACGACTCCCTCCCGGGCCTCCTTCCCTAGCGGTTGCCCTGCTTCCAGTTTCGGATCTCCGACACCTCCTGCGGAATCTCCGCCTCCCGTTGCCGGCATCTGCTGACAACTCCCGGCAGCCGCCTCCTTGTCAGCTGGCACACCTTCACGCTTCATCCACCGTGGCGTAGCAGCTTGACCGTCTGAGATCCGGGCCCTATGGCGCCGCCAGATCCCGCAACACTTTTGCGGAATCCCCGCCTCCCGTCGCCGACCCCGCAAGTGCGGTTTTTCTGGTGCTAGTATGGATTTTCCGGCGTCTCATCGACCGGCCCCACTAGTGCGGCATTTCCTGGCGCTCCGTCAATCGGCCCGGTCTGAGTGGTTCATATGTTGCGTCCGCGACATCATCCATCCATCATCCTGCGGGGAAGCTTCGATCGTGAGGGGGAGCAACAACAACTTTATATTTTATTTCGTCTTGTTTTGTCATCAAGCTGGGTATGTCCAGCTTGAGGGGGAGTGTTTGCACCTTGTTGCTTGCTTTGTTTTTTCTTTATGTGTTCAAGCTAGGTACACCTAGCTTGAGGGGAGTGTTGGAATCTGTATCCCACATCGGACTTGAGGTCTGTTGTGGAGTTTAATATTCATTATAAAATAACCCCAGGGGCTCCTTTAGAGAGTACACCTTGGGGGTTCGGGTCTCTCATTTTATCATTTTACATTTCTTGACTAATTCTGGATTCACCTGAATCTATTAGTATTATCCTTCGAATCTGAACCCACGATCCTTTCAGTTACAATCAATTACCTTTCTCTTTTTAGTCAATGTTTCTCACTAGCCTCCCCACTCATAACCATGGTATTTGTAAGTCCAGGGCTGACTCCCTGTCTCTAATGTGAAACATGCTGAACTCAAACCAACATTTCCTTTCCAGATCAAATCCATGTGCTTACTCACCACTGACCATGGATGTAGACTTATCCTTGGACTGGCTACCTTTTCCTTCTCTAAATGAACTTACCTGGGTATATATCCTCACACTTTTGTTATATAAATTGTCATGGCTCTCATTTTAACAATGATTAAATACACCTAAATTATGCTTTTATATTCAAAAATCATAAATCATTAATAACATAAATCTCTGGAATTTCCATGAAATTTTCAAAGCATAGAAATACCATGTACTTTGTTCTAACTCATTTAAATCAATTCTGATGTGCTTCATAATCTTCATACAACATTCACATGTGAAATAATATGATTAAACATGTAGATATTTTCATATCAACAACAGGTGCTTATAATTAATTTCCATAAACTCATAAAATCAACCGTAACACTTAAAACTAATTTCTAGCATGTTTTGCATGTGTTAGAAATTCTGTAGTCATTTGCCCTATTTTGCAGTCCCACTGTAGACCGTCTTCCTAGTGCAGGAAATTCCTGCATGCATGTGCTTAATCATACACATCTTACAGGGATTAAATACACCCAAATTATGCTTTTATATTAAAAAATCATAAATCATTAATAACTTAGATCTCTGTAATTTCCATGAAATTCTCAAACCATGGAAATACATTGTACTTCGGTCCAACTTATTTAAATCAATTCTGATGTGCTTTATGCAACATTCACATAGTGAAATAATATGTTTAAACATGTAGATATTTTCATAGCAACAGCAGCTGCTTATAATTAATTTCCATAAACTCATAAAATCAATCACAACACTTACAAACTAATTTCTAGCATGTTTTGCATATGTTAGAAATTCTGTAGCCACTTGCCCTATTTTGCAGTCCCACTGTAGACCGTTCTCCTAGTGCAGAAAATTCATGCATGCATGTGCTTAATCCTGCACAAATGATCATCATATCATAATAATCAATCAGCTATTGAGGGTAAGTATTAATTTATATTTGCAACCCGAAGGTGTCAAATTTATCACATCTAGGGTTATTTCTATCAACCATGAGCCTATATTTAACAAATCTGAAATCTAGGACTCATATCTAATCTCGGATCTCACCTGCTGTAAGTCTATATTTGCATTGCTGTCGAAATCCTTTGTTACGTGTAAATTGCATTTATTTAACCTTGAATCTCACAAAATATCTTTGTCAGTTTTTTTCTCAAAAACACCAGCAAAAAAGCCCATTGAAAGTCCCTGAGGAAATGCGGTGGTTCACAACATGGCTTAAATTTGCTTTTCTGGCAATGCTCATATTTTCCCCTTGATTTGTGCACATTTGTGGGTATTGAAGAGCTTTTGGCTGTCTTTCTTCTTCCTTTGGGATCTTATTTGTTTTTCATATGGTGTTGCCGTTTTTTTTTTTTTGCATTTTTAACATAGTTATTAATGGTGCGTGCCATGGCGCGTCATTGCGCCATGGCTAGCGTCAGGGAGTGGTGCACCGCGCCATGGCTCATTTAAGATGGCTCACTGTGTCGTGCGCCATATTGCGCAATGGCGCGCGCCATGTTGCGCCAATGGCGCGCGCCATTGAGCCTTTTTGATTTTTTTTTTGTATTTTTTTAACCTGCCAACTCTTACGCCCCGATTGAAAAGACCTCTTTTGAGGTCAAACAACGACCTCCTCTTTCGACTCTACGCAACACTCTTCCCGTGAGCGTAGTGACCCAGCTGGTGTTGGACCACATTGACTGCCATGACCAAACCGAGATCCCTCGACTGCCGTGACCCAGTCAACCACAACTTAGCCGAGCTCCCTCAACCACCGCGACTTTGATACGCAATGTTGTCCAGAGCAGGTGCACCTTCTGTGCGAATCAGTAATTTTTTTTTGTTTTTAATTCAATTTTATTTATGTTGCTCGCCCCTTATTTTTTTTGGATTACTCCAGTTGTTTTTTTGAGATATATGGTTTTTTACTCCCGTCTTGGTTTTTTGAGATATATGGTTTTTAATATATTTCAGGAATTGATATATATGATTTTTTGAGATATATAGTTTTTAATATTTAATTGTAGGTGTCATTGTTGACTTCATTTGTTTTTTGATGTATGGAATATGAATTATTGACATAAATCTTTGTTTTTTATATATAAATTGTATAATTTATTATTTGTTATTGTTGATATATGTATACAACTCTTTTGTGCGTCGCAAGTTAATATTGCCACGCGCCGTGCGCTTTTGCGCCGGGGGCTCTTGTCGCCGTTGTGCGCCATGCGCCGTAAATAACTATGATTTTTAAATGAATGTTGGTTGTTTCAACCCTGTCCGCTATTTTATTTATCTTTCCTTTTTTTCCTCCATGTCTACAACAATGTGCCCTGGCTCCTTTATGCAACATTTTTTTCTTCTGATTTTTCATTTGTTATTGGAGAAAGAGAGACTTCACAATTTGTACCTTTAAGTGAGGCTGGGTTATTCTTATTTATAGAAGAAGAAAAAAAATACAATGTGGAACATAAATACAAGTTAACCCATTGACCATCGACCCATATCTTAAATATCTAAATTACCCAAAAGTCTAAATACCCTCTCCCCCCTCAAGCTAGATTTACCTAGCCTTGGATACATAATAAAAGAAAACAAAATACCCTTCTAATATTCCCCCTCATGCTTAGCCGTACTACAAAAAAAAACAAGAATAAGATAAATCAGAACATTTGTTGCCTTCGCTCACGACCCGGTGGATCCCTCTTGTTTGTTTGGCTTTGTCCTCCTCTCTATGAGCTCCCCTTCATGATAAAAATGATCAAGCTAAATTAGAAATAATTGATGTTAATGAAGAATACGTGGCACCCGAAGAACTCTCATGCTAATGGCGACCGATGAGCGACCTCAAAACCGTCAAGTGAAACGACCTTCGTCTTGTGGACCCAAATGGCCAGGTGAAACAATGTGGTTCATGTGGAACCAAAAGATTTGGTGAAGTGATGCCCGACTAGCTCACCCAAAAGACTAGGTGAAACGATGTCCGTCTTGCTGGCCCAAAAGACCGGGTGAAGCATCACGCGACTTGTCACGACTCCCTCTCTCCAAAGGTGCCCCTCCTGGGCCGACAATGAAGGAAGATAGATAATAACTCCGAGTCCCACCTCCAGTAGCCCCTGGGTTAGCAACAAGCACCGATGGTATAAAAATCTCACATATGAGAGGCATTATCCTCTAAAATAATATAGGATCGGGTGATAGTATAAACAACCACTAAGCAACTCCAATAGATAATATAAAAATAAACTCAAAATCACCCCCACTATGCATAGACAAAGTTAACAAATCCAAAATAAAAGTCTCTTAAGAGTAAATACCAAAAGGCAAGTCTTATAACAGCGACTCAACAACGACTCCAAACCTAAGCTAGTGATGTCCAGCTTGGTCTCCAAAGTCCTCATGGAAACCTGAAAAACAATTTATATATGTTGAGTGAAAGGATCAACCCAAGGTCTCAAGTGCACATGTGAAAAGTGCATGCTAATGCGTCAGTGAGCAAACAACAGAGCCAACAAGCACCTATACAGGTCAACTAAATCACACATCCATTAAAGTAATATAGCATCGAGAACATAACAAAGCAAGGCGCCTCGCTGCCGCTTCCTCACCGATTTATCGCTCTCACGCCCCAACGTTGAACTTCCTGTGCTCCCACCCCTCCCATACATATCACATCACATAACCAGTAATCTCTGATGTGGGTCGGACGCATCCCTACCTACCCCACCCTCGCAAGGTCTAGCATTCGGTGCTAGCATTAGGTATCATCACATCACCTCTCGCGCGCAAACACCTGAGTCATCACATCACATGCTACCTCATCATATCACATCTCGCCCGCATACATTTGGGCCATCACATCACATACCACCTCATCATATCACATTTCGCCCGAAGACACTTGAGCCATTACTGCTGAAGAGCGGGGAAGGGGGGGTAGTCAGCCATCTGTATCACTACCATCCTAGATGTTAGGGAAAACATCCAGAACCCAAAACCTTTGGGGAGTTGGTAAAGTCATCCAACTCAGGTGGGATGAATAAAAAAATAAATAAAAATACAAGATATACAGATATCACACAACCCCAACATATGAGTCCGCAACAACTGTACTAGACCACACCGCACCACCACCACTGCACCACACATCAACCCTCACAACAGCCGCCACCAGTAAATGCAACTCACCACACAAACCACTCATTTCCTCTTTCAGTTATAGGTTCCATCATTTTTCAGATTTAACAAGTTCCCACCAACTCACATTTACCAAGCAATCCCATTTCACATTTACACATCCCGTTCATTTATTTGTTTCATTCATTAAGCCAATTAAGACACATCAAAACCAACCTATTATATTTCATTTATGGCATTATAATTATTCCATGGCTAACCGGGCGACTAACATAACCACACTACACCTCAACTCGCCCATCTCACATCATCCATCGTCGCAATGTCACATTACCCAAGTCATCACTCCACATCAGCCACACGCCACGACCACCACACAACCACAACCGCTCCACAACATCAACCATTGCGCATCGGCACCACATCGCACAACTGCCCACATCGCATCCACCGCACAACATAGCCACCCTGCACCACAGCCACACAACTGAGCTCAACACATCCATGCCAACCAACCACCACATCACAGCCCCACACACTACATAGCCCAATCGGTCACCACCATCACTGCACGACAACCCACAACACACAAGGCAACCCAAAAAAGCAACCGAACATTGCAACACATCTCGGCTTCCACAATTTATTCAAGGGATTTCATTACATTACTAATTTATTTTGCATGAGTATTATCATACAAACTAGATTTTCCATAAGCAACCAATTTATTAGCCATATATACGTTCTTTGGCCTTTTATTCAGGGTGCGATCAAACAACAACAAAACAAGGGTCTCACAACATATTAACTATAGCGCAAACAGAACTCCCAACAATCGTTATTTTCAACAAGACAACAACATGGCATAAACTCATCAACTATATCATCAAAGCAATAAAACACTTGATTTCTCCCCATAGTCATCAATTTCAGGTTATGCCAATTTATTATATTTGTTATGCCGACCCTTACTATCCATCCAAAGGAAAGCAAAAACATTCAATAGCCATACATAGGTGAGAACGAGGACTCCCTATCTCAAAGAAGCTTTTCCGATTCGTTGCGCACCATAGGGCGAAGGAGAAACAACCTGAAAACCACAACTGCACTAGGAAACCTTGGATCAACCTGAACAACATCAAGGGATAATCAAAATGCAATCCAAACACACCCCAATCCGAAGCAACAACACCGCAACGAATTCTCGAAAGGAGAACGAGGGAAAACAAGTGATAAGGGAGAAGAACTCACCAGCGATCGCCAACAACCAACCACCGAAACCTGTAAATCAATGCAGAGAGAAAGGGGTTGAAAGATCTCCAAAAACCAGGTTCGCCCAAAACCGCGAGGAAGTGATAGCCGAATGAAAGAGTTCGACCGAACGTCAAACCTATAAACAGGCTGTAAGTCGCCTTATTCACGACATGAATTCCATGGGTTTCGTGGATTACAAGACATGAATTTCCCATATCTCTGGTTTCCGTCGAAAAACATGGCGCCTCGGCCTAAATAAACTCACGTCGTGAATTCACATTTCACGACCTGAATTCGTTTCACGCTTCACACCTCAGCTGATCACAAGTTGTGAATCCACCGACCTCAGAAGCCGCGAATCACCAACTCACATTGTGAATCCCACTTTCACGATGTGAATTTCTCACTGCAGTTCTGCTCCAACCTCCACTGACCTTCTTAAATCTCCCCCGAAACACCTTCAACACCCAAACTAATAAAGTAACAGGCCGGGGAGGCATGAACCGTTACACGACTAGCATACCTAAAAGGCAAGGTGAAATGACGCTCGACTAGCAGACCTAAAAGGCTGATTTGTAATAGCTCAGAGCACCCGCACCACGATGTGGGATGGGAGAGGTATCCACACCCCCTTAAGAGGGTATCCGGCAAATGACGTCCGTTTTGTTTTTCTCGGGCCTCACTCAGAAAAGGCTTCGTGATGGGAGTGGTATCTACACCCCCTTCCTTCGCCTCCACCAACCGATGTGTGGGATTCTGTAATCCACTTAGGGCCCGACTTTGATACCATGTAGATAAGGAGGCCCTAAATATCTAAATAGCTTAAATGCCTAAATACTCTTACCAGTTATATTATTATTATTGTTGTTGTTTGTTGACATTTATTTATTTTTTATCAATTTCTGGTCATGCCACCCCTACTCTCGTATAAATGATAAAATACATATTTATTTATTTTTGAGTTCTAGTGCAAAATAATTCTCCAATGGTCGGGCTTATTCCTGCACAAATCATCATCATCATCATCAATCAATGCGTTTTAGAATAAATAGTAATTTATATTTGCAACCCTATGGCGTCAAATATATCATATCCAGGGGGTTTTCTGTCAATGAAAATCCTATTGTAACTGTTGGAGTTTGCATCCCACATCGGACTTGAGGTCCGGTGTGGTCTTTACTATTTGTTATAAAAGCACCCCAAGGGCTCCTTTAGAGAGAACACCTTGGGGGTTCGGTTTCTCTTATTTTCCCTTCCAACATGGTATCAGAGGGATCTTAACCCCGACCCCACCTCCATCTATTTTTTTTCCATTCCGCTCTAGGGTTTAATATTTTTTTTTTCTTCCCCACGGGGGGGGGGGGGCGGCGGCTTCCATGGCCTACGAGCCTGAGTATTTCCCGTCTGTCCCCCTGTGGCGGATCTCTCCCGGCGCCAGGCCCCGCCTTCACTGAAACTTCCCTCGTGCCGGCCCGACGACCCATCCCGACGGTGCCCGCTCCTCCTGCGCGCAAGCCCTCCCCGTCGCGGCTCCCACTCCGGCGGTCCTCCTGTGCGCGCAGCACCTCCCGCGGCGACCCCCCCGGTGAACCTCCTCCCGACGGCCCGCCTCTTCCCTGTCGGCTCCCGCCGGCGCGACTCTCGGTTGCGCGCACCAGCCCCGTCAACCCGGGCACGACCCTTCGTCGCGGCCCGCCTCCTCAACTTCTCCCGCATCCCCGATGGTCTTTCTGGATCCTGCAACTGCCGACGGCTCCCGTCCTCGTCATCCGGCGCGAGTCCTGGCTTCCTGCGGGTGACTCCATCTGCGCGGCTCCCTCCATCCCCGGCGGATCTCCCTCCTGTCCGGCGACCCCTCTCCGGCGGCATCTCCCGTCCCGCATCCCTCCCGTGCGCCCCTGCGCGACGACTCCCGACAGTCGCGCCCTCCTTGCGCGATCCTGTATGCCCTGCGCTATTGCACCTCGCCGTTGCGGGTCCTCCTCATCCCGACGGCGCTCCATACTCTCTCCAGGCGATCCCGAGCGGGATTCCTCCCAGCGCGACCCACCCTCGTCCAGCGGCTCCATCCCGGGCGGCACTCTTCAAGCGCGCGGTTTCCAGCTCCCCGCATCTGCCGGCTCCTGCTCCCACTTCTCTCGGCGAGAAGAACAGTCGTCTTTGCCCTTCCCGGTGGCCCTCCCTCCCGTGCTCGGCTGCTTCCTTCCCGGCGGCTCCCTAGCACCGGCCCCTCAACGTCCGGCTGCTTCCTTCCCGGCGCCGAGTCCTTCCTGCGCGCCGCCTCCTGTGCGGACATCCAGCCCTGCCTCCCTATTCTGCCGGCCTCTCCCCCTGCTGGCGCCTCCGATAGCCGGCCTCCATTCCTGTCGGCTCCTCCAGCAGCCGGCCTCTAGCCCTGCCGGCCTCCCGTGCCGCCTTTGCTCAACTGCTCCCTCCATGCCGGCCTCCTCCTGCTTCCCGCGGCATTCCCGCCTCAATCGCCGGCCTCCCACTGCGGATTTCCCAGCGCTTCGATGACCGGCACCGCCATTGCGGATTTCTCGGCACTTTGACGACCGGCCCTCCCGAGCGGATTTCTCTGCGCTTTGACGATCGGCCCGACATTACGGATTTCCTGGCGTTCTGACGACCGGCCCGTAGTGCGGATTTTCCCGACGCTCTGACGACCGACCGGCCAGTGTGGATTTCCCGGCGCTCTGTTGTCCGACCCCGCACTTTTCCGGCGATGACCCATCCTTTTTTCTTTAAGTGGCATCACATTACCATCTTGAGAGGAGCAACATCAACAACGATTTTATTATTTCCGTTTCTTATATTTCGTCATGTATTTGTCATCAAGCTGGGCATGTCCAGCTTGAGGGGGAGTGTTAGCGTCTGTTTTGTTGCTTTCTTTTCATTATGTGTCCAAGCTAGGTACACCTAGCTTGAGGGGGAGTGTTGGAGTCTGCATCTCACATCGGACTTGAGGTCCGGTGTGGTCTTTACTATTTGTTATAAAAGCACCCCAAGGGCTCCTTTAGAGAGAACACCTTGGGGGTTCGGTTTCTCTTATTTTCCCTTCCAACAGTAACAAATCTGAAATCTATGGCTTCAATCTAAATTCATTTGTCCCATACCTTAAATCCATTTTTACATTGCTGTTGAATCCATTTGCTGAGTGTGAATCATGTTTATTTACCTGAATTTTGACAAAATATCATCGTTAGTTTTTTCTCAATAATCCCAGCTAATGCCCAATGAAAATCCCCAAATAAACGTTGCAATTCATAGGCCCGCCATTAGACCTAAAGTAAATTAGTGTTGTACATCACAATTGGGGTGAAAGAGTGGAGACCTTGAACTACACCAATATACAACACCGGATCTCTTTATTGGGATGGACACTGTTCTGATGGTATTTGTCCTATCGTTCAGCTGCAAAACCTCAAATTGTAGCATATGGGGTCGTGCTAAAGTCCAGTTGGTAACCCCTGCCATCCCACAATGGTAATAAACATCTAATGTGTGTGTAATATCGACTAGTAGATAACACGAGTAACTGACTCATCATATAAAAAAAGAGTAATGGCAGTCATAGTCTAGGCTAGGTCAAGCTAACCTATACCCTTTCTTATCATCAAGTTTTCTAGGGAGCTGTGGAATGTATAGCTTGTCTTTATTAAATCTCCTTAGGCCACTGACCTTAGTAATGACATGGAAGCATTAAGGGGACAACTAGCCTGATCTTGTCCCTGCTAGAGTGGTGTTGCTAGGTTGGTGAGAACTTCTGGCCAATAGCCATGTTGGACCAATGCTGAATATATGTCGACCTTGTATGGTTGATTCATTGGTGAATTGGGATTTCAGGAGTCGGAGCTTTAGGTATTGTGTGGGCCAGCACCATCAGGCTTCCACCTTGACTTTGGTTGCTTAGTTGTCAGTGATGTAGTGATATTGAAAACAAATATTTTACTAGGTTTGGATCATTGCACTTCAATGTGAAATCATCACAAACATGCACTTCAATGGGCCTTGCTAAGTTGCAATACTTCAGGTGGCAATCAACAGCTGCAGTGGATGCCTTTGCCTCGGAATCAGAACGTTCAACATTTGAAGGGTTTTGCCTCAAGCACAAGATGGAAGGATTCTTTGCATGCATGAATTTGGTTGTGAAATATTTTATTCTATTAATTAAAATAGTTAATAAACATGCAAATATACGGTTACCCAATAGTACAGAATTAAGAATTTTTCTTCTACGGGATTGTCTGTTGAAAGCAGAAAATTCGCTTTACCCCAAAAGAGTGGGTGGGGGGGGGGTGGGGTCAAATGGCACACTAAATGTATCACCCAAAAACTTACCGGCAGTAAATACAGAGTGAAAATTTTAATTTCTCCGAGTATTGGTGCTGTCAGCATGATGATATCTACTTTGAAGGCCCTTTTTTTTTTGTCAGTGCGCACTTTTGTAATGTGATGTTTTTAGCTTCCTTCTGTCATATATGGTTAAGAAGATCAGGAGTTTTTATTATTGCATTTTCTTTTGTGTTGTTACACATAAATAAATACCACTCCCGATCCACAATAGTGATATAAAATGGGCCTCAAGGCCCATGGGCTTGGTGGATACGGGCGGATCGGGGATGAATATTATGACTGTTTGGAGTGTGGGCCCAATGTGGGGCAAGGCCGAGTGAGGCTGGCTGGGTAAACCCGTGCAGGTGGTGGCTTGGTCGTGGGCCCAAAATTTTCAAAATTTTTTTTTTTTTTGATATACGCTATTGTTATATATGCATTTTATAACCTATTGATTAACTCAAGAAATATTTATTTTACTTATTTGTGAACAAAAAATTCAAAGGTACACATTTTATATGATATGAGTTGATAAAAAATAAAAAATATTTAGATATAATATTTAAATGAGCCTAATTTATACACGTTGGAATGAAACCGTACCTCACAATGAGGTAGTATGCTTTATTTATAGATGAGACAAAAGAGTACAAAAGATGACCCATACCGATGTGGGACAAGAATATTAAAAATATCTAAAAAATGTCTAACACTCTTCAACACTCCCCCTCAAACTGAGACATATATTTATCATTCCCAGCTTGTTACAAAAAAATTGGACACACGGTCCATACACCCTTTTTGTGAGAACATGACCGAAGGTAATCTTCATCTTCTCAAAGTTTTCTCGAACGAAATGACAATCAATTTCAATATGCTTGGTCCACTCATGAAAGACTGGATTTGTGGTAATCTTGATAGCAGTTTGATTGTCACACCAGATATGTGCTGGTTTTTTGACAGGATACCCAATCTCCTGTAGAATTTGTTGTGCCCAAATAATCTCTGCAATCATATATGTTATTGCACGATATTCCGACTCTGCACTAGATCGAGAGATAACTGTGTGCTTCTTGCTTAGTCATGAGATCAAATTTCCTCCAACAAATATTGCAAAATCAGACGTAGATCTCCTAGAAGAGAGACATTCAACATAATCTTCGTCACAAAATGCCTTAATATCTTTTGTATGCCCATGATCAGAATATAGAAAACCTAAACCTGATTTCTTTTTTACATACCTAGCAATGCGACGAACATCATCCCATTGCGTTTTTGTTGGAGATTCCATAAACTGACTCACTTTGCTAACCGCACAAGCAATATCGGGTCGCGTCATCGTCAAGTAGTTAAGCTTCCCAACGAGTCGTCTATATCTATCGGGTGACGAAAACATTTCACTATCAGTATGAAGTGACATTTTCCATGTTCAAGAGGTGAGTCAATCAAGTCAGTTCGAGTCATGTCAATCTCTTGCAGCAAATCAAGAACATACTTTCTATGAGATACAAAAATTCATTTGTCACATCTGAAGATCTCAATTTCTAAGAAATATCGCAGTGGACCCAAATCTTTTGTTTGAAAATTCTGATGAAGAAAATACTTAAGTCGACCAATGCCAGTAATAACAATGTCATCCACATAGACCACCAAAAGAATGTTTCCTGCTGCAGATTGATGATAGAAAACAGAAGAATCTTTTATGCTTTGACACATGCCAAATCTAAGCATAACGGTGCAAAAATGGCCGAATCAAGCACGTGGCGACTGCTTGAGTCCATACAACGATCAACAAAGACGACAAACCTTGGAGGACTCCCCTTGAGCAGCAAAACCGGGTGGTTGCTCCATATATACTTCTTCATTAAGAAATCAATGAAGAAAATCATTTTTAACATCCAATTGATGGAGAGGCTAGTGAGATGAGGCCGCAAGAGAGATAAGTAGGCGAACTACGGCCATCTTTGCCACTTGAGAGAAGGTGTCAAAATAATCAACTCTATATGTCTGCGCATAACCTTTTGCATCAATGCGAGCCTTGAGGCGATTAAAAGCTCCATCAGCATTGACGCGAACTGTATAGATCCATTTGCAACCGACCACCTGCGTCCCTGAAGTAAGAGGGACACAATCTCAGGTTTGGTTGGCGTCCAGAGCTTGAAGTTCATCCTGTATAGCCTGTAACCAATCGGGATGAGATATGGCCTCGACAACAGTGTGTGGTGTCGAGTGAGCAGCCAATGTCTTAATAACTTGGGAGGTAGCCGCAGATAATCCCTGATAAGATTGACAGAAGTGTGAGCCGTTGCGAAGCGCAATAGACAACTCTAGTGATGGAGCCTTAGGAGCAGGTAGGTCGTCAGGTATGGTAGCGACATCAGGTGGTAGAGTGGTAGGTGTGCTAGGTCGGCGAGTGTATACTTGGTCAAATCGTGATTCAACAACATCCCTAGGAAGAGATAGGAGTGACGGTGTATCGAGAGAATATGGTAAAATAACTTCGGAATCAAAAGTAGATTGTGGTGGGAACTCGAGAACAGTAACAACCAATGATTCGACAAAAGAAACATCAGCGAAGACAACATAACGACTCAAATCTATAAAGAAGCATCGATAGCCGTGTTGGGTGGGGGAATAGCCAAGAAAAATGCATTTTAGAGCACGCACATCAAACTTGGTGATTGAGGGCCGAATGTCTCGAACATAACACACGCAACCAAAAATGCGTAGGGGTAGGGAATGTGGGGGTGTTGTTGGAAATAAAGAATGGAAGGGTCTCTCTCCCTGAAGAACAGATGAGAGAAGTCTGTTGATAAGATATGTGACTGTGAGAATGACATCACCCCAAAAAACTGTTGGAAATTTCTTTTGAAATAAAAGCGTCCGAGCAACATCTAACAGATGACGGTTCTTTCGTTCAATAACACCATTTTGTTGAGGTGTGTCAGGATAAGAAGTCTGATGGATAATGCCATGGTTATCGAGAAAATACTGGAATGGTCCAGATAAATATTCACCACCATCGTCAGTACGAATGCAGTGAAGTTTAGCGGAAAACTGGGTGGTGATTTCTTGATAATAGGTGTGAAACACATAAAATATTTCAGAATGATTTTTCAACAAATAAACCCAAGTCATCTGTGAAAAATCATAAATGAAATTAACAAAATATCGATAACCTAGTTTAGATGGACTAGGATTGGGCCCCCAGATATCAGAATACACCAAATGAAAAGGAGTGGATGCATGGGGTATTGCTCGGGGAACATAGGTGACCCAGTGATGCTTTGCATAGTGACATGACTCACATTCAAGCAGAAGAAGAGGTCCAACTCCGAAAAAAGTTTTTGAAGAATGGTGGCAGGTGGATGACCAATGCGATAGTGAAGCTGGAGGACATGATTCGAGGTGGTAGGACATGAGAGAGGTGGGGCCGAATCAGGCGCATACACACCACCCTAAAGACGTCCACTAACATGCACCCGAGTCGTCGAATGCTCCTGAAATATAACTGAAACAGGTGAGAAGATGACCTGATACTGTAAGTCAGTTGTAAGTTTACAAATTGATAGTAAATTAAAGGGCCAACTAGGAACAAAGACAACAACATAGTGTTAAGCCAGGCGTAATTGAACAACTCCCATAACCAACAATCTGCACTGTTTGACTATCGACCACAATAATATTACCTCCAGTCGAGGTCGTTTTATGACAACCCTGCTCTTTATTACACTTTAATACATGATTTATTACATAAGATTACACTTAATACAACTTGGAAGATCAAGAAGTCTACTGTCTTTGAGAATTAGGTACATTACATAACAATTTAAAACAGGAAAGACACCATCTTTATTGAAAACTTCCACAACATGCTCGCACTTAAAACTGCATGGGATAATCTGGGGACATACATCAGAATGAGTGTGCCATAAAGCTCAGTAAGAGAATAAATATGACATAACATGAAGAGAATAATACATGTTAGATAATAGGAATATCAATGAGGTATAAAAGGAGTAAGAATCATAAACATGAACAATGAGAAATGATATAGCATGATAATCATAAAGACAACATGGGAAATGTGTCAACAACTTAAAACATTGCATCATAAACATAGGTCAAAGCTTTCTGCCAAGACATCATGATGGACAAAGTCCCATAAAGGAATCAGATTCACCCCCTCTACCAACATGACGTCGCGTGAGACTAAACATTACCCAATGCATTGGAGCGTTATATAATTACGGACGCATCCATCACTTTCATTTCATTCTCATGCTTAAGTGTGCCACATAAATCATAAAACATGGATTCATTCATCATCATATTTCATTCCACGATCAAGGAGTGTGGAATACATGCATGTAAGTCCCGAGTCAAAGTATAAGTATATAAATGTGAACACCCTTGATAGGAAATGAGTATGGTATTCACTATACAATTGTTTTGGCATGGAAAATCACTGTAAAATTTCGGCAGCATAACGACCTCACTTAAAAATTCATAAAATGGGTTAATGAGAGGGAAATGGTCTCTAAGCATTTGATCATCAAATGGGCAGTAATGGGGGCATGGAAGGACTTGCCTTAGGAATTGGAAATAGAAGGTATAAGATAATAAATAAACTTGAGTAATGAAGAGAAGGTGAAGATCCCTTACTTGAGTGTGTGATTTCAAATGCTTGGGAGGAGTTTCTTGAGAGTTTGGGTGCATCTTGGGAGGACTCTGGAGAGGGGAGGGTAGAGTAAGGACGTGCTTCAAGGATTTTGAGTAGGTTTATATAGGAAATGAGTGGGGATTTCTTTATTATTTATCAAACTTGGGTTTTGGACTGTATAATAAAATAATCAAAACCACAAACCTTATTATGGTTTTTGTCTTTGGTTTCTGTTAAATGAGAGTGGTTTCCATTATTTTATAAGGGTAGAGGCCGAACTTAATAAATTAATACCCTTGCTTATGTGGAATTGAGTCATACTCTTAAATAAATGATTTTAAAATCTTAAAATATATTAATGGTTTTGGAAGATTCATAAAGGCTTTATATAATGAATCAAATAAACATAAAATCACTTTATTTTAAAGGGAAAACATAGATTTGGTTGTGGATACCCTTTATAGTATATATTACATTACTTTTGGGTTATTATGATGTCATAATACACATCGTATATTTATACTGTATTTAATTTTTACCCGAAAATATAGTTCTCAGAAAAATATGAAAAATTTACCGTTGGATAATTTCGATGTTCTGATTATAAAAATAATATTCATTTTATCTAAATAATTTTTTAAATATGTGTATTTTCATTTTTAAAATAAGAATCGACATTTATTGAGAAATGTTGGGTTTTTTTGATAACAACAGTTTTTGAACCCTTATAAAAATTCAATTTGACTTCATAAAAATTATATGATCATTTATATTTGATAAACATTATTTTATAATAATATTTATTAAAATATTATTTATTAAAAAATTCATTATTTCATCAAAATAAATTCCTTAATTGAATTTGAATATTAAACAAAAATATTATTTTTGTTTTATTGTATGAAAATAAAAATCATTTATAAAGTAACAATAGTAGGATAAAAAAATATATTCTTTATTCTGTACAAAATAATGTGCATACTCATATTGCTAGGGTGTTGATACATGTCTTTTTAAGACATCAGCAAACGTCCTAAGAGTAAGGTGCGCGATGGTGAGACTTTCATTGTGGTTCAGCGTACATGGATTGGGCCGTGATCTCGATGAGCTTGAACTTCTCTCGTAAACGGTTTCGCTTATGCTTAAGTTGTTGGATCTCAGCTTGGGTTTGGTCAAGGACAAAACACAGAGATGCTATCTCCCTCGGAAGCTCTGATAAATGAGCTTCATAGGGTGCGATACTACTGGTTGAGCTCATCACTTCCTTTGTTTGTGTCAATTGGGTTTGTTAAAATCCTGTATTTATATTAATTATATGATCAATGTTCAGCAAATATATTATCAACGGTAATGATGCTTAACGGTCATTTAAATTCGATAGGATATAATAAAACCAAATGAGTGCATGTGTTTTTTATAACCGTATTACATAATATGACATTTAATTAGAACACAAGGGGAAATTTTATTTATAACAGTTCGGGTCGTTACACGATTTGTAGGACCAAAAAATACTTGCATCCCGAGTGTTTGTGCTCTGAGGCACCAGAGTCAAGAACCCATGAGGTGGACCGTTGGGATAGACACACTGCTAGAGTATCACCATGGACAACAATGGCGTTTGATGATGCCATAGATTGTGTGCCATAGATTGTAGACATAATGGTTCTGAGATGTTATCTACTGCGATCAATCATGCCAGAGGAAGCCCAAACGGGAGGTGCCAAAAATGCACATATGGAACATCTGGATATCAATTAGGTCACTGAAAAAAAAAAGAGTATCATGAATGGCAGAGAGGCGCGGTTGTGCAGTATGGGGCGTCGCATGGGGAGAGGCGATCTACTGGAGTAGGCACACCAAGAAAGGCGACAGGCTGGTGGTTGCTTCACGGTGAGGGGTGATTGCACAAAGGGGTGTGGTTCTGGGTGCTGTGTTGCACAGAGAGGGGCGAGGGGCGACTGGAAGGGGCGATCGCATAGAAGGGTGCAGGGTTGAGGGCCTGGTGTTGTGCACAAAGAGGGGCGATGGGGTGGGTGCCGTCGCGTAGGGAGATGCACCCATAGGGGGTCGTCGCGCAGGAGACATCTTGCAGGGAGGCACCATCGTACGAGAGGTGTGGGTGTGGATGGGGTGCGGAAAGGGTCGTCGCACAGGGGAATGGGCCGAATGGGTGGTGTCGCGCCGGACGGGTGGCGGCGCGCAGGGGCTTAGGACGGGGCGGAAGGAGTTGTCGCACAGAAAAACGGTCCGGATGGGAGGAAGACGTCGTGCAGGGGGTGCAGACGGGATGGGAGGGGTGACAGGAAGGGAGGGGCCAAACCGCGACGAGAAGGGAAATCCCTTTGATACCATGTTGGAATGAAACCGTACCTCATAATGGGGTAGGATGCTTTATGTATATATGAGACAAAGAGTACAAAAGATGGCCCATACCGATGTGGGACAAGAATATTTAAAATATTTAAAAAATATCTAATACTTTTTAACAATACATTAAAATTTTGTTAAAAATATGGGTAAACTTGCGGGTAGCCCGCGGGCTTGTGTGGCGCTGGGCGGACTTGATGATTTTTTATTGTATTGTATGTGGGCTATTGCTGGCTGAGCTTGCCCCTCCCTGCAGAGCTCATTTTACATTACTCTTCCACAATGTAAGGAAAAAGGTATGGTGTTTTTCGTGATTGGAAATATAAGAAAAAACAGTGTAGTTATATTTTGCTGCAAATAATTATGAGAGAATATAGTGCAAATGTTTAACTAAGGGTATTTTTGAGAATTCATTATAATTTATGATAAATTCATTGTGGCCAACTGATTTTAACTATTTCTCTAATTATTATGAAATGATTAATTTTTCTTATTGTGAACCAGAGGTATTACTTAAATTTTGATTACTTTTCATTCAATTATTTTGTGTCTCAGTATTGGATTATGTTGCATCAACATAGTGTTGTTTCTGATGTGACCCTGTTTTAAACATTTTCTTTTTCATCTCTGTTTAGGTTCGATCTAAAATTTCAGTTAAGGAGGTGAAAACTCTGGATGGCTCATGTTACTTGCAACTGAAAATATCTTCGAGGACAAAACGGAGACCTGGTGTCTGGAATTTCTTGGAACGCTATGGTTTCAGCTATGGTGAAACGCCAAGTCGACCTCTGCTCCCATCAGAGGTTTGTCTTCTCTTCAGTTCTTTTCTGGTCTTAATATTGTTTGGTGTGGCTGGCACATGATGGTTGATTTCATTTATTGGTATTGTTTCATAAACTTACTTTGATTGGGCCCATTTCGGATGCCGCACATTGATCACCAGCCTAATAAATTTAGGGGTTTCATGGCTTTGTCTTGCCCTAATTGGTCAAAGGGAAATCTTGAATTCATTAGAAATTAAAAGAGTAAATTGTGGGCGATTGAAAATTTAAAAGTAATTTAAGTCTTGGAGTTTCTTGTTACATCAGTTTTAACTTCAATTGAGGACTCATTTAGGTTTTTGGCTAAATACCAGTCTTTTCATTTTGTTTTATTGTAATACATTTTTCTACTATGCTGTCCAGCTTAGATATTCTGCTGTTGATGACTGGATACATCACATTAAAACTCAGAGAATCTCTTTGGGTGGGTGAGGGGTTTGGTGGTGGTGGTGGGGGGGGGGGGGGGGGTTGTATAGAATAAATGCTTTGGGACCTTGGGTGCCTCTCCTGTGCATGCTGGTGTGGATATCTTAATAGTTTCTTTGGCTGTGTAGTGTAATAGTTTGTGGGCATTCTTTCTTTATCTTTCTTTTTTTGTATGGTTGTCTATTTTTCCATGTTTTTATTGTGTTAGTGGTTAAATTGACATGCTTGATGTTGCTTGGCTCCACTGGTCTTTGTGGATTCTGATAGCCGTCATGACTTGATATACATTGTGGATCAGGGTCATGTTTTCTAGTGGTGTTTTTTAAACATGGTTATTACCATGACCCTTGCTAGGGCTGTTCTGTTCTTTTTTTTTTTTTGCCTACCTTGTTTTGTAGGTTGGCTGTTAATGTTGATTAATGTAGTTCTGTACAAGTCCCTACCTGAATGAGAGGTGGAAAGATTCTTTTATTGATACAAAAAAGATTTACAAGTTGGAATAATCCGATGTAGGACTCGGAAATACCCTTTAGCCGGAAATACAATTAATCGGATTTAACACTCCCCCTCAATCTAGTATATGATAGCTTGGAATTAGTGTCCCACAAAAAAGAAAGAAGACACCAAACAGACCATACGCACTCCCCCTTGAGCTGGCTTGTTGATGCCGTAGCTTGGTACCGAGAGAGTCTAGTCGAGCTCCTGGGAGGCTTTTGGTGAAAATGTCGGCAAACTGATATGTCGTCGGTATGTGGCTGGAACTGACATGGTGTTGCTTGAGCTGATAGCGAAGAAAGTGGCAGTCCACATCGATATGTTTCGCGTGTTCATGGAAGATTGGATTGGAAGGGATCTTTGTGGCTGCCTGATTATCACACCAAATATGAGCAGACATCTGTGGCAGAAAACCAATCTAATGGAGGAGATGACGAAGCCAAAGGATCTCAGTAGTGATCGTGACCATCACACGATATTCTGATTTAGCACTGGACCTAGAGACGACAATCTGTTTCTTGCTGCGCCATGAGATTAAGTTACCTGCCAGAAAAATGGCAAAGCCAAACGTTGATTTCCGGATAGCTAAGTAGCCAACATAGTCTCACAAAAGACCTCAATATTTAGATGATCGTGATGTGAATACCGAAAACCACTGGCATGGTCTTTCTTAATGTATTTGGCAATGCGAAGGACAACATCCCTGAGATTTTGTTGGATGTTCTATGAATTGGATAACATTGCTGATAGTGCATGCAATGTCTGGATGAGTCATGGTGAGACTAGCTTCATCCTGGCAATGGTCTCGTTATTCAAAGGATTTTCCTTAACTCGCTCTGGTGTTTCAAGGTATTCAACACCTTTCTCCAATATCACTACTGATGTTCGGTTCAAGGCCCTTGAGTAAGTTAGAATCTTCAGCTTAACCATACCCGTACATACAACCTTAATGTAGTCCCATATGAATTTGACGAGGCTAAATTTCCTCATTCCACGGAGGAAATCAATGGAATACAATCCGAGCTTCCGGATGAGCTGTCTTATGAACTTGATGTCTTATGAACTTTCTCACTTGCTCCAAAAAAGGTTTCCATAGCCCTCTCCTTGATAAACATTTCAGAAACTTCGGGAAGCTTGTGCGATATAAACAAAGACTCACCATTGAGTGGTAACTGATGTTCTTTGACTGTAAATTTTACTTTCTTCTCTCCATCCGCATAATCAAAGATAGTTGTCGGGTAAAATTTACGGATGATGCGTGGATAGAACTGGCTTTCTTCACTCGACAAAGTGATATGCTCCCATCCTTGAAATCTGATTACTCTTTTCAGCAAAGAATCATACTTAGCATACCAAACAAAATCAATCTTTTAGAAACGATTTCCCTCTTTCCAATTTCTCCGGATGATGCCATTACAAATCGGAAATTTCCAACAGTATTCTGGAAATTAAGATTCAATATTGGCAGCGCTTTGCAATAAATGACAACAATGCTATTAGGGGTCCACAACCTTTATATAGGGTCATTCCTTAGCCGTTGATCAAATTCCAATCAGACGATCCAAATCTCTTCCCGCTAAAACCATGACGCCAAATCTCTTAAAAGAATAAATTTTGAATTTCCGAAAAACAAGTTCGGTTACCTTCGACAAATTAAACACATAAATCAAACATTAAGTTAATGGAAAAAATAGTCCTTTCATAAGTTCCGCAAGATACGTAAAAAGTAAACCTCCTAGAAGTTATCTTTCGATGCTCGGACGATCTTCTTCTGATGAAGATAGTTTCGAAATTTGTACCGTAAACACTTCTTATCTTTCGCGAAACTATTCGGAAAATATAAACATTTCTCCACCAAAGTTTGCCAAACAAAAAACTCCCCAATCTCAAGGAGTTTAACAATGTATCAAAGAAAACTTTCTTAATAGAAATTTTACGTAAGAGTTACAGCGTAAGAAAGATCTTACGCAAAATTACGGTTAGAGGTTTAGTTGATGTGAGTCCCACATTGTACTTAGGTATCATGCCATATTTATTGTTCGTTATAAATAGACACCAAAACCTCCCTTAGCAATGTATGTTGGGTATTGAGTTACTTGCTCTTCCATTTTAACATGGTATCAAAGGTGGTGTAACCCAAACCCTCCCACCGCGTCTCTCTCCTCTTTGTTTCCACAAGTTTTTCCCTGAAGGGGGGTGGTGACCCCATGGGTAGCGATCCCTAATTATCTGTCGTCACCCCTTCGTCGTTTCACCGCCTTCCCATCTGCTTGTCCCGCCCCTACCCCGCGTGCGTCCCTTGGCCACCTTCTAAGTCGTTTGCCCTCATCAAGCCGCATTTCGCATTACTCCAGTGCACAGCGAACCTGGCGCGAGCACCCCCTCCTGAGGAGCGACCTTCGATTGTGCAACCAGGTGTCGCTCCTCCTATTGTGCCGCACGTCGCCTCTTCTGTGCACATTCACTCAGGTTGGGTCTTCTTCAGTATTTCTTGCGCCAGACCTGCGCTGAAATTAGGCGACCCAGGCAGGCGCCGCTTCTCCCAGTCGCCCTCCCAGCACTGTTCCCACAGGCATGGATTAATTTTCTGGCGCACTGAGCAGTGTCTTCCCCGTAGCGCTTGGTGCCTTTTGCCCGGATCTTCGTCGGGTTTCATCCTCACTGCCTGGATTTCCGTCGGGTCATTACAACACCGTCCGGATCACCGTCAGACTTCCTCATCACGACACAGATTATCGTCGGGCTTCTTCATCATTGCTTGGATCACCGTCGAGCTGTCCGAATCATTGTCAGACTTACTCATTACTGCTCGGATTATTTTTGGGCTACTTGAATTATCGTCGAGGTTCCTCATCATTGCTAGGATCACCTTTGAGCTTATTTGCTGTTTGGGTTTTCTGTTTTTTTTTAGTTTTTTGGATTTGTATTTCAAGCTGCCCATGTCCAGCTTGAGGGAGAGCGTCAGAGATGTTTATTTTTGTTTTCTTATGTATCCAAGCTAGATACACCTAGCTTAAGGGGGAGTGTTAGAGATTAAGTTGTGAGTCCCACATCAGACTTAGGTATTGTTAGAGGTTAAGTTGTGTAGAGTCCCACATCGGACTCTAGGTATTTTGTCAACTTTATTATTCATTATAAATAAACACTAAGACCTCCCTTAGAGAGGCATCTTGGGTATCAGGTTACTTGTTCCTCCATTTTCATATGGTATCAAATGAGGTATAATCCAAATACCCTCCTCCTGTTTACTATCTCCCAGTCAGAATTTTTTTTTCTAGAACCCCCCCTGCTAGGGGCGGCATCTCGGCCAAAGGCTCTCATTTTTGCCGGCTGCCCCCACCCTCAAGCCGTTCTCCATCTCGACGCCCTCCTCTACCCTCGTGGCACCATCCTACCTACGCGACGAGCCTTCCCCGAATGACACCCCTTGCAGCGGTCGATGATCTGACGACAAGGGGATCCGGATGCGGATGGTGGCATACACGAGTTTGTGTTCGTCGGTTTCGAGGCATTGGAATTGAAGGTGCTTCGGGATTGGACGGTCGTGTGCAACGGTGGCGTGGGTGTCGGTATAGCGGCATGGGTAATCACTGCGGTGTGGCGGGGCTATGCCGTCGAAGTGGCGTCGCGTCTCCACCTCCTGTTCCGACAGAAGGTGGACGTCGATCCTGTTTGGCCCATCACCGCTCCTTATTTTTGGGTCGGTAGCCTCCTCCAGGTGAACTTCTAGTCCAGGCGTGCCCTTGTCATGCCCTCTCCTAGCGCCACTTCCCCCAGGTATACACAACCTCAAAAAAAAAAAAAAAAAAAAAAAAAAACAATGAAAAAAAAAGGTTGGTACATGAGGCTGTTGTCACTGCATTATCAAAGGGCTTCTTCACCATTGCTCGGATCACTGTCGAGCCGTTCGGATCACCGTCGGACTTATTCATCACTGCTCGGATTACCGTTGAGCTACCCAGATCACGGGCTTCCTCATCACCGCTCAGATCACCGTCGAGCTTCTTTGTTGTTTTGTTTTTCTGTTATTTGTTTGTTTTTTGAATTTGTATTCTAAGTCGGGCATGTATGACTTGAGGGGGAGTGTCACTGCCGTTTATTTTTTGTTTTCTTATGTATCCAAGCTAGGTACACCTTTCTTGAAGGGGGGTGTTAAATGTTAAGTTGTGTCAAATTCCACATCGGTCTCTAGGTATTTTCTCAACTTTATTAATCATTATAAATAAACACCAAGACCTCCCTTAGAGAGACATCTTGGGTGTTAGGTTATTTGCTCCTCCATTTTAACGGGCATTATGCCATCTTTATTATTCATTATAAATAGACACCAATGCCTCCCTTAGAGATGTGTATCTTGGGTATTGGGTTACTTGCTCCTCCATTTTAACTAGTATAATTTCCGATAATACCGTGCCAATGCAAAAGTAAAAAAAATAATGCGTAAAAGTAAATTGCACATAGCATAGTGTGTTTTAGCTGTCGATACACAACTTCTTTCGTTGAATCATAATTTAAGTTCTCGACACCCAAACCTACTTCGATTCAGAGATAATTGTGAATAAAACTTTTGATGCCCAAATCTTTCTAATTCTTTTGTGCTGCAACAAGCTCCTTTGAGACAAAAGCCTTGTAATTTCGGAAGGAATGTACTCTGTTCAACTAACTATGACTCTTTCAGGGGTTTTCCTTTTGACTGTGCAAAACAATGCACTTTTTGGCACAAGGTAATTTGATTGATAATGTGATCTTCACGTGGATTTACTGCCAAGTCCAGAAGTAGTTCTCTTCGGTTTCAACTGACTATATAACTTATCGAAGTTCTTCCTTTTGGAAGCAAAGTTAGCGAGCAACTTCTTCAAGCATTCAACTTATGACTTCATCTTAACAACTTCACCTTTATCTTCTGTTCTTAGTAATCAACTTTCACTATATATTCCTTCAATTCATCTTAAGACCGCGATTCCTCATCGTCATCTAACTATGATTTCTCATTGTTCGATGAAAAATTCACATAATGTGAAAGATCCAACAAAGTCTCTGTCGTCATCTTTCCCATAAAACACTTTCCATGTCTAGGCACTCTATCATAGAAACCTGTTATTTTCCGGCTATCATCGCTATCTTTCGATGAACTATCAGAAGTAAGGGCAGCTTCACTAATGCTCCATGTATGCAATGCCTTCAAAAGTTTCTTCCTTTTTATTTTCGAAGTCTTACTTCAATCTATCCTTCCTCTTTAACTTCGGGCAATTAGGTTTAATGTGTTCGTGATTCCTATATTTATAGCAGATAATTTCCGATGAATCCTCTCTTTTAGATCTATCGTGTCCGTCTTTCCTTTCCTTTTGGTAATCTTTTCGGGAATTATTCTTCCCAAACATCCTTTTAACCATCTGCGTGAACTCTTTGTAAATTTCGAACCATTGTTAGCAATGTGGGGCTGAATGGGGCTATACGTATAGGGACATGCATTGTGTAACTACGAGGGGCAGTATTGTCTAATACTTTGCATTAGTGTATTGAGTTGGCTGTGGTAGGTAGGGGATATTAAATAGGGGCGGTTGGTAGTAGGTGAGGGAATTCAGACATTTGATTGGGTTCGGCTAGGTTGACACGAAGTCTCGTCCTTGCGGGGATTTGACCTTGGCCTCGGGTGAGTGGTCTTTTCCAGGGGAGTTCCTCTACTACTTTCTCCTTTTACTTCTTTCGCCTTATACTTCCACTACATTCCTCTTCTAGAATCTTTATACTGCTTCAATATAGTGTCTACGGTTGTTTCTTCGTTCTTGCTCGCACTCACGGTTCTGTCAATTGGTGCTTTCATTGAGAGCAACGATAGAAGAGAGGCGATCGTTGATGAAAGTTGATTATTGAGAGAAATCACAGTTATTGGGGACTGATAGAGGATTGTTGGTGGAAGCTGTCCAAAGTGGATTCTGGAGAAGCAACGGTGGAGACGAGGTTGGAATGGAAGGAGCATGCATTGACAACCGAGGTACTTCGAAGGTTTGAGAGGCTTTAAATTTAAGAAGCTTGTTTGCAAGAGTAATGTCAAACTTTTACAGAAGTTTTTGCTAGGAGACAGACAAAGATCAAGAGGTAGTTACGTGCACAATGGATTGACCTGCAGGAACAAACGAAGGCTATCGTTGATCGTGCAGGTTGTCTAGTGAATTTCAAACAATTGACGCGAGCAGTGGAAGGGGCAATGATCTTGGAAACTTACCAGTCGGGTCAGGGAATGGTTGGTATTCTGACGACAGCGTGAGAAGCAACAGTCCACACACGCACAATCAAGGGAACCCGAGCTTTCTAAAATTCATGTGGTTGGAGGCTTGAGTGGTGTGCCGAAAAGAGTGGAGTTGCTGTCTTTTTCAAGAGAGGATCCTTTTGGTTGGATCACTAAAATGGAAACCTTCTTCAAGATTAGTCAGACGCCGAAAGATATGAAACTGCTTCTAGCAAAAATTTGTATGGAGAACGCGATACTTAACTGTTAATTGTCTTGCAAGAATGCTAATCCAGGACTGAAATGGGAACAATTGAAGCGTGCACTCATGGAAAAGTTTGAGAAGACAATGGAGGGGGATCCACTACGGTTTTTGAAGACGCTTTGACAAACTATTTCTGTGGAGGAGCGACCCGAAGAGGTAATTCTTGATCCAAGTTCTAGCGTGGAAAAGCGGGTAAGTAACGCTAGGAGAAGCTTCTTTGACAGGGTGTCAGGGGTACTTAAAACTTATTCTAGGAGAAATAAACATGCTCAGGTGGTACATGGGTCGTTTGGTAATTGTTCTGTTTTTGGACTATAAGTGACGTTCTGTTTGAAGTATCGGGGGGTAACCTTTTGCGGGAGAAATTGGAAGCAGCTCAGTGTGGTTGTCGGAAGCAGCGTCCTCAACTTCTGGAGATTCAACTGGGAGAGTTCTCTGTTTTTCTTTTCTTGCATAGATTTCTTGATTCAAGGACTTTGTAAGTTCGTTACGATTGTTCAGAACATTTTCCTAAAGAAATAAACTAGAAAGTACGTGAATTCTATCATTTTGGTGCTTTCATTGAGAGTTGTGCGCCAGAGGATAGGAACTCAAAGCCTTTGAATGTCGTCAAATCCTGTACCATCTGGCAGGAGCTGAATCGAGTTCCTGTAAACTCAAGCGAAGTCTAGAGAGCGAGGAACTTGGATCGAGGTCGCACGTGGCATAGAGCAGTTCACGTCAAATCCTATACTATCTAACGACGCTGGAGCTGAATCAAGTTCCTGTAAACTGAAGCGAAGTCCAGAGAGCGAGGAACTTGGACCGAGGTCGCACTTGGCATGGAGCAGTTCACGTCAAATCCTGTACTAACTGATGACGCAGGAGTTGAATTGAGTTCCTGTAAACTCAAGCGAAGTCCAGAGAGCAAGTAACTTGGATCGAGGTCGCACTTGGCTTATGAAATGAATACGGAAGAAGCTATGAAGACAGACTTGATTGCCATGGCCAAGCGTGTCGAGATGCCAACTTTTTTCGTCAATGATCCAATTGCGTGGATCGCGCGAGCAGAGACTTCATGACCCATAAAACCCGAAACAACTTGTGTGCCCATAGCTTAACTATGCATGGAGGGAATAGTAGAACACTGGATGTTTGTAAGAGTTGGTGTCCTAGAACCAACTGTTTGTACTTTGATTACATGAATATTTAATATAATTAAATATTAAACATCTTATTACATATTGTTCATTGTTCTGAATGACTACAGTGTAATAATGTCCTGAAGTATTTGTCGCATTGACAAGGTCATAACAGTTGTCTGCTATGATGAGAACTTTGAAGTGCTATGACAATATTCTTAAATATAGTTCTGCGGTTGAATGACATACGATGATGAGACACATAGTATACAGACCGTCAGGTGCGAGTACTCGTAAGCAAATGAAAATTCTTTTTATGAAGTTCGCACTTGGTAATTTCTAAGACGAGAGATTATGAGAACAGACCCGCCAGTAGGAATTCCGTATGTTTTGGTGTCATCAGATATTCCTATTTGCGAGCGTGTGTAATGGTTCTTAAATTTTAAGATTATCATTAATACGTGTCATTATTCGCGGACTTTGATTTACTGACAAAAACTATCAAGCAGACAGTTGGCGGGAAGTAGGGTACATTGGGTGCGTCACGAATGACATGTTATTAATGGATAAGTCGAGGAAAGATTTGTCCTTTCCATTTATTTAAGTTGATATCTTGGCCCTTTGATTGATATATAACCGTCGCAAGAAATTTCATGGCCATGGTGTCACGACGAGTTTATTTCAGGTAGTCATAGAACAACATATCAAGCATAAAGGTTGATGACACTATCATGAACCCAGCTTGATGAGATATTGTGATAAAGTGACTATATTACATGGTGAATGTTCGTATGTGGATGTTGTTGTTGCGACTTTAAGTTATTTATCTTGGGTGCCTTGACCCTTTGCTAGATGGTACTCTTGGACTTTAGGCAAGTCCGCCTAATGCCAATGAGAAAGAATCCTAGAGGGTCACACACTAAGTGTTTCTGGTAGTCTCGATTAAATTCTATTTGAATTTAATTAATAAATATTATTCTCAAGACAGTGGGATAATTTTATTCAAGTTAAAATGATTGCATAAATTAAATAAATATTTATTCACGGGATTGTGAGTAAAAATATATTTATTTATTTTATTGAACATTTAATAAATATTTATTTACTAGTTTGTAAATAAAATATTTATTTAAGAGAATAAATTATTTATTTATGTATTCAGGTGTTTAATAAATGCAAGTGGAGTTAGAGCGGACCAAGGTCGGTCAGGTAGTAAAATAATTATTTGCAAGACGGTAAACAATTATTTAATTAGTTGGCACAAAACAAAATCATAAGCTGTTATAATTATGTGACACGAGATTTCATTTATGATTCCGTTTTGCGCAAGTTGGCACATCACAAATAATGACGCGGTTATTGTTATTATGTAACATGAGTTTTCTCTAAGGTTATGAATGTATTTAATTGTTGTTAGGCAATTAAATATTATAACTGAATCCCCATGTCAATAAATAGACAGGTACGTCTATTGTGCCAGGTACGGGAAACCTGTGACGCAAAAGCAATTCCAAGTCGGGAATTTTCTCTCGACTCATCTCCTCTCTCCCTCTCAAGAACGAGAGACGTTTTTCAAGATCGAAGAACAGACGATCAAGATCGATTGACGCAAGACATTTGTTTCGCTGCTCTAGAACCCGGAAAGCGAGTGGCGTCAATCGGAAACCATTAGAGCACGTGTAGATCACCGCTAGAGGGATTCTGGTTTGGATCCTCACAAGCGCAACGAGACAATCCGAAAGGGTCTTCCCGGACGATCAACATCATGAACGAAGAAAGTACCGAAGAACCAGGTATTTTTTTTTCCAGAAATTAAATTTAAATTAATTATAAATATGATGTGCAAAATCACCTCTAAAGGTTTCGAGCCTCTTCCTTGTTTACCTAAATCTTTGATTCTATTCCGTGGGGACTGACGTTTATAGTTGTATTGATCCCAGAATAATCATTGATCATGATAAAAACTAATGTTGGGCGCCGACCCAACCGCGCTTCCGCTGCGTCCGGAACCTACAATGTTGTCTTTATTGTTGCAATGATCGAGTCTCTTGTGGGATGATTTGAAGGTTGAACTGCTTGTACAGTTTGGAACTGCGCACAAAAGCGATCCTCTGAAAAGGTTTGGTGGGAGATTACATTGACGAATTTGAAAAGGTTGCTTTGCGTATGCCCGATTTACAGGAATCATGGTGTATTAGTTTTTTTTAGGAGGCTTGCGTCCAGAAATCGTGAGTACTATGGCCACACATGAGCCTTGTAGCAAAGCCAAACACATTTCTTTGTCAAGAAATGTTGAGTGCGAGCTTGCTGTGCAAGGGGTGATCCATGTCCAAGACGTGCGGTGGCAGGGCAAGGTTCCAATTTCAGTCATTTGGTTAATACAGGTTTGGTTCGATCGATTTCAGTTTTGGATGGTTCCAGTGTTGAGAGAAAGTAGGTTGTGCCAAAGTGGAAGGGAGTTCAGAATCTTTTCCGAACTGAATATGATGAACGGAGGGCCAAGAGGCTTTGTTTTTCTTGGGGCTCCAAATTTGGTCCAGCGCACAGATGTCCAAAAAAAGGAATGCAGCTGCTGGTTTGGGAATGCATGGAACCTGTAGATGAGTTCGTGGATGCAGAGCCAGAAGGAAATTGCATGGAGTCTGCTGAGGAAGATGTATAATGGGAGATGGCTTGTCAGGCGATTTTTCTTGGAGCTTTAGAGGGTTTGGGTAACCAGGGTGCCAAGTCTATGCTGTTGGAAGGCATTGTTGTAGGGGTGCGATTTTGGTTATTGTAGACAGTGAAGCCAGTCATAATTTTGTGTCAACAACCTCACTGAAATTCCTCCAGTTACCTATTACACGCGCCAAGTCATTCGGGGTTCATTTGGGTGATGGAAATCACGTGGTGTCAAGTGGACTGTGTATGACTTTACAGGATAAAATTGGTGAGGTACAACTTGAATTAGATACGTAATTATTTGATATTGCCGAACCAGATCTCATTATTGGCATTGCATGGCTTGAAACACTTGGCTAGGTAACCTCTCATTGGAAGAAAACAACAATGAGTTTTGAATTTAGAGGGTGACAAGTTACATTGCAGGGGATACAACCCAAACAAGACATACCAATGGCTCTGCAATCCTTTTTGGTAGGCAAGAAGTTGTTTACTCAGGGATTTCACCGGGGTACTATGGTCGCAAATGTTGATACTGGATTAGTTTTGGATTGGAAGAATGACATGGAGATGCAGAGATTGTTGGATGAGTTCCATCAAACATTGGAAGAGCCTTGGGGCCTTCCTCCTTGGCGTCAGACATATCATGCTATCCGTTTGAAAGAAGCTACGAATCCAGTAAATGTGAGACCTTATCGTGTTACCCATAGGTTGAAGGATGAAGTCGAGCGCTAGATCGATGATCTATTACAATAGGGTGTGATTCGTAGTAGCAATCATCCCTATTCAAGCTCGGTAATTTTGTTCAAAAAGAAAGATGCGAGTGGTGCATGTGTGCAGATTATCTTGCCTTAATCAAACTAATGATTCTGGATCGGATTCCCATTCCAATAATCGTGGAATTGTTAGATGAGTTGTTCGACGCTCGGTATTTCACTAAATTGGATCTCAAATCAGGTTTCCACCAAGTTCTGATACGCGGGGAAGATATTGGAAAAAACGGCATTCCACACTCATCCAAGGTCATTACGAATATTTAGTAATGCCCTTCGAACCTCGACTACTTTTCGAGCTAGCATGAACACCATGTTTAAATCTCTACTTCACGAAAGTGTCCTGGTTTTCTTTGATGACATTCATGATATACAATAGGAGTTGGAGAGACCATTTGGAACATTTACACCAGATTTTTACTATTTTGCAAACCAATAGTTTGCATATTAATGGACAAAAATAATTCTTTGGTCGTGCTGTTGTGGAATACTTAGGGCATCCCATTTCTTTTGAAGGTGGATCCACATAAGGTTTCTAGTGTCCAGGGTTGGCCTGTTCCTAAGAATGTTAAAGAGGTCAGAGTTTTTTTTTGCCTTACTGGTTATTATCGCATGTTTATAAAGAACTATGACAAGGTAGCTCGGCCGCTCAACGATCTGGGGAAAAAGGATAACTTTCAGTGGGGACCTCTTGCTCAACAGGTTTTTGATTTTTTAAAACAATGCATGGTTTTAACTCCTGTCCTAGCTCTTCGTGATTTTTCTATACCCTTGTGGAATGTGATGCCTCAGGTGGGGAATAGGAGTGGTTCTCATGCAAAGCGGTTTGCCGGTAACCTATTTCAGCAAATCTTTATCGGATTCAAATCTTGCTAAATCTGTTTAAGAAAAGGAATCGAAGGCTTTGGTGTTTGCCAATCAACACCGGCGACGATATTTGTTGGGGTGGCATTTGCTTGTTTATATTGTTCACAGGAATCTTAAGCATTTATTGATTCAGCGGATCACATCCATGGACCAACAATGCTGACAGACAAGGCTTTTAGGCTACAATTTTAAGAAACTTTACAAGCTCAACGGTATTAATTAAGCTGCTGATGCTCTTTGCAGGGTGGGGAGTGATAAGGAGCTTTGGGTGGCGGTTCTATTGGGTTGAAATGCAGCAGGTCAAACCGTGGTTTACTCTGATCCCAGTTTCCACCCACCTTATCACAACTTTAGAAAATCATTTAGACACTCCTGCTGGTTATACCTTGCATAACCACATGCTTTTCTTTCATAGGTGATTTGTACTGTCCGAAAACTCCAAACTCATTCCGAACTTACTGCATTATTACAATGGCACTTCAACAGAGGGGCGTAAGGGGGTTTTTAAAAAGTTACAAATGGTTGGCAGCAGGGTTATTCTGGAAGGGGATGATGCTTAGAGTGATGACCTTTGTTCGTAATTGTGACATTTGTCAACGTCAAAAATATCAGACATTAAGCCCGACTGGTTTGTTACAGCCCCTCCTGATTTCAGATTTGAAAGAAATTGTCTACCTTAATGGTATGCCTATTGTCATTGTCAGTGACCACGATCCAATGTTCACCAGTTTATTCTGACACGAGTTATTTCGGCTGCACGACACTAAGCTTGAGATAATTTCTTCCTATCATTCTCGAACGGATGGTCAAACCGAAGTAGTAAATCCCAGCCTTGAGATCTATTTGCATTGTTTTTCATCCGATCTTCCTCGACAGTGGGTTCATTGGCGGCCTTGGGCTGAATTTTCCTACAACGCCTCTTTCCATGTGTCCGCCGGTCAAACACCATTTGTTATTGTTTATGGTCAACAACCTCATGCTTTGCCACACTATTCTTGAGGAGTGATGGCTCTCGAAGTCCTCAATTCCACTTTAGTGGATCGGGATAGCTCCAAACACATTTTTTCGACTGCTTTAGTGGGGGATTTGGTTCTTGTTAAGCTCAGATCTCCTACTTCTAAGTTTTCTTCTTCCTCCCTTTGTCCAAAACTTGCTGCACGCTATTATGGTCCTTTTCCTGTTGTGGTCAAGGTTGGCACAGTTGCTTATCGCTTTGATATTCCACCCACTAGTTGTATACATCCGGTTTTTCATGTCTCCCAACTTAAGCTGACCATTGGGGATCTTGCCACCCTGTCCTTGCCACATGAGTTTTTAGACAGTGCAGCAGATCAGGTTCTTCCTGAATCTGTTCTTAACTCCAAGGGCCATGGCTCTGATTTTTGGTGGTTAATTAAATGGAGTGGTCGCCCTGTGGAGGATGCTACTTGGGAAAATGCAGTTTTGTTTCGTGCTCAATTTCCTTATTTTCCACTCGAGGACATGTTGGGTTTTCAAAGGGAAGGAGTTGATAGGGTGTCGGGGGTACTTGATCCAGGAGAAATAAACATGCTTAAGTGGTTGCTAGAGGCAACGTCCTCGACTTCTGGAGATTCAACAGAGTTTTCAGTTTTTCTTTTCTTGCATAGATTTCTTGATTCAAGCACTCTGTAAGTTTCTTACGATTGTTCAGAACATTTTCCTAAAGAAATAAACTAGAAACTACGTGAATTCTATCAATCTTGTTTATGGTCTGTGATCGAAATCTCTTGTTGGGGAAGTAACAAGACCAGGCATACTGCCAACTGCATACTATGGGCGAGGGTTGGAGAAAATTGATGACTTATCAGTATGTCAGGCATATCCGAAACAGAAGAAGCAAATGGAGAATGGTCGCGAAACCGCTGTTCTTAGGAACTGAAGATGTTGGGGATCAACTTCTGCGTTGGATTTGATTAAAATGAAACTGGAGGATTTTGTAAAACCAGATGATTCCAGACCGACGCCATCGTCCCCAAGGCATGCATCGCTTGAATTAAATTGCTCACAATCAGTTGAAGGATCAGTCAAGGGCAAGTAGAGTTAGGACAATAAGGATGAGGTCATAGTTGTGAACGGAGAAATTAATTTGTCCAAGTCTTTTTTTGATACTATGGTTGCTGACAGTGGACTGAAAGAGATGGATGGAGTGCGTTTCCAGATCTAAGGGAATGTTTATAGGGTGTGGGCTGCCCCTTTTTCAAAATGGGAGAAGGAACTTCCCAAGATTGTTTTTGATCCATGTTTCAGGGCTGTATGAAGTTTTTCCATGAGGAGATCTTGGTTTAAGCAATGCGCTTAAACAATTGTTGTGGAAGAATGCCTAGGAAAATGAGCAGCCCAAGCGGCTGCAAAAGTGAGCTGCAAACAGCTGCTTGAAGAAGCTGTATATATTGGTTTTTGAAAGGAAGGCATAGAGGATTAAAAACCACAGCACCGAAAGGAGTCTGATCCTGTTCCAAATACTGATGTAGTGGTGGAAGTGAAGGAGCTTGGAGTAGGTTGTGGCAAGATGGTGCTGACTGAATGTTTATACTTTTGAACAGTCATGGTGTGCCAGTGGCATTGACCTTGATTACTCCAGAGGCTAGTGTAGAATTAGAAAAACAAGAATGCTTCCTTGCTGGAAGCAAGTCTGTTTGGGGTTGGTATTTTCTGAATGACAAATTTCTGCTCGTTCATTTGGGCAAGTTTGCTCTTGATTTTTCTGCTACTAAGCCTAGTTCAAGTGGGCAACATTTTTCTTTAGAGATGGAATGTTCTGCTGCAGCTGTGCCAGCAGAGCTGTATTGATCTGTTGGCTGTGGCTTTATATCTATTGGAGTCTGTATCCCACATCGGACTTGTGGTCCGATGTGGTTCTTTTCATTCATTATAAAAGCATGCCTCCGCCTCACTTTGAGGTAAGGAGGCAAGGGGGTTTCTCAAGCAACATGGTATCAGAGGGATCTTAATCCCGACCCTCACTCCCTCCCTAATTATTATTTTTTCCCTCCCTTGATTTAGGGTTTTCCCCGTCCGGGAGGGGGCGGCGGCTCCCCCCATCCAAATAGTCGCCCCCCCCCCCCCCGCTGCTCCTCCCGGTCGCGCATGCGTCCTCATCGCCTCTGCGCGTTCCGCCGGCCTACCTCCCGGCGGCGGCGATCGGCTCCGCCTCCTCTGCGCGAATCCCGTCGCGACGTCCTGGCGCGACTCTCGTCCTCCATGCGGGCGGCTCCCATTCTCCATGCGCGCGCCTCCCGTCCAGATCCAGTGCGCCAGCCCCGATTGGCTCCCTTCCCGGCGGTTCTCCCCCTCCCGCGGCGCTCCTCCAACCCGCGACTCCCGCAGATCCCGTCAACGGTTCTTCCCGAAGGCGGTTCCAGGCGCAACTCCCGGCGACCTCGCTCGCGGTTTGTTCCAGACGGCTTAACGCCCTGCCCTCCCGGCGGTTCTCCCCCCCGGCCGACACCTCCTTGCTCGGCGCTGTTCTCTGCGCCCCTTCGCGGATCCTCTGCCCCGACGGCCTGCCCTACGCGACTCCCTGCGCACGGCTCTCCGGCATTCCTCCCGGCGCGGCTCCCGTTGAGGCTCCCAGCGTCCAGATCCGCCGCGTCCAGATCCCTCCTCCCGCAGCGCGCGGCTCCCTCCTCCACGCGATGGCCTCTCGGCGACTCCATCTGTCAGATCTGGTGATATCCGGCCAGATCCGGGCTGATCTGTCCAGTTCTGGGCTGTTCCGGACTGTTCCGGCCAGATCCCTCCCCGTGCACCTCCGCTGCAATCCCGCTGCAACGTCGCCTCCCCTATCTGCTGCTCAACTGCTCCCTCCATGCCGGCCTCTTCCTGCTTCCCGCGACATTCCCGCCTCAATCGCCGGCCTCCTCCATTGCGGATTTCCCGGCGCTTCGACGACCGGCACCGCCATTGCGGATTTCCCGGCGCTTCGACGACTGGCACCGCCATTGCGGATTTCTCGGCACTTTGACGACCGGCCCTCCCGAGCGGATTTCTCGGCGCTTTGACGATCGGCCTGACATTACGGATTTCCCGGCTCTCTGACGACCGGCCTGTAGTGCGGACTTTCCCGACGCTCTGACGACCGACCCGCCAGTGTGGATTTTCCGGCGCTCTGTTGTCCGGCCCCGCACTTTTCCGGCGATGACCCATCCTTTTTTTTATCAGCAGCATCACATTACAATCTTCAGGGGGAGCAACATCAACAGCGATTTTATTATTTCCGTTTCTTCTGTTTTTGTCTTGTATTTGTCATCAAGCTGGGCATGTCCAGCTTGAGGGGTAGTGTTAGCGTCTGTTTTGTTGCTTTCTTTTCATTATGTGTACAAGCTAGGTACACCTAGCTTGAGGGGGAGTGTTGGAGTCTGTATCCCACATCGGACTTGTGGTCCGATGTGGTTCTTTTCATTCATTATAAAAGCATGCATCCGCCTCACTTTGAGGTAAGGAGGCAAGGGGGTTTCTCAACCTACAATATCATTTGGGGGTTGTGCTGTTGTTCTAAGGATGGGTTGACAATTCAGGAGCTGAAAATGGTACTAGTATAGGCTCCTGGGGGGAATGACGGCTCACGATGAGCTGTGTTTAGAGATCGATGGTTTAGCAGGTGAGAATGTTTCAGTCGCAGAAATAGCAGACTTAATAGTTGTTGCTCAGATTGATACGGGTTGCCTGAACAAACTGCTTGTGCTTGCACCTGCAACGGTTATACAAATGGGACCATTCTTTCCAATAGATAATGCAGGAATTACAGGGTCAACTTTTATTGCTGACAGAAAAATGCTTGAGAGAGGTCGGCTGCTATAGTGAAATGGGTGAAGTCTCAGTGGTACAAATTTTTGGTGGGCTGCTATGGAGAATGAGTTCATTCAGAGTTTTATCTAGTTATTCGGTTTGAGGACAAGTTGGTTTTTCAAGAGGGAGGTAATGTTAGAAATGTGGGGTTGGCTGGGGCTGTCCATATAGGGGCATGCATTGTGCAACTGCCAGGGGAAGTATTGTCTAAATACTTTACATTAGTGTGTTGGGCTGGCTGTGGTAGGTAAGAGATATTAAATAAGGGCAGTTGGTTGTAGGTGCGGGCATTCAGACATTTCATTGGGTTCAGCTAGGCTAACAAGAGGTCTCGTCGTTGGGAGGATTTGACATTGACCTCGGGAGCTTTCCTAGGGGAGTTCTTCTACCTTTTTTTCCCTTATGCTTTTTCTAATGTATTCCTCTTCTAGAATCTTTCTGATGCTTCAATATAGTGTTTACGGCTGTTTCTTCTTCCTTTCCTCTCACTCACACTCACGGTTCTATGGACTATCATTCGAATTTTTTTTGGAATTCCTCTTCGGAAGTTGTTGCAAATGCAACTCTATTCTTTTTTTTCCTTCTCAACATACCTTTAAAGGCTATTCTTGTATTGTGCAATTGATAATTCCTTCTCACCAAGTGATTCTGAATTATTCATAATTGTCATGAATCTTTGATGCATTTGTGCAATGGAATCACCTGGTAGAAAATCGAATGACTGATAATCAACTCTTAATATGACTCTCTGTTTCAAGGACTTAAGAAGTTTTGTAGTGTGTAACTTCGAGTTTCTTCCAAATTCCCCAAGCTGTTCAGCATGAGGATGCTTGACTGTAAATATTCCTCTCAATAACACATAACATGGTATTTCGAACCCAGAAGTTTAGTTGAAATTCTGTCTTCTCTTCATGAGTAAAACTACGAACTGGTTCATCACGAATCTTGTATTCACCAGTCTGGATAAGAAAATTCTCGACTCCGGTATTTATCATGCAAGTTTCCATTCGGTCATGCCAGCACTCATAATTAGCTCCATCAAATGCTGGTGGTCTATTCGGATTTAAATTTTCCAAACTTCCGACTGGTATAACACCTACCAAAGCAAGACATAAGAGATCTTTCCTCTACTACACAGTGTAAGGAAACAGAAATTAGCTCAAAAATCAAAAGGTAAAGAGACAAGTTCTGAAGAACTGATACCATGTGTATCAGACAAAAAGGTAGAGACAAGCTCTAACCCAAGCGTAGAGTAAAGCTTTGATACTGAGTGTATAATAAAGGTATGACAGCTTTAAAAGGGGGTGAATTGAAGGTGTAAAACAGACCTAAAATGTAAGTTATCCGAAAGATACAACCTCTAAACAAATCAAAGTAAACAACGCAGTGGAAAATAAAACCATATGAAGTTATGAACTTAACCGAGATACTAACCAATCGGAATATAAGCACAATACGGATAAAAACAAAACAAAACACAGGGTGTCAAATAACTATCCCAATACTCATTTAAAGGATATTATTATTGTTGGAGTCTGTATCCCACATCGGACTTATGGTCCGATGTGGTCCTTTTCATTCATTATAAAAGAATGCCTCCGCCTCACTTTGAGGTGAGGAGGTAAGGGAAATTCACCAAGTACATGGTATCAGAGGGAAATTAATCCCGACCCCCCTCCCATCTATTTTTTTTCCGTCATCATCTAGGGTTTCTCCCGGTTGGGGGGCGGCGGCCTCCATGGCCCGCAAGCCCTAGGTATCTCCCGCCGCCCCCTGCCGGCTATCCCTCTCTCCCGGCGGATCTCCCCCTGCCGACATCTCCCTGCGCCTCTCCTGCGGTTTCCGGTTCTGTCCGGCGGAATCCTCTCTCACGGCGCCTCCTTTGCTGCGGCTCTTTCCGGCAGCCCACGACTCGCGGCTCTCTTCCGCGACGTCCCGGCCCGCCCTCCTCCGCTGCGAGTTTCCAGCGTCTTCCTCACTGCGGCGTCTCTCCCTCGCGATCCAGCGCGATTTCTCGACGCCCTCGTCCAGGCGGCCTCGTCGCGCTGCTCCCACCCCGACGGTTGCACTCCTTCCGTGGGAGACTCCTGTGCGACGTCGGCTCCCGCATCACCCGCCGCTGCTCCCGACCTCCTGCGCAACTGCGGCTCCCGCTTCCCCTGCCGCGGCTCCAGTTCCTGGCAACCCTTCCGGCTGGCCGCCTGCGGCTTTCCCCGACGGCCCTCCTCCCGTCGCGATCCTGACGGTTCTCCCCCCGGTCGGCACCTCCTTGCTCGGCGCTGTTCCCTGCACCCCTCCGCGGATCCTCTGCCCCGACGGCTTGCCCTACGCGGCTCCCTGCGCACGGCTCTCCGGCGTTCCTCCCGGCGCGGCTCCCGTCGAGGCTCCCGGCGTCCAGATCCGCCGCGTTCAGATCCCTCCTCTCGCAGCGTGCGGCTCCCTCCTCCGCACGATGGCCTCTTGGCGACTCCATCTATCAATTCCAACCAGATCTGGCCGGATCCACTCCCTGCACGCGAAATCTCCCAGATCTGCCAAAATCCGGCCAGATCCGGTGATATCCGGCCAGATCCAGGCTGATCCTTCCAGTTCTGGGCAGTTCCGGACTGTTCCGGCCAGATCCCTCCCCGTGCATCTCCGCTGCAATCCCGTTGCAACGTCGCCTCCTCTATCTGTTGCTCAACAGCTCCCTCAATGCCGGCCTCTTCCTGCTTCCCGCGGCTTTCCTGCCTCAATCGCCGGCCTCCTCCTGCGGATTTCCCGGCGCTTCGACGACTGGCACCGCCATTGCGGATTTCTCGGCACTTTGAGGACCGGCCATCCCGAGCGGATTTCTCGGCGCTTTGACGATCGGCTCGACATTACGGATTTCTCGGCGCTCTGACGACCGGCCCGTAGTGCGGATTTTCCCGACGCTCTGACGACCGACCCGCTAGTGTGGATTTCCCGGCGCTCTGTTGTCCGGCCCCGCACTTTTTCAGTGATGACCCATCCTTTTTTTTTCAGCGGCATCACATTTCCATCTTGAGGGGGAGCAGCATCAACAACGATTTTATTATTTCCGTTTCTTCTGTTTTTGTCTTGTATTTGTCATCAAGCTGGGCATGTCCAGCTTGAGGGGGAGTGTTAGCATCTGTTTTTTTGTTGCTTTCTTTTCATTATGTGTCCAAGTTAGGTACACCTAGCTTAAGGGGGAGTGTTGGAGTCTGGATCCCACATCGGACTTATGGTCCGATGTGGTCCTTTTAATTCATTATAAAAGAATGCCTCCGCCTCACTTTGAGGTAAGGGGAGGCAAGGGGAATTCACCAACAACAATTATCAACAGTTCTAATTGAGGGAACTCTTTGATTTTATCCCAAAGCGGCTGGATGTTCGATAATCAGAACCAATGTATACTAGTTCCACACCAGAAACTTTGCTGATAAACCCATCAGAAGGTACGAGTTCCGCACAAGGAACGTCTTCAATAAACCAGTCGGAATCAAACTGCTCTATCCCCGAGCTCCTCTTCGATCATCACAGCCGACAACAAATCCATTCTTGGACTTTATCGAATTTCACAGTTTGGAAGCAGTAGATTCCACATCCAGGATCTTGTCGATCATAAAGATCGGAAGCTGCAATTACATGCTGAAGATTTAGAGCTTTTACAATGAAAATCCTCACACTTGAAGCTCTAAGTAAAGACACTGAAAAATATTACAACTGAGATCTCTCAAAGGATTGAGGTAATGCACAGCTCGAAGTAAACATTCAGCGTAGCATCGCATGTTTTACATCTTCTGTTCCTCGAAGCATCGGTCCAATTTATAGACGTCATCATAACAAACTAACGGTATCATACAAGGTCTTCAGGTTCAGTTATAATAGCATCGAAAGCTTCAGCCGATCTTCCATTAAATGCTTCAATGTGATTTCACCATGTTCTGGAAATTGCATGACCCACATTCGGCTCATCGGAACATAGAGAATAGGAAGTTATAATCTGCATAAAAACAGAACTTACAAAAACCTTAACGTAGCACAAAATCAACATGAAGTGTATTGTGATTTTCAAAATAAGGATGCGAAAGTAGTAATTTGACCCAACATTTATTTCCTTGCAGACTGACTTTGAAGCTAATTTTTTGTATACTGAAATAGGCTTAGTTGTCAACAAGGCCTTTCTGATGTTGACATCATTTATCATTTTCTTTAAATTGTTTATTTTTTATTTCATTTTTTTAATTTGGTTAATTATTTTTTTGATATTTTCTAGAATATTTTTTCCCTAATTTAACTGGCTTGAGAATGTTGTGGAATTTTAGGGTTTTGCTACTGAAGGGGTTGTGATGGGACTGTTGGGATCAGCTTGTTTTGGAATCATGAGTTGCCTATCCTCTTCTTTTGGCTTTCTGCCTTTTTCTTCTTCATTCCCTCTACGCCTCGTCTTCTTTAAACTGCTGTTGATTTTGGTTCTTATCTTTCTTCTAAATTCAATCACTTCATAATTGTATTTTCTTGGCTTGCATTGCTATGCATTGAGAATGCTTTTTGGGTTTCTTGTTTGGATTGCTCCTTTTTTCTTTGCATCTTTCTATGTTCATTATTTACATGGTGTTTTAATTGATTTTTAATGCATTTCTTCTTTTTTTATCTGAAAATTGGCAGGTGCTAGAAATTCTCAAGAAAATGCCCTCTGAGACTAGAAATAAACTTGCCAGCAAAGGATATTTTCCTCAAGAAGGATATATCATCCAATTTCTGCCGGTTCCTCCCAATTGCTTATCAGTCCCTGACATTTCAGATGGCATTAGTGTCATGTCTTCGGTAACCTTTTCAGTATGATCTGTTGTTATTTCTCTCACTTATAAGTTAACTTTGCATTAATGTTGGTGCTATTGTCAGGACATTTCTGTAACCCTGCTGAAAAAGGTTCTTAAGCAGGTAGAAATAATCAAAAGTTCCCGGTCTGGTACACCAAATTTTGAATCTCAAGAAGTTGAAGCAAATGATTTGCAGACAGTGGTGGCTCAGTATCTTGATGCCAGGGGCACAGCCAAGGTGCTTTATACAAGTTTTAGTTGTCTGAAATTGATTTCGATTTTATGTGTTTATCAAATGGTTCATTGTTTGATCTTCCAATTTTATTTCATAAGGCATCACACTTTGAAAGATTTGGTGTCAATAAAGAAGCCACTGATACGTCGACAAAAGCCTGGCTAGAAAAAATGAGAACTTTGTTTATTCGGAAGGGTTCTGGATTCTCCTCTCGCGGTGTCATTACTGGGGATGCATACCAGGGGGTTAATGAAGTTGGCATTCCATTTGAAATCGCCCAAAAAATTACATTTGAGGACAAAGTTAACAATGAGAACATGAAATACTTGCAGAAGCTGGTGGATGACAAGTTCTGCCTATCCTACAAGGATGGTTTATCAACATACTCATTGAGAGAGGGCTCTAAAGGCCATACCTTCTTAAGACCTGGCCAAGTTGTTCACCGCCGGATCATGGATGGTGACATTGTTTTTATAGATAGGCCTCCAACAACTCATAAACATTCAATACAAGCACTTTCTGTGTATGTTCATGATGATCACACTGTGAAGATAAATCCTCTAATTTGTGGGCCATTAAGTGCTGATTTTGACGGGGATTGTATCCACTTATTCTACCCCCAGTCTCTTGCTGCTAAAGCAGAAGTTCTGGAGCTGTTTTTGGTGGACAAACAATTGCTTAGTTCTCATAGTGGCAGTGTGAACTTGCAGATTGCAAAGGATTCATTGTTATCATTGAATAAGATAATGAAGATTTTGTTCTTGGACAAGGCATCGTCCCAGCAATTGGCGATGTTTGTTTCCACTCCCTTACGCCCACCTTCCTTGTTGAAAGCTAACTCTTCAGGACCATCATGGACTGCATTCCAGATTATGGAGATGGCTTTACCTTCTTTTATTGATTGTATTGGGGAGAAATTTCTTATTAAAAAAGGTGAGTTGTTGAAAGCTGATCTTAGTAAGGATGGTGTGCAAACCTTCCTGAATGATATTATTACATCAATTTTGTCTGGGAAGGGTCCTAAAGAGGTTCTACATTTTTTCGATGCCTTACAACCTATGTTAATGGAGTTTTTAATTTCAGAAGGTGTCAGTGTGGGTTTAAAAGATTTTTATACCCCTCCTGTCATGCTACACAAAATCCATGATGATATTCGAGATATCTATCAGTTGTTGTTGAACTTAAGGTGTTCATACAATGAGCTTGTTGCGCTGCAATTAGAGAATCAATTTAAACACATCAAAGCTCCATTTGCTCACATCACTCTCAAGTTTTCTGCTCTAGGCAGTCTAATTGACCCCAAGAGCGAGTCGGCAATGAATAATGTTGTCCAACAGATTGGATTTCTTGGCTTGCAACTTTCAGATAGAGGTAAGTTTTATACGAAGTCAGTGGTAGAGGACATGGCTTTTTTTTTCAAATCCAAGTGCCGGTTTGATGTAGATAATCCATCTGGGGAATTTGGCATGGTTAGGAGTTCATTTTTTAATGGATTGAACCCTTTTGAGGAGATTGTTCATTCCATTTCTAGCAGGGAAGTGATTGTTCGCTCACAAAGAGGCTTATCAGAACCTGGGACATTGTTCAAAAACTTAATGGCTATCCTTCGGGATGTAGTGATATGTTATGATGGTACTGTAAGAAATGTTTGCAGCAATTCCATCATAATGTTTAAGTACGGGTCTGCGAGCTTGTACCCTGCCGGTGAGCCTGTTGGTGTTTTAGCAGCAACAGCAATGTCAAATCCTGCATACAGGGCAGTACTCGACTCCTCACCAAGTAGTAATTCTTCATGGGATCTTATGAAGGCAAGTTTCACTGCTATATTGCGAATGTTGCAATTTATATTTTACAGCTCTTTAATGGCGGCTTTCTATCATCTGCACCACTATACAGGAAATTCTGCTTTCAAGGGTTTTCAGGAATGATCCTATCGACCGTCGTGTAATTTTATTCTTGAATGCTTGTTGCTGTGGGAGACAATATTGCCAAGAAAATGCAGCATATCTTGTTATGAATAAATTGAAGAAAGTCAGTCTCAAGGATATTGCAGTTGATTTTATGATTGAGTATGTTGCTTCTTAATGCATGTACTCTTTGATATTCTATCTATGATTCATCTATGTGCATGGGTATATATGAACTTCATGTTTTTATTAAAAAACTTGTGGGAAAGGGGCATGATTGTGTGCTGCTTGCAGATATAAAAATCAGCAACCTGCACCTGAATGTTTTGAAAGCAAAGCAGGTTTAATTGGTCATATTCACCTCAATAAGGTTTGTTCTAATATTCACCTTTGCATTGTCGTGTGAATCATTTTTTAATGGCTAGGGTTGCCTGTTTATTTTTGTCTGTACTGTTTGTTGCCACTGTTTTGAGTAATTAAAATTGTGTTTAGCAGGCTTTGATGTCGGTGATGAATGTAAGTATGGAAGAGGTTCTACAAAAATGTCAAGTTAACATTAGTTCAAACCGGAAGAAGAAAAAATCCACCTCTATTTTAAAAAGGACAGTTTTAATTTCCAGGTTGGTCTGTTATTCTTTAATAAAGATGGTTCTGTCGATCAGCAAGTGCCTTGAATTTTTTAATCTGTAAAAATTTTATGATGCTTTTATATGGTTCTGGAATTTTTATTACCTTACCATTATTGTTGTGAATGTGCACAGTTTTATTTTTTTGTATTTTGAATTGAATATTTAGTTTGAATCTAGGATTTTCATGGCTGTTGGCCGCTATTCCTGATTAATTATACCTTTGTTACCATGTTTTGTCCTTTTGGATGTGTGTATTGCTGTATGTTTTGTTTCAAGTGTCTCGCCATTAATCTTTTGTATCTGTAGGAGGTGCCCGGTTATGCCGAGGCTTCAAAATATGGTTTTCTAAACTTTGGGTTCTCTCCCATGTCCGGTTGGTTTGAGGATGGTTGTTCAACATGTTATTGCCTAGTTTTATTTTGCTCAAGGTTGATTCGTTCATGTCCTCCATTGACAACACTTTGCCAGCATCATGCCAGTGGCAGTCTGATAACTTGAACTCTGATTAGCAACAAACACTTATTCTTGTTGACCCTCTGTAACCCATTTTTATGGTTATTGTGCACTTGAACAAAAAAATAAAATAAAATAAAATAAAATAAAAAACACACGCATTTTACATCTATTTCATGTAGTGCTCAACAAGCTGTTGCAAGAGAAGGAAACAGTTGTATTGAAGGCATTTTGGCGGCTGAGAGAAGGTTGCTTTGGGATCTGGTGAACACTCCTAAAATGATTTCTTTCAAGATCCCTCATATTTAAGCAGATATGTCCTCCATGGCTGAGATTGCACCTCCTAGACAACCCTTGTGACAAGTAGCAATCCAGATCGGCATATGGTTGATTTATACACATTTAAGCACTGTGACAAGTATATGTATTATGAATTGTACTTTCTTGGAATGTTAATGCAATAATTTTCAGAAAAAGTTAGAATACGGCTATGATAGGTTTTTATATTATGTTATTTTAAAATACATATTGAGAAATTACTGCATGAAAAATTGTCTACAAAGAAATGAAATGCGGTTCAAGTGAAAATACAATACTATTTTTTTTAATTATTAAGATAATTAATGTAAAGTAAATTAACCTTTCAAATTAAAACAAAAAGCTTTGTAGAGCGCTGATGATTAGCAGTGATGAACAGTAATTTGAAGACGAGAGTTTTTATTTGCAAAGGGGACTGTTGGGTCATGAATGATAGTGTGTTCAAATTAGAAAGTAAACAAGTCTGCTGGTTTGGTGGAATCATGAGTGAGGAGTGAAGTGTCTGCATCGAGTACTGTAAATGCGGTAGGTAGATCTTGCATTTGTTGTATAGAAACTCCCCCATGGCTGCATGGAGTACATCAGTTTTGTTCAACGCAATTTGTTGTGTTGAGTAGTCATCCCGTGCCTTGCCCCTTCTTACCGGAAGTTCTTCACTAGAGCTATGCGTTGCCTGGAGGAGAGACTGCAGCAGGATGACCAATGGCATCCCCAACAGTGTTGGGATTGGAAAAGCTTGAACAACAAAATTCCGGAAAAACTCACACTTGGTGCGACGCCTAGAGCAGATGCAGCAACACCAGGCGACTTGACCTTCTTTGATGTCCGAGTTGCCTGGGGTGCAACCTGCAGCGTCTGACACTATGGAGATGCAGGGGTGTGATGCGGGGTGGCCGCAAAACCGATTTGCCACGCACAAGACTAGTCCTCGACTGCACGATGGGGGGAGCTGCCAGTTTGATGGGAGTGATCTGCACGACTGGATTGCGTGTGCTGTAATTTTTTTTCGCATCCATCTGACGCCTGAGGAAACAGAGGTTCCTTTTGCTCAAGTATGGAGGGAGATGCTAAATATTGGTTTACTATTATGACACAGGTTCATACGGATTTCTTATGGTCGGTGTTCATAGAGGAATTACTAGAACGATTCGGTGGGCTGGAAAACATAGCAATCCTTCCAGGTTCAGAATAGGCAGTGCGGTTCTGAAAACTGCAGAGGCTTCCATTTCTTCACCCTCCACACCTTTCTTTTACTCAACGAAGAACAGAGATTGCCAAATGGCCTGCTCGTAGACCATTGTTAGCTCTTTCTGATGGGGTCATTCCTTCTGCATTTGATGTGGCTAAGAGAAACGTCCAGGGACCTGGTTAGAGACTTGGAAGTAGTGGCATTATGCAACTTCTGGTTTCCCCCTAAAGTAGCAGAATGCTTGTCAAGTCAGGTGAAGAAGCCGACACCGCTGATCCAACTGCTGTTGGCGATGCCGCCGGTATGGCTGGAAGAGTTTTATCACCTTCGATAGTTTCTGGAATGCAGTGGAGGCCTGGGTGTTTCCATGTAGTTCAATAGTCTTGGGATGAACTGCCCGGGAATGCTGTGAAGAAGGCGAAAGTCTACAGTATGGGCACAGATGCAGCCGTGTTACCCAGGCTATGCGGTTTACCTATAGGATCAATGTTCAATACGCGCAGCAGTGCTAACGACTCTTCGTACATGTCAACGACTCCTCCCCAAACCGGGTTGATGCTGAGGAAAGTATCGCAGTCCGGGAATGAGTCGAACAGAAAGCGTGGGCATGTTGTTGTAACTAGAGATGGTACCCATGAAGCTCTAGTCCCGCATGAGGCAAATGTTGTTTTTGCTAAGGGTAACCAAGAAGCAAAGGAAAATTACTTTTCAGATGCGCTGAAGATAAGAAATCCTCCCGAGGAATTTTCTCGAGAACATGGCACTTGTCCTCTGACCAATCTTGGAGTTCGGAGACGTGTATTTACTGGAAATGTTTCATCTCTTAACTCTAGCTTTCAGCGAAGCCGAGTTTTCAGCAGTTCAATGCTCAACAGAAGCATTTACAGACATACTCTTCTCATCTGGAACTACAGGGGAACCGAAGGCCATACTTTGGACAGAGACATCTCCTCTCAAAGCCACCACAGATGGATGGTGCAACCTGGATATTTGTAAAGGAGATGTTGTTGCTTGGCCAACCGATCTTGGCTGGAAGATGGGTTCTTGGCTGGTTTGCGCTTTATTTCTAAATGGAGCTTCCATGACTCTATACCATGGTTCAACCCTGGGCTCTGGTGTTGCCAAGTTTGTGCAAGATGCTATGGTGACAAAGTTGGGTGTGATACCATGTCTTGTCCGTCACTGGAAATGTAGAAATTGCACAGTTGGTTGTGGGTGGTCAGCCCTTCGTTGCTTTCTCTCCGCTGGTGAGGTTTCTAATGTGGACGAGTATACATGGCTGATGGGAAGAGCTGGATACAAGCCTATCATGGGGTTTTGTGGTGGCAGAGAGATCGATGATGCATTCATTTCTGATTTGTTCTTGTAGTCATTGCCTTTTTTTAGTACATCGGTTGTGGGCTGTTTGTTTATTCTTGGTGAAGATGGGCATCCTCCCCCACAGAACAAAGCTGGGATTGGTGAATTGGCCCTGGCTCCCTTCATCGTTGGGGCTTCAAATACTCTATTAAATGCTGATCTCTATGATTTTTTACTTTCAAAGAACGCCTGTCTTCAATGGACTGGTCCTATGGAGACATGGTGCAGCCAACAAGAGAAAAATTCTGATTTTCGGTGATGGTCAGTCATCAAGCCAAGCTAGATGCAGCCAGTAGGCTTTGGCACCATGCACCACTGGTAGCAGACTCATTCAGGAATTCAGTGGCTTCCTACAAAGATACCTTTATCAGCAGGGCAAAGCTAAAGAAATCATGTACCAGTGAAGATTATCTTGACAGATTCATCAATTGCAGAGGCTGTCCTTGATTTTGTTTAGCCTTAGTTTCTGAGATTTTGCAGGAAGGCTGGAACAGTTTCTGAGATTCTTGGCCAAATTCAAGAAGGCGATCCAACTAATGCAGAGAAGGGCCCCATATTGCGGTTCTATTTTAGCCGGTATCCATAAGGTGGTGTTGAATACGGCGGTTCCCAACATGGTGAAAGCCACCGCTGGAATTACAAAAGCAGCCCTGGAAAAGGGAATTGCCCCGCTTATTGACCTTCATGAAACATTGAAGAATCATTTGGATTTTCGTCAAGTTCTTTTACTTGAGGACAAGCTGGATTTTCAAGGGGGTGGAAGAGGGGGCAGTAGGGCTGCCATACCAAGGGGTGAAATTCTAGAAACTGCATGGAAAAAGGAACTCATCAACCCTAATTGGTTTCATTTCCTCAGTCTTGAGGACAAAGACCGATCTTAAGGAGTGGCGAGTGATAGAGGCTGTACCTGGCCACGACTCGCATAACTGGAAAGCATATTCCACAACACAGCTGGGACAGCCTGAAAAGAAGACTCTAGAAGGGGTAAAAGAGTCACAGCTGGGGCAGTCAGTCAAATGGGCATCTTAGCTAGTGTGGGGAGGGGGGACTCGTTTATAGGAGTAGGGAAGGGAGGAGAGGGTGGCAGGGAATATTATTCTGCTTTGCAGTTCTACCATTGTCTTGGGCGGGAGAACCATGGGATATCTCTAGTATCTCCTTTTTCTCTTACATTCTTCTTCTCCCTCACCTGTAATTTTGATACGTTGCTCTCTCAATATATTCAAGGCAGACCACTCATGTGGATTGTTGGCTCAAGGTCCTTATCACATACCTTGAGATTACGTTGCTCCCAACGTATCATGGACTTATGATAGTGGTGGCCAAATGATAAATGACTATCATTCGAGAAATCATCCCATGTAGGCTATCGAACTGAGGCATTAACTCATGCATTATAATGCATGCCTTAACGCGTGCTTCATCGTGGAGCGTCCTCAGGCCTATATAAAGACCATTGTCATGCGATGACAGTGATGGATATGTTCGAAAGAGGCTTGGCCAAGGCTCTCCCTTCTCGAAGCTCTCTTCTCTTCTGCCTCCTTTGCGCCATGAGACGCTACCATGATGTGGCGTTTCGGGCGTCGAAACGATTTAGTTTGGCCCGTGGATGCGCTCTTGAGGGAAGAGTCATTCGATTGTTCCTTTTGTGATCTCCATCAAACCATTCAATGGTTTGAAGATGTTGCAGAAGCTCATCAAAGTAAGGTATGCGGTTTACAACAGTTCTTCATTTTGAGTTTGCATGTATTTTGTTTATCTATGCACATGTGATCTTGGTCTTGGGATTTAATTGCTTCCACTGGTTATATTAATTGTTAATAGGCCCCTAAGAATCCCAACACTTTGTATAGCATTCTATCATTTCATCTTTTTTGTGGCAGCAATAACCTTCAATGAGTGGAATAACATACCCACATCTCTTCAGTGAGCGGTTGTAGATGTCACATCTCATACAATAACTTTGTACATTGAAATTCATCACAAAACTTTTGTTTTGTCCGGTTTTCTTCATAGAACATTTGTTCCTTACTGGTAGCAGCGGCAACTTTATTCCATATGTAACAACTGGGCGCCGTGGGTACCCCAATTGCCTTGCAGACACGTGTTGCCCCTTCCTTGGGGCTCACCCACGTGCCCGAACATGTCATCCGACTAATGACCGTCCCCACAGGCCAACACATGCTCTTTCCTGGGTGCTTTGTCCTCACTCACACACATCCTGAGAAACTTTCATGGAGGTCACCCATTCTGATCACTACTCCAGGCCGAACCCCTCTAATTGTGATGCATCTTGTGGACCCCACATCTCAACCCAGGTAGTGTCACCGCACTTCCGGTTGAGTTTCTCTTCTGATACCAATGTAACAACTGGGTCCCGCCGACAACCCGGTTGTCCTGCAGACATGTGTTGCCCCTTCCTTAGGGCCCACCCACGTGCCCGGACGGATCATTAGACTAATGACTGTACCCACAACGCAACACATTCTCTTTCCAGTGTGTTTTGTTCTCACTCGCACACACCTTGAGAAACTTCTCAAGAGGTCACCCATCATGATCACTATTCCAGGCCAAACTTCTTTTACCGTGAAGTTCTAATCAGATAGTCTCTCGAAAAGAAAGGTGCACTTTATTGACATGGGTCGTAACATTTCATTCTGGAGTGTTACAAGGCATATTTGACCGACTTCTCCTAATGTGTGTGTTTTCCCCTAGACTCATGCTTCTCTTTCTACGAGGAATTTTTTTCCTTACATTTCATCTTCATCTGCAATTTACTTTTAGAGTCAACAAACCTTCGCATGGATGACATCTTCATCTGCAATTTACTTTTAGAGTCAACAAACCTTCGCATGGATGACATCTTAGGCTTTATCCTTTCTCAATTCATTTCATCTTGGGCTTCTTCTACTTTGGAATGTCCACTTTCTTGGAGTCACTCCCTCTTACAAAGACAATCCTCTTCTTCGAATTCACCAACTGTTCCCTTGGATTTTCAATGTACCCAAGACCTATCTTGCCCATGGTATAGCTTAAGCACTGATCCAACTTCATTGAAGCTTCCAATATCTTTTCTCCAGCCTTGGAAGTCTTCAATCTTTTAATTTCAAGAGCATCAACAATATAGTCATCATGAACCTTCCTTCTTCCTTGGCTCCGTCAAGCTTGCTCTGACAGTCTTGGATGATCATCTCTTGAACCATAACTTTGACTCTAAGATCTTCAATCTTCCTCTATGCCTCTTGCAATCTTGACAACCACTTTAAACGATTCAACAAATAGATATTTGCTGCCCTGCAAACTCATCTCTACCTTGGGTCATCTTTCTTTTGGTTCCATAATCTCGTGCTCCTTGATGTCAATCTTCACGGTGAGATTTTTGTTCATCTCCACCTACTCTGTTACAGCCAGATCTGGTTCTTTTATTTTCATTTGCGGTTTTGTCGGCAAGTCAATTTTAGAAGCAAGTGTATATTCTTTCAATGATTTGATTTCATTTCTTGGTGTGTTGTTTTCTTCCAAGTGCTTGTCCAATTCAACATTTGATTTCTTAAAGCCATCAATCTTTTGCTCGCTCTAGGAAATTTCTTCATCTTGGAAGCTTTTCTTTTTCTTGCTCCTCTTTTTTCATGGAAACAATCTTCACTGATGATTTGCCAGTAACATTTGTGAAGACATCCTCAAAGTTGCACTTCATTTTGAATAGTAATATTGTCACAGATCACAAGGGCAACTCTTCAAGAAATTCAGATGTAATCAGAATTAAATCCAGGAATTCTAGAAACTCGTGGATTTCATATTTAAGAAATATAGATATGAAAAATGAATTTGAAATGTTTAGAGAGAATAATATTTCTTCAATGAATCTCTGATCAATCTTCTTTAAGGAAACCCAAAGCAGCAAGAAAATAGGTATTTCTATCCATGATAAGCCTGGCAGGATATATAGAATCAAGAATCTTCAAAAATACCCTTGCTGCACTTTTCATGCCATTTGAGAGAAAGATCTAGTTGAAACAATATGCGAATATCTACTCAGATTCAACATGGATATTCTCAAGCACACCTTCAACTTTGATGACAATTGAAGTATACCTCAGTAAGAGCAAATAATCAGAGAAATATATGGGCTCAAATATCAGTTGATGTTGTATCAAATCGAGCAAATAAATAGAGGGACCATGACTTTGATGCTAATTGAGTGCTCAAATGTGGGAGGGGTGAATCAGTGTTCTATTTTATACTTTTTTCCTTTTGATGAGTTTTCAATTAACTCAACTTATGCCATTTATTAAAGTGTCGTTTATCACTTGATCTTACCCGTATTTTTAAGATAAATCAAGAAAACATTGTGCACCAGGATTTATAAGGGTTGTCCCCTGTGTGGGTGGCGACATCATTTTTGTGACTGATATCATCAAGTCACAGATTGTCCACTCGTATCAAAAAGTATATTACAATAGGGAAGATATCATTCTTGAACCTCTTACAAAGTCTCCTGGCTGTTTATACAAACATTCCACCTGTTTCCTCTTTTGGATTCCCTCCAAGACTTTTATGCTACAAAGCAATGGTGATGATGAAATCCTCTTGATGCACTCTGGATCGGCAGCCAACAACGATGACGATCTTCTGTGGGAAGGATTGATCAATGAAGCGCACTGTGAATAGATATCAACCTCCTCTTTTCAAAGCCATGCATGAAACCTCACATGAAATAATGGCTAGTGTGTGTTTATTGGTTCAATTTGTGTGTTTATCTGTGTACAAATTTCTTTCTGTGGCCTTTATGTTGTATTTTCTCCTATTTCAGCGAGTGTTGCTCTTTCCAGCAATCTTGTGGCCCTAACTGGTCTGGTATGGCATGCTTGGGCTTTCATTTACAAGATGTTTCTGACAGCAACTTGGAAGAAATTTCAAGAATTTTTTCTGAATTGATATGTCCAGTTTTGTTGGACACTATCATCAAAGGTAAGTTCAGAAGTTTTTTGTTGTTCATCCTTTTGCTTACTATTTTTCTCTTGGTGTTGCATGTATGGTTGTAATTTTTTTGACTGTTGAATTAATCTGTCTAGAGCTTTTGTTTCTTTTTTATATTTTTTTACATGTTATAGACATCCATATACCATTGAAGTGATACAATCTGTTTGAAACATTTTAGGCATCCATTTAGTAATTTGCTAATTTTTTTTTTGTGTTAAAAGTCTTTTAAATAATTTAACTGATAAAGATATATTGTTTTTTAATAGATGAACTCTTTTTTAATAAATATTAATAAAGTTTGCTTTTCTTGTATTGACCTTTTCTTATGATGGACAGGTGACCATCGCATACATACAGTGAATATTGTTTGGATTAATCCCAATTCACCTGTTTGTATAAGGAATCCTTGTAGGACTCACAAGGGGGAGTTAGCATTGGATGTCACGCTTGATAAGGCCACTGTTAAAGAAAGTGGCGATGCTTGGAGAATTGTTATGGATTCATGCATTCCATTTATTGAATTAATTGATACTCGACGGTCCATTCCATATGCAATAAAACAAATTCAGGAATTACTGGGTATTTCATGTGCTTTTGATCTAGCTGTTCAGGTATTCCCACCTTCAATTTTTCTTTCATTTATCATATATTATCCATGAAGTTATCTCCATTACCGTTTTAAATAAAAAATGTCAAGCTTCCTCCGCAGTTCCTTTAATTTTTCTGAAGGAAATTTACCAATTTCTGTAAAATAGCCTCACGACTCCACATCCACTGATTCACAACTCACACTCATGCAAAAATACAAAAACACCAAACCTCTTGATATACTTCCCTTATTAGACAGTTTCCGTATTATGACACAACAACATGCCTAATATGAACACTGCTGCCTTTTTCATTTATCCCCACATTCTGACTTTTATGAAGAATGACCTTCAAAATGATTTGTTTTGTACTCTGCTTTCATGTTATGTGTGTTTAATTAATATTACAGCATCTGTTTGTTTTATGCCTTTATGCTGTTCAACTGTTACTTAATTTTATTTTTTACCTATAGTTGGCTATATTTTCCTCAAGTTGTGACTATTGATGATGATTGATAGCAATTATGATGATGAGGGTGTTGAACTATTTTTTTGAAGTGTTGGGTATTTTTCTTGTGTTTTTTGAGATCCTGAAATGAGTTTTTTTTTTCAGCGGCTTTCGACATCGGTGGCAATGGTTTCAAAAGGTGTCTGTAAAGAGCATTTCATGCTCCTAGCAAGTAGCATGACATCTGGTGGGAACTTGATTGGATTCAATGTCAGTGGATATAAAGCTTTATTTCGTTCATTGGATATCCAAGTTCCAATTACTGAAGCAACATTGTTTGTAAGGATTCTCGTCTTTAGCATTATCTTTATGGTCAGTCAGTTCGATCAGTAAGTTTTTTAAAAAAAATATATATATATACATAAGTTTTCTTTTGTATCTTTTAAGACACCGAGGAAATGTTTTGAGAGGGCTGCAGAGAAGCGCCACATGGATTCTTTATCAAGCGCAGTTGCATCGTGTTCCTGGGGTAAACATGTGGCTGTTGGTACAGGTTCTCGATTTGATGTTTTGTGGGACAAAAAGGCGGTAATTTTTCAATTTATGCTCATATTTAGTAGTGTGGTTTTTTGTTATAATTATTTAATTTAAGGACGGTTTTTGTAACATTGCTAGGTGGGAGTGCAACAAGAGGGAGGGGTTGATGTGTATTCATTTCTTCACTTGGTACGTGGCGGGCCAGGTGGAGTTTCAGCGACAGGGTGTTTAGGAGCCGAAGTTGATGATCTTTTGTCAGATGATGAAAACGTTGATAGGGTTCAATCACCAGGTCTTGATAACCCAACGTTTGAAGAAACTCTTGAGTTTAAATTCAATGAACCAGAAGTCTCAGGGTGGGGTTCTCAAGCTACTGGCGAAACCGAAAAACAATCTAACTGGGGTGTGACGAATTCTTCAAATTTGAACAATTCATATGGGTGGGATGAAGGCTCAAAGAACAACAATGCAAATTCTCCTTGGGGTTGGAAGGAACAATCAACTTCAACACCAGTTGAAGAAGTGTCTCAGTGGGACCAACAAAAAGCCTCATCTCAAAGTAATGATTGGAGTAAAAGTCCAAGTACCCTGGATCAGAGTTTTCCTGAAAACAAAACTCAGCATCAGTGGAACCAACAGACAGAATCGACTCAGGAAAAATGTCAAAGTGGAAACTGGGAGTGTGGTTTAAATAAGACGGAAGCGGATACGAATGGTTTGAATGCTGGTCATGATTCTAATTGGAATGAAAGTGGAAGGAATCAATGGGGTCAGCAAGGGGAAGCATCTACTTTGAGAGAAAATTTACAGACCTGGGGCACTCCGAATGAAAAAGTAGGTGAATTGAGTCAACTTGAAAATTTGCATGCTGTGAGTTCTTCAGATGCTGGTGGCAGAAATCAAGGACACCAAACTGGCTTACCTTTCAGGAAGGGTCATGTGAATGATTCCTGTCGTTGGGGTGCTTCATCTAATGCTGGAGACTGGAAAAACAAGCCCCGTCTTATGAAGACAAGGAATTCAGGTGATGATAATTCTATAATTGGCATGATTACTGCAACTCGACAACGTTTGGACACGTTCATTGCAGAGGAACGGGACATTATTTCTGATGTTGAACCGGTGATGTATTCTTGCAGAAGAATAATTAATGAAACAAGGTATGAACACTTGCCTAATGACTTGCCTCGGTTTCATTATTATCACCTAGATGTGTGAAACTTCTTTTTATGATGATTATATCCTGCTTTGGTGATTATATTAGTTGCTTATTCTCATTGTATTGATCTTGTGTGATGGTACAGCGATGGCAATCCCCTGTCCGCCGTTGATCAATCGTATGTACTTGACAATGTTTTCAAATACCATCCCGATAGGGAAGCAAAATTGGGCAGTGGGCTTGATTATATCATGGTATCATCCTGCCGGCTTATTTATCTTCCTGTCGGCTTAATTTGTTTTTAATTAAGATCGTGATGATCTATTTTATGAGTTAATATTCGATTATTTTATAATTATAATGATCAGGTAGAATAGTTTGGTGAGGCCGTATGTAATTGATATTTTTTAAATTAACATGATAAATTTGGAGAATTGGGATGTGGGCAGGTGAGTAAGCACATCACATTCCAGGAGAGCAGGTGCATGTACATCGTGACGACGGAAGGGCACAAGGAGGACTTCTCGTACTGGAAGTGCCTGCAGAATTTTGTGAAGGAAAAGTACCCCCTACTGGCCGACGCATTCAACGAAAAATACTTCGTAAGGCCTCTCCCTGCTGTGCGACCCAGCGAGCTACGGCCTGGGGCTAGTCAGGAGGAGAATGCCGAGTGAATGGAGAAAGCAGGTACAGTTTTTTTGTTTTTTTTTTGGTATCAAGAACCCACTCGAAGTACTCCAAGGTCAAGTTTACAATCCAACGCACCACATTTTATCACCTAGAAAGGTCGTTGAAATGAAAATTTGACCCCTTTTTTTTTTTTTTTTGACCAAATGGGTGGGGCAGGGCTGGGGGCTTCCTGTTATATTTCCATGTACAGTAATCGCTTCCTGTTTTGGGTTGTGGAAGCGTTTTCCTTATCATATATCCAGTAATTATTCAGGGTTTTTCAACGAGTCCTTGAATGGAACACTTAAAATGAAATAATCATCTGGGTGTATAACATACCCCCAAACATTCATTATAGTTATCCCACAAATGAAGTGGGTGTTAAACTATGGAATTCCCGATCAGGAAATTGTATCATATGGAGGAGATTGCCCGTCAATGAAATTGGATTTGGAAATATTTGACACCATATTCATGTATTGACAATGAATGATTTATAATTTTCAACCGTATGAAATTTATAAATTTATAATGTTAAACCGTATGAATAAGTATTAATATAAAAAAACTATTATCAGGCCAACAATTTTCCTATTCAATGGACGATACAGTGTACATAACGAAGAGCACTTGATTAAAGCATACCCCATGAAAATGTGTTGCTTCAAATGACCGTACAGTATTATCAAAGTAGGAATCGTGAAATAATATATTGGTCATGCATATCTTATAAAATAAGATATTCTTCTTGCGTGCGTTGTAGTACCCCTTTTAAAATAAGATATAGTGAACATAATTTTTTTTATAGTTCCGATCATAGCCCTTTAAAATGCCTTTTTATTCCCTGCAGAACACAGAACAGTAGTTTTTTAACACGATCACTCTTTTGCTCAACGTTCTTTTATCTTTGACAATTTGCATCTTTTGCATCCTGTCAACTCTATATATCTAGAGTTTTTTCATGCACTGCATCTTTCAAATTTGAAGTCCGTTGCAAAACATCTTTCCCAAAGCAATATGTGTATGTAACTTATTAATGTATTTTAAAATCAAAACCCGTAATTATGTGATTCACATTGCTGAAATGTCAAAAAATAAGTAAAACAGAACATATACGTAATTATGTAATTCACATAGCTGAATTTTTGTACATAGCAGATTTCCCATAACCAAAAATAATTCATTTATGCAAATTTTATATGCAGTAGAAACTTACACAACCAAAATTCCTTAACGTAGGAAAATCCATGTATCCAAAATTTTCACATAACCAAGTCCATGTATATAAAGTTCTTATGTAAGCGAATCTAGAATCAAAATTCTAATGCAATCGAATCTATGTTACCAAAGTTTCATGTTGGTGAATATTACATATCCAAAATTCCTAATTTACAGATTTTGAACAATTTGCAGTTTTGATGAAAAATAACTCTCCTACACGCAATGTAACCTTAATAAACATAGAGAAGACTTCTAAAAAAGATAGATAAGATATTATAACAAAAGAAATGAGATTTTCAAAGTTGTGAGAAACTATAAGTATCCAATCTAAAAAAAGTTAAGTACTAACACACATTTAAATTACTCAGAGGGAATAAAACAAATTAAGTTTTGTAATTATCAAAACATGAAATGGTTCGAGAAGTCACTCAACAATCTTTCCTCTTGATAATTACAAAACCATGTATAATTTCAAAACTTCTCCCCTATTTTGAAATTATTAAAATGATTAAACAAGCCCTCTGAAATGTAATGTTGGGTTAGGATAGATTGGAAAGAAACTAACCCTTATGATGTTAAAATTGAACATAAAAAGCTCTCCCTTTATGATTTCTGATAAATGAACTTACCATAAAAGTTTCATCGAACACATTGCTAGACACCCCATAAATTCATAAATTTTCAAACAATGTGAGAAGAATTAAAAGATTGTTTGTGAAAATTAATGAGAAACCGTTCATATATTATTTTTTTATGTAAAGTGGAAGTTTAAACAATAATTTTACCACTAGTGTATATGAGAAAGCTAAAAACAATAAAACAATTAGCAAATATGTACAAAAATTAAAAGTAGTAAATTGAAAAACAGATTCCAAATTACTACAAATATCATATAAATCTGAAAAATTCAGCATATAAACACATTCAAACTCTTCTTAAATTCATGTCAGAAAATTTTAAATTTTCATCATACCAAGTTCAAACATGATTTTCTCAAACTTAGCTAAATCCAGGAGCTTAGTAAAGATATCAACAAGCTGATTTTATGTAGAAATAAATTTCAGATTTATATTTTCTTTTTGAACATGATCCCTTAGAAAATGAAATTTAACATCAATGTACTTAATCCTAGAGTGTTAGGAGGATTTTAGAAATTAAAACATCAGAATTATTGTCACAAAATATAGGAATCTTATTAAAGTTAAAACCAATTCGAAAGTGTTTGCTTAATCCGTAATGATCAAGCACAACAAGATGCAACAACTAGATATTCAGATTCAGTTGTTGAAATAGTGATAAAATTTCATTCCTTTAAAGCCCAAGAAACAAAACATTTACCAAGTAAATGACAAATACATGAAGTGCTTTTTCTATCTAGCTTGCATTTCCCAAAATCAAAATCCGAATAGCTTATCAAATCAAAAGAAGTTTTAGCAAGATAAAACAAACCAAGATTTAAAGATCCTTAACATATTTTATTATTCTTTTAATTGATTTTAATTGACTTTCTTTAGGATCATTTTGAAATCTAGCACACATGCAAACTGAAAACACTAAGTTGGGTCTTGAAGTAGTTAAGTATAACAAATTACAAATCATTCCTCTATACATTTTAACATCAATGGATTTTTCAGATTTATCTATATCCAATTTTCAAGTAGTACTCATGGGAGTATTTTCACTTTTACAAGAGTTTAAACCAAACCTCTTAACTAACTCTTTAGCATATTTGGATTGATTTTAAAAAAATACCATCATTTGTTTGAAAACTTTGAAAACCAAGAAATAATTTCAATTCACTCATCATACTCATATCAAATTCAGTAGTCATTAATTCTGAAATTTCATTACAAAGATTTTCACATGAAGATTCAAAAATAATCTCATCAACATATATTTTTACAACCACAATACAATTACATCTTTTCTTAATAAATAAAGTAAGATCACCCTTACCTTTCTCAAAACCGTTTTTCCAAAGAAAACTAATTAAACTTTCATATCAAGCCTGAGAAACTTATTTCAAACTTTATAGATGATGGTTTTAGACAAAGTGGAATCGCTTATCGGGGTTGATCCCTACTCATCAAATGTCGGATTCGATGAATCATTCACATATTGTAGAAGACGTGAACATCATGACCAATTTTTTTTACAAAGAATATTGACAATGAAATATGCTGAAACCAAAAGAAGATATTTTCACATTAATTTTATAATTAATTTAATTAAATCAAAAGAAAGATTACCATGTTCTTAAGATATCTATTCGTAGTAGATGTTGATCGTCCGAAACCCTTTTTGGAAATCCATTGTTGTGCCTGTAGGATCAAAGTGTAGAATCCCTCTAGAGGTGTTCCACATGTGCTCCTATGATCTCCGAACAATACTGATAAATCGTCGGGTGATAGCGCAGTCGATTGATCATCTTGATCGCTTCACGTTTCTTCAATCTTGAAGAAATTCTCTTAATCTTCTTGTTCTTGAGAGGATGTGAGAAGGGAGAGGAGGATTCTAGAGAGAAATCTGTTGGGCACAACGATTCTCAGTTAACCTCTCTTAGAATGTTATTAGCAGTTTATTTATAGACCTACAATTAGGGTTTGTAATTTAATTAATTGCACAAGTGTCCTTACTAAAATGTTAAACTCATGTCTGACCCCATGTCATATATTAAAATAAAAATATTATTTTTATTCCATGGCATGCGCCAACTAACGCAACGATAAATATTATTTTACCATCTCGGAAATTAATATTCATCGTCGAACTCAATCTTAGTCTGCTAGCTCTCCTCGACATTTATTGAACACCAGAATAAATTAAATATTTATTTATTCAATAAATAAATAAACATTTTATATCTGCGTAATAATTAATTACCCCGTGAAGAAACATTTATTTAATTTGTGTGATCAATAAATCCCAAATAAAATTATTCATAAGACTTGAGAATTATATTTATTATAATATTTAAATTCAAATAGAATTTAATTGAGATCAACAGAAACATTTAGTATGTGACCTACTAGGCTTCTTTCTTATTGGCATTAGGTGAGGTTGCCTAAAGTTTAAGATTACTGTATAACAATGGGTCAAGACACCTAAGAGAAAGAAATTAATGTCACAACGTCGACAAACAGATACAAGTTCTTTTTGTGTAATATAATCCATTTGTCACAATATCTCATCAAGTAGGTTATACGCCTATGTCATCAACCTATATTCTTGATACGTCTTTCTTTGACTATCATAAATAAACTCATCGTTACACCATGACCATGAAATTTAATGTGACAGTTCTATTTTAATCAAAGGGCTGAGATATCAACTTTTAAAAATATAGAAAGGAAAAATCCTACCTCGACTTATTCATTAATTACATGTCATTCACGACGCACTCAACATACCCTACTTCCAACGAACAAATGGTGTCATGGTTTTAGTCTAGTAAATCTAAGTGCATGATTCATGACATGTATTAATAATAATCTTAAAGTCCAAGGACCATTAGACACACTCACAAACATGAATATCAGATGACACATAAACATATGGAATTCCTACTGGCAGGTCTGTTCTCATAATCTCCCATCTCGGAGATTACCAAGTGTGAACTTCATGAGGTGAAGTCTCATATGCTTATGAGTACTCGCACATGACAGTCAACATACTATGTGCCCCATCATAGAATGTTATTCGACCATATAACTAGTGTTAAGAATATCGTCATGACATTTCAAGGTTCTCATCATAATGGGGAATTGTTATGACCTTTATTAATGTGAATGATACTCTAAGAAATTATTATATTAAATTCACACAGAACTATGAACGGTATGTAATAAGATATTTTAATTAATATCCACTTCTTTGAATATGCATGTAATCCAAAGTACAAATGATTGGTTCTAAAACTCCCACTCCAATAATAGAGCCTTAGATAGTTTCAAAATATGATCAAGATACTTTTCATTTTCAATTCCTGGGGGTTGTCTAACATATAATTCTTCAGATATACAACCATTTTGAAAAGCGCTTTTTTCATCCATTTAAAACAATTTAAATCCATGAAAGTCACCATAAGCTAATAATATTTTAATTGCGTCCAATCTATCAACAGGTGAAAAAGATTCTTTAAAATCAATACCTTCTTCTTGAGAATATCCTTGAACAACTAATCTAGCCTTATTTTTAACTATATTTCCCAATTAATCAAGTTTGTTTCTAAAGATCAATTTTATTCCAATAATATGAAAATCATTTGGTGGAACAACTAAAGTTTGCACATCCTTTCTAGTAGGTTGATTGAACTCCTCTTGCATAGTCAAGATCCAATTGGAATCATTTAAAGCTTCATCAATATCCTTAGGTACAAAATTAGAAATAAAAGCACGATATACACAAATATTCATAATAGTTTTTCTAGGTTGAACATTTCCAATCCCATTATCTACTGGATGATCTCTAAGAGTCTTCCAAGATGTTTCATGAATAGGTTTATATTGAGAAGAAATATGCTCCCCCTCAATATGTGCATTCTTATCTTGAGGTTCTTACTCTTCAAAATTAAAACCTCTAAATTCATCCTCAAGTTAATCAATATCATCATCCCTTTTATTTAAATATTTTTTATCAAACATAACATGAATCTATTCTTCAAAAACCATGTTTCTTTTATTATAAACTCCATATGAATTATTATTATTTGAATATTCTAAGAAAATACCATCATCAGATTTTGGATCAAATTTATCTTAAACATCCTTAGTATTAAGAATAAAAACTTTACACCCAAAGACTCTAAAATAGCCAATTTTAGGTTTTCTTCCCTTCGAAAGATCATAAGATTTATTTTTAAATAACAGTATTAAAATAATTCTGTTGGTAACATAACAAGCCGTATTCATAGCTTCTTCCCAAATATATTTATGCATATTAAACCCACTCAACATGGTTCTATCCATTTCTTGAAGTGTTATATTATTCCTTTCTACTACACCATTTTGTTGTGGTGTTCTAGGAGATGAAAAATTACGAGAATACCAATTTTCTTCACAAAACTAGATAAATTACAGATTCTGGAATTCACCACCATGATCACTTATAATTGATTTAATCAAGCGTACTATATCAATTTGAACCAAATTTTAAAAAATAAACTTAGATAAAGTTTCAGATTTAAGTGTAAAAAAATAAACCCATGTGTATCCAGTAAAATCATCAATAATGAAAAAAACATCTCTTACCACCGAAACTAGTAGGATTAATAGGACCAAATAAATCCAAATGAATAAGATCAGGAGGCCTTACGGTGTTTATATCTTTAATAGATTTGAAATAACTTCTATGCCATTTACCTTTCATACATGAGTTACATACGTGTGTGATGTCTTCTTTGAACTCAGGTAGCTGTAAAACTATTTGGTTTTTGGAAAACCTGTACATCAACCTGAAATTAGAATTTCCTAGTCTCTTATTCCCTGAAAAGATATCAGACTGAACAACATTCAAACATTAAACATTTTGATTATTTAATTCAGTAAAATTAATGGTGTAAATGTTGTCCCTTCTATTTTCATAGAACAAGACAAATTTGTCTTTAAATACAATACACTTATCATTTTGGAATTTAACAAACATATCTTCATCACATAATTTTGATATAATTATTAAATTATACTAACATATAAAACTTTATAAATAGTAACATAATTTAAAATTCCAACCTCATTGAGACCTTTAACTTGTCCTTTCGAATTATCACCAAAAGTAACATTACCTTGATCACGTTTATTGAATGATAGAAAGTTTGAATCATCATCAATAATATATCATTATTGTTCACTATCCATGTACTAAACATCCTTTTTGATGCTCCTAAGACACAACTCTAACCAAAATAGATTTTAAAAAGTTTTGGCACCCATGAAATTTTGGGTCCAATGGGACCATCATATGAATTCTTAGGAATCCAAACTGATTTCAAACACTTGTTTACATATAATATTGAAGATAAAGATTTAGAAATAAAAGCCTTAGTCCATCCAAGAGATTGTGGAAATCTCAAGGAGCACTCATTTATATAACGACCTTTCATTTTACATTTAAAATACGTAGCATTAGATATGCTTCCATTAGTGCTCTTGAAAAAGAAAGTCTTATAAATTTTGGGTAAATTATTGTCGTAACCAAGACTGATCTATTTATTCATTTTTCTCATTCTTACTATCTTATCATAATTTTCCATTCCTTAAACAAATTTGGATAGATCCGATTTTAACCTTTCAACTTTATTTATAATCTATTCATTTTCGTCAAGAATAATATCAAAATTCCTTACTTAAGATTCATAGCATTTTTATGTGAAATCAATTTCTTTCTTTAAATTTTTATTTTCAACAAGTTCAGTTTTTAGATTATCTTGACAAAATTTCAGATCTACATGAGCAACTTTAAAGTCTTCCTATACAGATTTCTTCAATTCATCATTTTTCTTAAGAACACCCATATGTTTACTCTTAAGGTTCTTATATAAACTAGTGATCTTTTCAAATTAATGATCAAGTATTTTAACCTCTTTGATAAGTTCATCTAAAATGTGTTTTTTAGAATCATATTCAGTGGAGGAATAATAATTGGAGTTACTTACTTGATTTGATAAATCCATTAAGCACAAGATTTCCACATCCTTTTCAAAATCAAATTCTTCCTTTGAACTTGAATCCTTAATGAAAATACTCATGAATTCCATTGTTTTTTTCTCTTTCTTGTACTAATTTATATTATTTTTTCCTTCTTTAATCTTGGGAAATCATGATTGAAATGACCTCTTTTTCTATAATCCTAATAAATAATATCTTGAGTATCATTTTTAGTAATAATATCACCTTTTCTTTTCATCTTATAATCATCTCTAGGACAGTCCTTTATGAATCCTCTTAAGTAACCTTTCTTCCTTATATATCCTCCATTTGTAACATGTGTAGTATCATTCCTATAACTACTTTGTAATTCTGAATCAGAATAGTAATTTTAAACATTTGGCTTAAAATAAACTATATTCTTCTTAGTATTATATTCTCCAATAATATTTTTAAGCTCTAACTCATATTATATTAATGATCAAATAATCTCATCAAGTGTATATTCCTTAAATTTTTTGTTCTCATCTATAAAAACCTTTTTCAAATGCCACTTATTTGGAAGTTCTCTAAGAACTCTTTCAATATGAGCATGATTTTCCAGAGTTTCTCCAAAATAACTCACACAATTTACAATACTAGTAAATCTATGAACCATTTGATTCATTGTTTTGTCTTCACTCATTTTAAATTCTTGATATTTAGATCTTAACATGCCTAACTTGGTTATAATATGCTTATCTGAACTAAGATGTGTAGTTTAAAATATCTTCCAATTGTCATGTGAAATTTTACATCTAGATACATGACTATACACATTTCTATTTATTGAAAAATATAAAATGTTAATCACCTTGTAATTCATTACATACTTTACCGCATCATTACCAACTAATGATTCTGGTTCACTTTCAGGCAGTTTGTATGGTTTTTCCATGACTGTCCAATGATCAATGCTGATTTATTTTAAGAAGGATTCCATATGATATTTCTAGTATCCATAATCAGTACCATCAAAATGAGGTGGTATTTGATGAAACCATCCATCATTTGAACTTGTTCTTGCTATCTCAAAAAGATATTTTCCATCTTGAAGGTTAAATTAGGTGATGGATAACATAAATAAAAATATATATCAAGCCATAGGCTAGGCTCTGATACCAAATGCAGGTTTGAAGTGAATATGGTAGAATATCCAAGAGGGGGGGGGGTGAATTGGTCTTTTGATAAAATTTTAAATATTTATTATATCAGAGATAAGTATTAATAAAATTAAAATAAAATATAAAAATAACACAAGAATTTTTATAGTATATCAGATCTAAATGATCTTACTCTACTCTTCACCCCTCTCAAACTTAGCGAGAGATGACACCCACTATAATGGACTTTCTGACTTTTTAAGGAAGATCACAACCCTTTATAATGCCTTTTTAATCCCCAGAGGCAATACCCAAAACAATAGATTTTTGAACACCTAGTGGCCTACCCTGATCACCCTACCCTTTTCTCACCTAGAGGTAGAACCCAAACACTACCTTTTGAAGAAGTGGCGGTAGAACCCGATTCTTGATTTTTTTTGGGAATCATAACCCACTATCCTACCTTTTAATGGGTGGTATAACCCACTAAAATTAAGTATAAATAAATGAATAGAAAGAATTAAAATAAAAGAAACCAGTGTAGATAGTGAAGTTCTTGAAAGTGCCCATTTGAAGTATTGTATCACTGAGAGGGGGAGTGGGTGAATCAGTGATACTTTTTTTCTTTTATATTTCGATTCAATTGAAACAACCTTCACCACCTGTTAAAGATTTTAATTCCCTACTGAGAAACGAATCAACACACATCTAAAGGAACACAAAGATTTACAAGGGTCACTATTCGATAAGAATAGCTATGTCCTTGGTATGGTTTGGAAATGATCCAATACCATACAATACACTAGAAATCAATCCTTGGATTACAACGAGTAGGATGTACCCTTACACTTGTGTAGCACTATGAAACAATACAACTAGTGCATGTGCACCCTTTTATCACAACAGGGTAATAAATTTGTTTTATAACAACTCATGTTATCTGTGATTCTTTTCAATTCACCAAATGTATTCAATTGTAAAACAATTATTCTTTTCCTTACCCAGAAGAAAGGTAAGAACCTCTTGGACTATGTAAAATAATCAGTCTGATTACCCTGAGTCCAATGCTCCTAGTCTAATTCTTTTCAGTTCGATCTTTCAATTGAATAAAATAGAATAGAATCGGCACCACTCTAATACTTTCATACAATATTCAAGACAAATAGAATCAGCACCACTTCAAAATAGGTATGTAGTAGTCAATACAAATAGAATCGGCACCACTTCAAAACATATATGAAAAAGTCAAGACAAATAGAATCGACACCACTTCAAAACCTCTTCTTCTCTCCCTAAAACTCGGAGCTTCTCTCTCCTCTATTGTGAACAGTACTCATTGTCATAAAGTACAAAGTACCTCCTCCTTTTATAAGTGAAAATTGGCAGGAATCCAAAAGTTTTTCCCGCTCACTCAAATTTTCCCAAATTTGAATTCCCCCTGAAATTATGGGATACATTTTGACTTCATCACAGTTTCTCGAAGCTTCTCGAATCTTCTTGAAACTTCATCTCAATCTTCAACTCTTTTATTTGTATCTCCATACCCATTTCTTATTCCAGAAAACCATTTTTTTCTTTTATAAAAACAAGAAATGTGGGTACTATTGTTGAGTACGATTGTTTATGGGTATGATGGTATTAAATCGACACCATCTCTTTTCTTTCACTTTCACCTGTGAGTCCGATGTAAAACAAAGTCATTACCCTGTCGACATGACAGGAATCATCTCTTCACTTTATCTTTCCATCGGTACAACTCTTTCCTCTTTTCCTTCGGTATGACTATTTCCATTGGCACGACTATTCCCATCGACACAACTATTCCCATCTGCACGATTATTCCCATCGACATGACTATTCCCATCGGCCTGACTATTCCCATCGGCACGACTATTCCATTGGCATGACTCTTTTCTATTTTCCATCATCATGAATCTTTTATCTTCCATCGGTACGACTATTCCATCCGCACGACTCTGAGTTCGATGCAAAACAAAGTCATCACCATATCGGCATGACAAACATAATCTCTTCTTTCATCGTCATAACTATTCCATCGACACGACCATTCCATCGACACAACTATTCCATCAGCACGACTCTGAGTCTGATGCAAAACAAAGTCATTACCATGTCGGCATGACATGAACCATCTCTTCTTTCATCGGCATGACTATTCCATTGACACGACTATTCCATCGACACGACTCTGTGTCCGATGCAAAACAAAGTCATTACCATGTCGGTATGACATGCATCATATCTTCTTTCATCAACATGACTATTCCATCATCACAGCTATTTCCTCTTCATCACCATTCACAGTTTTTCAATAGTCACCACCATTCACAACTTTGTAATAGTCACCACCATTCACAACTTTACAATAGTCACCAATATTCACAGCATTGTAATAGTCACCACCATTCACATCTTTACAATACTCACCACCATTCACAACTTTGTAATAGTCACCACCATTCACAACTTTGTAATAGTCACCACCATTCACTGCTTTGTAATAGTCACCACCGTTCACATCTTTACAATAGTCACCACCATTCACAACTTTACAATAGCCACCACCATTCACAACTTTTACTTACCCCTTTCTTCCATCAAGCTTGCATCATAAGTTTTACCACTTTACTTATGATTTATGAGAATTCCAAAATAGAAAATCATCATCACATTTAAAATTGTAAAGTACCATAACTTTCCATTCATTCTAGTTTCTTTATTTCCTTCTAGTCCTGAGGACAAACTTTCTGAAAACAAGAGTCTAATTCTTTTTAAACCAAAAACCCAAAATAATTTTTTCCAAAACAAAGTGAAGTGATTTATTTTCTTCAAAACCAACATTGACAACAAAATACAACTCTTGAAACCTTTTTCACCTTCATCATCATCTTGGTCACAACAATACCCCCTTTGGATTTTTTTGTCAGCCAAATTTCATAAATCACTGAACTTTTTAACCTCAAGAAATGGATTACTTATCAATAATTCTAAGCCTATGTGAGCTAACTCTTTGTAGGAAATAAGAATCATTAATAGAAAAATCATGCTATCCAAAAAAATGATAATGAAAACCTCTTTCTTTTCTTCATTCATCCGAAAAAACAAATAAATTTCTTTTCCTACAACCACTCCAACAAACAATTAGAATAGTTCAATCACAAAATAATGCTGAATTCATAGCTTACCCACAACTCTCTTTTTTATGCAACAGATTTATGAATAAAAACAATTATCCCCCTTGAAAAGACAATCCAAAGGTAAGATGAGAGAGGGGATAGATACACATACCTCAACCTTGAAGAGAAAGAGGTTGGACACCCATGTTCAACCTCATTTTTGAAAATGATTCCTTCAATAAAGGTTTTGTGAAAATATCAGCAACTTGTTCCGATGCTGGAACATACTCCAACTTTAATTCATTCTTCTCCACATGCTCTTTGATGAAATGATATTTGATATCAATATGTTTCAAATGATAATGTTGCACATGATTCTTGGTGAGATTGATTGTACTTTTATTGTCACAACCCATTAGCATGGGTAACTTTACTTCTACAAGTAAATCTTCCAATTGTGTTTTCATCCACATAAGTTGAGTAGCAGCTTGAGTAGCAGCAACATACTCAACTTCATCCATACTGAGAGTTACTGAATTTTGTTTCTTTTAATTCCAAATAACACAATTCTTTCCCAAAAATAATACCGCACAATATGTGGATCATCTATCATCAACATTTCCTTCCCAATCTGTATCTGAATACCCAAACAGTTTAATACAATTTTAGCTATCATATTTGATTCCAAAGTTTGTTGTGCCTTTTATGTATCTGAGAATTATTTTTCCAGCAAGTAAATGTGATTCTTTTAGAGAACTTTGAAACCTTTAACATAAGGTAACAACATACACAATGTTGAGTCTTGAGGCAGTCAAATACAATAAACTTCAAATCATCTTCCGATACTCTTTTTGATCAACTTATTTTCCTTATCCATCTCTACTTAGATTTGTTCCCACTAAAATGGGTGTAGAAATAGGTTTTGAATTTTCCATGCCAAACCTCTTGAGAAGTTATTTTGCACACTTTTCTTGGGAAAGAAAATTGTATTCTTTATCTTGCTGAATTTGTAACCCAAGAAAGTATTTCATTTATTATAGCATGTACATTTCAAAAACATTATTCATTTATTCAGAAAATCTTTCACAGATTCCTTCATCATTCCCAACAAAGATAATTTCATCAACATAAACAATTACAATGAGGGAATAATCTTTACTTTCTATGATGTAAAGATTGCTATCCACTCTTCCTTTGTTAAAATTACTATTTCTTAAGCATGTATCCAATTTTGAATACCATGACATCAGAGATTGTTTTAGGCTATACAATTCATTTTTCAATCTTCACACATAACCTTCATCTTTTCCAATAAAAAAACCACAGGGTTGTTCAATATAAACCTCTTCTTCAAGATCACCATTTAGAAATGCAGATTTAACATCCATTTGAAATATCTTATAGCCTTGTTGTATGGAAATAACAAGAAAGAATTTGATTGTTTTAGGTCTTACCACTGGATAAAAGGTTTCATCAAAATCAATACCCTCAATCTATGAATACCCTTTGCAAACCAATCTTTTTTTGTTTCTTATAACCTCACCGTTTTCATTCAGCTTGTTCCGGAAAACCCATTTTGTGCCAATGATGTTTTTGTTTTTAGGATTTGGTATGAGTTCCCATATATTATTCTTTTCAATCTGATTCAATTATTCATTCATGGCTTGAACCCATTTTGGATGCTCAAAGTCTTCTTTCACATCATTCTGTTCCACTTTTGAATACAAAGAAGTATGTGTAATGGAATTGGTTGTTCTTATTGTTTGAACCTTCTGATGTTGATCACCAATTATATTTTGCGCTTCTACATGTTTCCTCAGCCTTGTATAAGATTTTCAATTGTCTTCCTCATCACTAGAAATAACTGAGTTCGATTATTTACCTTTATTAGGATTACAATTGTTTGTATCATTATTAGAATTATCTTCTTCATCTTGCTTAATTTCATTGTACGCCTGAACATGTTTCTCCTTCTTAGATACTTCAATCACTTTTACATCAATTGAATCAAAAATTCTTTTTGTTTCTTTTTTGAAGCATCTGTAGCCTATTCCTTTTGGAGAATATCCAAGAAATATTCCATCCTCACCTTTCTACTCAAACTTACCATAATTTCCATCTTTATTCTTTATAATACAAGGACTCATGAAAACTCTAAATTGATTCAAACTTGGAGTTTTTCCATAAAAAAATTCATAGGGAGCCATAAATGATTGAGGCCTATAGAAATAACAGTTCTAAATATAAACATAAGTACTCATGGATTGTCTCCAAAAGTAATGAGAAAGGCCATGCTCAAGTAACACGGTTCTTCCCAATTCCACCAGACTTACATTATTTCTTTCAGAAACACCATTTTGTTGGGGTGTGTATGGAGAGCTATACTCATGAAAAATTCCATGCTTCACAAGATAGTATTCAAACTCTTCACTTCTTTATTCACCGCCATTATTAGTTCTCAACTTATTCATAGAATACTCACATTCTTTCTCATCTTTTCTTCTGAAACTTTTAAACATTTTCAAAGCATCTGATTTGTGTTTCATGAACATAACATAAGTAATGTGAGTAAAATCATCAATGAAAGTAATGAAGTACTTATCTCAATGTGTTTATTTTTTTCTCATTGGCCCACATATATCAGAATGGATAAGCTCCAGGGGTTGTTTTGAACAAATATCAACTTTCTTATGCACAACATTTGTAATTTTTCCTTTCTGGTAGATAGTGCAACACCAATCTCTTATTCTTGGAAAATCAGGAATGTCTCGAACACTATATCTTTTAGATAACTTTCTCATGTTTCTCTGAAACATATGTACAAGCCTTTTATGCCATAACTGATTCTCTTCCACCATACTCATGTAACAAGAGTTTTGTGAATCACCAACCTGAAACAAATTTCCTTTCGTACGTTGGCCTCTTGTAACAATATTTCTATCCTATTCAATTTTTACAACAAATCCACCTTTCTTAAAGATAACCTTGTTACCCTAATCACACAATTGTGAAACACTTAGCAGGTTGTGTTTCAACCCATCAACATACAATGTTTTCTTAGATTTTATCTTTTCTTTTCCAATAATGGCTGACCCAACACCTTTTATTTTCAACGATTCATTATTTCCAAATGTCACTGTGCCTTATTTATAATATTTCATGTCCTTAAATAATTTCATGTCTCCCGTCATGTGATAAGAACACACACTATCAAGTATCTAGGGTCATTCTCCTTTCATGGATTTTAATACAGTTTTAACAACAAGGGACTTTTATCCATTCTTTTCATTCTTCACCTTTGGATTTTGAGAATTGTGAATCTTTTGATGAGATGGTAATACAACAAGATATCCTTTTTCAAGGTGTCCATATTGTTCACATCTTTCACAAATATTTTCCAAGGGTTGGAACCTATTTTCAATCTTCACTTCATTCTTTTCAGATTTCTTCAAGACAACCTTCTCATTTTTTGTTCTTTTAGGAGATTTACTCCCACTCAATCTCTTCCTTTCATAACCAGTGGGATAATAGTAATGTTGTTGATTGAACCAACACATATTTACTGTGTTCCTAAATCCCCCACAATACCATCAATACCCATAGAAAGAGTATTTGCCTTTGAAACCTCCACACTGATCAGAATTGTGGAAACATTTCTCAACCATCTTCTTTTGACTTTTAATTTGATTATTCTTCTACTTTTAAACCTTGATTGGAATAGAAGTATTTAAAATTTTTTCGGATCCAGATAAAACCTAATAAGACTCGGGATGTTTTGTAACTTATGAATTATTCACTTTGACCACATACAAAACTTTCCCATCATTCTTCTTTTTAGACACAATTTCATTCATCTTCTCACCCTTTGAAGGTATATTTTGTTGAACCTTCTCAAGTTTCTCATTACGAGAACATTCAACAACTTCAGTGATAGAGTTTTGGAAACATAGACTTTTCTTTTTTCATAGCCTTGAAAGACATTTCTCTATCATCCTTTGTTCTTCTCTTCATAGTATTCTCTCTTCTCATTTCATATGTGATAAGAGTGCTATGTAAATCATCAAGAGATAATGTTTTAGGATCTCTGTCTTCCAATGAAGAAACTTTTTCATCTAATTTGTCAGGTAGGATTCTCAAGATCTTTTCAACAACTGTAGAGTCTTTTAGCTTTTCACCAAGACATTTGATAGTACTCACAATGTCATTCACTATGGTAAAGAATTCCCTGATAGATTCATGGTCACCCATCTTTAAATCTTCACACTTCAATATAAAAATTTGTAACTTTTTCTTATTTAATCTTTTATTGCCTTCGTATATGTTTTTCAATTTATCCCATATACCTTTAGCTGTGGAAACACCTTTCACTCTCAATAATTCACTTTCAGAAAGTGATGATAATACAACATTCTTGGCCCTTCTATTATTCTCAAGAAACTTCTTGTCAACAGGTGTAAGCGGAGCACTATCATAAATGGGAGGAAACCCAACCGTTGCAACTTCAAGAACATCATAATTGATAGAAATAATATATGGCAACATTCTACCTTTCCAGATATGATAGTTCTTTCCATAAAAGTCCGGAATACCTTTATTGTTCACACAATTCACCTTCTCCATCAGCAAAGAATAATGAAGGGAACCTTGCTTTGATACTAGTTGAAAGTGCCCAGTTGGAGTATTGTATCACTGAGAGGGGGAGGGGGAGAATAAGTGATACTATTTTTCTTTTATATTTCTATTCAATTGAAACAACCTTCGCCTCCTATTAAAGATTTTAATTCCCTGCCGAGAAACAAATCAACACACATCCAAAGGAACACAAATATTTACAAGGTTCACTATTTAATAATAATAGCTACGTCCTTGGTATGATTTGGAAATGATCCAATAACATACAATCCACTAGAAATTAATCCTTGGATTCCAACGAGTAGGATGTACCATTAAACTCGTGTAACACTATGAAACAATACAACTAGTGAATGTGCACCCTCTTAGCACAATAGGGTAATACATTTGTTTTGTAACATCTCATGTTACCTGTTCATCTTTTAAATTCACCAAATGTACTCAATTGTAAAACAATTCTTATTTTACTTACCTAGAAGAAAGGTAAGAACCTCTTGGAATAGGTAAAACAATATGTCTGATTAGCCTGAGTCTGATGCTCCTAGTCCGATTCTTTTCAGTCTAATCTTTCAATTGAATACAATAGAATAGAATCGACACCACTCTAATACTTTCATACAATAACCAAGAAAAATAGAATCAATACCACTTAAAAAGAGGTATGTAATAGTCAATACAAATAGAATTGGCACCACTTCAAAACATATATGCAAAAGTCAAGACAAATATAATCAGCACCACTTCAAAACCCCTTCTTCTCTCTCTAAAACCCAGAGATTCTTTCTCCTCTATTGTGAATAGTAATCATTGTCAGAAAGTACAAAATACCTCCTCCTTTTATAAGTGACAATTGGTGGGAATCCAAAAGTTTTTCCTGCTCACTCAAATTTTCCCAAATTTGAATTTCCCCTAAAATTATGGGATACATTTTGACTTCATCACAGTTTCTCGAAGCTTCTCGAATCTTCTCAAAACTTCATCTCAATATTTGACTCTTTCATTTGTATCTCCATGCCCATTTCTTATTCTAGAAAACCAAAACATTTTTTCTTTTATAAAAACAAGAAATGTGGGTCCCATTGTTGAGTACGATTATTTATGGGTATGATGGTCTTTAATTGGTACCATCTCTTTTCTTTCACTTCCACCTATGAGTCTGATGTAAAACAAAGTCATTAACCTATCGGCATGACATGCATCATCTCTTCACTTTCTCTTTCCATCGACAAAACTCTTTCCTCTTTTCCATAGTCACAACTATTTCCATCAGTACGACTATTCCCATCGGCATGACTATTCCCATCGGCATGACTATTCCCATCGGCATGACTATTACCATCCGCATGCCTATTATCATTGGCATGACTATTCCCATCGACATGACTATTCCAACAACACAAATCTTTACTCTTTTCCATCGGCACGACTCTTTCATCTTCCATCGACATGACTATTCTATCGGCACGAGTATTCCATCGGCATGACTCTGAGTCCGATGCAATACAAAGTCATTACCATGTCATCATGACAGACATCATCTCTTCCTTCATCATCATGACCATTCCATCAGCATGACTATTCCATCGACACAACTATTCCATTGGCAGGACTTTGAGTCTGATGTAAAACAAAGTCATTACCATGTCGGCATGACATGCACCATATCTTCTTTCATCGGTATGACTATTCCATTAGCACGACTATTCCATCGGCATGACTATTCCATCGGCACGACTCTGTGTCCGATGTGAAACAAAGTCATTACTATGTCGGCATGACATGCATAATCTCTTCTTTCATCGACATGACTATTCTATCGGCACGACTATTCCCATCATCATCACCATTCATAGTTTTTCGATAGTCACCACCATTCATAGCTTTGTAATGGACACCACCATTCACAACTTTACAATAGTCACCACCATTCATAGCTTTGTAATAGTCACCACCATTCACAACTTTGTAATAGTCACCACCATTCACAGCTTTGTAATAGTCACCACCATTCACAACTTTACAATAGTCACCACCATTCACAACTTTTACTTACCCCTTTCTTCTATCAAGATTACATCATAAGTTTTACCACTTTACTCATGATTTATGATAATTCCAAAACAAAAAAGCATCACCACATTTAACATTGGAAATTATCATAAGTTTCTATTCATTCTAGTTTCTTTCCTTCCTTATAATCCTGAGGACAAACTTTCTAAAAACAAGAGTCCGATTATTTCCAAACCAAAAACCCAAAACAATTGTTTCCAAAAGAAAGTGAAGTGATTTATTTTCTTCAAAACCAACCTTGAAAACAAAAGAAAACTCTTGAAACCTTCATCACCTTTATCATCAGTTTGGTCCCAACAATTCTGAGTGTCATGGAAACAATAATCACTTCACCAACAAATGAGTTTTATGATGAAGTCCAGCAAAATGATCAGATTAGCAATGCTCATACAAAGTGTAGAAAATTTACAGTACTTCATTATTCTTATATCCTCAAAAATTAGTATCGTTTTTATTGGTACTATCAACACTATATATTGAGTTTCTTTATACACAAAATCTTTCAAATTTAAAGCCCATTTCAAAACATCTTTTCTAAAGAAATACGTGTATGTAACTTCAATGAACTACTTCAGAGTTGTTCAATATTAATTTACTATAAAATTAATCATGTATATTTCTCATAAATGAGAGTCAATTAACATTTATATGGATTTAATTTGATAACCTATAAAATATAACAAGCTATAAAACAAAACAAGTTAGTGTAATTAATAAAAAATTTAATATATCATAGGAATCAATTTTAACAATTTGTGGAATACTCCCACAAATCATGAAAGATTAAATCTTCATATTAATGATATTTTAAAATCCAAACCTGTGTTTTTCCAAAACCACAATTTGGGAATATAACCACATTTTTTTAATTTAAATCTATTTAAAATACTTTGAATCTAATTTTCCCACATTCTAAATGAATAATATGTAATTATGGTAAAATTAAATCAATAGTAACATGTATAATAAACTTGGAATAAATTGAAATGTTGAAGAATAAGTAAAAAAATAGACATAAGACTGTAATTCACGTAGCTGAATTTTTCTACATAATGGATTTCACACAACCAAAAATAATTCATGTAAGTGAATTTTAAATGTATCCAAAATTCACGTAACCAAAATTCCTTACATAGAAAAATACCCAAAATTTTCATGCAACTGAATGCATGTATATAAATTTCTCACATAACTGAATATACATAAAAAAAATTCTCATATAGCCGAATCTACGTAACCAAAGTTCTCATGTAGGAAAATTTTATGTATCCAAAATTACTATTTTACAGATTTTGAACAGTTTTTAGATTTGATGAAAAATAACTATTCTTCATGAAATGTAAACTTAATAAACATAGATAAGACTTATAAATAATATAGATAAGATATTCTAAAAAAATAAATGATATTTTCAAATACATGAGAAATTATAATTATCCAATCTAAGATAGAATAGTTAACCAGTAACACACATTTAAATTACTTATGTTATAGGGAATGAAAAAAATAAAGTTTTTTAATTATTAAATCAAAAAGTGACTCAAAAATACACTCAATAGGTTCAAACCCCACTAACTTCTTATTATATGAGGTTATTGTGAAAAATGTGTTACCCGCATATGCAGGTTAGAATTTGGGAAGATTATGGATGGATGGTGGAATTCTTCCAGATGAGCATTGATGTGGAAAAATAGAAAGCGGGGCATGGAGAGTAGGTCACAATGAGATTCATTGCATGAATAGAGGAAGTATGGATGATTATATATCCCCATATAGGTGAATTAAACTTTTTATGTGAAGAAACTGAAGATAGGTTATGCATGTAGAAGGATTTCCTTGAGGCTAATCTCCATCCTTTGAGGAAATATATAATATAAATATTATATCTATAAAAAATAAATGATTATAATAGCCATGAATTTTAATAATTAAATGGGACAAATGGATAACGATTTAGATTTTGATATGTTTTAATTGAGAGAGATGGATGTAAAAATATTTTTTAGCCATAAACCAATTAAACCATTGATAAACCTTTTACCACCACCACCACCACCACCACCACCACCACCACCACCACCATTATCATCACCATCTTTATCATTAAAAGAATTACACCCCATTTTGGTGCAAGGTGGGGGTGGGGGGGGGGGTATGTCACAGGGTCAAGTCCCCAAGCATGTTTTCTTCTGTTCGACATGTGATTCTGCAACAACTATATCCTACCTGTATTATTATTAAAATAATAAAAATAATAGAAAAATTGAAGTAACCTTATGTTTCATCCTTCCACCACACACACAAGAGGGTAAAATACATCTTTTTAATTCTCCTCTCTCCATATTTTAGGAATGACTATTGAACATTCAATGATCTCCTTATCAGATTCAAGGAAAGTCTCCTCGATCTTATTCCATTTTCTTCCTCTCTTCCTTCCTATTTTCCTTAACCTCAATTAAAAAATGATTGACCTTGATACAATTTAGGAGTTTATGTATTTGAGTTTATAGTTTTTTATAAGAGGTTGAGCCTTCTTTTACAGAGAAATTGAAAGACAAAAGATCATGTATATGGTAGGTGACCTCGATCTCACATGTTTTGGATTAATAGATTTCACATGAGTCATCAAAAATTGAGTTTCATCATTTTATTAGATTCAAAGCATCATACCAATTTTAAATATTTTTTTGAGAAAATATTATTTTATTTAACCTCTATAAATTTATAATGATAAATTTGGTTCATGAATGATATGGTTTTCTTGAAAAATAATAACCCGGAGAGGTCTCCATGCTCAGAACTTGATTGATAAAATCAATTGAGTAATCTATAATTTTTTTGGGTCTTTTATAATGATTTAAATTGGATATTTTGTATATATTAGTTATTTATATAAAGTAATTATAGTTAACAAGGTTTCTGATCATTGGTTTCTAAATGGATAAATTAATTAGGTAATGTCCAAGTAGTAAGATGAGTGAAAATAACTCCAAAAGTTTGGAATTGAACTGAACCTTACTCATCAACAATGAATTATTAAATAATTATTTGACCATATCTTGGACCTTATTCTTGGTTGAAATTTATTTTTGAAATATTAAATTTTATGAATGTATAATAAGACACTTCTTAGGTTAGTTTCTAATTGGGAAGTGTTTTAGATGTGGTAAGTTTGGACATATGGCCTAATACTTCAATGAAAATGATCTTAAGTTCAATTCTTATAAGAAAATTGAAAAGTGTTTTAAATGTGGTGAGACGAAGAATTATGAAAATACCCGCCTAAAGAAATATTTAAATAATGAGAAGCATCCAGATTATAAGTATAAAGGTGGAGTGAGATCTTTTGCAACTACTTTAGCAGATGTTGGTCCATCCAATGAAGTGGTATCATGTACTTTGTTTGTTTTCTAAAATTTTTCTAAGGTTTTGTTTGATATGAGGTCTACAAATTCCGTTATGTCTGATAAATTTTCTGGTAAATTAGAAATTTCACCTTAAGAAATGAAACAAGAGCTTATGGTTAAAAAACCAGGTGAAATATTACAGTAAAAAGGCATTATAAAAATCTTCCTATTATTGTTTGTGGAAATGAATTACCAGAAAACCTTTTTGTTTTTACCTTAGTAGAGTTTGATGGTATTTTGGGTATAGATTAGATTTCTATTTATCATTCTAAAATTGATTATAGAGCTAAAGAAGTTTTTTTAGAAAGAGTTTCAATTTTTATACAAGAACGGACCCATAAAATTGATAACATATTAGGAAGCTAATAAATTATTAAAATATGGAAATGAAAGTTATCTAGTACACATTATTGAAAACAAGGGAGCTGTTCAGATAAATGATGTGATAGTGGTAAATGAATATCTGGATGTTTTTACCGATGAGTTTCTTGATGTTATACCTGATCGGAAAGTTGAATTTAATATTTACATAGTTTTTGACGTTGATCCAATTTTGAAACCCCCCTGTCGAATGGCTCAAGTGGAAATTATTGAATTGAAAAATCAATTGTAGGAGTTTCTTGATAAAGGATTCATTCATCTCAGCACTTCAACATGGGGTGATCCTATTTTATTTTTTAAAAATAAATATGGTTCCATGAGGATTTGTATTTATTATAGAGCATTTAATAAAATTATAGTTAAGAATAAGCATCCATTGCATCATATCGATGAATTATTTGATCATCTCCAGGGAGCTCAATATTTTTCCAAGATTGACATAAGACATGGGTACCATCAGTTGAAGCTGAAGGAGGATGAAATTTTGAAAACAACATCCCATACTAGATATGGGCACTATGAGTTTTTTGGTATGCCCTTTGTATTGAAAAACGATCCTGATGTATTTATGGATCTTATGAATAGAATCTTCCATGAATATTTGGATAAGTTTTTTTTTGTTTTTATTGATTATATTTTGGTGTTTTTAAAAATTTATAAAGATCATGAAAAACATCTAAGGATTTTCTTACAAACTCTCAAGGAAAAGAAGTTACATGGGAAATTTATCAAATGTGATTTTTGGTTGCAACATATTTCTTTTCTTGGAAACATTGTAAATAAGGATGGTATAACAGTCGATCCTGCAAAAAAAAAATGTGGTTAACGAATGGCCAAAACCTACAAATATTACTGAGATTCGTTGTTTTCTTGGATTGATAGGCTATTATTGATGATTTGTTAAGAATTTTTCACTATTATCTAGCCTTCTAATTAAGTTAACATGAAAAGGGCATAAATTTATTTGGATAGAATAATGCGATGTTTATTTTCAATAATTTAAGAGGAGATTGGTGTATGCTCTAGTTTTGGACCTACCTTCTAGAAATGGTGATTTTTCATATATAATGATGCTTTATTAAAGGGACTTAGTTGTGTTCTAATGCAGAATGATCAGGTAATTGCTTATGCTTCAAGATAACTAAAACCTTATGAATTAAATTATACCACACATGATTTGGAAGCAACAATTTTAGTTTTTAGTTTAAAAATTTAGACGCATCATTTAGATGGAGCCAAATGTGAAATATATACTAACCATAAATGTTTGAAGTATATATTTACTTAGAAGGAATTAAACATGAGGTATAAAATATGGATTAAACTAATAAAGTATTATGATTTCATGATTAATTACCATCCTGTAAAAGCAAGAAAAGTGGTGGATGCCTGAGTCTAAACCATCATGCTATATTTAATATGATACATTTGAAACATGACCCCTTGGTTAATGGTTTGATGAATTTTTTCTTGGAAGTTGTTGGTGTAGGAAATTCCTCTATTTTGTTTTAGGTGTCAGTGCAGTCATCTCTATTAGACAAAATTAAGCAAGCATAGAAGGAAGACCGTGAGTTATCAAAAAATGGATAATTGGTTAAAATGGGTAAGTTTCCAAAATTTAACATTGATAAAGATTTTGTTTTGAGATTTAGAAAGAGATTATCTATGCCTTATGATACCCAGGTGAAGAAAGACTTTTTAAATGAATCTCATAGTTTTCCATCTTCAGTTCATTCTGGCAGCATTAAGATGTACAGAGACCTTTGAGAGTATTACTGGTGGGATAAAATGAAAATAGATATTACAGATTTTACAATGATGAACATCACTTGTAACTACTAAACAAACTAAGCATGCGTTCATATCCAGTCATACATGTCAATATAAAAAGGGTTCCAATGGATAACCAATAATAGCTACAATAATAAAGTAAGCATGCTAATACATAATGAAAGATAAGACAAAAGTAAACTCCATCTAGGCACGAACTCAAGGTCCATAACATCTCCATGTCAAATAGCACTACGATCCAGATCCTGAGGCTGATCCTTTGCATGTACGTAAAACCATAAAGTCTACACACGTCCTAAAGGGACCATGCAGGGTGTGAGATGAATCTCATTAGGATACTACCAAATGGTGTGTACCTATTATAAGAGTTTAAGCAGAAAATCATCAATAAGGAAAGTAAATAGTATGATTTACAATGTAAAAACAACCTCCACCAGTGCTCAAAAGCCACCATGGAGTGTCACCTACTTTGGCCAACATTGGAATTTGAGTCACGTAACTCGACATCATGTGCCTCCTAACACAGTGTGTCTCAAGTACCGACGTCTCGAAGGAACACCCAAGCAATAGTAACCCAACACCATGTGCCTCATGACACCTCGTGTCTCAAGTACTGACATCCCATAGGCATGCCCAAGCAGTAGTAACCCGACACCATGTGCCTCCTAAAACCTCATGTCTCAAGTACTGACGTCCCGTAGGCACGCCCAAATAATCTGAAGGCTCCCCACCTTCCACATGGCTTCCACAAAAGCACCCCCAAACCATAATCACATAATCGTAACTACAAGGGCCTCCACCCACATGAGCAGTCAAAACCACCTCATCATGGAGTCATTTGTGTGTACATGACCCAAATCACAGGTGAGTGGTAATCACTAAATTTAGAACTGTTGGGACCACTTTGTTCATGAAGATTGTATTTGTTGTCAATAGTTATCAATGCTGGTCAAAATGAAGAAGGAGATGGAGAAGAGCTCTAAAGTTAATAGAGGTCGGATGAAGTGAGGATGCCTGGAGAATTGTTATGATATCATAGCATTGAATGTCATACTTGGGAAATTCTCTATGAAGAAAATTAGATGATTGTTGAACTGATCCTAAGTTCAAAGAACTTGTGTCAAAGGTGACACATTGTTTACAACAATGAAGAATAGAGAGGTATCATCCATCGAAGAATGGCGAGGTATCATCCATCTGAGGATGATTGAAGAAGAATGAGGATTTGAAGCGAGGTATCATAAGTTAGGAGAACTTGTGATGCAATCCTTATAAAGTAAAGGGGGGATAAATGATGATTCCAATCATATACAGTTTTGATTGGATGGAATGATGCTGCTGGAAGATGGGATGTTTCTGTACTTCCCATTGTAACTCTGACGATTCTAGATCTGGTCTTTCAAAATATAAATATCACGATAGTGGAATTTGTGATAAAAGCAGAAGAATGGTTATGGGAAGTAGTGAAGATAGAAAATGACAAAGCAATGGACAATCTAGGGGCGGCAGAAAAGCACAATTTAAGGTGGCGCCGTTTTCCAGTGTTTTCCAAATTTTAGGGCCTGCAAATTGAGAGATGAAGATATGTTTTTGGAAATGGATGGAGCGTGCAAGATTGAAGATGGTTTAGATTTTTTCACACAAGGCATAATTCAAGGTCAGAACATCGAAAAATGAAAAAGGCATGGAGTGCACAGAAATTTAGGCAAGCTGCGCGCAAAAATAAAGTGGTGTGCGCAATATATGTGGGTTGCGTGAAATATATGCGAGTGGCACGAAATTTCAGTGGGATGTGCGAAAAAATGAAGGCCGCGCGAAATAGTAGTGGGATTCGCGAAAAATCAGCGGGATGCGCGAAAAGTAGAGTGGTGCGCGAAATAGAGGAATGAAGTTTTCACGCAAAAGGTGTTTTGAGATCAGAAGTTTGAAAATTGGAAAAGGCATGAGGTGTACGAAATATTGGATCATTGCGCGAAATGTGAAGTTGTGTGAAATATTTTTATGTACATGAAGAGGGTTTTACGTGCGGAATCAAAAATTCCTATAAATACGAGGTGAACCCCTCTCATTGAGAGAGACTCGACACTTAGACAAATCCCGATCTCTGGCACGCGGAAAAATTGAAGTATAGAGTATTGCGCAAAAAGAAAAAGTGCTGCGCGGAAAAGGAAGGGCTGCGTGAAAAAGGGAAGTTCTGCACGAAAAAGAAGAGTTGCACGAAAAGGGTTTTTCATGCCAAAAGGTGTTTTTACGTGCAAGGATTGAATTTTACGCACAATCCACCTAGAAGGCTGCATGAAAAAATTTGAGGGTCCCGCAGGTCTTCGACAGGTGCATAACACTCTCGAAGTGACTTTGCAAAGAAGGAAGTACCGTGAACCATTCAGTATCACAAAGAGAAGTAGATCTTCACTCACACGACTGGTGTTTAACACTCTCTTTTTGCTTTGTGAAGTGAAGAAGAACTGGATGTGAAAATGAATTCATATCTGCACAAAGGAGGAAGTTAGTATACCGATACACTCCTGTGTTGGTATTGAGAATTGAAGAAAGAGATTAAGACACTACAATTATACTGTGTCAAAGAGAAATAAAAGAAGAAGAATGAGAACAGAGTATGCCCAACTGAAGGCTGGCAATTATTCAGGGCAGTTTGATTTAGATGATGCCAAGTGAACAGATCTTCACTACCCGATTAATCACATTGGTGTATGTGATTCTAGATAATGAGAGAGAATAAGTTTTAGTGTGGCTGGTCGTTTCACTAAGAAGAAGAAAGAATAAGTCCAGTGCAGTTGGTGTTGCACTAGAAAAGGAAGAGAAGGAAAGAAAGAAGAATTGCTTGCCTACTGCTTTGCAAGTAATCAAGTGAAGAGCACTAAAGAAGAACAAGAGCAGAACCTACCTTTTGAAAAGGAAGAAGACTGTCTCCATAGGCAGTATAATGAACCAGCTAGAGGCTTCAAGTTGGACTAGGTCATCACCAGTCTAGGGAAAAGGATTATTCATCACCCCCCTTTAAAGTGTAGGGACTCACACTGGATAGAGGATTGTTTTCCTAGCCACTCCATTGTAAAAGAATATCACATTATAGTGGAGAATCCATGCACTAGTCATACCCATGCATGACAAGGACGTAGCTGCTCTTATTAAGTGGTGAACCTTGTAAAAATATCATGTGCATATTTTTATTGCTTTCTATTATTGCATGCGATAGGGAAAAGAGAATAAGAGAATCAAGATCCTAACAGGTCAAGAGGTATAGGGATAAAAGTTGGAATTGGTTTAAAAGTTCCCCAACACTGATTCACCCCCCCTCTCAGTGTTAGGTATATCCCAAAATGGTCCTCTCAAGAACCCAAGCCACAACCTCTCTAGAACCTCATTCCCCTGTGACCATGTCGCTTAGAATCTAACGACCTTACCATCAAAGTAACCTAGGCCATGCCCAACCTAAAAATCACACTGCCTCAATCTGACATCTCTGACGCCCAATACCGTGGTCAAACCACCCAAATAATCTGGACCAAGCCCAAAATGTGATCAACATCACTCAAGAATATCTGGGTTACACCCAACACAATCCAAAGGTTCCATTATATGCAATATCAAACATCACATATAGAATCAAAAGAATCAATTTAAATAGGAAAAAAAATTTAAACAGTTGAATTGCACTAGCCATGTGATGTCCTATACCAGCACCGAGGTCTTCAAAGCCTCTAATAAACTTAATTATGCTTAAATAGTTTAAACTCAATAGTATAATCAAAATAATTCAATTATAACCATTTTGGAACCCCCAGCCAAAATGCCCCAAACGAGAAATGTCCTATAACCCGACCTCTCTCAAGCATAATAAGGTAAGGGAATTCCCAACGACATCCCATAATGTATACAGTCAATTCAATATAAATAAACATGTGTCTCGCTTAATAATTTATGTTTTTCTAAAAAGAAACAACCCCCAAATGACCATGAAAACATGAAACAAGGCATGCATCACCTACCTCATACTCATATGATGACCCTCATCTAGTAACAACCTTTAATTCAGTCTAGAACTAGGTAGATCTGTAAAAAAAGCATAAACTCTCAAACCCCTATAACTCGATTTAGAATAGAAATCAAGAAGAATGGATAAAGGGGAAACAAGATCTTACTAAGGGAGTTTCAATGGATCTAACTAGGTTTGAATCTGACTTCAGATGAAGAATCAGGGGTAAAAAGAAGTTCGGGCGGCTGTTTTGTAGAGGTTCTGTCTAGAACCAGAAAAACAAGGCTACTGCCCATTTTAAGAAAACAAATAAAGTACATGGAATGTATATAGGTATACATGTGGTGTATTACATTTAACTATTCCTTTAGTGGATGTTTTCTGCCAACTTTTTCAACCTGCCGACATGACTACACAGTGTGTCCATGATGGGCATGTCACCCTGCTGAAGGATCAAGAACTACCGAGATCTCTCCACCCTCAGTGTCTCTAGAAAAAAGTGACTGAAAAACATATATTCGAAGTATTTTTAGGTCAGTCCCTTGTGTCTGTGAGCCTAAACTTGCACATCCCACCAGCGTTTCACCGATCCTCACATCATGTACTTTGCCAGCTTAACCCTCAGCCCTGGAGGAATCTTGAGCTACTTGAAAATCATTTTCATGCTCTTTATCCAGTTCTCAACTGCCTATGGACCACCCTCACCCTGGGAAAGCGACGGGTGATGTGATTGGAAATCCCACGTAAAATACACCATCGATGGCTCTACTCCTTGATCACCACTATTGATTCCCTGTAAAACACATACCAGGCTAGAACGAAGTTGCTTGTCAAGCCACGACCCAAATGCTATCAAACCCGGCAGCTACCCTGCCTACACTGGATCTTGAACCTGATCCTGCCCCTAAGCCTATACCTACAGATCATGCTCTGCCTGACCCTTAGGGGTCTGAACTTGATCATGATCTTACAACACTGTACTATCACCCACCTGATACTCCATCCAATCTATCTAAGAGGAACCTACTGAATACCATAAATGGTCAAACAACCCACATTTATATAATAATATATTCACATAGATAGGAAACGTAGTAAAAGGCAGTTCATAACAAATACCCTTACTCTCCCCCACCACAAACCATGCCCATGACATCCTATCCTTATGGACTCCTTACCCGCCCTCAACAGAGACAAGTATCATAGTATTCTCGGGCCATGCCCGTCTTGACAACCAATGTTGCCTCAAACCGATGACCGAGTTGCCCAATCCTAATAGTCAGACTGCCTCAAACCGACATCAAAGACACCCAATTATGGTGATTAACATCACCTCTGTCATAGTACTTGCCTGCTCATATACGATCTAGGCCCAAATATCATGCCACATGCAATTTTACATAATTTAAAGCATGGAATATTACATTGCAATGAATAAGAAATTCTATCAGGAATCTCACCTTTCACATTTCAAAAGCATCTATAACATGGAAATTGATATTTTTCACATGGTATTATCACTTTACAAAGGATACATGTAGATATGAAATTGAAATACCCCAACAATATGCCTATCAAAATCCAATAAAACATGTATTTCCATACCGGGACAAGGTCCAATTCTTTCTCACTTACCTCACCGGGTTAAGGGTCACATATCACTACCAATAATCATCACAAACCAAGTGAGCCACCAAGGTGGAAACCATATAAATTATAATTTGAGAAAAAGAAAAATAACAATTCCCACCCAACGCAACTTGGTCCTTCCATCATACTTGGGGTTGTAGGAACCCAAGCACAAGCTAAAAACCTAGTTCCAATAACAACCTATCTCTAGTCTACCATATCCCAAATAGTAAAACTAGTAGAAATAAAAAGGTAGTCAAAATCTCATTAGTAGTCAGTCAAAAGATGATACTAAATCCCTATCAAGAACAACCTCATTTGATACCACTTTGTAACGTCCCGAACCGAACATCCACCCGAACAGTGCTAAATGGGTTGGGTGTTACTGACCTTAGGCGCACCTCCCCAAATTCTAAAGGCCTCTGACTAGTAGTGAGGGTGTAATAGGTATAGTGGAGAGGCTATACCCTCTATGAAGGAGGGAAATTAAGGTACTAGTCTGAGTATAATAATAAAACATGCAATGGAAATAAATGACTTAGCAGACTCAAACCAGACCCACATAGAGGAAGCACATCCAATATAAATAAACAGTAGAAGCAATATATAAACAAGTGTAGTGGAAATTAAATAGAACAACATGCTGAACATCACTCGTAACTACTAAACAAACCAAGCATGCATCCATAGCAGGTCAGACATGTCAATATAAAAAGGGCACCAATGGCTAACCAACAGTAGCTACAATAATAAAGTAAGTATTCTGATACATAATGAAAGATAAGACAAAAGTAAACTCCATATAGGCATGAACTTAAGGTCCATACCATCTCCATGAAAAACAACACTACAATCGATCTCCTGAGGCTGATCCTTTTCCTGTATGTAAAACCATAAAGTCTACATGTGTCCCAAAGGTCCTGTGTAGGGTGTGAGATGAATCTTAGTAGGATACAATCAAATGGTGAGTACCTAGTATAAGGGTTTAAATAGGAAAGCATCAATAAGGAAATTAAATAGTATGATTCAAAATGTAAACACAACCTCCACTAGTGCTCAACAGCCACCATGGAGTGTCATCTACTTCAACCAATGCTGGAATCTCAATCACGTAACCCGGCACCATGTGACTCCTAACACTGCATGTTTCAAGTACCGACGTCCCAAAGGCATGCCCAAGAAATAGTAACCTGATACCATGTGCCTCCTGACACCTCGTGTCTCAAGTATCGATGTCCCATAGGCACGCCCAAGCAGTAGTAACCCAACACCATGTGCCTCCTAACACCTCGTGTCTCAAGTACCGACGTCCCTTAGTAATTCCCAAACAATCTGAAGGCTCCCCATCATCCACGTGGCTTCCACATCAATCACACGCAAACTATAATCATCTAACCACAACTATAGGGGCCTCTACTCACATGAGTGGTCAAAACCACCTCATCACAGAGTCATTTGTGTGCACACAACCCAAATCACAGGTGAGCGGTAATCACCAAATTTAGAACCCAAGCCACAAACTCTTTGGCACCTCATTCCCCTGAGACCATGCTGCTCAGAATCCGATGGCCTTTCCATCAAAGTAACCCAGGATATACCCAACCTGACAATCACACTGCCTCAATCTGATTCCCACAATGCCCAATCCCATGGTCAAACCACCCAAATAATCCAGGCCAAGACCAAACTGTGATCAAAATCACTCAAGAATATCTAGGTCACACCCAAAACAACCCAAAGGTTCCAGCATATGCAATATTAAGCATCACATATAGAATCAAAATAATCACTTTAAACAGGAAAAACAATTTAAACAGTTGAATTGCACTAGCCATGTGCTATCCCATACCATCACTGAGGTCTTGAAATCCTCTAATAAACTTAATCATGCTTAAATAGTTTAAACTTCACATTTTAATCAAAATAATTCAATTATAACCATTTTGGAACCCCCGACCAAAATTCCCAAAATGAGCAACGACCTCTGACCTGACCTCGCTCAAGAATAAAAAGGTAAGGGAATCCCCAACGACATCCCATAAGGCATACAATCAATTCAATAAAAATAAACATGGGTCTCGCTCAATACTCGACATTGTGCTAAAAAGATGCAACCCCTAAATGACCATGAAAACACAAAACAGGGTATGCACCACTTACCTATTACTCATACAATGATCCTCATCTGGTAACAAACTCTAATTTGGTCTAGAACTAGGAAGATCTATAAAATGAGCATAAACGCTCAAACCCATATAACTCAGTTTAGAAATTAATTCAAGAATAACGACTCAAGGGGAAACGATATCTTACCGAGGGGGATCCAATGGATCCAACGAGGTTTGAATCTAACTTCAGACGAAGAATCGGGAGTAAAAAGAAGTTTGGGTATGTATTTAGTTAAAACTATCTACCCGACCAAAACGCTCACACGCCATGTATGGCCTTCACACACGACTAAGGTACACGACATGTACTTGGGAGTACATAGTGTGTAACCCCAAAATCATTCCATGTGTCCAGTTTTTGTCCAGAATATAGCCAGTTCACCCAAATTTCTCAAAAACAACTCAAAAATGAAAGAAAAAGAAACTCGTACCTTAAATTTAGAACCGAGTTCTTACACAAGGTTCACTTTTAAATTTTGGAAAGGCCTTCATAATTCATTAGGAACTGAATTAAATTACTTCACAACCTTTCAACCTCAATCTGATGGAAAGACTGAGTGAACAATTCAGACATTAAAGGATATGATTTGATATTGTTCAATGGATTACCAAGGAAGTTGTGATCAACATATTTTTTAGTTGAGTTTTCTTATAATAACAGTTTTCATTCCATTATACAAATGGAAAATTCTGAGGCATTATATGGAAAGCAGTTTCAAACTCCATCATTTTGAGAAGAATTTGGGGAAAGGAAATTGATGGTCTAGAATTAGTAGAGGAAGTGGATAAGAAAGTAAAGATGATCCAGAAACATAAGAGGAAAACTCATAGAATACATAAAATCTATATAGATAATAGGAGGAAAGACTTTTATTTCGATGTAGGTGATCATGTCTTTCTCAAATTTTCTCTATGGAAAAGTGTGATGTGTTTTGGTAATAAGGGGAAAATGAGTCCATGGTTTATTGGACCATTTGAAATCCTGTAGAAAATTGGACCAGTTACCTACCAAGTAGATTTTCCTCTAAGTTTATCTCAGGTACACAATGTTTTTCATGTTTTGATGTTAAGAAAGTATACACCAGATTCATCTCATGTTTTGATCCCAAAATTAGTTTAGCTGGAAGATAACCTTTATTATGAAGAGAAAACTGTTCATATTATGGATTGTAGAGAGAAAGTATTGTAGAATAAGGTAATTCATCAGGTTAAGATTTTTTAGAGAAACCACATGGTTGAAGAAGAAACATGAGAATCTTAAAATGCTATGGGGGAAAGGTATCCTCACTTTTTTAATAAATAAAAATTGCGAGGACACAATTTTCAGAAGATGGGGAGAATGTAACAACCCAAGTATTTATAAAATAATTTGTTTTCATTAAGGAATTAAATAGTTAAATTCATTATAATTGTGTAATGAAATAAGTGTAATTTATAGAAATTAAGGAATTCATAATGATGGAATAGTAACTTGACCTTAGGAACAATAACATGACAATTAGGAATAATATTCTGTCCAATAGAATAGTAACCTCACCTATGAAAGTATAAATAAAATTTATTTATCTTATAAGTGAAAATATTATATGTTTATATAATGGAATAAGTTTATAAATATTTTGGAAATGATAAATTAAGTGTTGGTATTTTAGTAAGTCATAAATTTTAATTAACAATTATATAATTAATATAATGATTTAAAAGAAAATTTATCCACATAAAATAGATTCTTAAATTAATATTTTATTGTCTTATGATTAGAAGATAATTTTATGAGAGCTTAATTAATTTTTTAAAGTTTTATAAAACCATTTATAATTTAAAAATTGATATTTTTTGAATAAATAATGATTTTAATGAAAAATTAAATTTCTCATATTTAGAAAATTATTTTCAAAAAAATAGTCCATTTTTTAATTCCACACATCTAAAAATGGTTGGGGTGAATTTTGGGATTTTTCTAAAATACTTGAATTTTTAGTGAATAGTAAAATATGTTAATTTATAGTATATATTCATTATAAGTTAAATACACTATTAATTGAGTCATCGCTAATGTAATCACCATAATATCTAAATACCTTTAATTATTTTAATATATTTAGTGACAATACTCAAAATATTCATAGTTTTTATCCAAATTAATAAACTAATGAATATAATAATGAGAAAACACCCCTCTCCTCCATTATAAATACAACCCCTCACCACCACTTCTCCTCACACCTAAAAGCCTTATAGCTTGCTTAATTTATTCCCAATTACCTTCCCAATCCTCTTACCCACATACAATACCTATTGGTATCACCATAAATCCAAAACCAAGTGCCTTAAGGAGGTTCTCAAGGAGGATAATTCAAGAGGAAAAATCCTCTTTTGCTTTCTTTTATTTTCTTTTCAATTTCTTTTCTTTTATTATTCTATCCTCATATTACCTTATCCAAGTGGAACAAAAACTCTAATATCTTATATATACTAAAATTTTATCATTTTGATGAAAAAATTCATCATCAAAATCTTTCTCCTCTTCCTATTATTCTAAAAATGAGAACATCGTCCGTGATGTGCCGATTTACTGATTTACCGCCATCTTGGACGATACACTTTAATTTTACATTACCAAATTTAAATCAGGTCATAAAATAATTATTATGGTTAAATAATATTTTATTATACATATTATAAGTTATTTAATGTTTTAGAACCAATATATAAACATTATATTGAATAAAATGATATAAGTTCATGATAGTCGTAAAAACTGCCAAAATAAATTAAATCATTTTCATTAATGTTTTATCTAATGATTCATCCTAATATCATAAAAAAATGATATATTGTATAATTTAAAATTATGGAAACATATTAAAACAATTTCATTCCACTTCTAGAGTTTTTATTCCATTCGATAATAAAATCCATAATGAATCAACCATAGAAACCATGAAATAAATGCACCCAAAACAATGAAAACATCAACAAATTATTAATAAATGGGAGGAAATTTGTTATAATAAGATTATATATATAATTATAAATATTCATATTATTATTTAATATATTTATAACACTCTCTAAACCATTATATAGGAGGTTTTAACACCTTTTAAGTAAGACAAATCCGAGGTAAGAGACTTTTATTTAAAAACTCCCTTTTAAATTTCTATTTTTAAAAAATTAAAAAGGAATGTTTTTATGAAAGTATTATCATTTTTTGATTATTTTTTGGTTATAGGGAATTTTTTATGATTAAGGGTGTGACCTATATGTCCCTCCAATGCATTGGGTATGTTTATGTTGGAGGTCGACCGTATGGTTACTCCAAGTGTCATTATGATGGTTACACCATAAGGTAGTCGTGAGAGTTAAATCATAAGGTATCCATGAAGGTTACATTATAAGGTATCCATGAGAGATACAAATCATATGGTAGCCGTAAGGGTTACAATATTAAGTAATTAATACCCCAAGCTACCTTTATGGTTTTATTTATGTTTTTTATGTTTTATGAAAATATATTATTTTCAAAAAGTATATGATAATTTTTGGGTGAGAAGTATGTATTTGTGAAAATGAATTCATATGTTTATAAATATTCATGGATTAACAATTTATTTCTTTATTTTTATGTCCCTTACTAAGATTTTGTGCTTATCCCAAGTTTTAAAATGTTTTTCACAGGGTTTAAAGATGGGTAAGAGAAAAGTAGAAGCCAAGCTAGATATTGTGAAGATTTTTCATGAAAATATTTCATGTTTTATTATTATTTTTTATTATGGAAGAAATGGATACTATTTTAATATTACCCAATTTTTATTCTTTTTGGTTTACATGTACGAATTATGTCTTAATTTTCTAAAACTATAAACTAAAAAGATATTTGGGAATGTAGGGAAGTGAATTATAAAAGAATTTACTAGTTTATGAAATGTTAAAGTCCAAGTCTTTATAGTTAGTATCAGAACACAATTTAGATAACTTTAGGGGTTAGGATGATGTTAATAAGAAAACTATAAATTATTTTTACCTTGTGGTTATGTTGAAATTATATATAATTTAAATATTACCATGTTTCTTCATCTAAGATATGTTTGTTCAGAATGATTTTTTTTGCAGAAGATACAAGGAAGACGAAGTATGAAGGCACCGAGAGGATGATATCTTTCCGAATCCACAACTTGGAATGGTGGGAATTGGAACTGATTAGTTTATGATAGTGATGGATTAGTTAAAGTAGGCTATAAATGGTGGTGGAATCTATGAAAGAGAAAAACCAGAGCTACCATAAAGGAATATGATGATAGTGGAATATTTTATGAGGTTGCAGCCTTCCCCTTTCAGTGGATCTTCTGACCCAGTAGTGGCTGAAGGGTGGATTAAATACCTTGAAAAGATATTTGATGTCATGGGTTGTTCATATAATCAAAAGGTTAGTCTTTATATTTATATTTTCTAATGTGAAGCTGACCATTGGTGGTCAATGGTCAAGAATATCAGGGATAATGATGTGATTGATGCCTTGGAATGCGATGAATTTAAAAATCTATTATTTGAAAAATATTTTCCTAAGGTGGTTTGACTTAGGATGGAAAATTAATTTATTGAATTAAAACAAATTGAGGAAGAATCAGTGGCTGTTTATGAAGAAAAATTCACCCAATTGACAAGGTTTTCTCTAAATCTTATTCGAGATCTTGATAGTAAAATCAATCATTTCTACTCAGGTTTAAAGCCAAGATACTGAAGGGATTTGGCATCCTATGAATTAAAAAGTTATGATAAACTTATTAGAAATGCTGAGAGGGTAGAAATGGAGTTTTATGATGATCAAATTCACTTTGAAAACAATAAAAAGAAAAGGTCCAGATGACAGACCATTGGTAAGAATCAATCAAAGAAATTTGAAGTTAAGAAAGTCCAGTTTTTAGTTTTTGAAAAGTGTGGTAAAAAGAACCCTAGAGAATTCCTTAAAAAAACTGGGAAGTGTTTTTGATATGGTAAGTTTGGAAATATGGCCCCAGATTTCAATGAAAATGATCTTAATATTATTTCTTATAATAAAATTTCAAAGTGTTTTAAATGTGGTGAGATAGTGCATTATGAAAATACTTGCCTAAAGAAATATTTTAATGATGGGAAGTAGCTATATTATAAGCATAAAGGTGTAGTGAGATCCTTTGAGACTACTTCAGTAGATGTTGGGCCATCCAATGAAGTGGTATCAGGTACTTTGTTTGTTTACTAATATTTTTCTAATGTTTTGTTTGATATAGGGTCTACACAATCCTGTATTTCTGAGAAATTTTCTGGTAAATTAGAAATTACACCTTAATAAATGAAACCAGAGCTTATGGTTAAAAAACTAGGGGGAAATATTATAAAAAAAGAAATTATAATAATCTTCATATTTTTGTTTTTATAAAGGAATTACCTACAAATCTTGTTGTTTTTACCTTAATAGAATTTGATGTTATTTTGGGTATGGATTAGATTTCTGTTTATCATGATAAAATTGATCGTAGATCTAAATAAGTTGTTTTTTATAAAGAGTTTCAGTTTTTATACAATAATGAACCCATAAAATTGATAACATATCATGAATCTGATAAATTATTAAAATATGGAAATGAAAGTTATCTGTTACACATTATTGAAAACAAGGGAACTGCTTAGGTTAATGATGTGATGATGGTAAATGAATACCTAGATGTTTTTTCTGATGAGTTTCCTAGTGTTATACCTGATCAGGAAGTTGAATTTAATATTGACTTAGTTTTTGATGCTAATCTAATTTTGAAACCACTTATCGAATGACTCAAGTGAAAATTATTGTATTGAAAAATCATTTGTTGGAGTTTCTTGATAAAGGATTCATTCTTCCTAGAACTTCACTATAGGGTGATCCTATTTTATTTGTTAAAAATAAAGATGGTTCCATGAGGCTTGTCATTGATTATAGAGATTTTGATAACATTACAGTTAAGAATAAGTATCCATTGCCTCATATCGATGACTTGTTTGATGAGCTCCAAGGAGATCAATATTTTTCCAAGATTTATATGAGATCTGGGTACCATCAACCGAATGTGAAAGAGGATAACATTTTGAAAATATAATTTTATACTAGATATGGGAATTATGAGTTTTTTATGCCCTTTTTCATGACAAATTCTCCTATTGTATTTATGGATCTTATGAATAGAATCTTCCATGAATATTTGGATAAGTTTTTTGTTATTTTTATTGATGATATTTTGATGTTTTCAAAAAGTTATGAAGATCATAAAAAACATATAGGGATTTTATTTTAAACACTCAAAGAAAAGAAGTTATATGGTAAATTTAGAAAATGTGATTTTTGGTTGCAACATATTTCTTTTCTTGGGAATATTGTAAATAAGGATGGTATAATAGTCGATCCCATAAAAAAGTGGGTAATGAATGGACATGACCTACAAATATTACTGAGATTTGTATTTTTCTTGGATTATCAGGATATTACCGATGATTTTTTAAGAACTTTGTATAGTTATGTATCTTTCTAAATAAGTTAACATGAAAAGGGTTCAAATTTATTTGGATAAAATAATGTGATGTTTGTTTTCCAGAATTGAAGAGGATATTGGTGGATGCTCTAGTTTCAGACCTCCCTTCAAGAAATGGTGATTTTTTCATCTACAATGATTCTTCAATGAAGGAACTTGGTTGTGTTCTAATGAAGAATAATCGGGTAATTTCTTATTCTTCAAGATAACTAAAACCTCATGAATTAAATTATCTCACACATGAAGTACGTCACATCATGAAGGCGGTAGTCTGCAGGTACACACGAATGATGTTTTCATTTTATATAGAATGGAAGAAGGAAAAGAAATGGTTTATATTTTAAATAATAATAATAATAATATAAATATAATATTAATAAATTAAATATTGTTTAAACCATCAGTGTAATGTGTTTAATGAAAACAAAATACATTACTTTGTGGAGGCTGTATTCTGCATGCATGCACGAATGACATTCTTTTTTTTTCTAAAGGAAAAGGGGAAAATTTTATAATGATTATTTTCTCGAAATAATAACATTTAGTATAAAAAATAATGATTTAATTATATAATAATGGTAAAATTAGATCTGGATATGAAATATATAAAATAAAAGAAGTTAGTTAATGATTAGTACTCATGTTTAGAACTTAAGTTTTCCCATAGAGGAATTCATAGAAATGTAGGATTTATGAATTTTAATTCGATCAAGGTGATGAAAAATTGAGATTTGGATATATGGTAAGTAAATTTTTTGATTTTAAAGAGTATTTATAAGTTATAGGGGACTTCAAGGGGTGGATTAAGTTTCCTTTTTTAAGTTAGGAGAGAGATATTTTTGTAATAATATAAAAGATAAATCACTAATCAAGGGTCAAAAGGATCCAATAATGGACAATAATAGAGTGGGTAATGGTTAAGGTAAATATAAAATTCATAGAATCATTTTAATAGATGTTTTTAACATGTTTTAGGTCTCTTAACCTTGGTTAAACCCTTTTTTACATAATTTACCATTATAATAATAACTAATTTTTACCTAAATAATTCATTTTTTATGCATTAAAATAAAATGTAAGTTATTAAATAATTTGAACCCAATGATTAAAAATATTAAATCCATTTTTTAAATAAAATTTCTAAGGGTGATAAAAATTAATTTCAATATTAACGCACTTAACACATAAATACCATTATTAGAAAAAGTGCATTTTCATGCTTAAAATTTATGATTAAGATACAATTATCAATTTTTTTTGATTTATATGACATTAATTCATTTAATATTAACCACATAATATTTATTTGTCTTTTTTAAAAAATACAAAGCTAAATTCCACCTTTTGTATACTTAATTAAAAGAAGTAGACCAAAAATAGTTTTTATTATAGTAAACTATTACTTAAGTTTCTAAAATGTTAAACATGAGTTTTATAAATTAAAAAATGTATTTTAAAATTATTTATTTTAATTTATAAATATTTTGTTTATATAAATGGTTTCATAATATCTCAAATCATTCTTGTACTATGAAAATTCCGTAAAAGTGATAATGTTTGCAAAATCGATATTTTTCACCATTCACCCCAACTTTTAACCTTTTAAGAAAAATATAAAAAAATAATCCTAAGTCAATTTTTACATGATAAACTCAAAATATATTTTCATTTTATGAAATTAAAATTCTAAAATTTATAAATTTAGTTTTTAAATGAAAAAATATATAAAGAAAATTGCTTTTGTTGAAAAATGACGTTTTTAAGTGTTTTTAATATCATTTCATATCAATTTCTAATTTAAAGATTGTAAAGATTGTATTTAATATATAATGATATTTTAAAATTTCTAAATTTAATTTATTATAATAAAATATACAATACTTAAAAAAATAGTTATTTGAGAAAGAATTATTGTTTTTAATATTAATTCATATTAATTATTTATCATCTAAATGTAAGAAATTTTAGTTGAGTAAGATATTTTTATTTACTAGAGGTTTTATTATTCTTATGATTTTCATAATAATATTTATCAAATATATTGCGGCTTGTTTTAGTTCGGTGTTGCGTGTGAAGAAAACTATTCAAAAACATATTTAATTAAAGGAAAATTAATACTAAAATATCAGGGTGTTACATCCCCCATTAAATAAATTGCATACTCATAATTTTTAATTATCACTCACTAATGGAAATATATAAGGGTATATAAAATATAGATGTAACCCAAGATATAATTTCTAAAGATATATCAACCTAGGAAACATATCTTCTTCTCAGAATAGGTGTATCCCTAATATTGAGTTTTTCTCTAACCATTTGAGCCAAGAGTCATTCGTTATTCGGTATCATAACCCAAATTATATAATTTTATTCTAAATGGTGTTCATAATCATCCTTTCATTGATAAAATTTCATAGGTTTATATGAAATGTGATTTCCTTATTCTAACAAATAATCTTTCCTCTAAATAGTGAAAAACAATCCATTTCCAAAATCACATTGAATTCATCTAAAAGATAATAAGACTTGTATAAATCATAACCATAAAGACCTTGAAGGACATTTATATACCTTGTGCACAACAATGATACCACCAGGTGTTTTATTTATAATTTAATAGCTAATAGTTGGTGAAAACTTACACAACATATAGAATCCACAAATCTAGAGTAAATATATGTGTACCTAACACCATTTTAGTACCACTATACACCGAGTCATTGAATAGGATTTACCTTGTTAACATGGTCAAGGGGGTTTTGGTGTCAATTTTTATCTTAATCCCCTATATTAATGATCTGGTTTACACAGTGCCCAAATCCCTCACATCTAAAACATAAAATTGCCAGTGGATTCTTTAGAAGAAGATTATTTTTCTATATCATGTTAACTAAACTCTTCCTTTTTCCTCAACATTTTATTTCTTGATTCCCTCCTTACCATAAATAAAGCATCTTCCAATTCCTTTATGGAATTCCCTTGAGTGGTTCTTCCCAATTTTTTTACACATGGGAAGTTGAATCTTCTTTCCTTTATTATATTCATCACCTGATCTTTTATGAAAATACATCCAACTCTTATTTGGAGTGTTCAAAATTTTTTCATGACTCAAGCTATTAATCATAACTCGAGATAGTTGGGTGAGTATAAAAATAATATTTTTAAGACCAAATTCTCTCCCACTCAGTTTCTCATCAGGATAATCATTGCTTTAACCATCACACCCATTGTTAAAATTATTTCTCCTTGCTATAACCATTCCTTTAATAATGAAAAGTTAAATATAAGACCACCTAATATAAAAAGAAAAACTATTAACATAAAATGGTTAAATCATAAATGACATATGCACCCTAACTTATAAATTTCTAAGATTTAATATAGTTTATTCATTATCTATTTCCTATTGGGTTCTCTAACTATACCATAAAAATGTGCTCAAATCCTTAATAATGGCTCATAAAGAGCATATAAATCACCAAATCATATCACCAAAGAGAATAAAATGAGGTTTTTAGTTAGGAATCTTTGTCATGCACTGACTGACAATTGATTTATTACCCAACGTGCCCCTTTCAGGGTTACTACCCCTAGGTACAGCTATGCTAGATCCTGGATCCACTTGTTTCTATACAAGAAGGAATTTCATTGACAGAAAACCAAAAAATACTTATTTTACCAAAACATTAGGATGTTATCCTATACTTAGACTCATACCTAGGGTTTTCAATAAAGTTCTCTCATCTTGATCCCCCAAAATAACTGAACTAATCCTCAAAAATTACTATACCCTGCACTGATACCAACCGAGGCACCCTAGATTCGCACTCATAGGTATAGTTATAAAAACACATACTTTACACATAGGATTTAATATAAAGTGGGATTACCCAAGATAAAAATATCTTTATTTTACATCATTTCTATAAGTTAAAAATCACATCTCATAAAAAATCCCAATAACTGAAGGTTTAGTGTCATTGATAACTAGTTACAAAAGTAACTTTTTTTATAATACCTATGAACATTTCTACATAATTGAGTCACTATATACCCCATTATTGACTTATTATAAGTTATAGTCATATTTATAACCTGTGGAATGGAAACATAAGAAAAGGGTGAGCTCAAATTCTCAGCAAGGGAAAACTCATCAACATGTCATCAAGTGTTAGATCATAAGCATATGACATAACATGAGGAGGGGGAAATATATTATTAAAAATAACATGAAATAATAATAGTTCTATATAAGTCATGATAGAAGGACATGTAATCTCAAATGAAGAAACATATACCTTGAAAAAAGATCACAGAATCAAAATATAATAAACACGAGCCATATGTCATAATAATAGGAATATAACAGGGAAATATATCATGACCTTGAAACATATCATAGAATAAGCATAAAGAATCATCCACTTTATGATTCACTCTATCACACCCATTATTGGTAATAATATTAATTATTCCCATGAATATTTATAATCTTAATGGGTTAATTACTCGGAACCATTCCTTCACGAGTCACTACTCGCACCCACACCTTCATGCGTCACTACTTTCACACACTCCTTGTAACACCTGAGACCAATGCTCCCATATTTGGTGCTAAAAATACTATAATTTTTTATAAATAAAATATTATATATTAATTAAAAAATATACATTCTAAATATTTCTTAGGTATAGAGTTTTTGAGTACTTGGAAAAACTTCAAAAAAATTAAATCACTCAAAAATATATATATTTTGAAATCTAAACTCATCTAAGAAAACACTGGCACTACTCCATCTAATCTTCATATTCGATACCTATCTCTTGAGTAACTCTTAATCAAGTAAATATCCTGTGAAAAACATTTTAAAACTTTGGATGACCAAATATATTGGTAAGGGGTTTTAAAAACCAAATTGTTCACTTTTTAAAAAATAATAAAAACTTTCTTTGAAAACAATTCCTCCAAAACCAGAAAACTTTATTTTAAATAAAATTAAACGTTCTACCTTTTAAAAGACATAAATATTTTTCCAAAAAGTAAATAAATATTAAATAATTTTTTTCTTAAAATCACCTTAGAAAACGAATTTTACTAAAATAAAAAATCAATGAATAAAACAAATAATTTCTTATAAATAAAATAACAATACTATTAGAAAACTTGGAAATAATTTCTTATTAAATAAATCTAGTGATTTTTTAAAAAAAACCTTGAAATATCAGAAAACCAAAACATGAGGCCACTTGAAACATTGAATTATGTATAGGGCCTACCTATTTTGGAGGTTTGAGTTCACTCCCCAAATCCTCATCATGTTTATAAAGTCCAAGTTTCTAATTTTTAATAAAAACATTTGAGTTTTCCATTTTCCACTGGAGTTTTCAATCATACTTTTAAATACTATAACAATAGATGAATACATATATATAATTATATATACAAATAAGTGAATATATATATGTATATATTTCATTAAGAAACAAAAAAAGATAATAAAATTCTGTACATAGATAATATAAAACATACATGGACACCTAATCAGAATGATTAATTCATGGCCATAAAATAATTTAGACATAAAAAATATCCATGATAATTATATAAGATTATTATCACTTGAAATAATAATTTTAAAACTACAAAATTAATCTTTGAAAGCACTAACACACAAAATTATGAATAATAACATAAAATAATAACTTGAAAGAACTAAACCCTTATAAAAAATGTTTTTAATATAAATCTTAATAAAAATTATCCCTTTACTCATAGAATAATAACTAAAAACCAAAATTAAAACCAAATTTAATGTTTAAAACATAATTCCCTTATAAAGAGTTTTAAAAAATCATTTTAAAAAATAGTTTCACAAGAAATAAAGATTTTAAAATAGTATTCCCCTTACAAAACAACCTTGATAACAATTTTAATATGAGGTTTAAATAAAAATAAGGGAGTGTTTGAAAATTTTTTGAAATAGAATTTTCAAAATCCATTCCCTTTCTGATGAAGATCTGTTTTGGGGAAAATTTAAAACAGGAATTTGAAATAAATTTTCCCTAATAAAATAATAGTTTTAAAGCAAAAACTTATAACTTTGAAAATATAGTACCCACTTATGTTAAACTGCTAACACAATATTTTTTGGAATTTTCCCAATTGAAACCATGATGAACCTCCATATATAAGACTAAATTCACTCTTAAACCATCTCCCTTTGAAAATGAAACTATCACAACACACATATTTCTATTAGGGTGTCTTATAGAGTTCTTTTTGATGTAAAACCTAAGGGAAGAGGATACTATTTATAAGACCATTTTTTCTTAAAAACATTTAACTATTAATTCAATTAATTAATTTATGTAATATATTTAATTTTTTAAACAACTATTTGGGAAGACTTCTAAATAGTGGTTTCTTTTTCCACACACTTTTCATACCCATTAAGTAAATTAATATTTTTTTATTCAATTTTTTATTATTTTTTCATTCTCAACTCTTAGGGCTCTTTATTTATCACACGCACCCATACTCTTCCTTCCTTTTTTGATGTTCCTTACCCATTAAGACACATACATATATAGAATATATAACATATATAACTTATATAACACACACACACGCATATATAACATATATATAAAAAATATATTTAACACACATATATTTTAACATATACATTTTTCAACACACACACACACATATTAACATATACACAACATATATGTTTGTTTCAACCTATGTGTGTGTGTGTGTGTGTAATGTATATATATATATTCTTTCAACCCTTACACATCACCCACACATGCTAACATATGTATATATTTTATTTTATTTTTTATCTTTTAAATATTCAACACACACACATTTACCTCTTCAACATTTTTTTTATTTTCATTTCATTTTTTTATAAAAGAAATTTCTTATATATATATATATATTTATATATATATATATACCAATTGTAATTATATAAATATATATACTATACACAAATATATACATTTAGTAAATATCGTTTTATAACCTTTTTTATAGTCATACTCTTAAATTTTATTATCAATTATATATATAAACATACATATATGTATATATATGTATATGTTTATTCTTTTGGTTTAATATATATATATTCATTAATATATTATCAATATCTTATATATATACACCCACACATATATATATATATATAATCACTTAAAAGTATTCCATTTCATATATTTATATCTCAAATAATATTTTAATTTTTATATATATTTTCTTAAATTAGTATTTTCATGTAGCATACTATGTATGTCACTTTGTTAAACTAAATTATCTAATTATAATTTTAGAAACCTAATCCTATATGTAATAATATATTTACTTCAATAAAATATTTTTATTTGTCAAATTATATTTAAAACACACACACATAAATATTTAGACATAAATTATCATGATAAATAAAATATAATTTGTAATAAATATTTATAAAATATAGTTTTATATATACTTATATTATTTTTTTAATAGCACAAAATCAATTATATATACTAGAAAACCTGGGTTGTTACATGACTTCATGAGTCACTACTCACACCTATGCCTTCGCGAGCCATTACTCACACCCACACTTGGTTGGAAAACCTAATTACACCCACATATACATAAATGATGAAATATAAACTTCTAACCAATTCATTAGAGTTTAATATAATACCTCAATCATAAATAATCCATACATATGTGTGCCACTTGAAAACAATCATTCATTATATCATAAATAGTCTATGGAAAGAAAATGGGTTTCATATCATTTTAAAAAAGGTATCATATAATTTGCCTTCAGAGATTAGATTAATTGATACCAACATTAAATTTACCAAAAGTATTATTTCAAAGAGTAATTAATAGAGTGATTTGTAAAAAATAACTCTATAGGTATTAAATATTTCAGAAATGAAAATAGAAGCAAAACATAAAATAGTTTTTAGAAAACATTTCTTTATATTATCATATAGAGTTGTAATTTTGAATCACTTTCAAAAATAATTTTCAAGAAGGTAACATGATTTTTTTAAAAACCTATTTAAAAGAAATAAAAATTATCGATCCTTAAAAACATAAATTTTTTCTATATAAAATGTAAAGAATAAGATAAAAAAATATGGACTTGAAAGGGAAATTATTTTCCAATATTTTTGAAAATACATTTATTGAAACCCACATCATAAAGAGAGTAAAAACACTTTCATTATAAAATTAATAAAGAGATATTTCAAGATTAACAAAAATAATACATATTTATATTTCAAAATAATAAAGGAGAGCATTAAAAGGATGATTGGATATAGATATGGAATAAAAAGAGACCATTTGGAAAGAATGAGAATTATTATAAACATAATAAAATTTTATAAATAAAGAAGTTAATCAATGTAATACCTAGAAAATAAGGTGTAAAGAAATTATAATATCATCATATAAAATAAGAAAATAATCTAGTAATAACCATAGTAAAAAATGACTCATTATGACTCAAGAAAATAAGTTGAGTCAAGAAAACCCCCTCATTTATTAAGAAACGTTTTAATAGAAATTCCCTGAAAGAGAGAGATTGAAATTAAACTTAAATTACCATGAATAAAATATAATTCATGATATTATGTATCCAATAGACATTATACACACCATTTAAATGAAATTTGGTGTATAAAACAAAACATGTCTCAAAGAAAGGAAATTGAGACGAAACACCATTACCTTTTATTCCCTCTTAGTAGAACGCACTCTAACTTCCTGTATAACAAACATAAATATCTTAATAAATTATTTTTATAACCTTATTCATATATATTACCTTTTAGGATCTAAAATTATAATGATTTATTATATATTTACTAGTTAGTTATAGGTTATTATTATCATCAGATGTTTGTAATTTTAATTGTTTTTCACATTCTTATAATGTAGATGTAGATCATCATTTTTTAGAAAATTTTAATCATTAATATATTATTAAATATAATATAATATATGTTTTATTATTATTTATAATTTTTCTATTTCATTTCATGAGATTTTGAGTTTTGGTTGTAATTGGTGACAAGCTTGTTTCTATAAATTTTTAATGAAAAAAGGGTGGTATTAATAATGTGTTAAATATTAATATAAAATTTATAGAACCATAGACCAAATATTATTTTATCATTATTTTATAATAATACCATTAGTTAAGTTTACATATTCATCCATGATAGATATTTATAGCATTGCTCATGTAGGTGTTTAAACTGACTCAAATAATAACATGCTATAATTGATGGGTGAGCATGGTTAAGAAAATGATTATTTTAGAATATATCATTATTACATAATCATAATTATATTATTTATATGTTTTAAGTTGGTGAATAATATTTTAATAATGATATATAATGATTAAAATACCAGAGAGATGAAAAACAAAATACATCACATCGTGGAGGCAGTAGTCCGCACGTACACACAGACGATGTTTTCATTTTATATAGAGAGAAAGAAGGGTAGTAAATGGTTTATAATTTATATAGTCTTAATCATAATATAAATATTATATTAATAAATTAAATATCTATTTTAAATCATCCATTTATGGTGGTTAAGGAAAATGAAATACATCGCTTCATAATGGCAGTATTCCATACTTATACACGAATGACGTTCAAAATTTTCTATGAGAAAAGGGGAAATATTGATAATGGTTATTAACTTAAAATAATAAAATAAAGAATACAAACAATAATGATTAAATTATATAATAATTGGAAAATTATGTTTGGAAAATAAAGATAGAAAAGAAAAGAGGTCAGTGAATGATTAGTACCCATGCTGAGATCTTGAGTTTTCCCTGAGAGGAATTCTTAGAAATGGAGGTATTAGAGTTTTTAATTTGATCAAGGGGATAATAAAATTGGGTTAGGTATGAAGATTTTACTTTAAGGGGTGGTGGAAGTGTCCTTTTATAAGTGAGGGGAGTGGTATTTTTTGAAATAATATAAAGGACAAGTCACTATTCAATGGTCAAAAGGATCCAATAATGGATAATAATGGAGTGAGAAAACGAAAAGGTTGAGATAACTCTCATACATTCATTTTAAGACATGTTTATAAATTTTTTTAGATCTCTTAACCATGATTAATCCCTTTTAAACTTAATTTACCTCTATAGTGTTAACTAATTTTTACCTAAGTAATTCATTTTTTATGCATATAAATAAAATGGACCTTATTTCATAATTTAAACCTAATTATTTCAAATATTAAATCAATATTTTAAAATAAAATTTCTAAGGGTGATAAAAATTAATTTTAATATTAGCGCACTTAATGCGTAAAAACTATTTTTAGAAGAAAAAGTGTATTTTCACACTTAGAAATTATGATTAAGATAAAATTATAAATGTTGTTGATTTTTATGAAATTAATTTGTTTAATATTAACCATATAAGAGTTATGTTTCTTTTAAAACAACCCAAAAATGAATTCCACCTTTTGGATACTTAGTTAAAAGGAACTAACCAAAAATAGTTTTTATTATAGTAAAACATTACTTAAGTTTCTAAAATGTTAAACATGAGTTTTATAAATTCAAAATTGCATTTTAAATGATTTATTTTACTTTATAAATATATATTTTTATATAAAAAAGGTTTTATTAACTTTAAAATCATTCTTGTACTATAATAATTCCATAAAAGTGATAGTGTTTTTAAAATCGATATTTATCACTATTCACCCCAACGTTCAAACTTTTAAGAAAAATATAAAAAACACATTATAAGATAATTTTTACATCCTAAACTCAAAATAGAAGTTCATTTTATAAAATTAAAATGTTAAAATTTATAAATTTAGTTTTTAATGAAAATAAAAAATATAAATAAAACTTCTTTTGTTGAAAAATATCATTTTAAGTGTTTTTAATATTATTTCATATCAATTTATAATTGTAAGAATGTAAATATAGTAGTTTATATATAATGATATTTTAAAATTGTTAAATTTAGTTTATCAGGATAAAATATACAACACTTAAAAAGATAGTTTTTTGAGAAAGAATAATCCTTTCTAATATTAAATCATATTAGTTATTATCATCTAAATGTAAGAAATTTTAGTTCAGTAACATATTTTTATTTACTAGAGGTTTTATTATTCTTATGAATTTTATAATAATATTTATATAATATGTTGACGATAATTTTAGTTTGGTGTTGTGTGTGAAGTAAACCATTCAAATCAATATTTAATTAAAGGAAAATTAATACTAAAATCTCAGGGGTTACACATAAAGGTGTGTGTGGGGGGTGGGGGGGGGTGGTCACACTAAACATTAACTACATATGATAGTGCATAATAATTTCCTTGTTATCACTTACCCTTCACAATTTCATTTTAACCAGTTATTCCCTTAATGGAGAAAGGAAATACATAGTTCATTCACATGGTATGAGCATGATAGACCCATTTACTATGATCTAAGAGTGGGATGAGATAGATCTCATGAAATATTTCCTTATTGATTGTGATTTATTTTATTATATTTTTTGAGGTTTAATATTTTTCTTTACATTTTATTTTGGTTTGAGACATACATTTCATGAATTAATGACATTGATACATGCATACACCATGTATTCATGCATGTTAGGTTATTAGGGTCTCTAGGGAAATCCTATTTGGTTTTATACTCATCCCCTATAGGTGAAATCTTCCCACACATACAAACTCTATTTTATTTAACTACTTTTTTTATGGATTCATCATAGAGTTTTTATTAGAGAGTATGTACATTGCCTAAGTTTTAGTTTTTGTTTAATTTTATTCATTCTATATCTTGACATGTATCATATACAAGGGTTATTAGTTTATGTTCATTGATTAAAATAATTATTTACTATTTTTATATTGATTGTCATTAGTTTTTTTATATGTATTAATTTAATATATTATTAAGTTTCATCAGGTATATTTTAGATAGTTGAGGGATTACATGAGTGGTAAATTCACTTCATAATTTTTCATAAAAATTGGGTTCAAATCTAGGTGATATTGACTTTCTATTTTACTCTAAAAGGTACTACAGTGGAGTACTATAGCTACAATAATATTCATCACATTATGATTTTGGTCCATGATCTGGGACTTTGGGCTAACGAGCCATTAAATGTTGGGCCTATGAGATATGTACTAGAGCAGACCAGTGGAGAATAATAGCACCTAGTCTCTAGCTGCAATGATGATTAAAGGTTGGATCATATCTGACATTTAAATACATTCCATTGGTCCTTGAAACCTGATATACTTTAAAGGTAGCTATTTGGAAGGGTCCTCCCTGAGGTGTTCTTCTCTAGTGTTTGTAACATGTTCTTGGTGGAAGCCTCCAATGGAAGTATACGGTGTGTGGTGGGCGTTGGATGTTGTGTATATGATTCGAAAATAAGTTAAGGATGGCACATGCATTTTGGTAGGAGGGGAAGTTTTAGTTTGGTTCTTTCAAGTCATGTTTTCTAGGCTATCAGGTCATGTATTCTGGGGATTTCAAGTCATGTAAGGGTTCCCTGTCAACTGAGTTAAAAAATATAGTCTATCTAGAAAATGAAATAAAAAAGGAATTAGAAGAAGGCATACTTAAGATTTATTTTACTTTTTTCTTATTTATTTTATTTAATAAGGTTGTGAAATCCAATTTAGGATCCACTTATCTTATATTTTCATGTTATATTTTGGTTATGATTGGTTTATGGATGACATAAGTTAGTTTTTTGATAGAATTACAACATCACCCTCAATGTTCATGCATTGTGGGAAATTGTTCACCCATGATTGGAATTAACCCTTGACATTTTTAACTAGACTAAAATTATTTAGAGGAATGTGTTGGAGGCTAGTGGTGAACCTGGATTTGGATCTAGGGTATCTTTTATCGAGGAAATTCATTTGACATTAGAGCAGTTTTGGGGTTTAATAGTGGGAGTGGATATATGTAAGATACAAGACTTATAGTATGAAATAAATAAAAAATATGAATCCACCACATGAACTAGGATACAAAATTAGATAATTTTATCACTTTATAATAATATAATACAAATTAAAGACTTAAATTCAATACAATGTCTAGAATTAAAAATAAAATAGAAAGGGAAATATATGACACCACTATAATTTGAAATTTCACCAGCTCATATTCTCCCATAAACATCATGAATATAAGATATATGACTATTAAAAATTACACTATAAGTAATGGGATAGAAATTTTATATAAAATAAGAGAATGTGAAGCATGATTTTAGGGTGTAGAATAAAGTTAATTTATAGGAATTTAAGAAGGGAAATATAACTGTTGGAATAAAACCTCTATTTGACCATTACTTTACTATTATTTTTTTATTAAAAATAATAATCATGTAACCATTAAAAAAATATATAAATAATTTATTTTTTATATTTTAATAAGAATTATTTATTTACAAATAATGAAGGAATAATATGTTTAATAACTATAAAATTAAACACTTAACTAACAATTCCATATTTGTATTTCTTGGTAATCACTCTTTTTCACTAGGTTGAAAGGGAAGCTTTACATGACCTAGAGGCCCTGAGGCACAAAGGCTAGAGATAAATGGTATGAAGGACCAATGGAACAAAGTCCTAGTACATGGCCTAAAGGCCCAATTGCCTAAGACCCCATGATAAAACAACCCCTCTCACCTCACTACATCCGTTTGATCCATCTTATTATCCCAGTGTCGCATCCATGGACCACCATCACTACCTCACCAATTGAGGTCTTAAAAATGTGCATATTATCCACTCTATGTCCATTATAATCCCCAAAGACTAACTTTTCACCTTTATGCTATCAACCAATTAGGAATTGATCCATTATGAAGCCATGAGTCCCACCATTTAAAGTAATTTAATGTTAAATAAAATTAAATTTCACATACTTAAAGACTTATTTTAAAAAAATATACTTTTAAATTTTTATTTAGAACATCAAATTTAGAAAATAAAAAAGTTTTGGTATTTTTAAAAATGGTAAAATATGTACATGCATAATGAAATATGATAAACATGATATGCGGTATAATAAGCCACATATAACTATTGAAATACATCATACATGATATAATCAAGTTTAGTTCAACTCAATTGAGTGAAATCACTATGCATAGTCATGATAATCATCGCTATTCATAGTTTTGAGGAAAAGTAATAAATTATTCATTTTTTATTAAAAACCCTCCTATTTAAACTATAAATACTCACCTCTTCAAGACATTATCCTCACTTCCAATTCAAATTTCCTCTTGAGTTCTCTCTTAAATAATTTCTCATAGAGTTCCCTCTCTAATTTTGGAGAAATTAAGAAGTCCCAAAGGTCCTATTCCAAATATAGAAAATATTTAAGAAAGGTAAGAGTTCATCCCACCTTCCTATTTATAATTCCTTTATAATAGTCATTTTAAAATCATTCTCCTATTTAGGTATTGTTATATATACATTTTATTACTATATATTTCAATTATTATACATATAATTATCATATATCCTTCCATTATACTTCATTCATATGTCTATACATATACTAGAATATTCATAGTTCATTCTAGTAAAACCCTTTTATATAAGTACCTAAAATGTCTTGTATTTATGGTATTATGGATATAAAATTTATGATAGGGGTATTTATCTATTTTTAGATAAGGTATATATAGTTCAAACTTTATAGTGAATTAAATGAGAGTACATCTTATATTAACATAAGTAAAACTTTGTTAATAATTCCATTAGTACTGAGAGATCTTTCTTGAAGGGTCTTTTATTACTATTTCAAACAAAATACGTGGTTTACATACTCCTATTTATTAGTAGTGATTTATCCATTCTTACATTCATATTTCAATATGGAAACTCTTCTATAGAATTATCCCTCTACAGTGATGCATTAAATTGTAACATTTATAAAACTTTCATATGACCCTTTAAAACAATGTTGTAGGGTATACTTATATCATGTTCCATACATTATGAATACCCTATAAATTATAATTTTACTGAAATTTAGTCACATAAATATCCATACCATTTAATTAATCAATTAAAACTATTTTCATGTCTGTATATTCCTTAAATATATGTGTCCAAGCCATATAATTCAATAGTTACTGAATAATAAACCAATTATTTTTTAGTTTTTAACTATTGAACATTATGGAAAATATTGTATAATACATTTTCCTCGTATTATGAATTTATATTGAATGATATATGTGATGGGTAAGCCCCAAAATTATATGTCCCCTCAGTGCATTAGTATGACTTATTAGACAACTAGGATTGGGTAATGAGAGAACCCTTATGCTTCATGCATGATTTCCCAACACATGGTATCGATAATATGTTTATGATGTCTAAACTTATGAGTTACATTAATCATGTTGACCATTATTATATATTCATTATGTTATGATCATGTATTATTTTATATATATCTATGTTTATTATTAATTATTTTCATATTTTTATGATACAATCATGATATATGTTGCTTCTTTAATACGTTATCACTTACTGATTGATAAACCCTTATAAAATAATATAAAATATTATAGAATGGGTAGAAAACATAATATTATTTTATGAAAAATGAATTTACTCTAAGAGTAAATGAATTATATGGTATGATTTATATTTTACAGTGTCATGAACGAACTAACTATTACCTGACATTGTTAAGAAATTGTTGTACACTGGATGAAATGAAAACCATGTCAAAAACCGAGAATGGAGTATGGATTTCTTGAATAAGAAATCCAATAAAACTGATTTTTGAGTTGATAAGATTATCAATATACAATTATAGTTGAATCAATTTAGAATAAATAACATTTCCCATATGGATTAACCTATTTCCCCTTAACAATCCATAACTACCTTTAATCTCTTCATAAGGAAACAACCTTCTTCCTTTAGTAGGATCACTATTATATTGGTAGAAAATAAATGAATTAAGTCCATGATTTTTTTAATATTTTTAGGATTAATAGAAAAGGATATAGTTATAATGATGGTATATTGAATAAGGGGAGATGCTGATTGATGGTGGTTATTAACTCAAACCACTATAGTGGAGGAAGAACTAAAAAACCTAGAGTAGAAGATATTGAAAGAAATATTCTTAATGAAGAATTTTCTTCTAGATAAACAATATGATATGGAAATAAAATTCTTGAATCTGTGATAAAAGGAAGAGAAAATAGTTACTGAGTATGAATCTAACTTTACAAGGTTAGTGAGACAAGATTTTGGTTATATATGCAAACAAAATATTAATATGGACCATTGTTTGATTATTTAAGTCCAATAATCTAAAGGGACTTAGTATCACAAATTTTTTCCATTTATAAAAATATTATAAGAAATAACATCACAACATAGAAGGAAATTTTAAAATCATAAATTTATAAAGGAAATATGTATAAGTATATAATTAAGGAACACTAAGTAGAATATCTTGATGGAAGGGATAAAAAAAGGAAGAGTGGAGTATCTCACATGAAAAACAATGGAAAGAATAATCCTAAGGTATATTTAAAAGTCTAGAGAGTATGATTCAAATGTAGAGAATGTGTATATTAATCTCATGAGTGTAAGGGAAAGAAAGAATAAAAAAATGTATAATGTTTCATATAAAAGGAAATGGGACACTATTCAAATAATTATCTTTAGTGTTAAGGAAATCCACCCCAAGGGATTAGGGTTAGGAATTTGATCTAACAATAATGGAAGTTGAAGATATAAATAATTAAAGTACATGGAATTTATATAGGTATAAATGCGGTGTATTCCATTTAACTGTTCCTTTGGTGGATGTTTTCTGCCGACTTTTCCAACCTGCCGACATGACTACACGGTGTATCCATGATGGGAATGTCACCCTGATGAAGGATCAAGAACTACCAAGATCTCTCCTCCCTCAGTGTCACTGAAAAAAAGTGACTGAAAAACATATCCTCGAAGTCTTTTTAGGTCAGTCCCTTGTGTCTGTGAGCCTGAACTTGCACATCCCACCAGCATTTCACTGGTCCTCACATCATGTACTTCTCCAACTTAACCCTCAGCCCTGGAGGAATCTTGAACTACTTGAAAATAATTTTCATGCTCTTTATCCAGTTCTCAGCCGCATATGGACCACCCTCACCCTGGGAAAGCGACGGGTGTTGTGATTGGAAATCCCACGTAAAATACACCATCGATGGCTCTAATCCTTGATCACCTCTATTGATTCCCTGTAAAACACGTACCAGGCTTGAACAAAGCTTCTTGTCAAGCCACAACCTGAACGCTATCAAACTCGACAGCTACCCTGCCTACATTGGATCTTGAACCTGATCCTGCCCCTAAGACTATACCTACAGATCATGCTCTACCTGACCCGTAGGGGTCTGAACTTGATCATGATCCTACAACACTGTACTATCACCCACTTGATTCTCCATCCAAGCTGTCTAAGAGGAACCTACTGAATACCATAAATGGTCAAACAACCCACATTTATATAATAATATATTCACATAGATAGGAAACGTAGTAAAAGGCAGTGCATAACAAATACCCTTACTCTCCCCCACCGCAAACCATGACCATGACATCCTGTCCTTATGGCCTCCTTACCCACCATCAACAGAGACAAGTATCATAGTATTCTCAGGCCACGCTCGTCTTGACAACCAATGTTGCCTCAAACCGATGACCGAGTTGCCCAATCCTGACAGTCAGACTGCCTCAAACCGACATCCAAGACACCCAATTCTGGTGATTAACATCACCTCTGTCATAGTACTTTCCTGCTCATATAGGATCTATGCCCAAATATCATGCCACATGCAATTTTACATAATTTAAAGCATGTAATATTACATTACAATGAATAAGAAATTATATCAGGAATTTCACCTTTCACATTTCAAAAGCATCTATAACATGGAAATTGATATTTTTCACATGGTATTATAACTTTACAAAGGATACATGTAGATATGAAATTGAAATACCCCAACAATATGCCTATCAAAATCCAATAACTTTACAAAGGATACGTGTTTTATTGGATTTTGATAGGCATATTGTTGGGGTATTTCAATTTCATATCTACATGTATCCTTTGTAAAGTTATAATACCATGTGAAAAATATCAATTTCCATGTTATAGATGCTTTTGAAATGTGAAAGGTGAAATTCCTGATAGAATTTTTTATTCATTGCAATGTAATATTCCATGATTTAAATTATGTAAAATTTCATGTGGCATGAAAATCATTGTCATGCTCTTTATCCAGTTCTCAGCCGCATATGGACCACCCTCACCCTGGGAAAGCGACGGGTGCTGTGATTGGAAATCCCACGTAAAATACACCATCGATGGCTCTAATCCTTGATCACCTCTATTGATTCCCTGTAAAACACGTACCAGGCTAGAACAAAGCTTCTTGTCAAGCCACGACCTGAACGCTATCAAACTCGACAGCTACCCTGCCTACACTGGATCTTGAACCTGATCCTACCCCTAAGACTATACCTACAGATCATTCTCTGCCTGACCCTTAGGGGTCTGAACTTGATCATGATCCTACAACACTATACTATCACCCACCTGATGCTACATCCAAGCTGTCTAAGAGGAACCTACTGAATACCATAAATGGTCAAACAACCCACATTTATATAATAATATATTCACATAGATAGGGAACGTAGTAAAAGGCAGTGCATAACAAATACCCTTACTCTCCCCCACCGCAAACCATGCCCATGACATCCTGTCCTTATGGCCTCCGTACTCGCCATCAATAGAGACAAGTATCATAGTATTCTCGGGCCACGCCCGTCTTGACAACAAATGTTGCCTCAAACCGATGACCGAGTTGCCCAATCCTGACAGTCAGACTGCCTCAAACTGACATCCAAGACACCCAATTATGGTGATTAACATCACCTCTGTCATAGTACTTGCCTGCTCATATAGGATCTAGGCCCAAATATCATGCCACATGCAATTTTACATAATTTAAAGCATGGAATATTACATTACAATGAATAAGAAATTCTATCAGGAATTTCACCTTTCACATTTCAAAAGCATCTATAACATGGAAATTGATATTTTTCACATGGTATTATAACTTTACAAAGGATACATGTAGATATGAAATTGAAAAACCCCAAAAATATGCCTATCAAAATCCAATTACTTTACAAAGGATACGTGTTTTATTGGATTTTGATTGGCATATTGTTGGGGTTTTTCAATTTCATATCTACATGTATCCTTTGTAAAGTGATAATACCATGTGAAAAATATCAATTTCCATGTTATAGATGCTTTTGAAATGTGAAAGGTGAAATTCCTGATAGAATTTTTTATTCATTGTAATTTAATATTCCATGCTTTAAATTATGTAAAATTGCATGTGGCATGATATTTGGTCCTAGATCGTATATGAGCAGGCAAGTACTATGAAAGAGGTGATGTTAATCACCAGAATTGGGTGTCTTGGATGTCGGTTTGAGGTAGTCTGACTGTCAGGATTGGGAAACTCAGTCATCGGTTTGAGGCAACATTGGTTGTCAAGACGGGCGTGTCCTGAGAATACTATGATACTTGTCTCTGTTGAGGGCGGGTAAGGAGGCCATAAGGACAGGATGTCATGGGCATGGTTTGTAGTGGGGGAGATTAAGGGTATTTGTTATGCACTTCCTTTTACTACATTTCCTATCTATGTGAATATATTATTATATAAATGTGGGTTGTTTGACCATTTATGGTATTCAGTAGGTTCCTCTTAGACAGCTTGGATGGAGCATCCGATGGGTGATAGTACAGTGTTTTAGGATCATGATCAAGTTCAGACCCCTAAGGGTCAGGCAGAGCATGATCTGTAGGTATATGCTTAGGGGCAGGATCAGGTTCAAGAGCCACTGTAGGTAGGGTAGCTGCCGGGTTTGATAGCGTTCGGGTCGTGGCTTGACAAGCAGCTTCATTCTATCCTGGTACGTGTTTTATAGGGAATCAATAGAGGTGATCAAGGAGTAGAGCCATCAATGGTGTATTTTACGTGGGATTTCCAATCACAGCACCCGTCGCTTTCCCAGGGTGATGGTGGTTCATAGGCGGCTGAGAACTGGATAAAGATCATGAAAATGATTTTCAAGTAGCTCAAGATTCCTCCAGGGATGAGGGTTAAGCTGGCGAAGTACATGATGTGAGGACCGGTGAAACACTGGTGGGATGTGCAAGTTCAGGATCACAGACACAAGGGACTGACCTAAAAAGACTTTGAGGATATGTTTTTTAGTCACTTTTTTCCAGAGACACTGAGGGAGGAGAGATCTCGGTAGTTCTTGATCCTTTAGCAGGGTGACATGCCCATCATGAACACACCGTGTAGTCATGTCGGCAAGTTTCCAAAGTCGGCAGAAAACATCCACCAAAGGAATAGTTAAATGGAATACACCGCATGTATACCTATATACATTCCATGTACTACTCCATCTAATCTTCATAGTCGATACCCATCTCTTGAGTAACTCTTACTCAACTAAATATCCTGTGAAAAACATTTTAAAACTTTTGATGACCAAATATATTGGTAAGGGGTTTTAAAAACCAAATTGTCCACTTTTTAAAAAATAATAAAAACTTCCTTTGAAAACAATTCCTTCAAAACCAGAAAACTTTATTTAAAAAAAAATTAAACTTTATACCTTTTAAAAGCCATAAATATTTTTCCAAAAAGTAAATAAATATTAAATAATTTTTTCTTAAAATCACCTTAGAAAACGAATTTTACTAAAATAAAAAATCAATGAATAAAACAAATAATTTCTTATAAATAAAATAACAATACTATTAGAAAACTTGGAAATAATTTCTTATTAAATAAACGCAGTGATTTTTTAAAAAAACACCTTAAAATATCAGAAAACCAAACCTTGAGGCCACTTGAAACATTGAATTATGTATAGGGCCTACCTATTTTGGAGGTTTGAGTTCACTCCCCAAATCCTCATCATGTTTATAAAGTCCAAGTTTCTAATTTTTAATAAAAACATTTGAGTTTTCCATTTTCCACTGGAGTTTTCAATCATACTTTTAAATACTATAACAATAGATGCATACATATATATAATTATATATACAAATAAGTGAATATATATATGTATATATTTCATTAAGAAACAAAAAAAGATAATAAAAATCTGGACATAGATAATATAAAACATACATGGACACCTAATCAGAATGATTAATTCATGGCCATAAAATAATGTAGACAAAAAAAATATCCATGATAATTATATAAGATTATTATCACTTGAAATAATAATTTTAAAACTACTAAATTAATATTTGAAAGCACTAACACACAAAATTATGAATAATAACATAAAATAATAACTTGAAAGAACTAAACCCTTATAAAAAATGTTTTTAATATAAATCTTTATAAAAATTATCTCTTTACTCATAGAATAATAACTAAAAACCAAAA